>JALIGW010000002.1:130222806-130837806 GCA_023053685.1 Diadophis punctatus similis
CAGTCTCGAAAGACTATGGTATCGTGCTCTGGAAAGAGTTCCTAGAAAGTGTTCCTAGAACAGCATCTAGTGTGGCTAAAAAGGCCAATCTGAGAATGGCAATGCATTCCACACTGAGGGCAGATCCATTCTGTCCCCTGCCTGGCCCCCAGATTTCGCTGGTTCCGGGACTGCCTCTCTGCCTCGGCCTGCCGAACAAGTGTCTTTTCGAAATGGAGAAGGCCATGCTGCGTCTTTAGCCTCCAAGCTGAACGATCAGAGGTCAAGGTTTCCCAGCTCTTAATGTCCATTCCCAAGGCCTTTAAATCCCTCTTACAGATATCCTTATATCGCAGCTGTGGTCTCCCTCTGGGGTGCTTTCCCTGCACTAGTTCAACATACAGGAGATCTTTTGGAATCCGCCCATCATCCATTCTCACAACATGCCCAAGCCAGCAAAGACGTCGCTGTTTCAACAGTGTATACATGCTAGAAATTCCAGCACGTTCAAAGACTGCGCTATTTGGAACTTTGTCATGCCAGGTGATGCCAAGGATACTTGACAGCGCATATGAAAAGTATTCAACTTTCTCTCTTGCCATGCGTAAAGGGTCCAAGACTTGCTGCAATACAAGAGTGTGCTCAGGAGGCAGGATCTATAGACCTGGAACTTTGTATGTTCCGTCAGATTCTTGTTAAGCCATACTCTCTTTGTGAGTCTAGAGAATGTGGTGGCCACTTTACCAATACATTTATTCAGCTCAGTATCTAGAGAGAGAGTGTCGGTGATGGTTGAGCCAAGATACACAAAGATACACAATTTAATGCTTATCCAAACTGAAAATCTGACTGTAAAATGCTTTTAAAAGGAAGAAATCTACCTATTGCCCAGGTGCTGACTCAGATGTACTTGCTGATGACTCCATCAATTCATCCAACTGCTTTCTCTCCATTTCTCTAGCTGTTAGGCCTTATCCTTTGGGCCAGAGGAGCCTATCCACCTCTCACTTACTCATCCAACCTAGCAGGGAAGATTAGGCTCCAATCCCCGTCTTCTTGCTTTGCATTTTTCTCTAGGCATAATAAGTTTTAACATAATATACACTAGAGGAAGTAGTCTTCCTGGTATTTGGAGTTCTCCCCTTCAGGACTACTCTATTAATGGAAGACTCATTACCACTTTTTTTTTTAAATGGTTCTGCTTAATGATTTTCTTCCTCGGTTTAATTCTCAACACTTCCCAGAGGCTGTGACAACTTAGTATGCTATCCAAAACTTACTGAATGAACTCAATCCCTTAGGCTGAGCCACAAATTAATTATTTTAGTCCAGCATGTTGTACACACAACACACCCAATTTTGAGGGGGGGGGGTGAGTGGGAAGAGAGAATTATGTGATCAGTCAAGCACTTGGCTGTTATTCCTCTAAGTTTGGGAAACTTTTACTCACTTCCACTTCCTCCTGCCTGGAAAAAAAAATACAAAGGGGAGACGTAATAGGCAGGGCCAAGGCAAGTGAGCCAATGGAGATAATTGGTACCATCATTTACTCAGCCTTCCTTGCCCAGAGAAAACAAAGCAGGAGGATTGAACTGACAGTAAGCAAAAAAAGCCAGTGCTAATTGTACTGTTGTGAATTGACCAGCTCTTTCTGCAGACAGGCTGAAATGCATTCAATCAAGAGTTAGTAACACGTTCCTTGGGCAGACTGATCTGCTTGGAGAGCTTCAACACCTGCTTCTGCTCAGTCACTTACTCTTTCTGAGCTATTACGCTGTCTACTGGGCTCCTTGTGGTAAAAACACAACCATCCACCTGAATTTTATTTTGGGTAGTACAATAATGGAGCTTCTACCCAACACTACAAATGCTTGCCTTTGGGTGAACTGCAAACAGCGACATGAGCACCTTTTTGAAACAAGACATGACCTGAGGTGGAGCTCTTGCCTCACAATCAGGAGGTTGTGAGTTCGATCCTAGGTAGAGGCAGATGTAGGGTCTCCCGCTTGGGCAGGAGGTTGGACTAGATGACCTGCAAGGTCCCTTCCAACTCTGTTAATCTGTTAGTGACCTCTTTCTATTCTCCTGCCTTCTCCCACCGGATAGTGTGGAGAAGTGGACACCTGAGCAACCTCACCAAACCACGTACAGACGGAAGAAGGGAATCTAGTTATTCTTGTTGTCTGCACGACCTGGGGAGCAGGTACACTGCTCAGGTTGTGCCCTGAAACAGCATCATACTGTAGAAGTAATCCACTGCTGGGGTGCCAGAGACGATGCCTATCCACTCTCTTTTTTCTTGCATATGTCCCTTCTCTCCTGAGAAACATAATTCAAGGCTTTTTTTGCTTTGGAGGAAGGATGGAGTTCCCTTCCCTTAACTTTTTCTCTTCCACTGGAGGAAGAAGAGAAGAAGGAGAAATAGCTCTTTATCCTTTCTTTTCATCAATGGTTTCTTTCCCTTTCAAGGGAAACAAAGGGGCAACTTTAAATCCCCTCCCCAAGCCCTAGATATTTAAAATCACAGGTAATTTTGCCCTCAGTTTTAGTACCCCTTATAATATGCAATCAAAGGGAGTATATGGGTGTTATACAACAAAATGTTTTTTAACAAGGAGCACACATAGGAATTTGAGTTCTTTTCAATGCCGCCTTTCACTAGCCTGCTTATCCATGAATGGTTAAGGGGTCTAATTACAAAACAGCAATTTGAACTACTCATAAATAAATGCCTTCTTTTTTCTTGCTCCCTTCTCTTAAGGTCAACAGGCCCAACCTCAGCAGCTGCCTGATCACTCAAAACCACCGTTTAATTTTTTTCACTTCCCAAGCAATGTCCTCTTTGCTTCAACCATCTCTCCCTCTACCTCAGTGTTTCCCAACCTTAGCAACTTGAAGATGTCTGGACTTCAACTCCCAGAATTCCCCAGCCAGCGAATGCTGGCTGGGGAATTCTGGGAGTTGAAGTCCAGACATCTTCAAGTTGCCAAGGTTGGGAAACACTACTCTACCTACATTATTGTCCTTCAGCCCCGACTTCCCCCATAGACTAGGACAGGAGTCTCCAACCTTGGCAACTTTGCTGGAGAAGGAATTCTGGGAGTTGAAGTCCACAAGTCTTAAAGTTGCCAAGATTGGAGACCATTGGACTAGGAAAGCCTCAGATACGCTCCGTCCTCCAGGTATCAAAACGATCCCAGCAGCGTCGGGATGTCGGGAGACCTTTCAGCTGGGCCGGCACCGAATTCCGCAGGAAAAAGGAGGCGGATAAAGTTGCTCCCCTGCTGCCTCCTGATTGGTCCTTGAGGCAGAGAGGAGGAATGAATAGACCAATAGGCACCATAAGTAGAGGTGCGGGCAGGGAGGCAGTAGAAGGCGCTGTCTCGGAGTTGGGTAATTTGTGAACTTTTGGGGGCAGTTCCCCCCCCTCCCACCGCTCGAGAGATTATTTAGACACTCACTGATTTAGCTGGCAGGGAGGTGTGTTTTTTAATAGCAGCTACTGGTTTGAAGGCAGACGCGTGTGACCTGTGATACTGTACACAAACACTGGTTTAAGAGGCGGAGAGTTGCGATTTCGTACAGCAAACGCCGGTTTGTGTGGCAGACTCTTTTAATTGGCGAACGGCTGCTTCAGGCCCAGATAACTCTGATGAGAACGGTGATAATGTCTCCTCTTAACTCAATCGCGGAGAATATGCGATTGCTAAAAGTCGACACCTATTTGATAGCTCGTAATCAACTTAACAGAGACCCCCATTCATAATTTCACGGCGGTAAAAAGAGCGTAGATAATTTTCTTGCCCACAAGCTGCCAAAAGCAAACCCCGCTCGTTTTTTAAAAGCCGAAATCTGCTAAAACTTTGATCGCCCACAATACTGCTTCCAACATTTTCTGCTGAGTTTTCAACATCCCCCGATTTTTATTGCTTCCCAATAAAAGATCCTTTTTTTTTTTTTTTGGCCAATCCGCTTTTCACACCTTCTCAATCTCCCCTTCCTTTAGAAGGCTTAACCTCCTCCCCTTTTTCCGTAAACTCTCTTCCTAATTGGATCCATTCCTTTCTTCCGGTTCACCACCTCATCTAGCCACCCCATGCTTAATACTTGTTTTTTTAAAACAAGTTCAATTTCAACAGAGTGCTATCTTTTCCCCTAACGTTGCATTTACTCGACAGTAGTCTGCACCTGCTAACTTGTTGCAGAAGCTTCTTTTACGGGTCTAGGCACAAACTCCCCGCAGGGTCAACCTGTGGGGATCCCCGGCAGGCCTTTTCAAGATCGGACCTCAGCACAACTCTTCTTCCCACCACGTCTGCCTCATCGCAATCCCTCGTTAATTCCTCTTCTCCATTCTTTGGTTGTACAATTGGCGAGCCCTCGGTCCAGTTTCGCTGCGTGGTGCTCCCTGCCGTCCACGGAGGACCGCTGGCTGAATAAACCAAACCTACATTGTTTTTCCCCCTACCTCTGCCTACTCCAAACAACACCCCCCCACACACACACTAATTCTCTATTTCTTCGCTTGATGCTGGTCCTCCGGCTCCCATCAGCGCCACATTTCCTTCCCGCAGGCTGCGAGATCTCCGGGGCTAAGCAGTACCCTGTCAGCCTTTCTTCCCTTCTCCTCACGTTTCCCGCCATTTGCTTCGCAAAATCCGTCCCAAGGTAGCAAGCGCAGGATTTCAAGCCTCAGAAATATTGGGGACAAGGCGGATCCTGTTCCCGGGGGCGCAAGGTACCCAGTTTTCTCCCCCCTCCCTTTCCGCACTGCACCCGGCCGCCTAGATAAACCGTGCCTCATTCATATACTTTTGCGTTCTGCAGAGTTGCGGCAGGTCCCCGCGAAGAGTCCGGCGCAACTGAAGGAAGCTGAGAGCTGCCCAGAGTTAAATTTCACTTTTCCCACCGCCCCATCCCTCCCCGCTCGCTCGGCTCCATCCCTCTCGCTTTCGTCGGCAAGACTCCCTCGGCGGAGTAGCTACAAGTCAGCCTCAGGCTCCGCAAGCCAGCCCCGCGATTCTCATTGGTTTGGTTTCAAGAGGTGGAGACACATGAGCCGGTATTAAAAATCACATGGGTCCTTCAGGCAGGCAGTAGTTTATTCAGTTGTTTCATTTGCAAGGGGTGCAGCGGTTAGCAGCGGACCTTCGGCATGCCTCTCTGGATCTTACGCTCTTGTTCATAATAGTCATTCATTGCGTAGCTTAAAACTCACCCGCAGGTAAGGAAGAGATTCTTTTTTTTCCCGGAGAACACCTAATTGTCTTTTTCCTAAAGGAGAAATAAATAGAACCTGGAAAGCCGGGCAAATACTTTGGGACTGTTGATACTCGATGCAGAATTCCAACCCCACAATAACATTTATTGAGTGTCGGGGTGAAAACCAAACCAAAACAGTTTCTGATTGAATAGAAGCGGAGCGATTTTTCTCTTGCTCAACTCCCCGTTTAGCGGCTGCTTGCAATTCTCCTTTGGATAGTTGGCGAAGTAGTTCCAGGTACTTTTCTCGTTCATAACCGCGGCGGTGTATATTCTCTTAGGTTTCACTGCACGAAGCCGACTTTGCAGTGCTGCTCTGCATAGAAGTTAGCAAAGAAAGCTGCTAGTTATTGTTGCTCTCTTATTTTGGCTGTTTCCTTTTTTTTTTTTTTGCCCGTGAATACAAAAAATAATAATAAATGCTGTGACTCAGGAAAAGGTCACAGCATCTAAGCCCTTGCCCAGTGCTCTCTCTCTCTTTCACAACAACCTAAAATACCACATGTTGACTGTTCTCGTTCAGCATGCACCGAAGCCTTGAGTGGATTTTTCCTTTTTTCCTTTTTTTTTTAGAAGAGAGAGGAAGAGAAGAGAGGGAGATGGATGTTGTTATAGGTGCCAAAAACTGGATGCAAAAAAAAAAAAAAACCTGGTGAGAGTTTTACAGCTTGGGAGAGATTGCATCACGTTAACTTGATTCATTCAAATTTTTAATATTTAATCTAAATATTAAATAATTTTCATTATGCTAAAGCCGGTTACAGATTTTGCCGTCTGAAAATAGTTTATTCTTGGCATGTTTAGTTGGGATCAGCTTCAAGCAGCTTTTAAGGACTACTGTGAGCAATTCAAACCTCTTCTTATGAAGCTCTTCTTAACGGCGGTGGTATTTCTGCTTTCCTGATTGTGGGTCAGCCTCTCTCCTGGGCATACTTGTATACAGCTGCATGCATATGTGCTAAACCATATTCAGTCCTTTTTCTATATTTGCATCTACAAAAAGTGGCTTATCAGTGACGCTGTCATTTGTAATTACATCGTCATCCTCATCTTATACAAACAAGCTGGCTAGGTAGGTTGCCAGCATTGCTGGCACTTTTTTTTTGTTTTTTTAAAAATGTTTTGATTGTCATTAGGAGAAAAAAAAACTCCATATAATGGAGATGGGATAAAGAGACAGCGAGTACTGGGAGACTGCAAGGAGTCTGGCAGACTTAGAAGAAAAGAGCATTGATGTGAACTCTCTGCTCAGAGCCATTCTGTTTACTCAAAGGCACAGTCAAGGAGCAGTTAGCTTCACTTAGCAACATGTGCCTTGAACAGCCTCAGTAGAGGTGTATGCTGGCAACTGGGAAATAGCAGCTATATGCTCATTAACTATTTCTCCCTCCCCAGTCCTTTTAGCGACTGAAAGCTCTCATCAGCCTCTCTCTGCTGTGTTTTTGCTCCAAAGCTTGCTTCTATGTAGGTACAGTTGATTTAGATTCAGAACCTATCAGCTGTACCCCTTTTTCTTGATACTCTCCAGCTGTCAACACCTACTTCCAAAGTCTGAATTGAGGGGGTGTGTGTGTTACACAAAAGATTGGTTTTCCTTTTCTAAAGCTGTAGAAGGGTTTAAGAAAAGGCACTGAGCTGATCCATGAAGCTAGTCCCCAGACTTTTTTATTTTTTTAATTCTTGGGATGCGAAAGAATCAGCTGTGTGGTGTAGTTCTGTAGCATGTAGACTCACAATTCAGTTGGTGGTGCTTTCTCCAGGTGGAGTGTGGGATGTCTGCTAGTGGGCAGGAGAAAAGAGACAGGTGGGCTGGAGGGACACACAAGCTTTCTGATGACATGTGTCTTGGTAAATATTTGCAGCTATATGAGGAAAATGCACTGTCAAGCATGATGCTTGATACCCTATTTGGGAGAACAGGGCTACATCAAGTGGCTACATCGCTGAATGGATTGTGCATCTGTGATAGAAGAGGAAGGGAAATAAATGCTTCTGCAGCTAAGAAATGACCATTCTGTTGTTAGAAACAGTTTCATACAAAGCACCTTGCAGAGAATTTTTTGCCAAAATTTATACCCATTTTGTGCATTTGGAGGAGGACTGCTTTGTATATTTGTGGCGTATGTGCAAATATATATATATATATCTTCTAAATATTTCCAGAGCCTGATTCTGCCTGGATTGGTATTAGAAGCCAAAATTCCTAATATGCTGCTCTCATCCTTATCTGGAGATTGAGTGCAATTGTTAACCTCTGACCCCATGCCTTTTTCTTGCTGCTTAAAGGAATGTAAATTATGGAAAAATAGCCAAGGCTGTAATAAACTGAGTGTGATGTGCCAACCCTTTATTTTCCAAAATTCTAGATGAGGTCGCAGAGCATTATAGAGAGTTATAGTCCAGTTTTTTTTCTTGAAGGGTCACTTTGTCTGACCTCTGTGGAGGCTTTGCTTCCAAATATATAGTGCTGATAGTGGTTTGAATTTGAACAAATGCCCACAAATCAATTTGGCTTTGTAAAATCTTATTCTGTATAGACATCCTATGTCCCATGCAATTCCCCCCCCCTGTAAATCCAAGGATTCTTCTGTCTCACATCTCTCCCTCTTCCCCTCCCCTCCCCTGCCCCCCCTCCCCCTCCCTCCCTCCTCCTCCTCCTCCCTCCCTCCTCCTTCCCTCCCTCCCCCTCCCTCTCTCTCTTACAACCTGAAACTAATGTGCATTTGAGAAACCGTGGGTTTTTGGAAGTTGCCAGAAAATAATGCAGCAAAAAGCTTGCAGATGACAAATTTCAGGAAGTTACTAATCAAAAACCAGGATAGAGTTCTGTTTATCCCTCTGCTTTATATTTCCCTCATTCAGCTATTTAGAAAGAAATATCTCTAAAGTACATAATATATGCAGGTGGAATCCAGAAAATTAGACAAAAGTTTGTATAATATACAAATTGTACAATATGAGTAGATGGCCGTAATATCTAAGAAATTCCCCTTCTCTTGTTAACGTTCTAGATTACTAAAACGTGTGGCATAAACTCTTATTATGGCACACAAATTGTTACTGTGTGTGATTTATTTGATATCCTGCCTTTCCTCAGGAGCTCAAGGCAGCTTACATGAAGATCTCCTTTCATTTCATCTCCACAGCAACTCTTTGGAATAGATTGGGCTGAGAGAAAGTCACTGGCTCAAGGTCATCCAATAAATGTTCACAGTGAACTTAGACTTGAACTTGGCTCTTCCCAGTTGTAGTACAACACTTTAACCACTATTCCACATTGGAAAAGCTTTGATATTTCACTTAAACCAGTTATTTTTTCTTCTTCTTCATTTAAGTCTCTGTGTGGGATTTCATATTGTTCCTTTTTAAGGTACCGTATTATGAAGGTGCTGTCCGTATAACTATAGAAAGGGGGCTCTGAATAAGAGGTTGCCATAAAGAATAAAAACAATAAATCGATGCAGCACTACTAATGTATTGTCACCTACTGCATTTTTAAATCTTTGGATTTTTATGGAAAATGTGAAATGGGTGTATTTCACTAAGGAAGAAAACTGAATGTTTGCTGTGGTTTCAGTATTTAGAAAGCTACAGTCCCATATGCTGGAAATAGTCTACTTCTAAGTAAGCCTGCATGGCACTCCTGATATTCCCAGAGGGCATTTTCTTCTGATTAACCATGCTTAAAATTATGAGTTTTATGTTTGCAACATGTGATGTCAAGGACACCCACCCACTATTAAGCAAACTTGAAAACAATGAAACTTTACTTTTGAACATAATATATTCAATACAAGTAGTCCTTGAGTTGCAACCATAATGCTTGCAGTCGTAAATCATGATAGTTGTAAAATGGATTGTGACCAGACCCATTCTTACTACTTTTTAATAGTGTCATTAAGCGACTGGTCATAAGTTGAGGACTACCAGTATATGCATGTATCTATGAGTACAGTTCAGGTAGCTGATCATGATTTGTCAGTCATTGGGGGGGATGGGACCATAGCTCTTTTGTCTTCAGGTTCAAGAACACACACTTGTCTTGTAGAATTCTGTTTTGGTTGAAGGATATTTTAACAGCATTGCTTGGGAAGAATTAAAGGCATAAGTCATCAAAGAAGACTTAAATGAAGAAGCAGGTTTTTACATAAGCAGGCAGTGTAATGCAGATTAGCTGCTAATTGGTTGGTTGTATCTTGTGGCTTAGATTAGAACATGGATCCCAATAAGGGCCCTCAATTGTTGTATATCACTAATAAGGCAAAATCAGGGCTATTCTTTATCTTGCTCATTAAATGCTTTACATCCCTTAATCCCGAGATTTTTTTCTATCTATCATCTATCATCTATCCATCCATCTATCATCTTTCCGTCAGTCCATCCATCCATCTGTTTTTGCGTGGACAGCAAAGGATACATGCTTATTCAGTTATACCCATTGGCTTAAAAATGCAAGCGATTAAAAGGTATAACCTTCCCTTCATAAAGTTATTCTTGGGTCCTGTTCTTCATGTTTCCATTAAATATTTACTGCATTTCCAATACATTTTGTAGTTTTCATTCCATTAAAATAGCTACCATGAAACTACTTTGCTTTCACAATCAAAATAGAGTTTCACGCAAATAATAAAAATAATATTCAGTTATTGCTTTCAAATACTTTTTAAGAAAAAGCTTTCAAAGGGAAATCAAACCTGTTGAAAATGGATTAAAACAAGACACTTAAAGAGTTTTCTATTCCAAAATCTCAACGTTGTGTGAAAGCAGAAAACTTGGCAAGGGATATGGGTTGCAGTGTAATATTTGGTCTTTAAAAAAGAATTCCCTTTGATATCACTTGAAAGGTTTCTAGCAGTCTTAAGCCAGATCTGACAAACTGAACCTCCAATGCCAAAATGCTATCAGAGTAATCCCGTTGCTGAATGATTTCAAAAGGCTTGCTGTCTTGTTTTGCAAACAGGAATTAGATGGCATCTCTAACACTTTCTGAGACATATACAATTTTAGAATAATATCATTATGGTACTTTAAAAAAATACAAACATTTGATCTGTGTATGTTGCAAGGACATAGATGCTATACTCGGGATATTTGATGTTGATTTTCTTTTCAGGAGAGTTTGATTCTACAGCTATGCTAAGTTACTACTGAATAAATTATGTGTTCCTTGACTTAACAAAATTGAGCATGCCAGGAATAAAAAAAAGGGGGTGGGGGAGAGAAAGAGAGATATGTTTCTAGCATTTGCTGATTCTTTTTTCCCTCTTATTACAGGTCATGTCTCTTCCTGGTAGATGATTAGTTGTGAATATCAGAAGATTCTCCTTGGCATAGTCAAGGGTGGACGGAGGCACCAGCTTCTCCCTCATTTTTTTTTCATCTGAGTGTGTTCACAAGAACATTCAAAACTGTTTCTCCAAAGAGTTCTGCAGAAACTCAGACTGTTTTCCAAAGCAGAAGCACCAGAGTCCACGTCGGAAGCGATGGGCAGCGTGCGAACCAACCGCTACAGCATCGTTTCCTCGGAAGAGGATGGTATGAAGCTGGCAACTATGGCAGTGGCCAACGGTTTTGGGAATGGGAAGAGCAAAGTACACACCAGGCAACAATGCAGGAGCCGGTTTGTCAAGAAGGATGGCCATTGCAATGTCCAGTTCATTAACGTGGGTGAAAAAGGTCAACGATACCTAGCAGACATCTTTACCACCTGCGTCGACATCCGCTGGAGATGGATGTTGCTTATCTTCTGTCTGGCTTTCATCCTTTCTTGGCTCTTCTTTGGTTGTGTATTTTGGTTGATTGCCTTATTGCATGGAGACCTAGAGGAAACGGACAAACCTTGTGTGTCCGAGGTGCGCAGCTTTACCGCAGCCTTTCTGTTCTCCATTGAAACGCAGACCACTATCGGCTATGGCTTCAGGTGTGTCACAGATGAGTGCCCTATTGCAGTCTTCATGGTGGTTTTCCAATCAATAGTTGGCTGCATCATTGATGCCTTCATCATTGGCGCTGTCATGGCTAAGATGGCGAAACCCAAAAAGAGAAATGAAACACTCATCTTCAGTGACAATGCTGTGGTAGCCATGAGAGACGGAAAACTCTGCTTGATGTGGAGGGTTGGCAATCTGCGCAAAAGCCACTTGGTGGAGGCACATGTGAGAGCTCAGCTCCTCAAATCCCGGATCACCACCGAAGGAGAATACATCCCTCTGGATCAAATAGACATCAATGTTGGGTTTGACAGCGGGATAGACCGTATATTTTTGGTCTCGCCCATTACAATTGTCCACGAAATAGACGAAGAGAGCCCTTTATATGACTTATGCAAGCAAGATATGGACAATGCAGACTTTGAAATTGTAGTCATATTGGAAGGCATGGTGGAAGCCACAGCTATGACCACTCAGTGCCGTAGCTCATATCTAGCAAATGAAATCCTGTGGGGCCATCGCTATGAGCCGGTCCTGTTTGAAGAAAAGAACTACTACAAAGTGGATTACTCTAGGTTCCACAAAACATACGAAGTGCCGAATACGCCCCTTTGCAGTGCCAGAGACTTAGCCGAGAAAAAATATATCCTCTCGAATGCAAATTCATTTTGTTATGAGAATGAAGTTGCCCTTGCGGGCAAAGAGGAAGAAGATAGTGACAATGGGGTGCCTGAGAGCACAAGTACAGACACTCATCCAGAAATGGACCATCTTAGCCAAGCAGGGGTACCCCTAGAACCAAGACCTTTAAGGCGAGAGTCTGAAATATGACTATGGGGGGAGAATACTTTCTGCAATGTTTAAATTGTATCTCACCATAACGGGCATGCTGCATTGAGAAGTGGCTGCAAACAGGTTTTCAGCTGATGGTACTGTTGGACACAGATGGGCAAGCAGCCCTAAGGAGTCAAAACCTGAGCTGGTTTTCAAGTGCTGTCTTCAGAGTAGGTACAGCAAGGCGTGAACTTGGAACCTGAAGCACTATGTCTATTAATTGCTAAAAGGCACATATGTTGTAGAATAAATTATGTATATATTTTTTTACAAAACTTGAACTTGCAGGCAAGCTTTGGTTGAGCTCTCTTGTTTGTTATCCATTGTTTTTCCTCCCCAAATGCTTCTCCCTTGGGAACAAGAACATTTTTAATGGCATAACCAAGGCAAGAGTTGGCCTTGTGGGTTTTTTTTTTCCTTTTAAAAATTGCTGCTAACTACTTGAACACAAACTGTAATTATTTTTGTCGCAGTTTAATACTTGTTTCCTTTTATATATGTGTGTATCCTTTCAAACAAAGAAAAAAAGGGGGACACCCCCCCAGTCTTGAATTCGTTTATTTTAAAGTTCTGTCTATCAATCAAGTGACTGGCGAACTGGGAAATCTGTCTGTTGAGGCCAGTAGCTCACTACCTAGAATCAATTTCTCTCCCCGACTATCCAGTTACAGGAAAATTCTTATGTAACGCAAGGTCATGTAGTAGTCTATAGCAAGCTATTTTTTAAAAAATAGTGCTTGGAAATGGCATGAGATTCATTTCACCCAATATATGTTTTGATTTCCAAACTACCTAAGTGAATACCAAAGAAAAAAGATGCACACTTTTGCACAGTGGACTTTTTATTTAAATACAACAGGCTGCTTTCAGACTATTTTTCCTCCCCTTTAGGTCCTTCACGTGTGTGTTTTTTTTTTTACCGCACCTTATTCCAAAACTCAAGTTTACAGTACAATTAACAGTCTTTTTTTTTTTTTTGCTCCATTGCCCTGGTTTAGGGAAATACCACCACCAAGAGTTGCTTGATTATGACAGGTAACAAATCTAGATCTAGGTTTGCTATCTATAGTAGATACGTAGATAAGCTTCTGATTTTTTTAAAGGAAAATTTAAAAAAAAGTTGAGTCAAGGGAAGCAAACACCTGTTCTTTCCTGTTTGTTAAACACCAAAAAACTGTGGCATAAAATTGAAGGTTAAGCCATGCATACATTCCAAAGTAAGGTCTAGGATGTAAGCCTATAATAGAAGCAGACTGGCATTTAGGAGAAATGAACCATTACATGTAACCAAGGGTAGGGTCATGCTCTGTTACATTTGTTAGAGATTGGCAAAGCGTTTGTTCAGCCATATGTAGGTTAGCTTAAGTACTAGGAGCACAGTTGCCGCAGGTTCTCGGGAGAGAAGAAACTGACATGGAGTAATCTGATGCAAGGTTCGCCATGCAGTGGTTTTGTGTGTTTTTTGGCATAACTTCCCCTTACCAGAATAGGAGAACAGAAAATGACTGTGTGCCGTTATGTTCTGCTCAAGGGAACATTCGTTTGAAGTGAACAATACTGTAAAAGATTTCCCCTTGTTTGGGGGTTTCATGAGTGATACGTCTTAGGGTGATCAGTGGGTGCAGTAGCTCTACCAAAGCCTTTGAATCATGACTTTCATGGTATTTTTGGGTCCCTGGCCAAGAATGCTGTAACACTTATCTGTGCCTCTAAGATCAAGTGTACCCATTTAGCTGCCCCCTTAGAGTCCTCTCCAAAGGCCGAGAAGAAGGGTGTCACGAAAGGATCACACTCCAGATTCTTTTACAGTATTGAATCTCACTGTATGCCATTAAAAATAGCTTGTTCTGGGTCTAGTACTGTTGACAAAAACAGAGCTCCAGCGAGGTTTGGGTGTCCCAATTGCTCTGTCTGGAGACGGTGGCAATTTCCCAGAGGGGATGGAATTTAAGCAGAGTAGATGGATTTGAATCTCGAGGAATCGTTAACTGTAGACAGTTTTTTGTTTGTTTTTTGCTCTTCCTCTTTATCCAAATATTGTTTCTACACCATAGACTGAGGCTAAACTCTTAAGAAAACAACCACGCTCTATGGAGAGAGTTAAATTCGCATGGCAACCTGACTGGAGCCCAGTCAGGGAAATAAATGAAAAGCAATTGAAGGTGATTTGTGCTGCTATCATGATATATATTTTTGCAAAGGAAAATAAAGTGCAAACCAAAGAGTATTTAGTAATATGTTAAACAAAGCGAGGAGGAAGCTACTCCAAAATGCACAAAGTTCCCACTTGCAGAACTGGAAAGGTGGGTTGACAAAGTGTTGAATATATATATATTCATTTTTAAAAGAAACACACTCAGAAAGGGATTTTTCTAAAAACCGTAAATGTTCTTTTTTGGCGCAGAGTTGAGATTTCCAAGATGCAGGGTTTTATGTTTTCAAATTTTTAAAAACAATGTACATTTTTATAAAGTTTATCAAGTATTTTTTCATATTTAAAGCCAAATGTAAATATAAATCCATTTAAAAGAAAAAGAAAAAGAAAAAAATGACAGGAGATAAGGTCAAGTTGGCATCATTTAGAACCTACGATGCTGCTGGTTAGCATGGTTTTTAGCAAATATTTGCAAGCCTTATGTGGTTTCTAATGCAATGAGTTTTTTTGTTATTTATTTAGGCATGGATGTTTAACTTTGTTGTGGTTTTTTTCCCCTTGCTATTGGCATTTTTTTCATGTCAGATTGCTGGAGACTTGATGAGAGTGAATAATCAGTTGCACTCTTTGTTGGATTATATTTTTTTTCTTCAAGCAACCCTTTGTCTTTCCTTGTATATGTGTCTGTCTGTGTGTTGGGGGGGGAGGGGAATTGCTCCAAAAAAAGTTCTTACATCATGGTACCTAATGGTCCTAACATGTCTCTATAATTATTTTTAAAATAAAACAAACAAAAGCATGCCTGAGGAGATGTAGTCTGGGTCCCATGATCCTTCTGAAGATATACATTTTCATAAGGGCAATTATGCCTAATCATAAAGGGCATTTGTTCAAAGAGTTGAGATAATACAGATCTGTGATGCAATCATTGACCACTTACACTGATGGGAAATTTCCTACTGATTTTGCTGGAATGTGAATTGCTCACTCAAGTCGCCGAGCTGCAAACATGAGGTCGGGGACAAACAGTAATTTTCCTATTCCCTGAAAAAAGAAAGCCAAAAAATACTTGAATGGGGGCCCTTCATATATGGATCTGTTTTACACAAGGCACGCTCAAGAGAGAGAGAGAGAGAGAGAGAGAGAGAGAGAGAGAGAGGATGAATTGCTATTGCTACCGTACTTCGGTGTGCAAAATTAAATTTTTTTAAAAAATCACTAAGCTCACTCTATTTTGGTTGGGGGCTAAGACATAGTTAAACCACAGTTGCTCTTCCATCTCTTGCGCATGCTTTTGGCCAAGACAAAGGGTTCTGAAGTGGTTATTTTTGTCCTCTTATGTCCATTTTGTGTGTGTGTGTGTGGGGGGGAATTAACAAGGTAAAACTGAGAAGTACTGTAACGTCTTTTGGAAAAAAAAATGTTGGCTGCTGTTAACTGTTTTCAAGTAGCAGAGGGCTGCGTAGTTGCCATCTCACGGGCAACCTGAGAGAACTCCTTTTTCTTCTTCTCATAAAAGGATTTCTGTCCTGCAGCTGTTTGTACGGTGAACAAAACTATCGGCATTTGACAATCCTTCTCCCTTACAATTTCCTTACTTGCAGCCTTTTGTATCAAAGTCTTCCTAATGTACTGCACAATTCATGGACTGTACAGATTTTTATATATATTATGTCTTATTTTATTATTTCTAAATAAAGAAATGAATATTCTTGCACTTTTTATATGTTACTGTTTTTTTAAAAAAAAAAAAAAACCCACAAATTATTACCGAGGTTAATGGCACAGTCGCTTATACAACTATACTTCTTTTGGGCATAGCTGACCTTGCTTCTTGAGTTTGCTGGGCATTTGTGTCCTGTGGAAATAGCAATAATTGGCTCTTTATAACAGCTGAAAAATAAAATACATTCAGGAGGTTAATGCTGTTTGCTTCTCCATCCACAACTCTAAAACATTTCAAGATGATGTGCCAGGATTTTATTTCCTTAACAGCTTTTTACTAGCATAGAGTCCCCTACAATTGCAGTTTCTTGTATTTGTGGACAAAACAGAATCCTTATTCTTCATTACTTATCATAGATGTTATAAAATGCAAGCCTTTCTGATGGTTTCCTTATCCCTTGCCTTTCCCAGGCCAGGCAACATTTCAGAAAGGAAACCCTTCATATTGCTAAGGCTTCATTGGTAAACATTTTGTGTCTTTTCTTCAATTTATTCTGGACAGCTGAAGTCTCAGTTTTGCCTGAGATGGAAGAAGAAAGAAGGTTGCAGTGACTAATACGGCATTAGGAAAGCTGCTGTTTATGATGCATTATATTTCAGTCCAGTGATAGCGCAGCTGAATTGAAGGCAAACAGTGACAGCCTAAAGATGAAGCCCTAACCTTCGGGGGCCAAATACACTTGGCATTTGGAGAACGTCTCGTGGACATGCTTAGGAAAAATAGCTGTATCTTCTAGAGCAGTGATGGCGAACCTTTTTCAGCTCGGGTGCCAAAAGGATATGCACATGTGCGATAGCGTGCATGCACGTGCCCACACCCATAATGCAATGCCCTTCCCCCGCGCATGCGCACAACCCCCCGTGCTGCCCCCCACGCATGCACACAGTCCTCACTGAAGCCTCCGGATTTCCGGTAGGCCCATTGGGCTGTTTTTCGCTCTCCCCAGGGTTCAGGAAAGCCTCCTGAAGCCTGGGGATGGTAAAAAATGGCCCAACAGGCCAATTGGAAGTTTGGAAATGAAATGGAAGTGGAACTGCCCTACTACTTACCTTCAGATAGTTGCAACTAGGCCTCGCACACCTCGGCCCATTTCTTCTTCAGCCGGCAAAGCTTTCCTGAAGGCCTCTGTAGCCGATAACAGAGCTCCGGATCGATCTGGAGCTCTGTTATCAGCTGCAGAGGCCTTTCCTAACAGTTGCAACTGTTCAAAGCCGAAGAAGTTCCTGAAGACCTCTGACAGCGAAAAGGAAGCTGGGGGTAATCCACACAAGTGAACTTCCTTTTGACCCGTTGGGCCGTTTTCGCCATCCCCAGGCTTCAGGAGGCTTTCCTGAAGCCTGGGGAGAGCGCAAACAGCCAAAAAGAAGGCCAAAAATCAGCTGGCCAGCACGTGCATGCGCCCTGGAGCTGACATAGGGTAATGCCTTGCATGCCCTCAGATATGGCTCCACACATGCCATAGGTTTGCCATCACTGTTCTAGAGGTCCTTCCCATCCTAGATGCTGTTGCCCCCCTCCCCAAGGAGGATAATAATCTATTGCAGTTTCTCACAACATTTTATTTCTGAAGAAAGCCCCTGGAATTTATAGGGCAACCAGTGACAGTTATTAGATTTATATCCTGTCTTTTCCTCTAGGATGGGGATGGCAATCCTACGATATGCTTGTCACAAGTGACCATGTCGTTTTTTGATGACAAACATGAATGTGGTGGTGGTCTCACCTAGCCTCTGGATCCTCTGGAAGATATGCGAGAGGGGCCTGTTCTTGCACGGCCTAGATCCACTGAAAGGCACGTGAGAACAGGGTGTGCTTTTCTACTCTTTTCGGAAGCTGCCAGACCACCGAAGAGTATTCTCTGACGTTATCAGGCCTTATGCAACCCAGAGCTGCTTTGGACAGGCATTTTTTTCTGAGAGATAAATTGAAAAATATTTACAATTGGGTATTTATTTATTAAATTTATATGGCTGGGATGTTCAAGCTGGTGTTCTTAGAAATGCAATCTATCCCCCCACCTTGATTCTGGCGTACAGTATAAGTTAAAACTTAGAAGCAAATACTTATTAGATTTTTGTCTTGCCATTATTGCTTTATAAGTAACTCAAGGCAACAAACATTCAAAATACTCCTTGTCTTCTTTACCCCCACAACAATCTTGTAAGGTGGGTTGGGATAAGAGAGTGACTGGCCCAATGTCAGGTGGCTTTCATGCCTAAGGTGGGAATAGAACTCACTGTCTTCTGGTTTCTAGGCCAGCACCTTATTTACTACACCAAATGCTGTAATTTTTATTTTTATTTTTTTAAATTTCTTACTGATTAATTGAATTCAGATGGGGAAATAATTTTGTTTTAATTGTCTCTAATACTAAATTTTACCATGAATTGTTTTTAGTATGGGTCTTTCACATAAACGGCTGAGAGACTATTTCATGATAAATGCATGAAATAAATAAGTGACTGAATTATATGTGCAACATGAGCCAAAGGGGAAAAACCCAATATTTGCCTAGGATTTAAAGCAAAGATACATGCCAGGAAAATTAAGAAAACTTTCAATCCTGCTATGCCGAATATGAGTACCCCACCCTGACAGTACTGCTCTTATCAGTGCCACCATCTTGCTAGCTTAAAAAAAAGGAGATAATACTGTATGTGCTCACTATTTCCACGATGCTTCAATCAGACAAGTTTTAATGCCTGGTGTTCAACATAGTGTACCATCTCTTCCTTGACTTCACTAATGGTAAGGAAGGTTTTCAGAGGTCACAGAGTCCTTGGCATACTTTCCAGTTCTTCAATTACTTCCTTAATCAGCAAGGATATTGAGGGATAACAGTTTAAGACAATTAAATTTGCTAAATTCCAAAGCAACAAACATGGAAAATAGCATCTCCTTGCCATTTTGCAAGTTACAAATTACAGCTTGAGATATAAATATTGATTTTTGTTTCTATGATTTGGTTTTGACACATATTGAGCTATGCTTTTAGAAATAGCTGACATGTTATACTTCTTATCCTAAGCAAAATGTAGAATTAAGTAATGATAGAACCTTATATGGGCTGAAAATGACATTTGACTTTTTTGTAAATTATGCTGTAACTGGCTGTGAACAGGCCCTGTGTACATCATCAGGGGTGGGTTCCAGATTCTGCTACTGCCAGTTTGCTCAGGGACGCGCCACACAGGTTGCCGCGGGTTGCACAGTACTAAAAAAAAAGCTTCTATGCATGCGCAGAAGCAAAAGACAAGATGGCGGCGCCTACAGCGCCGCAAAGAAAACTGGCTCGGGGGCGTGGCAGACCTGGGTCACTGCCGGTTCCAGCGACTCAGGCTGCCAAGTTACTAACAGTTCTATAGAACTGGTCCGAACCGGTAGGAAACCACCTCTGGTGTTCATCATAAATAATCTGGGGTTTGAAACCTATAAAATAATACAACCTTCAATTTCTGGGTGATGGTATGATGGCTACATATTTCTACAGGTTGATATTTTTGAGATGTTTGAAGAGCTTGCCTTTCTTTGCCTGGTATTTCTGGAAATCGTGACCTAATATCTATGAAAGGAATTAGGTCTGGTAAAGTGGACATACACTATCACAACTGAATGTGCTAAGTTTAGCTCAGTTTAATTAAAATTTATAGTTATAGATAAAAAAAATACATACAGCACAACTATCCAATAAAATGTCTATTCGTGCCTGAACTAAACACACTTGTGGAACAAGAAGGTCCAAAGGCTTCTAATTGTCACAGATAAGGTACAATGTTTGACTAGAATCTAGAAACCTCCTGATCATGGTAATTTAGTTGGTAGCACTAGGCTGCCATAGGAGAGCAATCTGGACAGTTTGTAATTCGAGGGAAGATTAAAATCTGCCCTCCAAAGAATATGCTGACACCTTCATTTTCAATGAACAATGCTTAAAGGAAAATAAGAAATATCACTGAAAAACATTTTTTTCCTTATGCCTCCCAACTTTTCTTTCAAGATTCCCTACCTCTTTTGTCTTTTGGAGGGGAAGGAGAATAGAATAGAATAGAATAGAATAGAATAGAATAGAATAGAATAGAATAGAATAGAATAGAATAGAATAGAATAGAATAGAATAGAATAGAATAGAATAGAATTCTTTATTGGCCAAGTGTGATTGGACACACAAGGAATTTGTCTTTGGTGCATATGCTCTCAGTGTACATAAAAGAAAAGATACATTTGTCAAGAATCATGAGGTACAACACTTAATGCTTGTCATAGAGTATAGGAAAGAAGAATCTGGAAGTGATTTTAATTGTCAGTGGACCTCTGCTAATGTGGGTCCACAGAAACTTTCCTTCAGACTCATTCTCCTACTCTTTTTCTGATTCTTCTTTTCATCTATGCTAAAATCAGATGGATCTCCTGTAATATGCTGGGTGAGATAGTGATGTCGATTGTGCTTTTACATTTAAAAGTTCACCTCAGCCTAAATCTTAAATCCATTCGTTGTGAAGTGCCTTGGAAATTCTAGGATTTGGGAAGGCACAAACAATGAATGGCCATCAAGAATCTACAAGTGCAAGATGGGAAGTCATATCTTGTATAGAAGTGTAAGAGAAGCATGATGTTGGGCCACATAGTCTCAATTTGTTTAATCTATGCAATCTTACTCCTATGTATGCATGGTATGTGGAGAATCACCCATGGTTGAGCAGGATACCCACTCCATAGCCCTGGCAAATACATGAGGTTCTCTTGCTAGGGAAAAACTTTCTGCTTCTTATTTAAGTGTGTATGTAGTACGGGCAGTTCCTGGGTTAAGAACACCCATACACATTCAAAGCCAAGCCTGCATAACATACTTTCCAGAATGTACTTTAAAAAATCAACAAATTTGCTGCCCTGAAAGATGTACTTCTGAGCACTTCCAAAGTCTCCGTCATTTGAACTGATCAGCATGCCGGGTATTTCTTTGTGACCCTCCCAAAAAAGTTGTGTATCAATATGATCCTCTCTCTTCCTTTCTCTTCCTCTCTCCTCTCCTCTCCTCTCCAGCTGGGCAGACATGTTCCAGCCTAAGGCATAGGTTTTATAAGTCAGACTTGAAACCAGATTAATTTTTTGAGGGATGTTATGCCAGAGGGCAAATTCTATAACAGAGAAAGCCCCTTTCCTAATTCCCATCAGATGATATTGTTTAATAGGTGTGGCCTGGAACATGTCAGTTCTATCTGATCATATAAGATAGGCAAAAACTACAGTAGATGGTCCATAAAAACCCAAGCCGTATGCCATGAATAATTTTATTAAGTAATAAAAATCTGGTTATTACTTTTGGAAGCCTCAACTGACAATCAATACCACTTGCAAAACACCATTGTTATATGGGCATGCTATAACTGCTCTTGCTGCTACATTCTGGGGCAGCTGCAGCTTCTAAGTACTTTTCAAGGGCAAAGGCCTATAAAATGCATTGCAGAAATTCTTTTACCAAATGGCCGAAGTATAAGTGACTGTTCAAAGGGTCTCCATGTCCATAAGTTGGTGCCCAAGATGAATTTGTGCAAAGGTCTTTCTGGCCATTGCTGCCACCTGCTCCTCAAGCAGGAGCTGTGAGTCCAGAAGATTCTTAAATTGCACATCATTGCGCAAGGACAAAGTGGGACACGGTTCAGAATTACAGATGGAACAACTCTCATCTTGAGTGCTCCAAATACCCACAGCAACTTGGTCTTGTCCGAGTGAAGTCTGAGTCTGTTCCTCCACATTTAAGCCCTCATAGCCTTCAGACACTGGGGCAAGACCTTGATAGTATCACCAAGTTGACCTGGTTGAAATAGATTGCTATGATTTGATATAATATAATATATAATGTAATGTAATACATAATGATATACATGCATGCTCCTTTTTGTCTTCTTATTTTGATGGTGTATTTACTCTTTTAAAAAAGCTTATCTTTTATACATTTCCTTAAACCTTCACTTTTTAACCTAGGTTCACTGTATCAAAATAATTCACCTATTAGCTGTCCCTGTTAAGCTGCTTTTTTTAAATTGTGCACAGAATTTACCATTTTATACTGAATTTATACTGTAACTTGTTATGTTTACTCAGTAGCATAATAATCTATATTTTGTTTTTTCCAATGGTAATTTGGCAGACTTTGGTTAACACAGTTCTCGGTGTTAATATAATAATAATATTGTAATTCTTAAACCATTCTTAGGAATCTGATTTTAATATTTCTTGGAAATGTATTTATGAGGATTATCTATAATTTAGAAGTAGGGCTTCTCCAGAACTCTGGACTCATTCCAAAATACTTGATCAGGCAAAAATATGGCTGTCTTTGAAATAAATATTTCTCTCCTTGTACATTAGCAGCATTTAAATAATTTTATATGATAATTGTTTGCAATTTACATCTAATATACATCTAATATACATCTAATACACACACATATATATGATAATCAGTCTTTCTTGATTATATCTAATTTTGAATTTTTAGAGTTTTAAGTAATACATCATTCTGCCTAACTATTTAAAAGGCATGTATGAAGTTTAGTTTCTCTTTTGTTTTGTAGCGCTCCTGGATATAACTTGTGAATTGCAAAGGTCTTAAATTATCATTGAAGTCAACATGTGGGCGGTTCCAACAAAAATCATAATAATAACCATAATAAAGCACAAATATAATACAATGAAGAAATAAGCTGAATAAACTTGTGTTTATATTCCTGGCTTTTTAAACTAGTGCATTGACTACTTCAGTGCTCTTTATAATGGTATTGCATCAGCATTAATGAAGCTCAATAAATTAATCAGTCTGGTCTCTAATTTTTGCCCTCATAATGAGCTTTTTTGCAAGTGACCTTGCATGTAGAGATGATCAAAGGGAAATTTGCATCAACTAATAATCTTAATTGCAATAATATTGAACTCAGATAGTCGAGTATCCATTAATTGGAAGAAGAATGAGATTATACCAAAATAAAGCAAAGGCCTTCTAAGTTTTGCCATTGTAGAAGAGTTAATATTTAAATTCCAAGATTTCCTAAAACATCACAGATTTGCTAGCATCACAGCTCTATTCTTCCTAAAAGTCATGGAGTCCCTTCATTTGGACAAAGTGTGAATATGGCTTGTATTCGGATAGATGTTCAGAGGAAGGTCTAAAAAAAAGGGAAGGAAGAGCAAGAGATAGTGGATATGCTTGAATTTCAGAGAAAGTATTATAATTGTGTGTGCTAACAGTATGCTTATCAAATGACCATATCTGTAACTGGCCTTAAAGATGTGTGTTTGATCTTTTCTTGTCACCAGTTCCTGTGAGTTCCCACTACTAGTAGATGATGAAATCAGGATTTGACCAAACCATCTCATTGCCACCTAGCCCTGAAATCTAAAAACCTCTAATGAAAAGTAAGAGAGACAGAACTGATTGATTGAAACAGATTGATGGGACAGAAGGGAGAGAATAATGTACAAAACTCTGACAAATGTTAAATTGGATTCTAGACATTAGTTCATAAGAGCAGAACTGGATACAATGGGATCGGAGTCTACAAAACCAGAGTTCTGCATGGTGCACTGGAACCAAGTCTTCAAATATAATGAACTACCAATCATCTATAAAAGCAAGTTACAAGTCAATTTCAACAGTCTTGCTCCTTTAGTTTTTCTCCTCTTGAGTTCCTTCCTCATGTTGCATCTCCATTTCCAGATATGTTCAGATGGCTGTGAGTCAGACCTCCAATGAAAAACAGCAAGCAGTTAGAAAGACTTAGCAACTTCTGCCCTGTGCTTATCATTCTTTCATTTAGAATTACCCCCACTCAATCCCATTATACACATCTTTGGCAACCTGCATATGAAAATAGCATTACCTGTGTTTATAACTGCATGTCATTGGACAAAAGTGATATTCTCTTTTTTCTGGAAGCAAAAATAATTTCTTGGAAAGCAAAAATAATTTCTTGGAAAGCAAAAATAATTTCTTGGAAGCATTTACACTTCCTTCCCATAAGCTCATAATTCTACAACAACACATTGATTTAGGATATAATTAATTTTTACAGTACTTTTATATTAGCACTATGCAACTGTTTTTAATCCATTGGCAGTACAACATAACATCATTTTCTTGAATCAGAATCGAGCTGCCATTTATTACTTGCTTTCAATAACGACCTTATCCTGACATAAGGAAAAAAACCCTTCAATACACAATCTTTCATATCAGCCAAACTCCTGCGTTACTCCATTGTATGGAAACAGTACAGTATGTCTTGTTTTAGGGATAAAATTGTACTGGTAGCTATGCTACAGTATGAATAATCTCCTTTTTCATCCTTAATTATCAACCTCCAGAGTTTTCTAAAGCTAAAAGATAAAGTGTGTGTGTGTGTGTGTGTGTGTGTGTGTGTGTGTGTGTAGATGACAAGCTGAGGGATAAAAAGGACAAGTATAAAAATGGAAATATGGGCTTATAACTAAAACTGAATACCAGCAAATAGCCCAAATCTGCAAGGCTACTTGAGTCAGGAAGGCTAAGGCTCAGAATGAACTAAGATTTGCAACAAGTACCAAAATAACAACAAAAAATTATTTTGATATGTAAGGAGCAAGAGGAAAGTCAAGGAATGATTGATCCACTAATGAGGAAAAATGGAAAGATGGTGATGGGCAGCGGAGAGAAGTGGAACTGCTTAATTTGTTTTTACACAAATAAAAGGAAAAAATAGTCTAACATGTCAAAAGCTGTGGGAGATTGAAGAGGAATGCAGGTCAAAATAGGTAAGGAATTGGGTAATAGAACACTTAACTGCTTTAAACAAGTTCAGGTCTCCTGGACCAGATGGTTTACATCCCAGGATATTGAAGGAGCTGGCAGATGTGATCTCGGAACTATTGAATGAAATCTTTGAGAGTTCCTGGAGCACAAGGAAAGAGCTGATGTGGTTCCAATCAATCCAATCAAAGGGGGGAAAAGTGGATCCAAACAGACCAATCAACTTGACATCAATACCCAGGAAAATCCTGGAAAAGGTAATCAAGCAGTGGATTTGTTGCTTAATCAAAACAAGGTGTTTTGTTTAAACACTTTGTTCCTTTCTAGCTGCTAGAAAGGAACAAGGAACAAGGTGTTTAATAGAAGCCAGTATGGATTTGTTAAGAACAGGTCATGCCAAGTAAATCTTATTGCCTTCTTTGATAAAGTGACTACATTAGTGGACCAAGAAATGGAAATATAATATATTTAGATTTCAGTAAGTCATTTAATAAAGTAGACCACAGCCTATTTCTTGGTAAAATAGAACAATGCAAGATAGACAGTACCACTACCAGATGGATCTGTAATTGGCTGAGTGTGTAGCAATAGCAATAGCACTTAGACTTATATACCGCTTCATAGTGCTTTCCAGCCCTCTCTAAGCGGTTTACAGAGTTCAGCATATTGCCCCCAACAATCTGGGTCCTCATTTTACCCACCTCGGAAGGATGAAAGGCTGAGTCAACCTTGAGCCTAGTGAGATTCGAACAGCTGGACTGCTGAACTAGCAATCAGCTGAAGGTCGCAATGCTGCTTTTAACCACTGCGCTATCTCAGCTGTAGTTCTCAATGGAACTATAGCTACATGCAGTGGGGTGCCTCAAGGTTCTGTCTTGGGCCTAATGCTCTTCAACATCTTCATAAATGACCTAGATGAGGGGATTGAAGAAGCATTCATCAAATTTACAGATGACACACAGCTGGGAGGAATTGCTAACACTTCAGATCTAATTCAAGATTCTGAAGAACCTTGACAAATGTAAACATTGGGCCCTATCCAATAAAATGCAGTTCACTTGCAAGAAAAGTTAAGTCCTTTACTTAGACAAGAAAGAAAATAGATGCACAGGTATTGGATAGGTAGTACCTGGCTCAACAGTAGTACCTAAGAGGGATCTAGGTGTCCTGGTGGACCATTGCAGAGGGGGGTTCCTACCGGTTCGGACCGGTTCTATAGAATAGGTAGTAACTTGGTGACCTGGGTCACTGGAACCGGCAGCGATCCAGGCCTACCACGCCCCCGAGCTGGTTCTCTTGGTGGCGCCATAGGTGGCGCCATCTTTTGTTTGCATCTGCGCATGCACAGAAGCTTTGTTTTAGTACTGCGCATGCGTGCGTGCATGCACACCCACACGGCGTGTCCCTGAGCACACCGGCAATAAAGAAATCCAGAACCCACCCCTGGACCATTGCTTAAGTATGGAGTCAGCAGTGTGCTATAGCTGCCAAAAAGCCAACATAGTCCTAGGATGCACCAACAGAAAGATGGCATCAAGATCATCAGAAGTAATAGTATAATACTGCTCTCTATACCATACTGGTGAGGCCACATTTGGAATACTGTCTTTAGTTCTGATCATCACAACACATAAAAAGATGCTGAGGCCCTAAAAAGAGTGCAGAGAAGAACAACAAAGATGACAATTGATCTGGAGGCTAAATCTATGAAGAACAGCTAAAGTAACTAGGTATATTTAGCTTAATGAAAAGAAGACTGAGGGGAGACAAGATAACAGTCTTCCAGTTCTTGAAGGGCTGCTACAGGGAAGAGGGCATCAATTTATTCTCCATAGCACCTAAGAGTCAGACAAGTAGCAATGGATGGAACTCATCAGAGGGAGATCCAACCTGAAAAATAAGAAAGAATTTCCTGACAGTAAAAACTATTAAGCAATGGAACAGCTTGCTCTATCACTGAAAGTTATCAAGAAAAGATTGGGCAGCCATTTATCAAACAGCAAACAGCACAGATGATATACACTGTTTGCTGTGTATTTCTGTGCATGTGTGCTTGACCCATAGAAATAGCAAAGAATTGGAGAAATGTACATTATGCCAGAAAGTTTTCTTAAATGTAGTCACACTAACTTCTCCCAATTATTTAAATAGATCTACTCCAAGGTAAGTCAGGATTTAAACTCTAATACTAAACAGGACACTGTTACATTTCAGACTATACTTGTACAGAGCTGTTAAAATTAATTAAAATTTCTGGAAGTATACATTATTCTCTATTATTTAAAAGAAGATACAATAGCACTGGGCCTCTTCAGAGCAAGCATTTATTTTAAAAAGATTCTTTATTTTGTTAAGTTGTCTAGATTTACAGGGGTCTCCAACCTTGGCAACTTAAGACTTGTGGACTTCAACTCCCATAATTCCACAGCCAGCAAAGCTAACAAAGCAGTCTTTAAAAAATAAGTCTAATAATTTGAACATTCTACAGACATTTATAGTTATTAACTTACCCCCTTGCATCCAGTTCAGCAGAAAATAAAAATCTGTGTGTCTCTCCCAGCTATTTGCCTCTTTGCAGCTAGTTTCACTTTCATTTTAGCACATGGCAAATCAGCTGTAGGTTGGGAAGCTGCTAATGACTTGCTTGGCTTTACAGGCTCTTCCCTCTTGCTGCAAACAGGTAATTGCTGGAAGACAGAGCCAAAGGGTGGGTGGTTGTGGCTACATTCGGTGTATAAGACGCACCCAAGTTTTCACCCTCTTTTTTGGGGTAAAAAGGTGCTTCTTATACTCTGAAAAATATGGTGTGTGTGTGTGTGTGTGTATATACACACACACACATATACACACACACATATATACACACACACAATATACACACACACGCACACACACACACACACACACATACTATATATATATATCACAGTAAGGGGTATGGCTATCTGACGAGAGCAAAATAAGCTCGAAATAGATCTATAATAGTCTCCCTTTATTTTCATTATCAGCAAAAAATCCTACACATATAGATTAGTGTGTCGACTATATAAAAAAACAGCCTGGATGGTCCCAGTGAGGGGCTGAAAGGCAAAAAGGAAGCTGTGATGCTTTCTCTCCCATATTTGGGTACACCAGGGATAACACAACAGAAAAACATATATAACCCTTTCTGGTGAAAGAGCTGATTGAGAACAGAGCCCTATGGCCTAGTGGTTAAGTTGCTGCCCTGCAAGGCAGCCGGCCCGGGTTCAAATCCCAGTAAGGGGTATGGCTATCTGACGAGAGCAAAATAAGCTTGAAATAGATCTATAATAGTCTCCCTTTATTTTCATTTATCAGCAAAAAATCCTACATATATACTATATATATATATCTGTGTAATTTACAGCCCAAGAAGTTGATAATTTTGTTTTACTTTTTTCTTCATTATTTTTACTCCTGTTGTTGCTGAAATAGTCCACAATATAAAAGAAGCAAGTTCTGGCTTAGAAAAGATGATGAATCATGCAGAACTATGCCTTAGATCTTTCAAAGGAAAGACAGGTGTAAAAGCCACTGTTAATACAAACTCTAGTGTTGATGTCAAGGGAGCCTGGCTACACTTTAAATTCCCTACCATTTTTCATTAGCATATGCTATTCAGTGAACATATGAAGAAATGGGATTGCTCTCACCCTGAAAAACTCTGTGATATCAGCCAAACCTCTGAAATACAATCTACACTCATACAGTGGTGTGCACTCATAGCATGCAAGTGATTGAGGATTCTGCTTTTCATCAATCTACATCACTTGAAAAAAGCTTACTATGTACAATTTGTTTACGCAAAGGCCTTTTTCATGTATTCTACTTGAATTTATAGACACTGAAATCAGAACAAGCATGATACTAATTTCTCCCTCCCCCTTTCTATATTTATATGTGAAAAGAGTTGAATGTCACACAATTTGTTTGTTGATTGACTTGGGTTTTATTCACAAAAATGCAAGATTTTGTTCCTTGCAAGATAGGCTTTAAGATAGTTTTGACTGCTGATGTTCACGAAGTTAAAAATTTGTCCTTCTCTGGAATACAAGATTTTCTTGAATTTGTACAGGTAGCCCTCAACTTGTGATCACAATTGAGTGCAAAATTTCTGTGGCTAAGTGAGACAGATAAGTGAATTTTCCCCCATTTTATGACCTTTCATGCCACAGTTGTTAAGTGAACCACTGCAGTTGTTAAGTTAGTAACACGGTTGTTAAGTGGATCCAGCTTCCTACTGACTTTCGGCTCAGAAAGTCACCAAAGGGGATCACATGACCCTGGGACAGTGGGACACTGCAACTGTTATTAATATAAGTCAGTTGCCAAGGGTCTGAATTTTGATCATATGACCTTGAGGAATGCTGCAAGGGTTATAAGTGTGAAAAATGGTCATAAATAACTTTTTTCAGTGCCATTGTAACTTGGAATGTTCACTAAACGAACTGTTGTAAGTCGAGGACTAACTGTACACATTTTGAGATGTAAGCAAAAGATATTGCCTTCTGTGTTTTATATGATAGTTCTAGAAAATGTGGTCTTTCACTTTTGAGAATTCTGATAAATATTCCTTATGTTGCTCTTGAACAATTGCATTCTTTGCCATCTGTCTTCCTGGCTGTATTTTTTTGGCTGAGAAAAAATGCAAGGATATAATCTTAGGGTGGGTTCTGCTATCCCAATGCCTCTGCTTGCAGCGTGTGCTGCCCAGAAGCTTCAATACTATAATCAGTATTAGGGGAAAACATATCACTATGACCAGGGGCGGGTTGCTTGTTCTTTGTGCTACCGGTGGCACTGCGTGCGCATCGTCATGTTTTGGCGCACGCACACTCGCTATGCATGCGCATCCCTTGCACAATTTTGCTTCCTGCGCATGCACAGAAGCAAAATCTCGTGAGGGGACGCACATGTGCACACAATTTTTGGTGCTTTTTTTGCTTCCGCGCATGCACAGAAGCAAAAAAATCACTGAAATCTCGCGCGCGAACGGATGTCCCCTCGCAAGATTTTGCTTCCGCGCATGCGCAGGAAGCAAAATCAGCCCAAAAATTCCCCCCCAAAAGATGGCACTGTGCGACCAACCTGTGAAGACGGCACCCGAGCTGTTGCGCGCAAATAGCGCCATCTGCTCGCCGCTACCGGTGTGGTAGAGTCGACCGCACCGGTAGGAACCCACCACTGACTATGACATTGCCAAATACTTTGTTTTGCATTTTTCATTTCCAAATTACATTATCAATACAGCAAGAATATGCTACGTGAAGCCCTCCTGATGTTACTAAATGCAGCATCCTTCATCGTTGGCCAAGCTAACTGGTGCATCTTGGAACCGTAGTTTGGCAACATCTGGAGAAGCATACATTCTGAACCCACTATTAATGGTATAATGTTCAGGCTTAGTGTTTTGTAGTGTAAGAAGTTGTGTTACATAAAGGCAGAGGACTTGTCAGCATTGTTTGCGCTGACTTGAAAGTTTTGGCTTTCCAGGATTTCAGTGAAGAGTCTTTTTCAGTTGCCAGCATTGAATCTGAGAAGTTCTAGGAAGTGAGCTCAGGGATTTTCATGTGAAAAACAGATACTTGTTCATGATGCTCTGCCCATCCTACTTCCTACACATTCTTATTTTTAAAAAAGAAAAGAATCTCAGTGTATTTTGATGAACCTTCTGTATGTTGTGCCACTGCTGCCAGAGATAAGAAGGATGCTCTATGTTTTTGCTATTTCTTCCCTTTGGCATGAATTTCCTCCATTGAAATAGATCTTTCTCAAGCTGTGGTGGAAAGTCATTGCTCATGTTAGCCTCTTGGCAGATAGACCACAGCACAGTATCCCTTCTGGCTCTTCCTTCCGTTAAGAACAGTGCACTTCAGAAGCTGAACAAATACTAAGTGAGCTCTCAAAGTTTGACTTGGCATCAAATGCAACCGTCGCAACTATTTTAATCGAATTGCTTGAGTGTGTATTTGAACTATCTCCATCATTTTTCACTCCGTGTTGTTGATCTAATAGGCATAGGGTCTATTTATTTTTATTGTTCATCTATATTACCACACATACTCATTTCGGTTCAAACCGGTTTTATTTCCTTATATTATAGGCTTTTTATTATTTCCAAGCATATTTGTAAATTGGAGAAAAGGGCCAAAATGTCCCAAAAATATTGCCAAACCTTAAGATGAAAACAAATAGAAGTGTGCAGTCTTAGGAGGAAATCTCATGCATTTGAATCAACTAAGAATGTAATTAATGCAATCATACTTATTTTCTAACTAGTCATTGTGGCAGTATTGAGCAAAGTGAATCAGGGCTCTTGATACAAGTACTTGATACAAGTATTGAGCTAAGTGAATTAAACTTCATACAAGATAGATTCCCATTTGTGAACATCTAGATTATTATCGGTCAAAGCAGCAGAGATTCTAATTTATAAACATGCTAGTAGCAAAAGGATTAAATTATTAAAAGCAGAACCCTTAGCTACTTCTGAAAGAAATTTCTGAAAGAGCCGAGGTGGCGCAGCGGTTAAATGCAGCTACTGCAGGCTACTCCAGCTGACTGCTAGTTCAGCAGTTCAGCTGTTCAAATCTCACCAGGCTCAAGGTTGACTCAGCCTTCCATCCTTCTGAGGTCAGTAAAATGAGGACCCAGATTGTTGGGGGCAATATGCTGAACTCTGTAAACCGCTTAGAGAGGGCTGTAAAGCACTATGAAGCGGTATATAAGTCTAAGTGCTATTTAACTTTTCTTTTTTAAAAGAAGTATTCCTATCACTTGGTAGGACAAAAAAAGTTTCCTGGTCTCCTGATTTTGATCTGACCATTATTTTAGGAAAATGAAAGCATTTTTGCTTCCAGTAATATATAAGCAGGTGATTTACTTTTTCATTCAAAACTCCAGAGTTTTCTAGCCCTCAACTTTGATCGAATCTTTCCACATTGTAAATGCTACCTGTTGTTTTGTCATTGTTATGCTGAATCTTCATGATCTGTCAAATCTGATGCTGGATAAAGGATAGAGTTCTTATTCATTATTTAGGGAAGAGTTTAACAAAAAGAGAAAATCATCTTCAGCTGCTGGACCATAAACAAATGTTTGCAATGCTGCATGATGCTGAATGGACCAAAAGCATTTTTCATCCTCAGAAGTAGTATTGTATAGTACATGATGGTGTTCCCTTTTCATGTCTAGATTCTGAACTTTCCCCATTGCAAGTTTCTAACCCCTGATGTCTGCTATCTGAACTGGCAATGCCTGTCATTGACCCAGGTCTACTGAATTCAGTTTGGGTTTTTTTGCCTTCTTATTATGCTAAGTGAAATTGAAATAAATTTCGGTCATCCACAATGGCAATTAATCTCTGTCTGAAAAATTTGGAATGTCTCTAGCTTCAGTCCTGAATATTGAAGACATTATGCAGCAATATATAAACGGAAGCATTTAAAAGATACTTGGAAATCAACTATCATTTTCCTGATTTTATTAATACAAATAGAAGTAGGGCTGTATTTAATTGCTGGGGAAAAAAGTGGGTCTTATATTTAGTTTCCTGGGAACCTAACAAGAAGAAGCTTTGATTCCTTTTCTAATTCTGTTTCTCTCTCATGCTACTTATTTATACCACATCATGCAAGTGTGTTTAAGGGATAAAAATATTGGTTCTCTTTTAATTTGAGTTTACTCAGTTTTTTAAAATCTATGTGTGAACTGGGACATAGTTTTATGCTAATCAAAAAAGATACCAGTGGGAAATATATGTGCTGTTCAGAATCTGTGATGCAGTTTCTAACTAAACACAACACAGCGGTTAGAGAGCAGTACTGCAGGCCACTTTAGCTGACTATAATCCACAGGTCAGCGGTTCAAATCTAACCGGCTCAAGGTTGACTCAGCCTTCCATCCTTCCAAGGTAGGTAAAATGAGGACCCAGATTGTTGGGGGCAATATAAATATACATTGCTTACTGGTGTAAACTGCTTAGCTGTGAGGCGGTATATAAATCTCACGAATAAATAAATAAATAAACTACCATCACAACAAAGTCTCATATTCTCTCTCTCTCTCTCTCTCTCTCTCTCTCTCTCTCTCTCTCTCTCTCTCTCTCTCTCTCTCTTGAAAACTGAATTGTAAGAGCCTTGTGTCAAGGACCTCTATTGTGATACTTTCTACTCTGTAAAAACATAAAGAAAGCTTTATTTGATCAAATCTTTATTTAATATAGCATTCTCTTCCCACTAGGGATGGCTAAATGTGATGGAAGGCTCACAAACGGGGCATAATGACCACAGACAGCATCCACAATAACATCTTTGTCTTGAGTTACTTCTATATGATATTTGAGGCAACGTACAATTGTTATGGTCTTGAACCTTTCATAGCCTTGTTCTCCCTAAAGTGGCCTAAATCCCATTTGGAAGTCATCCAAATTGCAGGTAACATAGTTATGAAAATAGAAGTGATAATGGGCTCTCTCGTTCTCTTTTAAAATTGCCTATGCTGCTGTCCCTTTGCATTTGGTTACTTCCCTTCATTTCTCATTCCACTTCTATGGGAGTAATCCCTACTGAAATAAGCAGGAAATACTTGACTATAGGATTGGTAAATTCTTCCTCCTCTATTTGTTCTCATCCTTATCTTCATTCATTATATTTTTTTGTACTTTAAAATGAGAACAACCATAATCTTCCTAATATGATGTCATCTGTTGTGAATTAATCTCCTAAATCTCAATTCATTAAGTTCTTTGCTATATGCATGGAGTTTTTTCCGTCAGCTGCGTTATACCATTCATCTAAAGTTTCTTTGAAACTTGGGATGGAAATATGCAATGAGTGGAAACACTACTATTTGAAAGGTTAAAAATAAGTCACCATCAGATACATATTTTTTTGTGGATCATAATCCAAGTGTGTGTTGACTGTCCAACTATCCTACGTATGATAATTCAATTACTGTCATTGCTGAGATTATTTTTTCTTGTTACATTCATTGTGTGGACATTTCAATTGCAAAATCCTAGACAATTCAAACCAAAACATAACATATAGAGTATGTATACTCACAATCAAAATTCACAGAGATGGAGTGGGAGTACTGGCATGTCTGGTTCTTTGATGTGAACAAAGCAAATCCAGCAGTCATTATCAGTATATCCATCCAATATGTTCTGGGATAAACCAGAAGACTTTTCAATTGACCATTGTCTACTAGCATTAATTAAAAATATCAATCGATGAACTTTTTCCAGAATCATTAATACAATGATTATTTTGGCCAGCCACGGTTTCACCTCTCTATTTACTCTGTATTCCAGGAATTTACTAGTCTTACTAGATAGTAAGAATATCTGCTTACTTAACCCTGTCCTTCTGTATATGGATGACATGGCAATTTGCTTTAAGACAGAAACATATCATAGATCACAGATGAGTACTCCAGGCTGTCAGCAAATAAAACCTATGTAAATATTCAAAACCAAATATATTGGTTTTTGTAAAAAGACCCATAGAGCATTGTTGGTCAATTTATGGAATACAAATTGAATAGATTCAAAGCTTTACATACTCAAGGGATTATTTTATAGTCTACTGGGTCCCATAACAAGGATGCTAAATTATTCTAGAAATTCTCAGCACAATATTCTTTTTTTTTACATTAATTAATACATTGGGCAATAATTATGGCCTTTAAGCCATTTTATTTTGCTTCAGACATACCAATTTTCTTCCAATGGCTTAAAGCTCTTTGAGGAATAACCTCAAGCACAAACTCTATATGGTGAATCTTGAATCAAATCCTAATTCACAGCCTCATCCAAATTCTTAAGGGCCATCTTCCAAGAATTCCCAATAGCACTTGATGCTGGACATGAAACTAGAGATGATGATCCGGTTCCAAAAAAATTGTATTGATTAAAGCTGAGCTTAGTGTTATTAATAGCTTCTTATGAATCTCCTTGGATTCATCTTCTGAGGACTAGACATTAATTCTATGGCCTTTCTCAAGGGGCTGTATTGGTTTTAGCCCAGGTTCAAATCCCAGTAAGGGTATGGCTATCTGACGAGAGCTACCCTAAGTAGAAATAGATCTATAATAGTCTCCCTTTATTTTCATTTATCTCCCTTTATTTTCATTTATCAGCAAAAAATGCTACACACACACACACACACACACACACACACACACACACACACACACACACACACACACACACACACACACACACACACACACACACATATATATATATATATATATATATATATATATATATATATATATATATATATATATATATATATATATTCTGTGGTGGTGTCTGGATTCACCATCTTGTTTTTTATTTGTATTTATTCTATATTTATGCTGGGATTTTTTTTTCTTATTCATGTTGTATTTTATTTTCTCTGCTTTATTGTGAGTCTCCAAAGTCATTCAGGAATTGGATGACATCTGAATTAAATAAATTTATATATTTCAATATATTTGTATTTATTTGGGATCAATTTGTTCAAGGAGTCTTGACTTTGTGGTTGTTTCATGCCGATTTATATCTCTTCTGCATAGGAGCACTTGGACTGAAATAACCTCTTTGAACATTAGCATGCATTGCTCATTAGGTCATCTTCATAGCGATATATTAAAACATTATTTTAATCATTCAACACTTAATTTGGAAATAATGCAAAACCCTCTGTCCAGCCAAAGAAGAGGATGGAGAAAATGGCAAGATAAGTCCTTTTCATTTAAAATAATCTGGAGAACATAGTTATCTCTGAGAGTGTCCTTTCTCTTACTCAGAACTTTTGTTGTCTGTCTCACATTTTTCTATATCTCTGTGAACTCTTTTTCAAGTATCTGAATTTCTCTCTAGACATTGCAGTGATGCAGTGTCATTCATCCCTAGGAGACATAATGTACACTGGCTATGTTTCACTACACTGATGTCACCATTTGTGTCATTTAGCGAATACTGACAATCAATATGGAAATCTGAATTTAAGTTTCAATGACAGGGTTACAGCCCCGACTTTATTTGACCTTCTGATTTCAGTTGATAGATAGCTCAAGGCCTTTTTCCATATCACCCATGTTCCAGAATAGTCTTTTGGCCTCTAATTTATTTTACATCACATCAGACAATTGTTACAAGCATTTAAAAAGAAGAAGAGAATTTTGGAATTCAGTTATTTATCAAATATTTATTATTTGTTTGTTTGTTTGTTTGTTTGTTTTATATGCCCATCCACACAATATATTTACATTTGTGTATCTTAATAATTACAGCTGCATTTATTAATTTCTCTGTGTAGGCAGAGTCACCCTATGACAGCTGTACCTTTTTTGCTTCATTATATTAGTAGATAAGATCAGTATAATTAAGAAATCATCTAAATTAATCATTTGCTTTCTGTGTCAGCAAAAGCAAGTTACAGTACACATGACTCAATATGCAGCAAATAATTGTGCCTTAGATTAATACTTTTGCGATTTTTAAGTGCATCACCATTTGTTTATTTTCGTCTCTAAGGGAACAAGAAAAAAACGAAGTTCTCATTGTTTTTGTATTGATTTTTTGTCCCACTGTAAGTATACACCAAGCTTGTAGCTCAGCTGTCTTACAAGTTGCAATCAGGCTACTGTATTAACTGTATTACAGTATTTCCAAAGGTTCCCCCCCCTTGCTATGGCAGATGACAGTTTACATCTGCTCAACTGAACAAGAATACCATCTACTGTAACTATTGATAACATAGTCTCCGTTAGATACTTTAACACCCATCATTTCCATACTTCCATGGAGTGTCAGGCTTTCATTGCCATAATGAATCATAAATACAAAAGCTTTTTCTTCTGAATTTCCTAATATTTTATTGTAATTTCTGAGAATAGGTGAACCCTGGGTCATAAAGCCAAGAGTATTTTTTAGACTTCTAGGCAATTTGTTGCATTGTCCTTTTCCATTATACATTACCTCTCTGGCACAGAGCCAATACTTTGACAGTGACATTGAATTTAATGGAACAAATATTTCTCCCCACAATAAATTCTCTGTGTTGAACTGACAATTTTGTAATCAGTTGCTTCCAATGCAATAAAAAATAATTACCGGCAAAATTTCTTGACCTAAAATGACACATGCGTGTGCATGCACAGGCACGCACGCACACACGCACGCACACACACACACACACACCTTCAAGATGGTCTTGATTCCTGGCAACTGCCTGAATAAGTCCCTGTGGTTTTCTTGGCAAAGTTTTTCAGAAATGATACCGCATTTTTCGGAGTATAAGACGCACCAGAGTATAAGACGCACCTTAGTTTTTGGGGAGGAAAATAGGGGGGAAAAATCTGCCTACCAGGTATTCATCTGGCTAGCGTCCTTAGTCTGGTCAGCTTCAGCACATTATTTTATCCCCTGGTTAGGACTTAAAAAAACCTTCTTCAGAGAGAGTAACAATGAAAGAGCCTGCAAGCCAGTAAGAGCTGGGAAGATAGATAGCACCTGGTTAGGGCTAGAAAAAAACTTATTCGGAGCAAATAGAGCAATGAAAAAAACCCTGCAAAGACTTAGGGCTGGAAAAACGTTCTTTGGAGAGAGTAACAATGAAAAAGCCTGCAAGGTAAGAGCTGGGAAGATCTGTTAGCACCTAGTTAGGGCTGGGGAAAAAAGCTACATTCGAAGTATAAGACGCACCCAAATTTTCAGCCACTTTTAGGGAGGAAAAAGGTGTGTCTTATACTCTGAAAAATACGGTAATTGCTTCCTTCTTAGGGCTGAGAGAGAGTGACTGGCCCAAGATCACCTAGCTGGCTTTGTCCCTGAAGCAGGACTAGAACTCCCAGCCTCCTGGTTGCTAACCTGGTGCCTTAATCACTACACCAAACTTGCAGTCAAAATGACTTTGAGTAAATCTTTATATATACTTTGGGCAATGGATGAGGAGGTGTAAGCAATTTGCTATATCCTAAACCTTTGCCTCTGTTTTAAAAGAAATGTAGCAGGCCTTAAAAATGAAGAAATCCAAGAGAGAATAAAAAAGGCACAAATAAATAACAAATAAAAATAACTCACTGTTCTGATTCATGATTTTTATTCAGAGCATGCAAATCTGAAACTGGGATCAGACTTGTTGGTTATTTTGACTGGAAATACTAAACTGGCAGGAATGTATGGAGGTGGAAGTAAAACCACGAAGTGTTCTGTTAGACCACTCTAAGGTGATCTGATCTGAAAGTTTCCCCCAAGTATTGCCAGCACTACTGACGGCATAAAAAAAGCCTCGTGTTTTATGCTGCCCTGGAAACTACTTTGCAGGAGTCCTGTTAAGTCACTTCATGACAAAGTTTTATGATGCTGGAGAATAAACCATAGCCTTATACAGGATTTGCGAACAAGCAAAAAAAAAAAAAAACCCTTCACAACGGGATTCCCAGCAAATACCATTTGGCCTGCTGCCCAATGAACAGTCATAATTTGGAAAGATATGTTCAGCTGGACACTTTCCTCATGAAACCAGGCAATCATCTCCACCACTCCCTTCTGCAGCCCTGGATTGAAAAGCAGGAAAATCAGATACTTCAGTGTGAAATTATGATTAGTTATATCACATTTTATATCATTTTATACATATTGCAGAATGCGGCAGTTTTATCTGCAGGGCATGAAATTCCTGAAAGCATCTCCTACACAAAGAAATTTAGCATTTGAAGGGGTTTAGACAAAGAAGATACCAAAAGGAGAATTCACAATCAAGCTTACAGTGATAAAATCCCAGTAAAGCACTCCAATTTCATTCGGCTACTTGTATCATTTGGTCCTTATCAAGTCCTGGCAGTGAAGCTCTCTCTCTCTCTCTCTCTCTCTCTCTCTCTCTCTCTCTCTCTCTCTCTCTCTCTCTCTCTCTCTCTCTCTCTCTCTCTCTCTCTCTCTCTCTCTCTCTCTCTCTATCTCTATCTGTATGTATGTATGTATGTATCAGTAGTGGGTTCTGAATTAGTTTGCTACCGGTTTGTGTGCATGCTTGCGCGTGCACGCGATGCTTCCACGCATGCCAGAAGCTTCTGCACATGCGCAGAAGTGTCCCTGGCTGGTGGCTGGAGCCTCCCGCTACCACCACTACCAGTTCTAAGAACCGGTCCGAACCGGGAGCTATCAGTAAGGATAATTAAAGCAAAAGTAAAGAGGGAAATATTATAGCAATATAATTCAATGTGAATAATAGTTGCCTCCTGTGAGATTAAGCTGGGAAATTTCATTCTGATAAATAAGGATCAGACTATTGTCTTCTTCAGGCACATTAAATGATTTAAGCAGTGATGTGCTTCCTTATCCTTTAAACGTCAAGAGAACACTTCAGTGTGGGCTACACTGCAGAAAAAAATCAATATATTTATTCAATAAGCAATGCCTACTCCTTAGTACGTGCTTTGTCTGTTCTGGGCAAAAAAAAAATGAACAGTGCTATAGCAACGTATAATCAGGGAAGTAGAAAGCATTGAATTCGCTCTCAAGTCTTCACAGATGACCACTGATATTGTGTTCTTAACCTGAAAGGTAGAACAAACAGTAAAATCACATTTCACAAAACCCCAACTCAATTACTTCTTCTTACCATCATTAATTTCAAGAGATTGTACTTAATGAAAAAAAAAGAACGTGTAGGATCTTTATAGATAGCAAACGCAAGACCTAAGTATTTCATTTTGAATTCCCATTGTTCAGAAGGTTAGACTATTTAGAGCAATTATTGGATTGTGTAGGTGATAGTAAGACATGATTTTATAGCTGATGTCTCCTTTACAAATTAAAACAACAAGATAATGACAACATATGAACATCCAAAGCAGGGGTGGGTTCCACTTACCTTCCCTACCGGTTCGCATTTGCGACAGAATTACAACGCCTGCAGCACAGGGGTGGGTTCTGCTTTTCTTCGCTGCTGGTTTGCTCCTTAACGCACAGTGCTAAAAAACCAGCTTCTGCGCAATGCGCAGAAGCAAAAAATAGCTTCTGCGTGTGCCCAGAAGCAAAAAACAAGATGGCGGCACCTATGGCGCCGCCAAGAGAGCCGGTTCGGGGGGCGTGGCAGTCTTGGGTCACTGCCGGTTCTAGCGACCCAGGCTGCCAAGTTACTACCGATTCCATAGAATTGGTCCAAACTGGGAGGAACTGTTGCAGCATCTTGGAGTTACGTGATTGCAATTTGCGTCCTTCCCAGCCAGCTTCCAAGAAGCAAAATCAGTTGGGGAAGCTGTTAAGCAGTTTGCTTAACAACTGTATGGTTCACTTAACAACCACATTATTCACTTAACAACAATGGTAAAAATGGTCATAAAATTGGGCCTGTCGTGTGATGATTTACTTTACAACTGTACCAACAATGGAAATTCTGCTCCCAGTTACGGTCATAAGTAGATGATTACCTGTATTTTTACTAGTATTAATTCATTATCCTATTTTGGAACATACGCTACAGAGAAATCTATCAGATACATTGCTGCTTTCCTGTTATCTGGTTATTCTTTAGGAAGCATTTAATAGCATTTGTTTTACATTACAGGGACAGCCTCTCTATTTGAAAATAGAGAGTTTGATGGTTATCTAATCTAGTGCACTAAGGTAAGCTGAGAAGAGGAGCAAGAGAGAAATCTATTCTGCTTCTACCTGCATATTGTTTTAAATTGTTAATATTTAAAATACTGTTATTTTCTATATATATCTATATCTATATCTATATCTATATCTATATCTATATCTATATCTATATCTCTATATATCTATATATCTATATCTATATCTATATCTATATCTATATCTATATCTATATCTATATCTATATCTATATCTATATCTATCTATCTATCTATCTATCTATCTATCTATCTATCTATCTATCTATCTATATATATATATATACACACATACACATACACATACACATACACATACATACATACATATACATATACATATACATATACATATACATATACATATACATATACATATACATATACATATACATACACACACACACACACACACACACACACACACACACACACACACACACACACATAATTAGGGAAGTTACAGTTTTGAAAAGGCAAGAGAATCCTACAATTTCAAGTATGAAAGCATACATTTTAAAAATCCAGATAGAATCAGGAATTTGCTATCTGAATCCATGCTGAATATATTTTCAAAAACTGCACAACCGTTACAAGCTATTTTTGAACATGACCTATTAAACGTTATCTCTAGAAAGACACAATAGAACAGCATCACTGATATGTTTAGGGTGTCTTATTTGACACAGAACCCCGGGTTCAGGGAAATATAAGCGCTCCCTGATATGTTAGACGGCTGTTTTCAATTCAATTGACTTAGTGTACCTGTAAGCTGAGAAGAACATTCTTAACTTTAATTAACTGTTCCCAAGTGGGTATAGGTGCTCGGAAAACAATAAGCTTAAATGAGTGGCATAACTGAGGTTCAGGAATACAGATAGTCCTTGACTTACAACAGCTCATTTGTCTAGTTTGATGAAAAGAAGGACCAGAGGAGACATGATAGCAGTGTTCCAATATCTCAGGGGTTGCCACAAAGAAGAGGGAGTCAAGCTATTCTCCAAAGCACCTGAGAGTAGAACAAGAAGCAATGGGTGGAAAGTGGAAACTGATCAAGGAGAGAAGCAACTTAGAACTTAGGAGAAATTTCCTGACAGTTAGAACAATTAATCATTGGAACAGCTTGCCTCCAGAAGTTGTGAATGCTCCAACACTGGAAGTTTTTAAGAAGATGTTGGATAACCATTTGTCTGAAGTAGTGTAGGGTTTCCTGCCTAAGAAGGGGGTTGGACTAGAAGACCTCCAAGGTCCCTTCCAACTATGTTATTATTATTAATATATTTAGTAACTGTTTGAAGTTATAATGGCACTGAAAAAAGTGACCTTTTCGCACTTACAATGGTTGCAGCATCCCCAAGGTCATGTGATCAAAATTCAGACGCTTGGCATCGGACTCAAATTTATGACGGTTGCAGTGTCCGGTGTGTGTGTGTGTGTGTGTGTTGTGATCCCCTTTTGCAACTTTCTGACCAGCAAAGTCAATAGGGAAGCCAGGTTCTCTTGACAGCCACGTTACTAACTTAACTGCTGTGATTCACTTAACAATGATGGTAAAAAAAAGATTGTAAAATGAGGCAAAATTCACTTAACAACTATCTCACTTAGCAACAGGAACTTTGGGCTTAACTGTGATTGTAAGTTGAGGACTACCTGTAATGCGCTTGCTGTTTCTAGTGCTTATATATTTTAAGACAATTCTCTTTTTCTTTAATTTTTTTTAATCTCATAAGTTTTTTTTAAAAATTAAACAAAGGAAATGTTATTACTTTTAACTTACACAAGAGAGACTATGAAATTCCATAACTAAATGGGTAGGAGGAATAAAAAACAATATTAAGAAATTTGACCTAGCAGCAGTCAGAGTTATTGATAAGTTGTTTATGGAATCAAGGAATCATCAGCAGAAGGTGAACTCTAGTCCCACCTGAGACATAAAAGCCAACTGAGTGATTTTGGGTTAGTCATAGCGGTGGGTTGCTACCGGTCCGGTCTGGTTCTATGAACCGATAGTGGTGGCAGTGGGAGGCTCTGCCCACCCACCCCGGACGCTTCTGCACATGCGCAGAAGCATCGCACGCATGCGCGAACCGGTAGTGATGGGATTTAGAACCCATCACTGGTTAGTCACTATGCGTGGTAACCAGGCTGAGCACAAGAGAGGGGTCAAACACATCACCTGTCTCAGGTCCCTTCATGCCTACAAGAGAGTTAAATCCAGCCCATCTTGAATTCCATTCACTCTTATGTGCCGCCAATTTGCTTTGACCATTAGTAGTTCGATATTCATTTGGACTGCTTGGACTCCTGAATTCTTGAACATGACAATCGCTCTCTCTCAGCCCAATCCACCTCACAGGTTAGTTGTTGTGGGGGAAATAGGAGGAGGGAGAATTATTGTGTGTGTTCACCATCTTGAGTTGTTTATAAAAATAAAGGAGACAAACACACAAATAAATTTTAGGATGAGAGCTATGGCAAACTGCACCGTTATTCATATGATCTCTCTTGGGTGAAAGGTTCTTTAGTATTTATCCATAGATATCTGACCCCTGGTTGCTTATATTTCAAAGGTGCCTTTCCCCCATACAGCAATTAGCTTGGCATTGTTAAGAATGGCAATAGTAAGTCACAAAGGCAACAGCTGACATTAAGTGAGTGCTTGGACATGTGTGTTTTACATTGCAAAACCAGCTTCTATTACCCAGTCCAAGATTCATGATTGAGTCCAAGACTGGTGACCTCCCTGAATCAGAGGTGGGTTCCTGCCTCTGATTGCCGGTGCGGTTAATCACTGAGTTCGGAGCAGAGCCGAAGACGCAGCTCCCATTCGCGGAGCGGGAGCTTTCCCCGGGCGCTTTCCCCGCCCGCATGGATGCCGCCAATTGTGTTCTTTTGCCCTCTGCGCATGCCCAAAGCATTCCGCATGCGCAGAGGGCAAAAGAACGCAATTGGCGACATCCATGCGGGCGGGAAAAGCGCCCGGGGAAAGCTCCTGCTCCGCGAACGGGAGCTGTGTCTTCGGCTCTGCGCCGAACTCAGCGATTAACCACACCGGCAATCAGAGGCAGGAACCCACCTCTGCCCTGAATCCTTCCAACTCTATCGAGGTGCCAGACTCAAGGATGCAATTTAAGTACTGATACTGAAGGAAATTCCATCATGCCTATCGAAGGATCTTTCCATCATGCTTATGGAAGTGTAGGAAGTTAGCACTCACCCCTCTCCTAGAAGAATGAAATATTCTAGGAAATATTAAAAAGGCAGAATGTTATATTTCCCTTGATGAGAAATGGAGAAACATGTTTTTTTAAGGCAGAAAGCAGACTCACTCTTAATAATCCCCACCCTCCTCCATAGCCCATAGCAGATGTCAGCACTTAAGAGATAAAGAGATGGCTAGGTCTATTCATAAGCAAATACCCGCACCCAAGATCCAACAAGGTAGGATTAGCCCTCAGCCATAATAGGAATTGCCCCAAACCCTCTTGATTACATCAACACCCAGCAAGATTCAACCAAGCCTAGGACTCAAGACAACCTACAAAGTTACCCCTGCATGGCCCCATGGGAGTCTGACAACCAATCAGGATACCTGCCCTCAATTTGACGGAAGATAGGATATTAAATATGAAGGGTATGGTTTGATTTATGGATGGCATGCCTATTTAGTGTATAACAAAAAAATAGATAAAGCTTTCAAGAGTCATATATTAAGAAATGCTTTATTGCGTGTCTGGAAAAAGTACCAATGTAAATTAAATGATAAGTTACCTATATGGACAGTGCCCAGACACGCGATAGAGAATATAAATTTAGAGCAAAAGCTAGATAAGATTGCATATAAAGAGCTTCTTTGTGAAGAAGGAATTAGATTACAATTAAAACCAATGGAGCAATTAAGAGAAGAAGGAATAATTAAGACTTGGTTTCAATATGGGCAATTGCAGGCCAGATGGAAAGACGATTTAAAAACTGGTATCTTGCAGCAAGATTCAACCAAGCCTGGGACTCAAGACAACCTACAAAGTTACCCCTGCATGGTCCCATGGGAGTCTGACAACCAATCAGGATACCTGCCCTTACACAGGAACAGGAAGCTCTAAGGCGGGGCCCAAGAGAGGGTATCTCTCTCTCTCTCTCTCTCTCTCTCTCTCTCTCTCTCTCTCTCTCTCTCTCTCTCTCTCTCTCTCTCTCTCTCTCCCTCCCTCCCTCCCTCTCTCTCTCTCTCTCTCCCCCATGTGCTCAATTGCCCAGGACCTCAAACCATGTGGTCCTGTCCACCATTAAACCATCTTTCCAAACTGCTTCCATGTTTCCAGCGTCTTTCTCCCCACTTGGAACTGAACCCAGATGGACATTTCTCCCAACAGAAGGATGTTAATATTAAGTGGCAATAGAGCAGCCACTTTAATAACGACAAAGGAAGATGTTTGTGAAGCGTTTTTGAGCAAAGCAGGATGCTTTTCTTTATACTGAGCAGGGAAGCAGGAACCCCACTGGACGGCAAAACCATTGTGTGGAACAAACACATTTTTCTTGTTTACAATTTCTTCAAGCATTGCTGTTTTGCTGCTCTTATACAAAATAAATTGCCTCGTTAGATAAAAGATGGGAAAGGAAGGGGATTATCTGAGAAATCAATTCGTAGGATACTCCACGTGTCGGATGGGGGGAGATGAGGAAGGAGGAGGATTTTATGGTGTCCAATTCAAAACCAACATGCTATATTTCTAAGCTTAAAGACAAAATACTGTACTTGTTTCACATGTTCCCATTTCAACGTTTGAAAAGCAAGTAACTATCTTATCATATTGTCTGGGGGAATCAATCCCAGCTCAAGATTTATCTGTCATTTTTCCCCCTTCTCAAATAATTTAATTCAGTAGGCCTTTGGAAAAGGGAGTAAAAATCTCAGAAATCCATATTTTTTCAGGAAATCATTTAATGCTCTATAGATTTTTAAAATTCATTCTATACCTCAGGTTTTTCTTTCTTAAGAAGAGAGGAAAAGTTTTGTTTATGCTACCCTTTGCAAAAACGATCAATTTTATTACATGTTGATATATTTGGAAATTGTGATAAAATAGCAAAATTAATTCTACCTGCCAGCACATAAACAGTAAATCTCTTCAGTAATTTAAATAGGAGATGACCAAAGGTATGAATGACAGTGAGTAAAACCTCCTGATCCAGGGAAGCCTGTAACTGGTACACAAAATGGAACTCTGTAAAAAACTATTCCAGGTATAGCTGTTTATAGAATAAGAAAGTATGACCCTATTGAGAATCAAAGATTATCCCGGAATCACTCTGCCTTGCTGGGATTGTATGGCTTGGAACTCAAGTCATAAAACTGAACATCATCAGTGTTACATCACCTAACTTGATTTGGTGAACAAAGCAGTTTATAAATTAATCAGTACACTAACAGCACTAGATCCATGACAACAGGTCATCTTCCCCTACTTCATGCAAGTACTAAGTAAAAGGGGAAAAAGTGTCAACTTTTGTGGCACCCCACAGATGACTGCACTAGTACTCAAACTTTCACTCCTTCCCCTCATTGCCATCAACTAAAACTGCCCAGACAGGAAGGAGAATTACTGCAAGCTGGTGTCCCCCCCCTTAACCCTCAGATGATCCAGATCCAAAAAATTACCATGATTGATAATATCAAATGTCATGAGAACAAAAAGACCATACGTCCCTTATCTCAATTCCACTACAGGTCATTTTCAATGTCAGGGGTGGGCAACTATGGCCCTTTATGACCTGTGGATTTCAACTCCCAGAATTCCTGAGACAGCATGAAATTCAGGAATTCTGGGAGTTGAAGTCCACAGGTCTTAAAGGGGCCATAGTTGCCTATTGCTGTTCAAGAGCAATTTACTCCTGTACCTGATTCTGATGCCTGATTGAAGAGTCAGATAATTGGTTTCCTACAGAGTTTTCTGCAATCCCAGCTCCACTACTCTCTAAACTGCTCTCCAAAAAAGAAAGGTTGGAACTCTGGCCAAGTTGAGTGATGTTTTCTTGAGGAGAGGGTCTAGGTCATTTCATGGCAGACAGAATTATGATACCCTAGGGGTGAAATCCAGCAGGTTCTGACAAGTTCTGGAGAACCAGAAGCGGAAAGTTTGAGTAGTTTGGAGAACCGGCAAATACCACCTCTGGCTGGCCCCAGAGTGGGGTGGGAATGGAGACTTTGCAATATCCTTCCCCTAGGAGTGGGGAGGGTATGGGGATTTTGCAGTATCCTTCTCCTGGAGTGGGGTGGGAATGGAGATTTTGCAATATCGTTCCCCTGGAGTGGGGTGGGAATGGAGATTTTGCAGTATCCTTCCCCTGCCACGCCCACCAAGCCACACCACGCCCACCACGCCATGCCCACCAAGCCATGCCCACAGAACTGGTAGTAAAAAAATGGATTTCACCACTGTGGTACCCCCATGGAAACATTGGCCCCTACCCAAATCCAGGCTCTTCTCATCTCTTTGGAAGTTTTCCCCAAACAAGGGAAACAGGAAGAACAAGGGACCTAGGCGCAAATGTCAGCTCTAATATCACTGAATACTGTTCATATTCTCAGGACAATCAGTTCAACTCATTCCAGATAATCTTGCAAGACATGGGCTCTGTACCTCACTAGGACCTTTCCAGTTAAAATTCTTCAGATTCATTCTGAGTTGAATGTTGTCCTCCAGTTGTTCCACAAACTCTTTGAAGTGGTTGATAAAATGCTCTTCCAGGCCATCCTTCTCCAAAGGAACCAGATCATTTTAGGTAGGACTGGTAGCCAGGACTCATAGGATGCTCATAAAATGACAATATATGCTTGAACCTGAGCTTTTTCTTGTATTCAGATTCATTCCTCACTTTTCACTAGCAGCACTCCAGGTGTCTCCTGTTCGACCACTTATCTTCTGGAGTATCTTTCTTTATTCCCTCAAATGCTGGCTTTTGATTTAGTTAATGTCATCGTGTTCTGCCAAACCTGGGAAAGAGTTATAATTGGTTTGGAGCTGACTTCCTTTATTGTTTTGTGCAAACAGGCTGTAGTATCGTACACATTGAAAAACAACATATGTAAAAGAACTCTGACACTTGATACTATTTATTTCACATTGCTAGTGTAACTATTTCTACAGTTGTGACATTTTGACTGAGGAACTGCTGTAGCTATAGATTCAGGGCTAATTTCCCAAAAATAAATTCATACCTTTATGCCCAGGATTAATCATATCTGGAATTAGGACTATAAATTTCTGTTTCTTAGTTTGTTAGATTCGTAGCTATTCTGGATATGCCTTAGGTCACTGGTGAAATCCATTTTTTTTACTACCGGTTCTGTGGGCGTGGCTTGGTGGGTGTGGTGTGGCTTGGTGGGCGTGGCTTGGTGGGCATGGCAGGGGAAGGATACTGCAAAATCTCCATTCCCATCCCACTCTGGAGCCAGCCAGAGGTGGTATTTTCTGGTTCTCCAAACTACTCAAAATTTCCGCTACCGGTTCTCCAAACCTGCTGGATTTCACACCTGCCTTAGATCTTTGGTTGTGGCCTCTTGTAAGGCTAATATGAGATCTTATTTTTGAGAAAGATGATCCTTAGCTATAAGTAAGATAGGAAGTGGGATTCCTAAGATTATATGTTTGTATGTTACATCATGTCAAGTCTTTGTGTATATAAAAATAGTAAAAAAATAGTAAAAATAGCCCTTCATGGCTTAGGACCAGGATATCTCCGGGACCGCATTCTGCCGCATACTTCCCTCCGACCGGTTAGGGCCCACAGAGTTGGCCTCCTCCGGGTCCCGTTGGCCAAGCAATGCCGGCTGGCGGGCCCCAGGGGGAGGGCCTTCTCTGTGGCTGGCCCCGTGCTCTGGAACCAGCTCCCCCCAGAGACCCGAACCATCCCCACTCTGCTGGCCTTCCGAAAGGCCATTAAGACATGGCTCTTCCTGCAGGTGGGGGGGACAGCTTAACCCATTCGAGCTTACCCCCCAAGTATGTATGTTGCTGAATGGATGTTGTTTTTATATTGTTTTTAAATTTTGTACTGCTTTTAAACTTTTGTAATTTTGTTTATTCTTGTATTTCCCTCTGTTGTACGCCGCCCTGAGTCCTTCGGGAGTTGGGCGGCATATAAGAATAACAAATAAATAAATAAATAAATAAATAAATAAATAAATAAATAAATAAATAAATAAATAAATAAATAAATAAATAAATAAATAAATAAATAAAAAAGAGGAGAAAGATGGTTTCAGTAACTTTCAAACACTTTTGTCCCAAACCTTTTGCAATAATAAATCTATCTCTTTTGTAGGAAAAGTTCCTTCCTTCCTTCCTTCCTTCCTTCCTTCCTTCCTTCCTTCCTTCCTTCGGTAATACGCCAATAGTTTCTAAGCTGTTAGTCAAAATCCTAAATGCTCTTTGAGTCATCAAACTCAAAGCACTGAGTTTGTATAGATGATTAGCATCTATTACAATTATTAGTGTCATCTTCACTGTTCTGTAATTGGCCAATTACCTGACAGTTCTTTGAAGTGCAATGCTTATATATAATAAAGTGTAAACCTCGAAGTCATTTTTAATCTTAAGGCAAATGAATTAAAGAAGTAATTCTCATTGTGCTGGGTACAGATGAAACAAAACTTAAAATTCTTAAATTTCAGAATCAAAGAATAATGTAACTCTTGCCAAAATAGCAGTCATCAAAAACATTTGGAAATATGTTTTCTCTCCATTTCTTTCAGGAAAAGCTGGTTATTTATTTTTCTGCCTTTTTTTGAGAAGAAAGTCTACCATCCAACATTCAGGCTGCAATTTAAGCTGCAGGGTGAGTTGAGAGTGGGAGAGAATGCATTTCCAATTAACTTTCCACTTCAAGGCTGACATTTGATTCAGGCAGAATTCAACAGAAAGCAATTTTGTTTTTACTTCTGTCCTGCCAATGAAGTATGCAAGATTTTAAAGGTGACAATAGAAGAAATATCACAGAATGACATGCTGAGAAAGTGGAGGAAGAGTTTCCATGAAACTGGTTTTACTTGCCTGTCTTAGCTGTGGTGAAATGGATACTCAGACTGACAGCTTTGTGGGTCTGGAATAATGCAATTATTTTAAAGCTACAACTGTTTTGCCAGAGTCTCAGTTAACAACTAGGGGGATTATGTTCCATTATACACCTGGCCTCAATCTGATACTGCATTTTTAACTACAGGAAATAGGATGGGGAGACAGTAGGCAATTTAGTATGATTTGATTTAGAGCATGAGGTTTTTAAAACTTTTATTAACTGTGCTAAAAGGTGGCGTTGAAATTTCCAGGTTAGGAAAGTTTGCACCTAATGAAATACATACATACATACATACATACATACATACATACATACATACATACATACATACATACATACTTTTCTTTCTTTCTTTCTTTCTTTCTTTCTTTCTTTCTTTCTTTCTTTCTTTCTTTCTTTCTTTCTTCCTTCCCTCCCTCCCTCCCTCCCTCCCTCCCTCCCTCCCTCCCTCCTTCCTTCCTTCCTTCCTCATACTACACATAGCTCCTTATATAATAATTATAATAATTCAGTTCTTATCTGCTTCTGTTTTGCCTCTTCTGGTTTAAGTTTCTAGTCTATTTATTAATATTTTAATTTTTTATAATTCTAAATATTTTTTTGTAGATCTAAAATAATCTTATAATCACATGCTGTTTTAGTGTTTTTAAGAAAATCTTTTCTTTGTAGAAAAAGATTCCATTTAAAACTGACTGATTGATTATGTGCCATCAATTTGTTGCTGACTCTTAAGAATCACATAGATAAACCAAGCTGATGTACCTCCAGTGTGATCCCTCAGGTCTTTCAATGGTGCACTCATTGCCATTGTAACAGAGTCCATCCACCTTGCTACTTATTGTCCTTGTCTTCTCTTCCCTTCTACTTTTTCCAGCATTAGAGCCTTCTTCAGAAAGCAAGGTGTCTGTATCATGAGTCTGAAGTATGATAATTTGAGCCTGGTGATTTGTGCCCTTGAGTGAGAACTCTGGCTTTATTCGTTCAATTATCCTTTCTTTAGTTTTCTTGGTTGCCCATTATATTCGCAAAAGTCTTCTTCAACACCAATCTACATGAGCATCATTACCGTTTCAATCCAGCTTCTCAAAAAGTACAACTTTTTCTTTCACGAAGTATCGCAGGGAGTTTATGCACTGTTCTAATCTTTCACTCAAAACTAAGTGGAATAAAACAAAAGAACAGTAATCTTCCAAAGGTTTCTGAATTAGCATCAGAAGCACAGAATGACAATATTGTTTATCCCTCATATGTAAATGAGAGATCTTAAGAAAATAATCAGAAAGATTAATACATACTGTAGACTTTTTGTACCTAGAAACATTAAAAAGGGAAGGCTATGAATACCAAGCATGTGACACTTGCTAATGGTCACTTAAAAATGAAGAGAGTATGTTCATTGCATTGTAGCGCATTACATTCTTTCATTAGTTACATTTATTCATGGCTCATTTTAATAACAGCAAATGAAACAAATGAAAGATCAGTTTGCCCTATGATGGCTTTCCACCCTAGGATTCCAAATCTAGAAAAATTGCCAGTTTTCAGAATATATCTGCTTCGGAACTGTATGTCCTTATTATAATCCTTACATGTCAGAGTGAACTTACATGTGAGGAATGACCCAACAATCCTGTTCCCCAGTTAATTTGCTCACCTCCATGTGATGACAAGGCATAAACTAGTCTCCTCACAACTTTCTCAATAGCTTTCTTTTACTATTATCTAGAGCAGTGGTTCCCAAAGTGGGTGGTACCACCCCCCAGGGGGCGGTGGGAACCCTTAGGGGGGCGGTGAGAGGCAAGGGGGGCGACAGGGGGGCGGTGAGAGGGGCCAGGGGGGCGGTAGGTAGTTCGCCATGCTTTTGCATTTGAAGCTCCCTCGCGTCCCTCGGAAGGAACGGAAGGAAGACAGACAGACAGAAAGAAAGAAGAGATGGTAGGAAGGAAGACAGACAGAAAGAAAGAAAAGAAAGAAAGAAAGAAAAAGAAAAATGGTAGGAAGAAAGACAGAAAGAAAAAGAAAGAAAGAAGGGGGAATTTAGAGAAGAAAGAAAGAACGAAAGAAAGACTTATGACCACAATTGAGCCTAACATTTTGGTTGCTAAGCAAGAGCGTTGTTAAGTGAGTTTCACCACACTTTACAAGTTGGCCACGCCCACCCGGTCACCTGACCACTAAGCCATGCCCACCTGAGGGGGTGGGGTGGGGGGCGGTGAGGATGAATTTGTAGCACCAAGGGGGCGATAGACTGAAAAAGTTTGGGAACCACTGATCTACAGTGTTCTTTTTTTTTTTTGCTTTATGTTAAAGCAATTAGAAAAATATGCCAGGGTACAATTGAGATTTGCATTACAGCAGTCAGGATTAGGGATGGATGTTGATTACTTTAGGCCAATCATGGATATGGAAGGCTCAGTTAATTTCTTAGTTGTTTGGGTGACAGGGCTGACCAGAGGAACTTATTTAGATTTCCCGGAGTTATTTGAGATAAAGCCCTATAAGGTTAATTGGCTAAGTCATTTGAACCTATTTTTCCTGTTGCACAATATGGTGCTTCCCATAACCCAGTTAAGTATACTATGTAAATAAGATTAGAGAGTTATGTTATATAGCGTTCTTTCATGTATGGATAAATGATTGAATAAATGAAATATAAGAGCAAACTGTTCAAAATTGTGAGTGCTTCTCTTTCCAAACTGTACCAAATAGCTCTCACTTCTCAAGTTCTCCATAATATACATTCTCGAAAGCTCAGAGGTTCAAATTCATTCAAGAAAGATAGACAGCAGACTTGTTCAGAAGTTCCTAGGGAGAAAGCTGAATATTGTTAAATTAGGAGAGGTGTGATGAGTCACAGCAAAATCATATACAGTATAAATGCATCTTTTAAATTTTAAATAATAGTTGCTGGTCTCTCTGTGTGGTTATTGTTGGGATTTCAGCAGATGGGAAGAGAGGAAGTTAGCTTTCCCTCTCCTACTTTATTCCTAGTTGAAATAATGTTTACTGTGTATTGGAATATTGCATTGGAATATTATTGACATCTAATATGGCCCTTACAATATGGCCCTTACAAATTTAATCTAGCCTTAGTGATAAATTATGTGGTAATAGGGAACCATATTGTGAACATGAAGATTATTCTCTGAAGTGTAATTCTTGGCTAGTTTTACCAAATACAAATGGGCAAAAATGTAATTGGTGAATTCATAGGTCAGTTGTCGAAATCTTGCCACTATGGTGATGGAGGTGGTTCAATGTGCAATGTGAAGTCAGACAATTGACTGAGAATTTAGTAAACTCAGAGTTAATGTATTGTGCATACCCAGTCCATGTGGTTAATGTATTGTTTAAAGCAGGGGTGTCAAACTGGATTTATTCAAGGACCAGATCAGCATTGTAGTTCTCTGTGGGCTGGTGGGGTGGGGGGGGAAGATGGGTTGGACATCTCCAGCAGGAGGCCGGGGAGGGCAAAAATGGGCCTCGTGGAGGCCGTACGTGGCACATTTTGGCTGGCAGAGGCACTGCAGGTCAGTCCTTTGATATTTCCAGGCCGGCCCCATGAGCCGGATCTAAACACCCCACGGGCCAGATCCAGCCCACGGGCCTTGAGTTTGACACCCCTGGTTTAAAGTGTTATATGAACCTAGGAAATAGGATTAACTGAATAGATCATGTCACTTCAGTCACATCCATTTTTATTTCTGTTGAAAATATTAATACTGTTTTCATTGTTGAGAAAGAGCTGTAATTGTAGTTATTTTCCAACAAAATATTGGAATGTGTATATTTTTGTGTATGGATAAACAATATGGGGGAAAAAGACTCCCTAACATTCTGAGGGTCAGAATATAAGAAGAACCATTTCTAGATTCACACTATAAATGAAGACTACAATTAATGCATTAGTCCTTTTTATCTAGTTTTTTGTTGATTTTAGCGTTTTAATTTTTAGTGCCCAATATTTTTAAATGTTTTTTAATCTTCTGATTGTTTATATTGTTATTTATGATATTGTAAGCCACTCAGAGTCACTTGATAATAAGAGGGATGGCATATAAATTTGAAAGAGAAAGAAAGAAAGAAAGAAAGAAAGAAAGAAAGAAAGAAAGAAAGAAAGAAAGAAAGAAAGAAAGAAAGAAAGAAAGAAAGAAAGATTCCTCTACACTACAGAAATAGGGATTGATATTTGTAATTAGGCAGAAAAATAAAGGACTTGTCAAGCACAATCTTTCTTTGTAATGAAGAGAAAAACACTGCTGAGAAAAACTACAAGGCTTATTTAAGATGTTTAATGGACTGTTTGAACAATATATAACCTCCAAATGCATGCAGTAAAAATGTTTGCTACTGAAAGAAAAATGATCTTTGCTAAGCTCACAAATATAGTGATTAAATCCATCATAACTGAAGCAGTTTATATACACTAAATCTACATATGTGTCTGATATACATGGGTTGTGAGCTGAAACATACTAATATCACATAAATACTTATTGTACTATCAAAGGAATCAGAACTGTATAATTTCATCCTCCAGAGGGCTAGCATTTGACACAACTTGTTCAGTGTGCAAGTTGTTTTCCAGATGTTCTGGGATTGTACCCAAGACAGCTATTCTTAGTGGTCCTATCTTTGCTTTCTTTTGCCACAATCATTTTATTTCTATCTGCAGGTCTTTGTATTTTGTGATTTTCTTCAGTTTTTTGTTTTCTTTTCTTCTGTCTCCAGGTACTGTCACTGTATCCAGATTTTTTTGTGGGTTTCTTATGGACAATTAAGTCTGGGGTGTCATCTGGCTTCAAACAGATGCTTGTCTGTTTGAATTCTAAAGTCCCAGAGCACTTTAGCTTCTTCAAACCAAATAGGACAGGCACAGACTTCAACGGATAGTTAGAACTGCAGAAAAAAACAATTGACACCAGCCTGCCTTCCATTCAGGACCTGTATACTGCACAAGCCAGAAAGAGGGCTGTGAAAATGTCTACAGACCCTTCACATCCTGGACATAAACTCTTTCAACTTCTTCCATCAAGACAACACTATAGGGCATTACATGCCAAAACAACTAGACACAAGGACAGCCCCCCCCCCCCCATGCCATTACTTTGCTAAACAACTAATTCCCACAACATTGTCAAACTACCTAGGGCTGTATTACTATTATCCTTCTCATCTTTCCTATTATCTATTTTCTTATCTTCTTATGACTATTATTTTGCAGCTTGTATTTTATGATTTATATTGATTGTTTTGTTTAGTATCCTAGTATAATTTCTGTTGATTGCTTATTTAGTATCCTATGACTATTACTGAGTGTTGTATCTTATGATTTATGATTATTGTATTTTATGATTATGATCATGATTTATCACTTGTTGCTTGTATGTACACTGAGAACTTATGCACTGGAGACAAATTCCTTGTATGTCCAATCACACTTGGTCAATAAAGAATTCTATCCTCTCCATCTCTCTCTCTCTCTCTCTCTCTCTCTCTCTCTCTCTCTCTCTCTCTCTCTCTCTCTCTCTCCCTCCCTCCCTCCCTCCCTCCCTCCCTCCCTCCCTCCATCCATCCATCCAGGGGCGGGTTCCTAATTTTTTTACTACCACTCTGTGGCCGTGGCTTATTTTGTGGGTGTGGCTTGCCAGCCATGTGACTGGGTGGGCGTGGGCCTCGGGAGCTTGGCAGTGGCTGGAGAAGCGGGGGGGCATTGCCCACCCGCAACGCAGCCCCCTGCAGCGGGAGCAGCAAGACTTCTTGCTAGGAGTAGAGGTTCTTCTAGGAGGCTCCGTCCAGCCTGAATGCTTCTCCCCATTCGATGATCCTAGGCTCCTGCTGCCCGTTCTTTCAGCGTCTCACGCTCTCCCTCAGCCATCCTCCCCTGCTTGGACTCACTGTGGGGTAGGAAGGCAGCGCATGCACAGTGCCGGAAGCTTGGCTTCTGGGCATGCACAGAAGAATTTTTTTTAAAATTAATTTTTTTTTAAAAAAAAATGGCAGCACCCAGGCATCGGCAACCGACCGCACCGGTACTGTGACGTCACCAGCGGACCGCTACCAGTGCTATAGAGTGGACCGCACTGGTAGGAACCCACCACTGCATCCATCCATCCATCCATCCATCCATCCATCTCTCTCTCCTTCTCTCTCTCTCTCTCTCTCTCTCTCTCTCTCTCTCTCTCTCTCTCTCTCTCTCTCTCTCTCTCTATCTATCTATCTATCTATCTATCTATCTATCTATCTTTATTTTCTATTACTTTGTCTATTTTGTGGCCCCACCGGTTCTTGTGCATCATTGTTGCTACTTTACCATGCTGTTGTTTGTGATTAGATTCTGTGCTGTTTTCTTGTAGCAACTGCCTAGGTGTCCACTGTTTCTTCAGGGTCCCCCCCCCCAAATGGCATTTACTGTCTGTTGCTTCTCAATTATGACTGTATGCCCTCCTCCTCCTCCCCCTCCTCTTCCTCCTCCCTAATGTTGTTGTTACTGTTGTTGTTGTAATGGTTATTGGTGTATACTTAATGGGTAAACATTTGAAATCTAAGGAGCATTGGGACAAAGGACAAAGATTTGAGCATGCTCAATGACTTCTTGATTGGGAAGTGAATATCATAGTAAATTGTAATGTCTATTAGAAGAAGTCAATATAACACCAAATAAAGCTTCTTTGGATATACAGGAAACAAAACAAAAATAGATTTCCAACTAGTGATTATATCCTGTCCATAATAAAAAGTTATATAACACATCACTAGGCCAAAAAGCCATCAGTAATAAATCTTTACGCAACTTAAAATGGGAATTGGCTGAATGGAGGGAGACACTGGTCCATAAAATTTCCACATTAAAAAAACCATTGATCTTTTTAAATTAAAAAATTGTCAGGACAATGGACAGTTTGAGAAGGAACAGACAACTTCATATGGAGGGGGGAGTATTTGTTATAGAGAAGAAAAGCTCACGTGAACATTTGGTTCAAACTAACATAACAGAAACTAAATTTTCCTGTCCCTTTATTTTTATGATCGTCTGATGTCTAAATAGTGGTGAGACAAATCAAAAGCTTGTTGGTGGATGTTCAATTTATGACATTATATTCTGTTTAATCATATACGGATCTCTACCATGATTGATTCTATTTTGATACCTCCTGTTAAAATATGTAACAAAATGTAATATTTTGTTTCTGATGTTAATATACTAGGCACGTGCTATTTTTCTTTGGCAAGTTACCACAAAGTTTTTCATAAGTAATGCTGGCTGAATCAGGAACTGAATGTACAGTAATTCTACCGTCCATGTGAAGTAAATGTGAATGATAATTTAAAGCTTTTTTTTTTCAAAGTGGTAATAAAAAAAACAAAAAACAGAATAGAAGCAGAAACTTGGGTTGGAAAGGTTTTATTGTGTGAATAAAACCTTTGATTCTTCCTGCCTGTAAATTATAGCTGCCCCTACACTATAGCTGGGCAACATAGGATAAACAAGAGACATGTCAAAATACTACCTGGACAGTGGTTAAGGAAAATGAAACCAGAGAATAAAGGCTGAAGAAGGCAATGCTTTGTTGATAAAGCAACAACATAAGTCACTAGCCTTCAACAGAGGCACGACCAATCTAATAGCTTCATACCACTGCTAAGTCTTGTTGCATCCAGCTATTTTTTTTTTCTGGGGTTGAAGAAGATTTCAACAGATAAATTCCAAAAGAATAAAGGGGGAAAATCTCACTATGCTTTAAAAAGTAGCATAAAATCAGAACTACTGGAGTGCTTCTGATGAATATTTACATTGCATGGTAAATGAAAATAAAATATATTGTCAGGAATATCTAGCACTATCTCATTTATTTACATTAGGGATGTACAACTTTTTTCAAGCCAAGGCCCATCTTCAGAATTGACCGGTGCCAAGGTCTGTATAATAGCCAAGGGTGGAAGGAATTAGGTGAAAGAGTGTTAGTTCCAGAACCAAAATTTAAATAAATTATTACTACTACTTCCCTTCTGTCATATTCAAAAGTATACTTTGGTAGAAATTTGTGAAAAGTACTGCAGACTGTACTCTAATGTTTTAGGGAATTATACCCAAAGATTCATGCTATATGCTGTGTTTTATGTGTTTTGGGAGGGCATGCTAGGTTTGCATCGAGGCATCTCAACATACATTTTATAAGTTTTTTTTATTGTTGCAAGCTCTATTTCTGGAGGATCTTGTGAGGTATCTTCCCTTAATTTCCATATCAAGAGACAGTAAAACAATGTGTGTGTGTGTGTGTGTGTGCGCGCGCGTGCGTGCGTGCGCGTGTGCATGTGCGTGTGTGTATCAGAAATAATCTCTGTTCTTGCAAGCACACTGAGAGAAGGGACATTTCCAGAAGTTGAAATAGAACTACATTCAATAATAATAATAATAATAATAATAATAATAATAATAATAATAATAATAATAATAATAATAATAATAATAATAATAATAATAATAATAATAATAATAATAATAATAATAATAATAATGCATAGTCTCAAATTAGTCATAGCAAAGAGGCACATATGGTACATAGGAACATTTAAAGAGCTTTCTTCAACTCTTCTAGCTCACTGCTTTTTCTGTTTCTGCCAAATTTGCATTGTGGATTGATGGTAGGTCTCTTCATTGTTTTATGTAAGACAACTTCCCTTTGGGTCCAGCTAAAAGGGATACCACCTGCTAAAGTGAGGGCTGCAGTACATCATTTATCTGCAGCCCAACACACAATTTATTAGAGCTAATTCTGGTTCATTTCAATGCTACGGCTCAGGGGTGGGTTCTGACTTACCTCGCTGCCAGTTCGTTTTCTCACGCACCGCATGGGCATGCGTGCGCATGCGCAGTACTAAAATCCTAGCTTTTGCACATGCACAGAAGCAAAAAACAGCTGCGCGTGCGCAGAAGCGAAAAACAAGATGGCAGTGCCTATGGCGTCACCGAGAGAGCCGGTTCAGGGGCGTGTTCAGTCGGCCATCACTGCCGGTTCGGCGAGCAGGGGGAAATTCCCGCTACCGGTTCTATAGAACCAGTCCGAACCAGCAGGAACCCACCTCTGCTATGGCTTCTACGTGAGCTCATTCCTATGCAAACTGCACAGTATTGAAGGGACTTAACGTACCGATATTATAATACTGGCTTGTACTAATGCTGAAGATTTAGTATGTGCTACTATATGTAGAACCAGTGGAAAATGACATTAAAACTACATTGGATAACTATTAACTGTATGGCTGCCAAATATTTCTGCTGGCATGCTGGAGCGCATGAGGGAGCGCAATGTTCTACAGGTGGAATCATCAAGAAAGGAAATCAAATTTTCTTTTTTCTGACCTTGAAAGATCAAAAAAATGAGCAAGCCCCCAGCTCCACTCCCTGGAACAACAAAAACCGTCTATTTCATTTCATTTGTTTTACTTGAAAAAAAAAATAAGATGGAGAAAAGCTGAAGATGGAGTTCTTTCCTGGTTATGCTGTGTGAAAAATGCACAAAAATGTGAAAAGAGGAGATGATGATTATGTCTTTAAAATGATGTGCATATCAAAATCTGCCTTGTTCAGCTTTCTTTCTTCTCCAGGATCATAACTAAAAGGGTGGGGGGGGGAGTTTGCACTGCCATATTACAGGTGCTTCTTATCAACCTCTCTCTGGGAATATTTGTCTTTCACTTGTTAAAAAGAAGATCCTTGGCCTTAGAGGAAAAGATACGTGAACAAATTAACCCCATAGGGACCTCATGTGTTGCCCTCGGTCACAATGTGTGCTGTAGAATTCTAGCGCTAGGTACATTAAGCAAGGCTAATTGCCGATAGGCTAGATTCTAAGAGAACGTTTTTCATGTCAGCCACATTCCACAGTGCTTCTAATCCAAACGATTTTAGTAATTTGGGAGGTTTATCAGAAACAGGGATTCCACAGGGCATGCATACAAAAGCACCAAGTAGGCTTTTTAAAAAGTGGCTTCTGACTCATCAATTATGATTGCCAGTGGTTGTTGGAAATGATAATTCAGAATTGGGAGACCATCTGCAACTATTTGACAGACATTTTCACAGAGTTAATAACTGATACGAGCACTATAGAATTTTTAAATATTTTATGTGAACTGCGGGATTTGGTGTGGCCTATGTATGTAGAGGAAAATTTTTGTGTAAAAATGAAGACAATACATAATCAATAGAAATCTGGAGAATTTTTCCCCTATTGCTTTCAGGAGTATGAACATATCCTGCATGAAGGAGTGGATATAGTGCTGTAAAGAATTAGAAGACCAGGGTGTTAGATTTGCGCGGGAATGAAGAGGCGAGTCATAGGAACAGTTCAGCACCTTTATTGTCTATTTGCTAGAACTAATACGGACTGTCGGCAGGCTGCAGGGAAGCCGCTTTTAAGGGCTTCCCTGAAGCCTGCTAGCCACTGACAGCAGTTTATTTCTCCCGTTGCTAGATTAGCCAATCAGCGGCGGCTATGCAAATCCGTACTCCGTAAGTCAGTACGTAACACCAGGTCCAAATTCTGATTGCTATGAAAAACATGGGTGGGCTTTGGCTAGCTATCAGCCTTACCCATCTCAAGTTTACATAGCATCTGAGAGGGAGCATTTGTGCAGTGGTACACTGATAGTAAACTGTCTCCTATCTTTTCTGGCTTTCATAGTATGATGCTGCTAGCCATAAACTCATGTACTTTACCTTCATCACTGCTGTTTAAGGCTCAGCAGTAAGTGAGCCGGGCTCTTCTTTCTGTTCAGTTGATTATTAGCCATTTGCTTTAGTCAGACACCTTGCTATTTTCTTGCTTTCTACATATCATTTTTCCATAATCATCAATCAATACTTTTAATCTGATTTTTTCTCTCTCCCTAAACTGATCTTTTCAGCAAACCTTGCAGTAAACTTCAAATCTGTTTCCTTCAAGTCACCTTGGAAGGCCACATAGACATGAGCTGAGGTGGTGCAGTGGTTAAATGCTGCGACTGCAGGCTGACTGCTAGTTCAGCAGTTCAGCTGTTCAAATCTCACCAGGCTCAAGGTTGACTCAGCCTTCCATCCTTCCGAGGTGGGTAAAATGAGGACCCAGATTGTTGGGGGCAATATGCTGAACTCTGTAAACCGTTTAGAGAGGGCTGTAAAGCACTATGAAGCGGTATATAAGTAAAGTGCTATTGCTATTCTGAAATAAACTGCTTTTTATAATTAACATTTTCCGCTGGGATAAATGTTTCCAAGGATAAATGGTGAAAAGGAGATTCTCTGAAAATATCCCATGGCACCCTGAGTTGGTATATTGGTATATTCCCTTCAGTCTATTCAAGGAAGAATGGCCTGGACTTCAGACAGTGTGACAGATTCATTCTCCATAGTGGGTGGAGCTAGCCTCCAAGATTGGGAATGACACATATCGCAGCCAATTAGGACTGAGTCTGGAAACATATAAAAGCTGCCCTTCCAATGTAGAACCCCTCTTTCGACTCAGTCTTGGCCAAGGATCTGTGTCTCCCCAATCTTTGGTTAAGAGCTTTAGTCTATTATTCTACCTTGATACAGCAAACTTGACAATATCAACATCTTGACTGTCACAGTAAGTGTTACCCCACCCATTGTCATCTTCAGTGTGGGGTAATAGGGATCAGGCTACGGCCTTCCCTGTGGCCTCCAAACCACCGTGGTGTGGTTGGCCTCCATTCTGCGCTTCCCCGCGGCCTGGCAATCTAGGAGGGATCCCCGTGTTCGCAAAAGCTTCGCGCTTACGCGATTGATTGCCTGGGTGGCCTGTGTCACTGCCGCCACTGAGAGAGAGGCCGTCAGAAGGTCCTGGACTCGATCGACACCTCGCAGAAGCCAGGCGCTTGGGCGAGCATCCCCTCTCTCTCTTCTACAAGATGCTAACGTACCTGCAACTTCCGAGCGTCCGGGAAGCCGATCTTCGGGCGTGGCGTGGGCCTGCATCGTCGGGGGCGGCAAGCTGTCAGAAGGAGCAGCGTCGGACTTGTCAACGGTTTTTTGGCGCGGCAGCCATTTTCGAATCGCCGTCAACTCCTCACCGCCCCGCCCACCGTGCCTTTGCTAGCGCATGCGCTCTGAGGGCCATCTGCGCACTTTGCAATATTTTCCGAGCCGTGGCTGAGGCGAAGAGGAGCAAACCCCCCCCTCAGCCTTAAGCGATCGCCCGATGGCCGACAAATCCTCTAAGTCGGGCAAGGCAAAGGCGAAGTCCAGCCACGACCAGGGCGGCTCGGAAGACAGGGCCCAGGCTCCCTCTAGCAGGGATAGGTCCAGGACCCCTACAGCCCGGGATTCTTCGAGGGCTTCCTCCAAGAAGAGGGACCCCGCCCCCAAACAGTCCTCCCACAGGGATCATTCCCCCTTGAGGCAACGATCCATGGAGAAGGCCACGGAGGCACCCAGGGCTCCCCATGGGGAGGGGACCAGGCAGAACAAATCCTCTGAGGGCTCCACCAATGTTCAGGGTACAGGGCCATCCCTGCCTCCTCCAGCCAGAGGGTCAAGTTGCCACTCTGGCAGCAGATCCAGACAATCTTCAGGGGCACTCTCCTTAGATAACCCCAACCTGTGTTTGGGGGAAGGAGACATATGGGAGGATCCCAGGCCCAGACAGGAGGTGACCAGAACATCTAATCCCATGACTGCTTCAGAGTTGTTCCACAGCCCAGAGGTCCAGGCCATTGTTCAGATGGCCATCCAGAAGGGCATCGCCACAGGGCTGAAGCAAGCCTCTGCACCAGCCACGCCCACTCCGGTCACTCCCAGGCAGTCCCAGGCTCCCGCCCCGGGTCCATCTCCCGCAGTGGAAATGGTGGACTGAACACAGCAGGACTCATCAGACTCCCTTCTGGACCCTGAGGCCCCTGGGGAGGTTCTAGAGCTATCAGCTGATGAGGACATGGTTCCGGAGGCCCCGGTTTCAGTGGGACTCTTTAACCCAAGCCTTTTTAAGTCCTTATTACATAAGGCAAAGGCTACAGCCAAGGTTTCGTCCTCCGACCCCAAACCTCAGGAGGAGGAGCTAGGTGACCCACTCTTTGAGGAGTCCACTTCTCAAGCTGAAGTCATCCCAGCCCCAAAACTATTTATAGATTCCGTGCTGAAGCAATGGCAAGCACCATCCGGTGGGGCCCTGCCCTCCTCACTGGATAAACATTTCTTCAATGTAGCCCAGGGCCTGGCTCAACATCTGCCCCTGCCACCAATCGATGCCCCCATCCAGGCTCTCTACACAGCGGCACAGATGCCGGGCAAATCGGAGGAGTTGCTTCGCCCGGAGGATAGGCGCACCGAACAGGCTCTCCAGCGCTCTCACCAATCGGCGGCCTGGGCTATTAAGGCCTCAGCCACGGCTTCTTTTTTCTGCCGCACTTCTATCCGATGGCTACGGGCATTGCAGGATCGTACCCCAACCTCCGATACCCGCACGCGGCAGGATATTAATAAATTGATTGTGGCCTCGCAGTTCACCTCAGATGCGACACTCCAAGCGACACGCTTCGCGGCCAGAGCGATGGGATCAGCGGTGGTGGCGCGCTGCATGCACTGGCTGCGGAGCTGGCCGGCAGATTGCCGGCATAAGTGGCGCCTGGCAGTGGCTCCCGTGAAGGGTCAGTCCCTCTTTGGGGATGCCTTGGATCCTTATCTAATAGAAACCAAGGATAAGCAGAAAGTGTTGCCAAATTCGACCCGCAAGGCCCAGAATAAGCCCCCCACCCCGACCCCTACTCCGGCCCCTAGACGCCCTTATAGGGCACCTTCCTACTCCCAGAACAGACACCAGTCTTGGGGGAGGCAGAACCAGGGTCAGGAACGTAATAAGGGAGATCAAAACACCAAGCGCCCTTTTCGGGGAGCAGGCAGGCGCCCCTTCCGCCGCTACAAATAGTGGAATCCTGCTCTCCCATTGGGGGCCGCCTGCGTTTCTTCGCAGGGCGGTGGGAGGCAATTACATCTGATGCGTGGGTTCGGGAGACGGTCTCCTTAGGGCTCGCGCTGGACTTCGCCTCCACCCCCCCCCCGGGATTCTTCCTGAGGTGTCCCCGCTCCCCGGATCCCGAGAAGCGGGCTCTCATGGTGGCCGCCATTCAACACCTCATCGACATTGAAGCCATCCAGACGGTGCCGGTGGACCAGCGAGGACAAGGATTCTATTCTAATTTGTTCCTCGTCAAGAAGGCCTCGGGCGGGTGGAGAGCGGTCCTTAATTTGAAACGTCTCAATAAATATCTGGTTTATAATAAATTTAAAATGCACACGTTACAATCTATTTTGGCGAGTGTTCGGGAGGGTGACTTTATGACATCCATTGACCTCACGGAGGCATACCTACACGTACCCATCCGGCCAGCACACCGGCAATTCCTTCGGTTTTGTTACGAGGAGGAGCACTACCAATACTCTGCTCTGCCCTTTGGGCTCTCCTCGGCCCCTAGGGTTTTCACCAAGGTCTTGGCGGTGCTGGCAGCTCATCTCAGAGGGGTTCCAGTCAGGGTCCAGTGCTATCTAGACGATATTCTGGTCCAGTCTTCTTCCACGGCGCAGGCCGAAATTGACACGCGGGTCACCTTGGGGGTATTGCGGGAGCATGGCTTCTCCGTCAATCTGGAGAAGAGTCACCTCTGCCCCACCACGAGGCTCACCCATCTGGGGGCTATCATTGACTCTCTAGAGTGCAGGGTCTACTTGTCGCTAGAGCGCCAGGATGATCTCACCCAACTGACACAGCAGGTGTTGGAACAGGGACAGGTGCCTATCCGGCTTCTCTCGTCCCTCTTGGGCAAAATGATCTCGGCGATTCATGTGACCCCTTGGGCCCAACTGCACTCTAGAGACCTTCAATGGTTTCTTTTACCGTTTCAGAGGGCGTGCAGGAGCACATCTTCAACCAAGGTACGTCTTACCACGATAGTGAGGCGGTCCCTCCAATGGTGGCGCTCACCGGTGATATCTCGGGGCTCCAATTTCATCGACCCCGTTCGAGTGACAGTGACCACCGACGCCAGCCTGAGCGGATGGGGGGCCCACACTCAGTCCAGGGTAGCTCAGGGCAATTGGACACGCGAAGAGTCTGCGCTCAGCATCAACTTGTTGGAGCTCAAGGCAGCATTTCTCACTCTCCGCCGGTTCCAGGACATCCTCTCAGGCCAGCATGTCCTCCTGCTAACAGACAATATCACCACGAAGGCCCACATAAACCGCCAGGGGGGCATGGTCTCCCGGAGCCTCATGGCGGAAGCCAAGGCATTGGGCTTGTGGGCCGAGACTCACCTGTTGTCGATACGGGCAGAGTATATTTCGGGGATAACCAACAAGACGGCGGATTGGCTAAGCCGGAACGAGGTGGACACAGCGGAATGGTGTCTGGATTCAGCGCTCTTTCAGGAACTCACCATCAGGTTCGACCGTCCACTAGTCGACCTCTTCACAACTCCCCAGAATGCGAGACTGCCCCGTTATTTCTGCTGGTTCCCGGCTCCCGGGGCGGAGGGAGTGGATGCTCTGCGTTGCTCGTGGCCGAGAGGCCTCCTGTACGCCTTTCCTCCTCTTCCACTGATTCCGAGAGTGATTCGCAAGATTCTCTCCGAGAGGGCGGAAGTCATCCTTCTAGCCCCTCACTGGCCGAGGAGGGCTTGGTTCGCGGACCTCAGGGCCCTTTCCATCTGCCCCCACTGGCGGATCCCGCCGACCGCGTCGTCGCTCTCCCAGGGGTCAGTGCTGCATCCAGATCCGCTCTGGTATCAGCTGACCGCCTGGCGCTTGAGCGGCGCACGCTAGCCATCTGTGGGGCACCTGACGACATCGTCAAGATGCTGCTGTCATCCCGCCGTTCATCTACGGTTAGGATATATAATTCCACTTGGCGGGTGTTCTGTGAATGGTGCTCATCGAGGGCATTGTGCCCTCTGGACTTGTCGGTCATCCATATTCTTCAATTCCTACAGGCTGGATTAGACAAGGGGTTGGCTCCTAACACTTTAAGGCGGCAAGTCGCCGCCCTCTCCACGGTTTTATCGTGTCTGTCTTCGGAGCCTCTTTCTAACCATGCACTAGTGCGTCGTTTCCTTAGGGCGGCAGCGAATATTTCACCTCCGGTGGTGCACAGGTATCCCTCATGGGATCTTCAGACAGTACTCTTGGGCCTCACGAGGGATCCCTTTGAACCACTTCACACGGTCTCCATCGAACACCTGACCCTGAAGATGGCCTTTCTGGTCGCTATCACGTTGGCTCGTCGAATTTCTGAGCTCGCGGCCCTGTCAGTCAGAAGCGACCTTTGTGTGCTCCACGCGGACAGGGTCATCCTGCGATTGGACCCTACATTCCTACCTAAGGTGAACTCGCACTTTCATCGAGCCCAGGAACTTGTCCTGCCCTCATTTTACCCTCAGTCTGATTCCGAGGAGCAACGCCAGTGGCATACCGTTGATGTCCGATGGGCGGTAGATATATATATCCAACGTACGGCTTCCTTCCGGCGATCAGAGTCCCTCTTCCTGGGGTTCAAGCCAGCTTCCATGGGGCGGAAGGCGTCATCCACGATGATTGGCCGTTGGATTCGCGGGGTGATCGCCGCTACTTACGAGCGGCAGAATCTTCCGCCACCGGGGCGCCTGACGGTGCATTCAATGCGAAGTGCAGCGACTACCGCGGCATGGAATTCGCGGGCCTCTATTGTGGAGGTGTGCCGGGCGGCTACTTGGTCTTCGCCCATTCCTTTCATTAGGCACTACAAGGTCGATGCCTTTGCTTCGGAGGAAGCGGACTTTGGCCGGCGGGTCTTGCAGTCGGCTGTTCCTCTGGGGGTGTTGGACTAAGGGTTGTGTGGCCCTCCCTAGGGATGTTAGGCTTTGGCATGTCCCAATCTTGGAGGCTAGCTCCACCCACTATGGAGAAAGGGCGTTGTCTTCTCCTGAACGCCCATTCTCGTAGGGTGGAGCTAGCCTCCAAGTCCCCCCCGTGATAGGGAGTTTCAATTGGTTTTTCAGTTGGGGAGTACCGAGAGTCTGGCCTGTCCTTTCGTCTCAAGAGGGGTTGTACATTGGAAGGGCAGCTTTTATATGTTTCCAGACTCAGTCCTAATTGGCTGCGATATGTGTCATTCCCAATCTTGGAGGCTAGCTCCACCCTACGAGAATGGGCGTTCAGGAGAAGACAACGCCCTTTTTGGTCGTTTTTGAAAAGCCCTATATTTAAGAAAGATACATTTCTATTCCAAAATAACCAAATAATTGCTATAGCTCTATGGCTATGCATATTGGACAGGGTTTTGGCTCCCAGGTTTTGAGGGTCAATAGTCGTTGGACTACATGAAGTAGAAAAAATTATGTTTTGGTTGGCTATATTGATATCAGATGTTGACCTATGATTTCCTGTCCAACCTGTCTATCGGTATAAGGGGAGAGGGTGTCACAACTTTATTTACTTTTCAACTATCCACATTGTTCAAATCCCATATCAGGAAACATATTCTACTTCATCATGTTTAGCCTCTTCTATCAAAAATTCATATTAGGGACAGGCACTGTATATTGTACCATATGTCTGCATTTCTGCATTTTCTTATTAGTTGTAAATTAGCAGAATCTGTATGTTATGAGATTCTATCTAGTTCAGAGAAATAAAAACAGATATTAGCAGGAAGTAGATAGGAGGGATAACATTAGAAAGAATAACACTGTAACATCTAGAACAGAATGTATGAGTTATTAGATGCAATTGACGCAATTGTACTAGTTGCACACTAATTTTACATGCTGGAAATAAAAGAGAGTTTTGAAATATACATTTATTCATGAGCACATTTATTACAAGTGAAGTTTTTCCTTTCAACCGATGGCCTTTTGTTCTTTTAAGTGGAAACTTTTTTTCTTTATACTTCTATAAGATGAATAAATATTTACAGCTAAATGATACTGGAGTTGTTATATTTCTTATATTACAGGGACAACTGAGTCATTTCTTATTGCATATATCATTAAACAGCTCTCATTACTTTGCTCCGATCAGTGAAGTTACGCTACTTTATTTGCAACCATATTTAAGTATTTAAAAGTAACATAAAAGAATATAAAGAAATAAACATATTCAGAAGTGATATCATTTAAACAGGGGTGCAGAAGAGGTCGATCAGCTTTGTCCAGTCCGCTGGATTTTGGTACTGTTCAACGACAACACTCTTCTATATCTGCTTTTTTAAAAAATAAGTTCTCTTATCACTGCTACTATTATGTTGACATGCTCAAAACAACCATACAATTCTACTGCGGCTTTGCTAAGATTATATAAAAAGTAATTTTCTTCAAGTTATGCCCACCTGTATAGTTTTCTTGGCAGCCATACTGAAAAGGTTTGCCACTGCTTTTTTCCAGAATGGTGTTTTTCCAGTTTTGCAGTATTATATTCCTTGGAAATCCATATACCAACCAAGTGTGATTGTGTTCAGCTTCTAAGCCCAGACAAGGTCAGCCAGATGCTTCAATTTGTTGCAATTTGAAATTTAGACAGACTGGAATGAAGTTTTGGTAGCAAGTTCTCTATTAGTCAAGGTGATCCGTTTTCTTATTTAGTTGACTTTTATGTATCATAGAATAACTTAGGGTTTGGGTTTTAAAGAAACAATGACATCAATTTTTGAATTAGAACTATGTTCTTTTATAGCCATTTATGTCAGGATATGGAACAGGAGTGTCAAACTTGATTTCATTGAGGGCCACATCAGGGTTGTATTTGATTTATTATTTATTTATTTATTAGTGACATTTATATACCGCCTCACAGTTCAAGCACTCTCTAAGCGTTTTACACCAGTAAGCAATGTATATTTATATATTGCCCCCAACAATCTGGGTCCTCATTTTACCTACCTCGGAAGGATGGAAGGCTGAGTCAACCTTGAGCCGGTGAGATTTGAACCGCTGACCTGCGGATTACAGTCAGCTAAAGTGGCCTGCAGTACCCCACTCTAACCGCTGTGCCACCTCGGCTCTTGATCTGGTGGGCTGGGCTGGGCATGGCCAGGAGGGGCATGGCCAGCTTGACGTCACTTGTGTCAGAGGCCCCTGTGGTGGCCCGAGCGCTCTGCCAGCAAAAACAGGCTCCTGAGCTCTGTTTTCAGCTGAGACTGCCTCCTGCAACCCACTGCCAGCAAAAATGGATCTCGGGAGGCCTGCATGCAGCCCTTCTGAGCTCCGTTTTTGCTGGCAGAGGCACTGCGGTCTGCTCCTTCGCTGTTTCCAGGGCAGACCAGTGGCCAGATCTAAGCACTCCATGGGCCGCATCTGGCCCACGGGCCTTGAGTTTGATACCCCTGATATAGAATGATGAATATTAAATAATCAAAGAAAATAACCAACACACTGCAACTAAATTTGTTAGGGGGTGTGCTGGCAATCCTCTCTCCAACATTTCTTAAGTTGAAAACAAGGACGACTATCATAATAAAATTTGACAAAATTACAGCCGAGGTGGTGCAGTGGTTAAAGTGCAGCACTGCAGTTCAGCAGTTCAGCTGTTCAAATCTCACCGGCTCAAGGTTGACTCAGCCTTCCATCCTTCCGAGGTGGGTAAAATGAGGACCCAGATTGTTGGGGGCAATATGCTTAACTCTGTAAACCGCTTAGAGAGGGCTGTAAAGCACTATGAAGCGGTATATAAGTCTAAGAGCTATTGCTATTGCTATTCCTTCCTTCCGCACTCCAAGCAAGTAACATGACAGCTGCATACTCACAAATTAAACTCCAGCTGCTACCCATAGTTAACCTGATCAGCTCTGAGAAGCATCATTAGGGAAGAACAATAACCTGTTCCATTCTTTCAAACCAGGTAGAGCTCAAAGCAAGTATAAGAAAGTGGGAGAAGGGAGTGAACTTTTGTGTCTTTTGTGTTGGAAAGATGAAACCCATGGTATTAAATAGCCAGGTTAATATAGGTCAGTCACATTGGAAGGGAAAGAGGGAAAATAACTACTTCTGCTACCTCTGGGCTCCTTCGGGAGGATGAACAGTAAAAAAGTGAAACAGATAATTTGCAAGAATAATCTGCAGTATGGCGTGCAAAAACAGTGCCACACATTATATTTACTGTATAAATCACATTACATAACATGTGCATAAATAATTGATTTCCCCAACTGCTTCATAAATGTTTTTATATAACTAAATTATAAGTGGTTTCCAGATGAAGAATGTTTAACAACAGTCAAAAAGCATTATTCAGTTATTGTCCGATGTTCTTGAATTTATTTATTTATTTCTCTTATATAAAAAGCAGGTTGAATGAACAAGTTGAGAAAAGTCAAGAGGCTTAAAAAATAGATAATGGACATCGACTAACTGCCTCATTAGATTTCCTGAATAAGGCTGGTGATCATGTAATAAAAGCATAACCCAGTAAACCCCCAAAACATTAAACCACTGCTCTATCTAAAGTATGGAAGGGTTAGAAATGAAAGAAGTCATTGTCTGTTTACCCTGTTATTTCATTGAACAGGAAAGACAAATTTAAATTCAAAATACATTTACAAGTATCTTCTTAAGAGCTTTGATTACACTCTGTTGGACATCCATGTTTTCAAACTGAAAACTCAGAAAGAGGGGTAAAGTTACTCTTCAGTTTGTGAAGCATATAAAGAAGGCAGGTAATGGAAATATACACATTCTGTGGAACTGCGCTGTGTTCTAAAATCGAAGCTAGATGTTGGGCAATGCTGATTATTTTGCCACTCAGGAAGAAGAAAGACTGAAAAAAATATAAAAACTTTTGCATAGGGTGTCCAATGCTTTACACCTGCTTTCTTACTTTGAACCTTAGACACAGATATAGATCTTGTCTTCAGGGGGTCCTGTCTAACATTACATGATGATATTTATTTATTTATTTATTTATTTATTTATTTATTTATTTATTTATTTATCAACAAGTACAAGGAAACAAGTATCAGTATAGACATAGACATGGACACATGGAAAAATGGTACAAATGAATGGATATAAATAAGATATAAATATTTCTACTCATGCACCTGACCTTTCCTCATTGTTCCCTTCTCCTAACACCACATGTTCACTTTCTATTCATACATGAACAGACTGTCAATGACAAGCTATGTTAATCACAGAATGTGTAGCTTCATTCTTCTTTTAACAGTACTCATAGTCATAGGCAGGGGTGGGTTCCTGCCGGTACGCTCTTACCTGTTTTTCGCCGCAGAACCGAAGAAGGCGGTGGCGTTCGTGGCACGGGGCTTCCCCTGCCCGTTTTCCCCCGCCCGCCTGGACGCCGGCATTTGCGTTCTTTTGCCCTCTGCGCAAGCAGAACGCTTTGCGCATGCGCAGAGGGCAAAAGAACGCAAATGGCGGTGTCTAGGCAGGCGGGGGAAAGCGAGCGGGGGAAGCCCCGCGCCGCGAATGCCACCACCTTCTTCGGTTCTGCGGCGAAAAACAGGTAAGAGCGTACCGGCAGGAACCCACCCCTGGTCATAGGGATCCTGATCTGGGCTAGAGCCATTTCATTGGATTAGGATTGTGGGATTGGATTCCATTTGGATTGTGGAAGGTGAAATCTCCTCTGCTGACACAATAATTTGAAACTCTTCTACCCATCTATGACAATTGAGAAAACACTCTCTCCACTGGCACAGTGAACACTCAGTCCAGATAGAGCAGGGGTGTCAAACTCGTGTCGTCATGGCGGCATCACATGATGTATCGTGACTTTTCCCCCTTCACTAAATCAGGCGTGGCCATGGCCAGCACGCAGGGGTGAAATGCTACTGGTTTGGGCTGGTTCGCCCAAACCGTTAGTAAAAAAATGCTACCGGTTCACTGAACCGGTAGTAAAAAATGCTTTAAAAAAGTTTTTAAAAGGTTCCGACAATCGCGCAACACAGCTGATTGTCACAGCTGATCGTCGGAACTTTTAAAAAACTTTTTAAAGTTAAAAATGCTAAAAAAATAATTTAAAAAAATTGGCCATGTCCATCTAGTCACATGACCCCCACCAAGCCATGCCCACAGAACCTGTGGCAAAAAAATTTACATTCCACCACTGCCCGCAGGCCACGAGTTTGACAGCCCTGAGTTAGAGGCTCCATGCTCTTTCACTGGGGTTAAATCAGGGGAAAGTGTGGTTAACCTGATATCCTCAAACTTAAAATTTTGCATTCACTTAGGTTTTGAAAACTTTCAGAAGAGTAACACGTACTTTGCTATTCAGGTTTTCTGCAAATGTATACAGGGAAGAGAGATAGTGACGTTTTCTCCATGTTAATACAGCAGCGGATGTCTGCAGGGAAACTAATGACCTGAGTGTTTGCAGTTTTGTCTATGACTATGCAGGACTTTTAATTCTGCCAGGCATTATGAGAGCACTTAACTACACAGTTTCCCTGAAGACCTTATCCATTCGCTAATGGAAAAGAAAGGATGGGGTTAGAACCTGTGTAAGTAACATAGGAATATACAGTAGTTTATGTTATTGTAGGTTTGAGATCTGTAAGCATGAAAAGAATGAGGTTCCTCCCAAGATTCCTCCCTCTCTATTGGTATTTCCAGTAGAAAACCAGTAAAAATCTGGTTTTCATCCAGAGTTTTGGCTAGGATGTCCTCCTTCTGATGAAGTGTGTGTGTTTAGGTGCTACCTAATTTTGCCAACTTTGGTCTTTTTTTTAAGGGGGTAGGGTTTTTTTAAAAAAAATTTTTTTAAATCATTTCATAGTTTTTATGTTTTCTTGTGAACTTCCCAAAGTCACTGGGAGTTAGGGAGTATGCATATTGAAATAAATAAAAATGAATAAATAAAAATAAGCAAAGCAAACAGGCAAACATGATGACCTATTAACCCCTATAAAGTAGACTAGACTAAGAAAGAGAAACTGTGTGAATCTAAAGCTACTTTTATTAGAAGAGGAATAGAATCTTTTAATTCTGAATGTGCTTTCATTCCTCTTTCTTTTAGCTTCATGTGAGTTGGATGTGTGCTGTCTGAGACATTTTTGTAAATCTCTATTTGGCATAGGCTCAATCTACATTATCTGATCATTGCCTTGGAAGCTGGTCTTTCCTTTGTCCATCAAGGCCATGTTCTATTCCCTCTTCACTCACTCACATCAGAAAGTCTATGGAGATTCTCAATCACCCAAGTCATGGGTGATCCAAATGTGCTTTTTTTTCCAAAAGGCAATTAGATTTTCTTGGGTTTTTTCCTTTGAAAATGTTTTTCTTCCCACCCAAGAAGCTTCTTCGGTTCTAATTAACCGGTGGAGAAACTGAAAATGTGCCTTTCTCTGTCCCTTTATTATATTTGTTTATTTTGTCAAGCATATATGATTATAAGCAAAGTATAAACAGTAAAACATGATTGAATATATATGTAATATTACAAGCATGAATAAGAGTAAAAGAGGTAAGAATATATGTGTACATTAGGACAGGAACGGTAGGCACGATTGTGCGCTTATGCACGCCCCTTACCGACCTCTTAGGAATGGGGTGAGGTCGATGGTAGATAATCTGAGGTTGAAGTTTTTGGGGTTTGGGGAAGAAACTACTGAGTCAGGTAAAGTGTTCCAGGCGTTGACCACTCTGTTGTTGAAGTCCAATTTTTTGCAATCAAGTCTGGAGCAGTTTACATTAAATTTGTATCTATTGTGAGCACGTGTATTATTGCGGTTGAAGCTGAAGTAGTCGTTAACAGGTAGGACATTGAGGCAGATAATTTTGTGAGCTACACTTAGGTCAGATCGAATAAATATTTTATTTAGCTTTTCCCTACTCCTACCTTTGCCTATTCATTTTGGTACAACCATGTATTCATTTGCACTTATATAGATACTAATTTGCCATATGTTTGCCTATTGACTTTGCTGAAAACCTTTTGGTCCCTGGGGAAGTTTCTTGGGTTTTTGCTATTCAAATAAGCCAGCTTTGATGTCACTCACTCTCTGTTTGGGCCTTCCTCCATTACGCTAGCCAGCCATATATTGTATGGTCTGTTCTCTTCATCTTGTTCTTTGACATTTATTTATTTATTTATTTTATTTATTTATTTTTGTCAAGCATATATAAGATTATATTAAAAGTATAAACATGTATACATGAGATGGTTTTGAGTACATGGGAACATTAGGACAGGGACGGTAGGCATGTTGGTGCACTTATGCATGCCCCTTATAGACCTCTTAAGAATGGGGTGAGGTGAACAGTAGATAGTCTAAGGTTAAAGTTTTGGGGATTTGGGGAAGAAACCACAGAGTCAGGTAGTGTATTCCAGGCATTAACCACTCTGTTGCTGAAGTTGTATTTTCTGCAATCGAGTTTTGAGCGGTTTACCTTAAGTTTGTATCCATTGTGTGCTTGTGTATTGTTGCGGTTGAAGCTGAAGTACTCATTGACAGGTAGGACATTGTAGCAGATAATTTTATGTGCTACACTTAGGTCAGACCCAAGGTAGCGTAGTTCTAAATTGTCTAAGCCCAAAATTTCAAGTCTGGTGGCATAAGGTATTCTGTTGCGAACAGAGGAGTGGAGGACTCTTCTCGTGAAATATCTCTGGACATTCTCAATTGTATTAATTATGTCTGATATGTAGTATGGCTTCCAGACAGATAAGCTGTATTCGAGAATTGGTCTAGCAAATGTTTTGTATGCTCTAGTTAAAAGTACAATATTACTATAGAAGAAGCTATGCAAGATTAGGTTAACAACTCTTAATGCTTTTTTGGCAATGCTGTTACAGTGGGCTCTGGCACTTAGATAATTAGAGATGAGTACTCCAAGGTCCTTAACAGAGTGAGGGTCGTCTACAAGGTCGTGTCCATCCAGCTTGTATTTTGTGTTCTGATTTTTTTTGCCAATGTGTAAGACAGAGCATTTGTTGGTTGAGATTTGAAGTTGCCACTTGTTTGACCATTCTGACACATAGTCAAGATCTTTTTGAAGGATAGTAGCATTACTGGTAGTGTTGAATAGTTTTACATCATCAGCGAAGAGAATGCAGTTGCTTTTAATATGATTGCAAAGGTCATTTATGTAAAGTATAAAAAGTGTTGGCCCCAGAACGCTGCCTTGGGGGACACCGCTGTTCACAGATACATGATTTGATATAGTGTTCGATATTTTGCCTGTTTGACAGGAACGCAGTTATCCGTTTATGTAGGGGGCCAGAAATGCCATAAGATTGCAGTTTTAGAAGTAGTTTGTCGTGCACCACTTAATCAAAGGCTTTACAGAAGTCTATGTAAATTGCATCTATTGCTTTGCCTTGATTGAGTTGGGTAGTCCATATGTTTTTGCAGTGTAGGAGTTGCAGATTACAGGATAATTTTTTCCTGAAACCAAATTGTTTGTTAGAGAGTAGGTTGCTTGTTTCTAAGTGGAAGGTAATAGTTGAATGTTGAATGACTGGGGGTTGTATGATTGTGGGTTGGATTTTGGGATGTTGGATGATGGTAGGTTGGATGTTGGGATGTTAGATGATGGTAGGTTGGATAGTGGTAGGTTGGATGTTGGATGTTGGATGATGGGGGATTGGATGTTGGGAGATGAATTGTTGGATGATTGGGAAATTGTTGGATGATTGTTGGATGATTGTTGGAGATTGTGATGTTGGATGATGGGGGGGTTGGATGTTGGAAGATGGATTGTGGAACTTCCTTTTGATGCAGTCTGCACGGTAGTCAATGTATAGGTCTGTTTCTCCTTTGTTTAGATGTCTTTCAAGTTCTGTGTGGAGTTCACGGGAGTGGACTCATTGTAGTATAGATAGGTCTGGTCGTGAGCGAAGTTTGTTATAATTGGAGTTGGTTTTGGCAATTGTGTTGATTGTATAAATAAATTTGCATTTGCTGGACTCATCCTTGCAAATGACTCTGCAAAAGCGTGGGGCCATCATTGTTTTTGAACTCGGGGCCATCTCTAGAAATTTCAATGATTTCTTTGGAGGAGATAGTTGATGTATGATGGCTGCTGATAATGTTGCATATTTTTGGGATATCTGGTTTGTTGGTGACATCTAAACCAAATAGAATAGTGTTTGGATGTTTCTGTTCATGTTCAATGGCGTCTTTAACGAGTATGGAGATATTGTTTGTTTGGTTAGTGGTTGGTTGTGGTGGTGGTAGTGGTTGTTGAATTGGGATAGGTTATGAGTATTCACTTTTCTGTGCTGTTTTTTCCCCCAAAAGATGTAAAACGTGCTTCTAAATTTGCTACTATTTGTGCTTCTAAACGTGCTTCTAAGGAGTCTATGGGTGTTTGTTGTGTTTTTATGGTTGTTTCTAAGGTTTCAACTTTTCTGGACAGAGCAGTTAAGTAGTCCAGTTTTGGTAAACATGATAGACAGAGCTAAGGAAATGTAGATGCTGTTAGTAGGAAATTGGCTATCAGTTTTGTTATTCCCAAGCAGGAGTGATGGGCATGGTTGTTACATAGGCGGCATTTCTTGTTTTCCTCATCTTCATTGATATTTCCATTACATTTATAACATGTGCAGGAGTAGTTTGGGTCTTGCTTGGTAGAGATATCTTTCTTTTGTTTGGAGTTTTTGCTTGGCATGGTAGATTTTTTCAATCAGTGCCACACTGATCAACAACACTAACTATTCATGATAGCAGTGTTCCAATATCTCAGGGGCTGCTACAAAGAAGAAGGAGGCAAGATATTCTCCAAAGCACCTGAGGGCAGTACAAGAAGCAATGGATAGAAACTAATGAAGGAGAGAAGCAACCTAGAACTAAGGAGAATTTAAAAAAAATTTTTTTTAGTATAATAATTCCATACATATTTTGTGGACAGTATATTGACTGGGTCAAGTCTTTTTTAAACAATGCTGACAATAATAATACAAATAAGTATGTATAATCCTAATGTTCCAACTTCAACAATACTATTCTCTCTTCATAATCCTTTATCATTTTTCCCATTAATTCATTTAAACATAGATAACATTTCTTTACACCATGTATTTGTTATCCTCTATTAAATTACTATTAATTTAATTTAATTTAATTTAATTTAATTTAATTTAATTTAATTTAATTTAATGGATTTCTATGCCACCCAACTCCCTGAGGACTCTGGGCGGCTCACAACCGCCATTACAATATAAAATATTGTATTGTAATATTCCATTACAATATAAAAATACAATATAGAATACAATATAAAATACAGTAGTTAAAAATGCAAAATACAAAAGTTAAAAAGAGTATCTCATATGTACAATCAAGGGGGGAGACCCATATGTAATCTACTTGGTCTCACTTTCACCCCGCCTGCCAGAAGAGCCAAGTTTTTATCGCTTTCCGGAAGGCCAGTAGGGTGGGGATGGTCCTGATCTCCGGGGGAAGCTGGTTCCACAGGGAGGGAGCTCCCACAGAGAAGGCCCTCCCCCTCGGCCCCGCCAGCCGGCATTGTTTGGTCGACGGGACCTGGAGGAGGCCGACTCTGTGGGCCCTGACCGGTTGTAGGGAGGTATGCGGCAGGATGCGGTCCCTAAGGTAACCTGGCCCTAAGCCATGTAGGGCTTTAAAGGTAATGACCAACACCTTAAATTGGATCCGGAGACTAATGGGCAGCCAATGCAGCTGGCGAAGGATCGGTGTTACATGGGTGCATCTGGGTACACCCACCACAGCTCACGCAGCTGCATTTTGCACCAATTGCAGTCGCTGGACACTCTTCAAGGGTAGCCCCATGTAGAGCACATTACAGTAATCCAGCCGTGAGGTGATGAGGGCATGAGTGACTGTGAGAAGTGCCTCCTTCTCCAAGTAGGGTCGCAATTGGTGCACAAGACGTACTTGTGCAAAGGTCCCCCTAGCCACAGCTGAAAGATATTGTTCCAATTTTAGCTGTGGATCTAGGAGGACACCCAAATTGCGGACCCGTTCTGAGGGAGCTAATTTCTCCCCCCCCAAGAACCAAGGAGGGACAGTTGGTCGAGTCCTTCGGAGGCAATATCCACAGCCACTCAGTCTTGTCAGGGTTGAGTTTTAGCCGGTTCTTCCCCATCCAGACCCTAACATCGTCCAGGCAGCGGCCCATTACGTCTACGGCTTCCCCGAATTGAGACAGGGTGGAGAAGTACAACTGGGTATCATCAGCATATTGCTGATACCTCACCCCGTGTCGTCGGATGATCTCACCCAGTGGCTTCATGTAGATGTTAAACAGGATGGGTGAGAGGACCGAGCCCTGCGGCACCCCACATAGTAGGGCTCGAGTCTAGGGCTCGACCTCTGCCCCCCTGTCAACACCGACTGTGTCCTGTCCGAGAGGAAGGAGGAGAACCACTGCAAAACAGTGCCGCCCACCCCCACTTCTCCGAGACGACGCAGAAGGATACCATGGTCAATGGTATCGAAGGCCGCTGAGAGGTCAAGTAGCACCAGGATAGAGGAGTGACCCCCATCCCGGGCTCGCCAGAGATCATCCATCAGGGTGACCAAAGCCGTTTCTGTACTGTAGCCGCGCCTGAAACCGGATTGAAAGGGATCCAGAAAATCAGTGTCATCCAACAGCCGTAGGAGCTGGAGCGCCACCACTTTCTCGACAACCTTCCCCGCGAAGGGAAGGTTGGAGACTGGACGGAAGTTCTTTAAATCTGCTGGGTCCAGTAAATATTATTTATTATTTTAAGTAAATATTATTTACTATTTTAAGAATTACTCATTATTCCACCATAAGTTCAATATTCCAAATGTGTAGTATTACTAATAACGCCAGATATTAACAATATTTTATCAATCCCGGGAGTGTATCTCAAAACCCACAATTTCTAATCCTTAATATTTTAAATTCACAACATACTTTAACACACTATTAATATTAATAATATAATTAAATTACCTAATCCTAAATTTCCATCTACTAATCTTAATTTATTTTAGTTGTGGTAAATTATATTATCTATTAATATATATACTACTATTTTCCCTATATGTATTTTCCCATTTTATTAATATATTTTCTCATTATCCATCATCTCTTAATCTTTTTAAAATTCCATCATTTATTGACGTTTTAGTCAGCCTTTTGTCTCTCTTGGAATCTTGTATCTCTTTTTGATGTTTTTGTGCCTACTGAACTTTCCCTTCTGAGAACACTTTGTCTCTTTCTGCTGTATTATTTGAACACCCATCAACAAGACTTCCTTTTTTTAAAAAAAGATTTTTCTCTTTTCTCTCTGTTCTATTTTAAGATTTTGAGGTGTTATCTGATTGATTCCTACTTATTAATCCTTTCTCTTCTTTATTTTTAACTTCTTGCATCTCATTTTGATTTTTCTCTTCCACTGCTTTTTCTAATTTCTCATCTATTTCTTGAGTATCGTGTTCCTCTTTTTCCCCCAATTGTTGAGTGACTTCTATATTAATTTCTGTGTCATTAAACAATCCCCTTGTCTCCTTATTGTTCTTTATAAATTCATGCACACTTTTTAGCATAAAAATATTTCTTCATATACCACTATTGTACCCTGTAAATCCACTTTATAACAATTCGATAAAAATTATAACAAGTATATTTCTATAGTTCCAAAATCTCAATATTTAAAAACTCCTGCTTAATAAAATTTCATCAATCCCATAATTCTACCTCCAAAATCCCTAAATTTATTATCTTTAAAATTCTTAATAATTTACAGCCTTATAGTTTTCCAATTATATATCTTCCCAATTGTCCAAGTTTTAAAGTCTTATTTAATTTTCCTTTTCTCTTTTCTTCTGACACCTTTCTTCTTTTGTCTCGTAGAATGTTCTGTTGAATAACATTAATAGTCCAAATCCGAGTTAATCCACTAGATTCCTCCAATCTTTCAGAGCCATAATCAATAGCCAATTTTAATAAAGTTTAGTTATTTGCAATTTAGTTCCTTTTAAAAATCTCCAGAAGGGGAAAAAATCTCATTAAATATTCTCAAATTATCCAAGTCATCTTCTAACAGTGGAGTCAAGGTCAGGCCATCCTCCAGATGTTATTACTTCTATTCTGTGTATTAGAATTTGTATGTATTGGATTGACTTTCACTGAGTATGCTGTGGCTATAGTGCTGTAGTACTTCTCTTCTAACTAATGAGAAGGAAGGACTCACTGGAGAAGAGCCTAATGCTGGGAAAGATTGAGGGCAAAAGAAGAAGTGGATTGCAGAGAATGAGGTGGCTGGATGGAGTCACTGAAGCAGTAGGCGTCAGCTTAAATGGACTCCAAAGGATGGTAGAGAACAGGAAGGCCTGGAGGAACATTGTCCATGGGGTTGCAATGGGTCGGACACGACTTCGCAACTAACAACAACAATTTCTCTTCTTCCAGTAGATGGCTCTCTTATTCCCAAATCCAACATTAAACAGTCTGTCAAAAACAGCTGATTATCCAATAAATCCAGGGGGTTTAGAAATACAAATAAACAAGACAGTTTCTCCCGAAAATCACCTTTCAAATTGTTTAAGCTTCTTTCAAGATTTCTATGTTTTAAAGCTTCCCTTGGGCTTCTTTCACCTCTTGATTTTCAGTTTTTTATCTCCATTTATTTAGTCACGGCTTTCTTAGGCTTGGGAGTTATCTTTTAAAATTCTTGTACTTAAATCAGGTCTTTAGAGTAAAAGTTGGTAATTATCTCACCCAGTTTCAATGTTCTGCCCACCAACTGCTCCAGCACAAATCTTGTGGTCCTGGTTGTCCCAGCTTTGTGACTGCCAGAAAATGGTTGTTGTCCCTGCTGTCGTTCAAGAGAGCTTGCTTCGGACCTAATGAGGAAATTGCAAGTTCCTTGTCGTCAGCGAAGCACCTCTGCTTCCTTCACTGCCCCTACAAGGCGGCTATGACCCTGTAGGGTCTCCCAACAGCGGTTACTGGCTGGATTTTGTGGGGCTTGGTGGAGCCCGCTATTTTCCAGCCATTCTTGCCGTGGTGTCAACCAGAAATCAGGAGAAATTTTCTGACAGTTAGAACAATTAATCGGTGGAACAACTTGCCTCCAGAAGTTATGAATGCTCTAACACTGTAAGTTTTTAAGAAGAGATTGGATAACCATTTGTCTGAAATGGTATAGGGTTTCCTGCCTAAGCAGAGGGTTGGACTAGAAGATCTTCAAGGTCCCTTCCAACTCTGTTATTATTCTATTCTATTCTATTCTATTCTATTCTATTCTATTCTATTCTATTCTATTCTATTCTATTCTATTCTATTCTATTCTATTCTATTCTATTGCTTTGTATGGTGATAAAGGATGATTGCATGGAGAGAAAATGACTTTGGTAGTGCAGACATTAAAAAAAATGCATACCAAAGAAAATAAAGCATTTTATTTCCTCTACTACATTTCCAGATTTCTTGTTCTGGCCTATTTTTCCTCCGGCAACAAAACTGAGCTATGCACTTAATCCCCAGCTACTAACAGTCTGAAATGAGGCTGTAATGCACACTGTTTAAGTGATGGCATCATACAGAATGTATCAACTAGGTAATCAATTAATTAATTATAAAGGAAAGTTACTCTTGTAACACAAATCTGTTCAGGGAATCTAGTTTCAGATAGGAATCCTGCAGCAAACCAGCTGAAGAGACAGCTTTGTCCTCACTTTTGGCTATTTCCAGCTGTGCTTTTATTTGAATGAAGACAGAAGTACAAGTTTAATTTTAATTTAAAAACTTTTGAGCTTTTGGCAAAAGAAAACTTAGCTACAATATCTCATTGGTTTTAACCTCTTTGGACCAGTAGTGGGTTCTAAATTAATTTGCTACCGGTTCGCGTGCGCGCAATGCTTCTGCGCATGCACAGAAGCATCCCAGGTGGGTGGGCGGAGCCTGCCGCCGCTGCCACTACCAGTTCGCAGAACCGGGCCAAACCAGGAGCAACCCACCGCTGCTTTGGACCATTCCTAATAAAGAAAGGTGGCCTATGTTCTCAGCCAATCTTCCTTCACATTTCCTAATTTCAGTATTTGCATGTCAGCAGGAATGATTTAAGTCCAGGAAGCAGTCTTTTACTGGCCAAGTAAAAGATTGCACATTATGATCGTCAGCGTGTAAAATAACAAAGATAAGCAGAGCAGTAAATCAGAGGAGCAAAGCAGGAACTGAAAAATCAACCAGAATAGAAACAAATAAAATGAAAATCAATTTTAGCATGGCATGTTCCTGTCACATTATTGTGAATCAAATTATATTTATATAGGCTTCCAAAAGCGAATAGCAATATATAAATGAATCGAGGAAAAATGTTTCATAATTATTGTAACAAATAAACCAATTTATACTTCTGCAGCTGCAGACTGATAAAATTATAATGGGAATAAAAAACTTAATGGAATCAATTGATTAGTAAAGTACGTGCTTTTTGCTTTCTCCTTAAAAAGACATAATTAATCAACGTAACTTTTATTTTAATGAGATTTTGTTATAGAGTTTTGAATAAGCCACTTAATGCTTATGTATTCTGTGTTATATATATCTCAGTCTTAAGAACTGTTGCTCAAGTTAAAGCATCTATGACTGATCATAATATTCTGTTTGGAATAGAAGCATAGGGTTGCTACCTTACTGGGAAGGGTGAGCTATTTCATACTTTCTTCATTGCTTTATTTATTTCATATCATATTTAGATATTTATATAATATATTTAGAGACCACCCATTTCCCTCATAGATCAACTCTGGGCTTTACATTAAGTACAGTAAATTGTGACTAATAAGACAGCTGACTTTCAAAATATTATTTAAGAAGTACATTAACAGTTTTTATATTGTAGATGGAAAGGGAATCTTTAATAAAGGCCATGATTCATAATGCAACTGGTTTAGTCAAATGAAACCTTGCATGATCATCTATGAAGCAATATTGGCATCTTCAGATGTAAGAGGTCTAGCCCCTTTCTTCCCCCTGATTAAAACATAGATATGGGCAGATACCAACAGAGAAACACAGATCCTAAAAACCTGAATTTTATAAAAGCAGTACAGAACTGAAGATCATACTGTTACTTCAATTGGGCATTGAGTGAAGAGAAATCCAGACAAAGGGGACTTTTTAATCATAATATGCAAGATGGGGATCATGTTCTCTTGTGACATTCTAAGTCATCTTCATCAGCTTAAATGTTGATCAGAAAGCTGGACTCTGCTTAGGACTCTGGACACTTTTAAGAAGATTACGGTAATTAATAGTAATGCAAACTTAATACAAACTTAAAGGAAGAAGAAGAAAAAGAAAGAAATCAAAGAAAGAAATATTTCCCAATTTAGGCACTCATCCTTAAATCATGAAGAACAATAATTTTTACTTGGAGACTTGCATGCATCATATTATAGGCTCCCCTTCTCCCCATTGTAAAAGTTTGTAAGTGACTGTTTGTGTAAAAACCTTTGCAGTGGTACCCTCCAGTTCTAAATTTTTTTACTGCTGGTTCTGTGGCCATGGCTTATTTTGTAGGTGTGGCTTGATGGTCATGTGACAGTGGGCATGGCTTCATTGTCATGTGACTTTTTTCCCCTTTCTCTCTTTCTCTGTCTTTTTCTTCTTCTCTCTCTCTCTTACACACACACTCTCACACACACCTCTCTCTCACACACATACTGTACATACACACACACTCTCTCACACACACAAATGGCAGAGATCGGCACTCAGGCCAGGCAAAGCCACTGCTCCAGGGGGAGCAGCTTCTCCCGTCCTTCCCGGAGAGCGCCTCTTTTGATGGGCTGCTCCCAGCCCCCACAAAGCCTTTCAGTGTAGCTGAGTGTTTGACTTTTGATGCTGGCCTGGTTTCCTTATCCACCTCGGGGGTGCTTTCCCTCCCTCCCGACTGCTCCTCCATGTTGCTATTGTGAGAGGCCTGATCGGAGCATGCTGCCCTCAACCCCAGGTGCTGGAAACTGAGCCCTTGCCATCTCCCCGAGCCAGAAGCAATAGTTAAGGGCAGAGACCACTAAGCTCCCCGGCACGAGCGAGAAAATAAAGCTCCTTTTTTCAGGCGGTGTGGGGTGGAGTTTAAGGCTAACTTGGAAGAGGTGGCAGCCTGGCTCTTGCTGCTGCTTCTAGCTCGGGGAGAGGCAGCTCAGCGGAGCTGCCGGGCTCTCTCTCTCTCTCTCTCTCTCTCTCTCTCTCTCTCTCTCTCTCTCTCTCTCTCTCTCTCTCTCTCTCTCTCTCTCTCTCTCTCTCCCTCCCTCCCTCCCTCCCTCCCTCCCTCCCCCTCCCTCTCTCTCCTTGGGTGGATCTGGCGGGAGGAGCGAGCTTCCTTGCCAGGCTTGAGGAGGGGAGGAGTTGGAGCTGTTGCCCGAGGGTGGAGAGCCACCTTGAGAGCATCCTTCTCCGGGAAGGGAAGAAGAAGAACAGCCGCTGCCCTCCTCCTCCTGTGGCTCCTGCCCAGCGCTCTCTCTTCTCTCTCCCCTTCACCTTCCCACACTTGTTTACCCATCACAGAGAGCTCCTTCGCTCAGTGGTTTGTTTTCTTACCTCTAGGCCAGTGGTTCCCAACCTTTCTAATGCCACGACCCCTTAATATAGTTCCTCATGTTGTGGTGACCCCCAACCATAAAATTATTTCCATTGCTACTTCATAACTGTAATTTTGCTACTGTTATGAATCGTAATGTAAATCTCTAATATGCAGGATGTATTTTCATTGTTACAAATTGAACATAATTAAAGCATAGCGATTAATCACAAAAACAATATGTAATTATGCCAGATCAGAAATTCTCGGGCCAGTCTTTGCAAGAGCACAAGGAATATCATCTTCCACAACAAGTCTACTTCTGTATTTAGACTTGATAACCAACAAGTGTACAGCAATATTTCTCAATCTCAGCAACTTTTAAGGTGCCTGGACTTCAACTCCCAGAATTCAAAGCAAAGCTGGCTAGGGAATTTTGGGAGTTGAACTCCAGGTATATTCAAGTTGTTGAGGTTGAGAAATTGTGACCTGCAGTGTTGAAAAACTAGAAATTAGATCATACGGAGCAGGGCGGCAGTGATGGACCATGTTCCGGCACCACCTCCTTCTCCAGTTCCCTCCGGCTTAGCTCCTCATGCCCCTGGCGGTGGCGCCCTCAGCACCGAAGCTGGCCATGCACTAATATCTCTCAGTCTCTCTATTCCCTCCCTCCCTGATTGCTTCGTTGTTCGCTGGGTCTCCGCGCCAGCCAAGGGTGAGAGGGCAGACAGACAAGCACGACCCAGCTGTCCTCCTTCCTGCCGTCGTGCACTGTTAAACTTAAGTGGTCGTTGGCTGGCTGTTCCCTCCCGTGACTCCCTTTCCCTTTGACACCAGCAGGAAGAAACTGCTGCTGCGAGCAGGAGACAGGGGCGGCCACAGATGTCTTAAGCACTGCCATGCACTCTCCAGTGCGCAATCTTGCGACGCCCCGCCCCTTAGCTGATGCCTTCAAAGCTCGGCCGCCAGGCGTCACAAATGCCTCTCGCTGAATGGCACCTCTCCCGACCAATCGGAGGGCTAGGGCAAGTTGAGCCGATATGGCCAGGCTTGTGGCAGTGGGGGGGGAGCTGAGGATGCTAGGGCAACCCCTGGGAAATGGTCGTTCAACCCCCAAAGGGGTCCCGACCCCCAGGTTGGGAACCACTGCTCTAGGCGGCTATGCTGACTTTGTCCTTAAAGGCTCCGCACCTTTTGATCTTTCTCAGGCATGGAGAAAAGCAATCCTGTGAAGGGACCGAGCCTGCTGCTGAACTTGGTAGCTTAGAGGCTTCTTTTCCACCCAGCCGCTGGCTCAGGGTGCCCAAAACTTGGCTTCTGCGCATGTGCAGAAGGAAAAAAAACCAGGAAAATAAATAAATAAATAAATAAATAAAATTTAAAAAGATGGACAGGCACCGACAGAACCTGTTCTGTGACATCATTGTGACATCACCAGCGGCTTGCTACCGGTTTGGGTGAACCGGTCTGAACCGGTCTGAACCCACCTCTGGGTACACTTTTAATCACACATTGCTTAAAACTAGGGCTATGCAGTGATTCAGATCTAGAGGGTAAAATGGGATTCAGAACACCTGGATGAGGATGTAACACCTGTTGTGGACACCTTAAAGCAACTGTATCTTTTCCTCTGAATGCACAGCCAAATGAGTTATTTAGAATTTCTATCACTTTTCAACAAAAGTCACGTGCGATTCTTTTATTTTTATACTTTCAGTTGTACAGCATGGTTTTGGTAACAGTTCCTGCCCATTTTGAAATAATTGCGTAATATTGAAGATTGGTAAATGGGAAGACCCTAGCTGTCATTCCTAATCTTTGGATGCATTAACATGATATGATAGAGAAAGCTCAGCTGATACCTTAGACTCCTATTCCTGTCCTTGCTGTTTTGTGAATTGGTCTTTATATACATTGATCTGGATATAAAGTTCTTAAACTATTCATAGCACCTGCTGAGAACATCTGAAACCAAATGCATATCATTTCATAGGATTGTACACCAATTATGATGGGAAGCCAAGAAAAGGGGGAGCTACTTTAAAATTATCTCATTGAGTGCTATGTGCACATTGCCATGTGCACTAAATATTTTGCCCTTCAAATTCAGACATCTGCAAATCCCAATCAAACAGTATATTTTAATATGGTTTTAACAGTTGTTTTAAATTGTAGAGTTTTATAATGATGTTATTATGATAATTTATAATGCTAATGTTATATTGCTTTGGAGCCAACTTGTGAAATTGCTGAAAAGTATAAATATTTATTATTATTTATTAATAAAATTTTATATTCTGCCACACTCGTAGAAGACTCTTGGAAGCTGACAATGGCGAGCATAATACAATAATCCAACAATTTATGGATTTAAATAAAAAAAAAAACAAATATCTTGGATAAATAAAAGTAATACCATTAATTTGGTTTTACATGCTTTTTAGTACAAATTATCCACAAGAGTATCTAACATACACATACAACACACAGTGAAAATCAGTGCTACATAGAGTGTATACCTGGCATTTTTAAACTGTATGAAATCAACTTGGAATAGTTAGGAATTCACACCTCCTAAATCAAAGCATCTCCTGAACCTCAGTTATCCACCATTTTTCACACATCTCAAATGTTCCAATCTAGTTTTGTATTTAAAAAGTATCAAAATATAGAAAATCATATCTGGAGGAAAAATAATTTAGAAATGGATATTTTTGAGGGGGAGGGGAACTAGAAATGACATACATTTTGACTGTAGTTTCATAACACTTAACGTGGGCGCAAATCTCACTGAATTATTTCCAAGTAGATAAGAATGCACTCTTAAAATACACATTAAAGCATGTGTTTAAATGCAAATCTGAAGTTTTTATAAGGGCAAGCTAAATGAGACAATAAATAGAATGAACTCATAGGAGCAAATCTGATTATATTTTTCAAAAGTATGTGGCCAAATCTAGTGACATCCTACAAACACAAGGAGAGGCTCCAATCCGAGAGAGCACAAAGGACTGTTTCTTTTTATTCTGACATGATTCATCACTTAGTTTTTTTTCAAAATGACCTTAACTCAGACATTAAAATCCAACAGAATTTGAATCAGAATCAGGGACCACCAAGGTCATAATTTTAAATCCCACGGACCACCAAATTCATAATTTTAAATCCCATGGACCCTAATTCATAATTTCAAGTCCCGTGAACCACTAATATGAATTTTTTAAAAAAGATAAATACAGTTGTAAAATAATGATCAGAGAACTTCCATTTCATTAATATGAAATGCACCTATTTAATATAACAAAATTATAAATGCTTATTTAATTATTAAAAAACCGTAAATTCTTATTTAACCATAACAAAATATTTAAAGGTTCTTTTATTGTAACAAAATTATTAAAGTTAGTGTAATTATTTCAAAATAATTGAAGCTTATTTGATGGTGGTTTGCTGATGTTGTTGGGAAAGTCAGTCCCATATTCCAGAGCTGTAGTTGTAGTCCCTCCCCTCCCCTCCCCACCCTCCCCTCCTTTCCTTTCCTCTTCTTCCTTTCCTTCTTTCCTTTCCCCTTCTTCCTTTCCTTTCCTTCTTTCCTTTCCTTTCCTTTCCTCTTCTTTCCTTCTTTCCTTTCCTCTTCTTTCCTTCTTTCCTATCCTATCCTCTCCTCTCCTTTCCTCTTCTTCCTTTCCTTTCCTTTCCTCTTCTTCCTTTCCTTTCCTTTTTCCTTTCCTTTCCTCTTCTTCCTTTCCTTTCCTTTTTCCTTTCCTTCTCTTTCCTTTCCCCTTCTTCCCTCTCTTCTTCCTTTCCTCTTCTTCCTTTCCTTTCCTCTTCTTTCCTTCTCTCCTCTCCTCTCCTCTCCTCTCCTCTCCTCTCCTCTCCTCTCCTCTCCTCTCCTCTCCTCTCCTCTCCTCTCCTTTCCTCTTCTTCCTTTCCTTTCCTTTCCTCTTCTTCCTTTCCTTTCCTTTTTCCTTTCCTTTCCTCTTCTTCCTTTCCTTTCCTTTTTCCTTTCCTTCTCTTTCTTTTCCCCTTCCCTCTCTTCTTCCTTTCCTCTTCTTCCTTTCCTTTCCTCTTCTTTCCTTCTCTCCTCTCCTCTCCTCTCCTCTCCTCTCCTCTCCTCTCCTCTCCTCTCCTTCCCTTCCCCTTCCCCTTCCCCTTCCCCTTTTCCTTTTCCTGCACCCGGGTAGAGGAGCTGCTCTGGGATGACCAAAGGGCCAGTCCTGTGAGCACCACAGCTCTGGAATATGGGACCGGCCCGTGGTGGGGCTGGAAATCTCCGCCATGGGGGGGACTTGCAATGTGCAACTTTGCAGGTGGTGAAACGTGCAAAAAGGAGCACAGCCCTCACCAGCCAGAACGAAATAATGGTACTGTTGCGGTGGGTTGGGGGGGCGCAAGCGGGCCGAAGCAGGGGTTGCAGTGGCTGGAAGCTGCGGGAGCGAAGCGCTACTTGCATTTGCGCGGCATCAGCATTTTGCCTTGGTATTTTTGCGTCAGCCGGTGGCACAAGGCAGCCCTCGTCTCCTGTCACTTGGGACTCAGAGAGGTAAACGGCATCTGGTCCAGGTAGCAGCCAGAGTTTGCTGTCCATTGCGGACTCTAGCTCAGCCCCCTGCAAACTCTCGTCTCTCGAGGATCGCTCGCTGAAGCGGCACAGGAAACTTTGGCCGGGCTCCTCAAGACACAAGAGTTTGCAGGGGGCTGAGCTAGTGTCCGCAATGGACAGCAAACTCCGGCTGCTACCTGGACCGGATGCCGTTTACCTCTTTGAGTCCCAAGCGACAGGAGACGAGGGCTGCCTTGTGCCACCGGCTGGCGCAAATATACCAAGGCAGAATGCTGATGCCGTGCAAATGCTGATGCCGCACTACAGCAGAGAGAAGCAGCCCGAGAGAATCTAGCAGGCACTTTCTCTGGGGCCTCCCATCCAGAGGCCTCGCAAAAGTAGAGATGTAAGCCCGAAAGGTGGCTGAACCTCGCCCCCAGGCAGCCGTTCGGCTGAGTGTGGCGAGTTCTTGGTTTTACCTTCCTGTTCCAGCTCATGTGGCTCGCACCGCTATACTCAAGGTGAGGTTTGCACTCGGCCTTAAGAGTGGGAGCTGGCATGTGGGTGGGGTGATGTTGGGCGGTTCATTCTTGTGTTCCCATGCATGGGCTGGATTAATTGCTCTCGGCCATATCCAGCCCAGGGGCCAAGATTTCTCCATGGACCACCAAAAATTTTTTGCGGACCACCAGTGGTCCATGGACCACCGGTTGGTGACCTGTGTTCTAAGTGTTGCAGAGTGCAGGAAAAAGCTTTCCCACAGGGTTTTATCTAAGGTTACCCAATTTTTTTCTATTCATACATGAATAAAAGACAACCATCCATCTCCCAATGGAATCTGCCTATCTATTTTTATGGCAGCTTGATCATGTCTGTGGGAAGTAAATTTATGCAAGAAAATACAGTCCACAGATGGTGTGGAGGCAACCTGAAGTGCTAAGTGAACTGAATGAGCTGCTGGAAGCAAACAATCATTAGGTATAACCGAAAGAAATTTGCATGCTTACCTTACCCTCACACTAATGGGAAAGAGCCAGCCTCTCTTCTACTTAGAGCAAACCTACTGAAATCAATAAGACTCAAACAGTGATTTGATTTTGGACAAATATGCATAGGGTGTGCTAATCACTTAAAAAACAGAATCACTTCTCCTGTTTTCATCTGTGCAATAGCATTTACTGCAAGTTTGATTTAATCAATTGTTATTTAATTGCATCCTTTCTTTTTACCAAGGATAGGAGCCCATTGAAGCTATTCTAATACATGATAGTCCTTTTCCCCCCTATAGCTACTAATATTGGAGTGTTAGTCTACCTTCTGCCACATGTATTTTAGTGCAACTCTTACAAGAATTTTCTGGATCCATCACATATTTTAGCAGTCATGATAAATATACCAAGCTGCACTTTCCCTTGATAATGTTATCCTGATATTTCAGGCACTGTTTTTTTTATTTAGACAAGTAAAGGATGACACATCTAAAATGATGCTTTGGTGACATAACAAAGAACATTAGAGGTCAGGGAAGATTAATTTGCTGTGGGATCAGCTGGAGAATATTAAACCTCTTAGCTGTAATCTTTTGATAACCAGTACTATCATGTAATCATCATGTACCTCCATATTAATTACTTTGGAATTATATGTTTGTTATTTAATCAAAATGAAAAATTCAGAAAACAAATGAACCACCTTTAAAATATTACACTTGGAAACAAACAAAGGCAAAAAGAGAGAAAAATAGAACTTGTGTGTGTTTATACAGTTTAAGAAAATTTAGTTTAAGTTTGGAATTGCATATAGTGAGAAATGACAGAACCATATGTGAGGGGATAAAAGAAACTAATCTTGAAACTCATTCTAACCTAGTTTAACAGGTCCACTAAAGTTTCAACATGTAGTCTGGGCATTAATATGAAAATAAACATAGAAATAATGATAATGATAATGATAATGATAATGATAATGATAATGATAATGATAATGATAATGATAATGATAATGATAATAATAATAATAATAATAATAATAATAATAATAATAATAATAATAATAATAATAATAATAATAATATCATTTTTAAAATAGTTCATAATATTATTGCAAAAAGGATTTTTAAAAATCAATAGTTGGGTAGTGGCTAGGCATTGCAACTTGGATGAAATACTCTTTGAAGGCCCCACACTTAAAGCTCCCTGAAGCCCCTAACCACATCTCAGGTTTTGGATGAATGACTAATTCCTTAGCTCATACTTGGAACATTGCATACTAAGATGCCTGACATAGCTGCAATAAGGATTACTGAGCTAATTCAACAAATGAATCCCATAGCTATGTTTCTGTAATCTACACAGTGATTCTTCCATAGCTAAGAATTCTCAGCTAAGAATTCTCAGCTTCTTGCCATAACTGTTCTTTTCCATACCTTTTGGGCAGCATTTCGAGAACAGAAGTATTTTGACTCTAATTTCCTCTAGCTGGCCAGCAAGGAGTACATCAGGGCAACTAAGTCCAACTCCACATAGGTACTCTTATACCTCTTGTCCTGTTATGGCCAGATTAATCTAATAAGTCTGCAAGTATCAAGGCAGAACACAGACTATCTCTCAACACTTCTCAACTTTCTGTAACAAATGATTTGCAAAACCATTTATCATGGTGTGTGTGTGTGTGTGTGTGTGTGTGTGTGAGAGAGAGAGAGGGGGGGGGTATGTCAGGACAAAAGTTGGTGGGTAGACATATCAGGAAAACCATCTGTGTGATCTCTTGATCAACTTGATACCACTTTTTCTGAGCACACCCAGTTCCTACTCCCCCCCCAATAATAGGATAAAAACCTCTTAACTTTAGAGAAAAGACATTCTAGATTCAGCTAAAACCTAGAAAATTATGAGATTTAGGAATGGTTTAAGGATTCAGAACAATAGTAATCAAAGGGGGACAAAGACATTTATCAGGGAGTAACAAGGATGCTAAGAATGGGTCATGAAAGACTCTAGTACAAAATGTTCCTTGGTAACTTGCAACACTGTGGGAATGTAATTCTAGGTGAGGTCATTCAGAGTATCAATGTTATGCTCTAGAATATTTCTCAGGATCGTCTGTCATGTACAGAAATTCAAATCAGAGCTGTTCCAAGGAAAAAGTTCTCTAAAATTAAAAAAAAACCCCAATGTTCTCAAGAATGCCACCTTAATGGAATTAAGTAAACTGACACTTGGAATTAATATCCAAGGGACCTTGGTACTTAAAAGATAAAAAGTGGCTGAAGACATTAACCAGGTGGTATTTTCCGGTATGCAGAAAAATCTTTTAATAAAGGGTTATGGGGTTTTTTTGGACTTAGCAGTGGCTGCACAAATAGCATAGCACTATCAAGACTCGTCACATCATTTTCCATCCTGTAGTGTTTATATTCATGTCACTTATCTATCAGTCACCATGTCCATATCAATATTTGTGTTTTATCATGCATGCTGGAAAATCAGCACCAGGGTTAAAAGAAATAGCTTTCATCTGGGGCAAACGTTTATTTGAAGGAAAGTATTGTTAGGAATTGGAAAGGTGAGATAATTAAGTTTATACATGCATGCGATTAGACTTTGAACAACAATACTGCACCTTTTGTTACGGGAAATGCCAGCATTAAATTATATACTGGTATTGTTTGGAATTTACTAATCTCTGGTTCAGGTATAGGAGGAAACAGACTACCTGTGTCAAATTAGGTCATCGCTTTTGAGACATTTCCTTACCTAAACAGAAAAACAGAATAACCAAGAGTGGGCAGGAGGAGTAGAAGCAACTTCTGCCTTTCTGTCAGGTTTCTTATTCAATTTCCTTGTGGGAATATGGCAAAGAGCATTGGAAATCTTCCTTCCTTCCTTCCTTCCTTCCTTCCTTCCTTCCTTCCTTCCTTCCTTCCTTCCTTCCTTTTTTCCTTCCTTCCTTCCTTCCTTCCTTCCTTCCTTCCTTCATATTGAAGTAGCCAAATTTTCCCACATTTAATTCCCTCAGGAGTCACGGGCTCTGGATTTTGGATGCATTCTGTAGGTTAGCCATTTGAAGTTATCTTGATTCAAAAATTGTTATCCCATGATGCACTGCTTTGTCATGACATGAAGAGTTTTAGTACTATATAGATGAGAATTTATCTCTGATCAAACCACAAATAAAAACAGAAGAAATTTGGGCAACCTACAGAATGACAACGTTGCTTCATTTATTGTTCTCGTCATTGTCAGTTACAGAGGAGCTCCTGTAGGGTCATTCTGTACATTGCAGGCATATCGGAAAAGCTCAGGAGGATCTTCAGCCAACATAATATACATGCACACTTCAAACCCAAGAATACACTAAGGCAGAAGCTTGTCCACCCCAAGGATAAAACACCGAGACAGAAACTGAGCAACATAGTATATGCAGTACAATGCAGTGAGCCATGTGCAGATCTGTACATTGGGGAAACAAAACAACCACTTCATAAATGCATGGCACAACATAGGAGAACAAACACATCAGGACTAGATTCAGCAGTCCATCTGCATTTAAAAGACACAGGCCACTCTTTTGAAGACAACAAAGTCCATATTTTGGACAGAGAAGATCGCTGGTTTGAAAGAGGAGTTAAAGAGGCCATCTATATCAAAATTGAACAGCCCTCTCTCAACAGAGGGGGAGGGATACAACATCATCTATCTCCAATCTACAGCACAGTCCTTTCAACAAGAAGGCTCCATACCAATTTGCACCACTCAGGTGACCATGATGACACAGATAAACCTCCAGGTGACCTTAACGACTCACTAATGAGATGCAAATGACCAGCTGTCTACAAGGAGTATAAATCCTTCCATTCCCCACCATCCAGTCAGAGCTGAAGAAGCTTCTTGGATGAGAAGTGAAATGTCTTCAAAGAAAAACCAGAAAGTCCAGTTGTCTTTTGAAAAATAGCACCTTTGGGACAACCAGCATATACTTTTCACAATGCTACAATATAAAAGTTTGAAAATTATATACCTGTAACTGTTTTAAGACATAATTGTGACTAAAAGCCAGATAGATGAAGCAATATATTTTGCTATTAATGAAGCATATTTATTTTATTTCTTCATGTCTCTCTTGCTGTATTCGTTGCTACCATGCTTGATCATTCTTACTTACTTTCTCTTATTTCTATGTACATTAATGCATTCGCATAAAATACTTTGAATGCCAGCAGTTTTTCTTATGCTTAATCACTTAATGCTTGCAAGAAGAACTGATATTTAGGTATGAACATAAAGCTACAAAGAGAACTTTTGTTACTATCTCAGGTGCATTGTTTTCAAGAGAATCAGATGCCACATTTCACTGTACTGTAAACCTTCCCGACTTTTGGAAAAATTGGTGGAAAAGTGAAAAGACATTTTTCCATGTTGAATCAGCTCCTAAAATATAATGAACTCTCTCTCTCTCTCTCTCTCTCTCTCTCTCTCTCTCTCTCTCTCTCTCTCTCTCTCTCTCTCTCTCTCCCCCTCTGACCTACCACAATTGATTGATTGTAACTAGCTTTTGGAAAGCACATCTCAGCAGCACATTTATTACATAATATGCATAGACCTATAACCTCACATGGCAATTATCAGATTTATTGAAGATACAGATACAACCCAACCAAAATTCTGTGTATTGTGAAAAAAGAGAGCACATGATAGGATGGAATCTATCAATTCTTTGCAGAAAGTGATATTCTAACTATCTTCCATTCGGAAGAAAGTTTCCCAGGAAAGCTCTGCTTTTTTTTTGAAGCAAACATCTATCATGCATGGCCTTTAAGGAACATAATCAAAAGGCTTTTAATTCCAGTTGATTATAGTAAGGTTGAAATTTAGTATAACTCACTGATTTATCATACAGAAATGTTTACATTATTAACAATGATTTTTAATGTTTTGTCCATGGAACCTCTTCTGTATTTCTCCATTTCTCCCCTTTCCAGAGAGAGAGAGAAAAAAAAAGTCAGCACATTACACGAGAGCAAGAACAGAAGTAAAGATCATACGAGATTTTTCTGATAATTCATAGAACAGATACATCCCAAATCGAGCATTGTTATAAACCCTGACCAAGCAGTCGAAACGAGTCCATGGCCATTGCTATGTTGCATCAATTGTAGAACTAAGCTGAAAGGTGACTTTAGGAGTTCTTGTTTTTGTTTCTTGCTGTGTAACCCAATAGAGCTGTTAAATATTTAATTCCTTCTGGTTTGTTTTAAATGCTTAATGATGACATGATGTTCAAATGACTGCTAGGAGTCTCAGTGAGTGTGGCAGGGGTGCAGACTGACAACGATGTAAATAAATTAGGGTCAGGCAAAATCTGTGCTAGGTTTGCCATTATACTATATGATCATCTGTGGCTTTAATTATAACACTGTAATAGTCTTGCTCTCTCCGTTTGTGTGTGTGTGTTTGTGTGTGTGTGTGTGTGTGTGTGTGTGTGTGTGTGGTGTTCAGTTATGTAACAGTAGCTCTCTCAAGAGGCACAGAGTTTTCAATAATCTGATAAGAGTGAGAGAGTTACATATTTTAAAATGAAGAGGTGGCATGTGGGAGCAGAATGAGATCATTGGAAACAAATCACTTGTTTAATTAAACTTTAAAATATTCAGTAGAAGCTGTCACAGGTAAGCTAATGGGGTAAAACTCATATTTTTGCGGAGGATGATTGAAAGCTTTAGCACACAGTGCTCTGGGGCCAGAATGGGCCTCCCCGTTTTCCCGAGTCAAACAGCGGGGTGAGTTTCAGCATGCAGGTCAGTGAGGACATAATCCTGTGGCTTATTTTTAGTGCAAGAACTCTGCTCAGAAGTGTTCCCAAACATAATGTAAATGGTTTAGTGCTTTTCACTGGCTGCTGTTCCTATGCTAGAGACATACTCATTTATTCATTGATTTACTCCAAATGTATTTATACAGCCTTCCTCCAATCAGATTTTCTGAATTAGCTTGGAGAAGCACTAGAGCAGAAAGAAATGTCAAAAAGAGGCCAGAAGAAGGGTAGGAGCTCTGGGCTGGTAACTGGTTCAGAACCTATCACAGATGCTTGAAGCACTGTCAATAGTGGAGTTGCTTGCATGTGGGTAGTAGCATAACTCTTTAAAGATTTTTCAGTCCTTAAAATGCTTCTTGAGTTTTGAGAGTGCACAATTACTGAAATTGAGCTGTACGCTGCTCAGTGGGGCTTTTGAGACATTTGGTGGCTCTAGAGAATCATCATACAAATGGCTCATTCTAAGCAAGAAGAGACTAAATACTTTAATGCAGACTTAAGTGTCCACGAAGAGCATATAGTTGGATTATAATTTTACTTCATGTTACCTATATTATTTTCAAACATCATAATTGATCCTAAAAATCCTTGCTTTCACAAATGAATAGCTAATTGACACTACTAAGCTGGCTATTTAGACTTTTTTTTATAAAAAAGATAAAAACACCTACAGTATTGCTATTTTATCAATTGAACTGGCAAGTCACAAACCTACTCTGCAATGTTCTTAGATTATAAAACTGAATGTTCATTGATGTTCACTACAATATTTGAGCTGTTTTGTGTCATAAGAAAAAGCTTTTCAGCAAAGTGAAAAATTAGAAATGAAAAAGCTGTCAAAGACACATTAGGAACATGGGGATTAGGTAAGAATGACCAAAGCAGGGGGAAAAAAGGGATAGATCTGAGCTGGAGAATAAAATCTTGACAATGATAATGATGAAATACTGTTCCCACTCTTTAGCTTCAAATTATTCCACAAACATAAGTGACAGCATGCGAAACCTACTATACGTTTTGTTCAACTTCATGTAATTTGACAGGAATGACATTTCAGAGAACGCTGTTCGTTTTCTGGGGAGGGGGGGGAATGAAATGACACTTCAATGAAAATATTTTGCCCTCTTATCTTTTAAGACTGAGCATGCAACCTCACATGTAATGCATAAGGCTATCATTAAACTTGCCCAATTAGTAAAAATTTGTGGAATCCGTTTTTTAATTAAAAAATAATTAAGAAAAAAAATACACGTTACACCTTAAGACTAAGACAAAAGGAGAGAGAGAGGAATCAAAGGAAACCAATGGAGCTCATAGGTGGAATTGACCTTGCACCATGGGGTTTCCCAGTGTTATTTCTCAAGAATTGTTCCAATTTGAAGAACTTTATTAATCTGCTTCCTTGTTTATTTAGAGAGATTAAGTTCCATCAGGCATTATCAGATTCTTAATGCTGAAAATCATGCCTGAAAATGTAAATGAGCAAACTGTTGATAAATCCAGAATGTTATAAAAAAAATTGAGACAGAATTTTCTGTGTCCCAAAGTTAGAGTGAAATATTATTATTCTCACAGATTCGAGAACTACCACTGAGCCATTGCTGTGCACGTTAGGGTAAAAATGGTTGGAAACCAGAACACACACACACACACACACACACACACACACACACACACACATTTTATACTGTGAATATTTGTCTAATAAAAAAGACTGAAGGCAGCTTCAACACAGCAAAATATAAATGCTTCACAGCAGGAGTTCTTAACTTTCCTGTCTTCAAGATCTACTATACCAGGGGTAGGCAAAGTTGGCTCTTCTATGACTCGTGGACTTCAACTCCCAGAATTCCTAAGCTAGCATGATTGGCTAGAAATTCTGGGAGTTGAAGTCCACGAGTCATAGAAGAGCCAACTTTGCCTACCCCTGTACTATACTAAAGAGGGCTGAGAATAATTTGAAGCTAGCCATTCACAAATTGGTGGCAGGTATGAATAGAACCAAGGCACCCAATTACTGTCACTGAAAGAAACATAATCTAATTTTAACAAGGAAAATATTCTATTGCGTATTATCAATAAAATGCCAATCTTTTTTTTGGGGGGGGGGGATGTTATCACATTATTTGCCTTGCTGCTTGAATGGACAGAAGTCAGAAAAGGCTACTTTTCATGCACAGGTGGAAGAGAGCTGGTAATTGACAGAGGGAGGAACTCATGCATTCCTGCCATTGGTAAATGATTAACAGCCTGCACTTGTGCCAGGCAACCTGATTGTACAGACTGATGCTTAGAATCTGTTCTGTCTCTCTAAAAAAAAAAGTGCAACTGGTAATAACAGATACACTATATAATCAGAGGAAATGATTGCATATTCGTTCTAATCATTCAAATACATAATGTACCTTATTTTCACAAAGTTCCCTAGCCTGTGTACAAAATTAAAAACAACTACACAAATTGGAATATCTTAAATAAGTCAGTTTAAAAACTGGAATCATTACATTTGTAACAACTACTACTACTTTAACAACCACTTGCAACTGGAAGCGAGCACCTTAATCCATGTTGGACTATCAAAAAATATCTTTATACTGTATCCTGGAGCAAACAATATTTTGGTCTCAGATCAGATAGGGTTACCAAAATTATAACAGGCAATGAGCCAAGAAACAAACAGTGATAGTTAACAAAACAAGAATGGAGTAATAGGTGAAGGAGAGGGAGGAGGAGAATTAGGACAATGTTAGGGACAGTCTTATGTAGATTACATTATTTATTTATTTTATTTATTTATTTTGTCAAAACATGTACAAGATAGCAGGTATGGTATAAATATAAACAAAAGCAAAGTAGGTACAGGTAAATTTGGACAATAGGACAGTAAGACAGGGACACTAGGCACAATGGTGCGCTTATGCACACCCCTTACAGACCTCTTAGGAATAGAGTCTAAGGTTAAAGTTTTTGGGGTTTGGGGAAGAAACCACAGAGTCAGGTAGTGCATTCCAGGCATTGATCACTCTGTTGCTGAAGTCATATTTTCTGCAGTCGAGTTTCAAGCAGTTTACATTGAGTTTGAATCTATTGTGTGTGCGTGTAATGTTGCGGTTGAAGCTGAAGTATTCATTGACAGGTAGGACATTGTGGCCGATGATTTTATGAACTACATTTAGATCAGATCAAAGGCGACGTAGCTCTAAGCTATCTAAGCCCAAAATTTCAAGTCTAATGGAATAAGGAATTCGGTTGCGAGCAGAGGAGTGGAGGATTCTTCTTGTGAAATATTTCTGGACTCTCTCAATTATCAAAGTTGAAGGCAGCAATTAAGAGAACAAACGAACTGTAAAGATAAAAGCTATTTCAGAACAGGTCATATTGTTCTTCCTCATCCCTATCATGGGGAAAATAGATATTTGGGACATGAGAAGAGAATCGCTAGTAGCTCTAGGATGCAAAGGTTGAATCCTATGGTTTCTGTTCATTCAGGGAGCTGACAAAACAAAATAAGACTTGTGAGGTATATTACTGTAACAAGCCATCCATTTCCAAAATATTGAAGATAACAGTAAGTATAGGCACAGGCCCAATTTTACAAGGCCAGTGAGTGACAATTCCTGTATTATTTTTCAAAATCATCTGTGTTTAGAGATGACTTCTCCATCTCCCCTCCATGGTAGAACAAACAGTGGAAGTCAGGGCTGCCTTGCAGCCAAATTTCTCTGGCTCTCTCAGCAGGCCTAGAACTGACCTCTTTCCTCATCCCAGATTTTCCTGCCACATGATCTTGGACAGGAAATCTCGCCTGGAAAGCAGATTGGAAGATCTGGCCTAATCCAAAAAGTGGTGCTTTATAGGAATTGGCCTAATTGTTGAATATGTTTGGAAATGTCAAGCAAGCAATCATTGGCAATTGGAGAACTTTTTATAAAACAGGACGCCTCAGAGCAAAACAGATACTCAGAATTAAGCAAGATGTCTCCTGTACAGAAAGAGGGTTTGCATCACTAAAACCAAAACAAAAGAATACCCCAATAGGAGAACATCTTGCTACGGACCAAGAAACTGCTGAAAAGTAATAGATTGAGAGCCCTATCTAAAGTGGGTATTAAAAGTTGTCGGAAGCTTTTCATCTGAGAAACATACAGACAGATTTGCTTTTCAAAATTCTTGTCACAACAACAGAAGTATTGAGCTTCAGACAGGCAAACCAACATCTTCAATTACTTTACTTCTATACAGATTTTGTGTGTGTGTGTATGTGTGTGTAGAGAATAGAATAAGTAGAGAATAGAATAGAAAGAACAGAACAGAATAGAACAGAAGCTGGAAGGGATCTTGGAGGTCTTGTAGTCCAGCCCCTGGTCATGTAGGAGAACCTATACCCGTGATGGCGAACCTATGGCACGGGTGCCACAAGTGGCACGCGGAGCCATATCGGTGGGTACACGAGCTCAGGTCCGGCGTGCATGTGTGCACCAGCCAGCTGATTTTCAGGCCTTCTGGGCCCACTGGGAGTCAGGAAACAGGCTGTTTCCAGCCTCCAGAGGGGGTGGGGAAGGCCGTTTTCGCCCTCCCCAGGCTCTAGAAAGGCTCTGGAGCCTGGGGAGAGCGAAAAATGGGCGTGCCATTGCATGCTGGGAGCAGGGGGATCATGCGTGCATGTGCGGGGGTGCATGGAATTATGAGTGTGGGCACGCACACACGTGATCCCCCGCATTTCCCCCCCCTTTTGGCATGCGAACCAAAAAAGGTTCGCCATCACTGACCTATACCATTTTAGATAAGTGACTGTCCAGTCTCTTCTTAAGATAGATGCACAGATATATATTCTATATAGACCATTCTATTATTAGTGTTATTCTTGTTAGGATTATTCTTTTCTAATATATTGCTTCCCCAAGCAAATTGTTCAATAGCCCCCATTTTTTGGAAGATGGTTTGAAAATCTTAAATCCTGTTCAGGGAATAATTTTCTTTTAAATCCCCAGTGTCTTAAAGTCAAAGTTAAATAGAACAAGTTTATCCAATTTGATGATCTAAATTTGATAGAGTAAGACAACTGTTGATAAGCAAAAAAATGACTTTTAAAATAGTAAATAAGATCAAAATAGGCAGTCATGTTATACCATGACTGATTTCCTTGGATTTAAAGCTATAATGGTTAAGGCAGTGGTTCCCAACCTTTTTGTGATCGAGTACCACTTGGAGGTCCCGTACAGTCGCCGCGTACCACCTGGTTCCAGAGAAACTAAATTCGATCAGATATCACTTTATTTCCATAATTGTACTGTTCCTTTTTTGGCCCCGCGCCGCTGGGACCAGGTGGGTGGCGTGTGGCAACAGTTGCAAATCATTGCCAGATTATCTTGTGTTAGGCAGTAAACATTTTTGTGAAGTAAAAAATAACTAACTAAAAATCGTTCATGACCCCGAAAGTGTTCATGTACCACCTGGAAGGCCCTCGCGTACCACTAGTGGTACACGTACCACAGGTTGGGAACCACTGGGTTAAGGTATTGAACTATGACACAGCAGACCCAGGTTAAGGTTGCTCACGGCCATGAAAAGTCACTGCAGAGCTCTGAATAGGTCATTCATTATTACTCATCCTAAACTACCTCACAGAAATGTTACTGTAAAGAAAAGTTGGGGAACAGAGTATTATATACTCTGAGTCTCTGTGGAGTGGACGGCATACAAATGCAACTAATAATAATAATATACATATGGTGCTTTGAGCTCCTGGAGGAAAGACAGGGTATGAATCTAAAGCAGTAAATTAATAAATCAAAAACTACAAAGAGGAGGTATTCACAAGTATGTATAGTAGTATGAAAGTTAGTATGCCTACTCTTTATTTTTTTGTTACAGCTTTTTCTGGCTATATTTTATTACAGCTTTGATGTAGCCAAAAAAAGCTGTAACAAAAAATAGCCAAAAGATAAAAACTTGTTTTGTTCTGATTTTTTTTTTAAAAAAAACCTGCTACATAGAAGCGCTCAGACTACGGCTTTGAATCAATTCAGTTTCAGAGTCAATTGTAAACTGGTGGATTTATATGAGATCTTAATTTTAAAAAATGCATATTCACTTACACAATATACAGTATTTATGCCCAAGTTCTTCTCTCTGCTTATTAATGAGGTTTAAAATGCAGCATAATCTTTCAAAGGCTACAGAAGAGATGTAATTGGATAATTTAATATCATATATAGCATAGTGGCTGTCTAATATATAAAAAAGCAATACATTTATGCATTCTTCACTCTGGACTTAGACATATTAATTAATTTTACTTGCTGATTGACTTGCTTGAGTAACCTCTTCAATACTTGCCTTGAAGCCCTTAGAGACTATAGTGGATGAATTACAGACATTTTTATGATAGGTACCTAGATGAACAGATTGGTTACCAAGTCCAGAAACTGCAATGATTCATGCTGGTGCTTTACCACAATAAACAAACAAAGGAACGTGGAGTTCACTGCAGTACAGACAACCTCATGATATCACAGCAGAAGAAAAAAAACGCCCCTCTTATTAGCATACCGGTTAGCTGCTAATTTTATGTAGGCTTCTATTCTGAAAGTAAACACATTTTGTTCTCTTCTCTCTCTTTTTTTTGTAAAAGTACTTAAATATCACTACCAGCCCACAATTTTTATTAAAGCCCAAGCAATAAAACAAAATTGAGTAAAAAAATTTGAAAACCAAGGTCTTAAAAATCAAAGAAAGTAAACGGAAGTTTATGATGTACTTTAAAAGCCATTATAAATCAATAAATAAAGATAATAAAGATTTTTTTTCCTTGCCCATATAAGTATAATCAAGAATTGGGTTAGAGTTATCAGGAAGCTGCCTTGGACCTCCACCAACTACCTTTATTTTGTTTGTTGCATATGCAACCAGGCCTCCAAAGGGGATCTCAGCCTGCAGTTAAGAACATACTGTATATGCAAAAATATATTAGCCCTCTTGTGTTGAGTGTATTAGTGGCACCAGTTCATCAGATTAGCTGGGGTGTGTGTGTGTCAAGTCAATGCATTTTGTGGGTATTTTTAAGGAACAAAAGTACTTTAATATTTTTTTTTCTTTAAGGAAGAAGAAGCTTCTTGGAAATTCTTAAAAAGGAAAGTCTATGAAGACAAATGTACTTCTCTCATGGGGTTCTTTGAAATTTAAATTGATAACAAGTCAAATGCCTCTGAACTTACATCAAACCAAACATATGTTTGGTTGGTGACTTTAGAAGCATAGATAAAATACCAATCCATGATCTACCCTTATATCACCATCTTAAACTATCACTTAAACTATCACTCACTCATCACTGAGCTTCCCTCAGATGACCTTCCAGATGTTGTCTGAAGAGGGATGAAGAGAAACATTTGCTCCAAGAGAAGTGACCCAGGTAGTAATAGGCTTTATTGGAATACAGTACTTTCTGTGTGGCTCAAAATTCCCAAGGTATTTTTTTTTTACCTGAGGAGGAACCCCCCAAATTCTCTTAAGGGAAATATTATGTACAATTCCCAAATGCTCAGACATTGGAGTATAACTCAACTGATGAATACCTTTCTTGAATATTCTGGGCTGTAGGGATTCCTACCTTGACTCTGCTGGTGTGTCACCCCTCCCTTCTTCTCCTGGACAAAAGAGAAATAATTCACAAGAAAGAGTAATAAATTAAATTATTTAAATTTATTATACAATAAATAAATACATAAATAAATACTTACATCATTGTAAGTATTTTTCAAAATGCCTATCTGAAGCAGCTCTGGAGGCCTGGCATGTCACCCAAAAATGGTATGACGTGTCATTTGTGATATGTGTTATAGGTTCACCATCACCAATCTATATTTATTGGACATGAAAATATCAATTTCTTGATATTAAATCAGTATCTTTTCAAATGCAGGCTGTGTTTACACCACACTTCTGATTTGCTAAATCAGTGTTTCTCTACCTCAGGAACTTTAAGATGCAAGGAATTCTGGGAGTTGAAGTCCACACATCTCAAAATTGCTGAAATTGAGAACTGCTGGGCTATATGATGGCTTATTATATTAGATAAATCCAGTCAGCAAAGTTAGCTTATGATTCCTTTTATGTGTCCCTGGAAAATGGAGCTTATTAAACACCCAGAATTTATATCACTATTTACTAATATATTAGATTTGTGGCCCATCTTTCATTCAGAAGTCAAAGTTAGCATACACAGCACTCCTCTGGCTGTTTTGCCCCACAACAACAATCCTAGGAGGTAGGTCAGACAAGGTCTTACCCAAAGACTCAAAGAAAGCTTCTGTGGCTGAGAATGATTTAGAGCTTGTGGTTCTTCCTGCTCCTAATCACCATATACTAACTAACATAGATAACATAACCTTAGCCATGATGTCATCCTGACTCTCTTTGGGTTATGTGCAAACGAAGCCATATGTCTCTATAATACTTTTTTTAAAAAAGACAAGACACAAAGTTTGCTAAATTCTATTCATTGCACAGAACAGATTTGTTTTAATTTAATTGTACAAATAAAGATTTGCTTTAATTGTCATAGACACAATTTCAGGGGTGGGTTCCACTTACCTTCACCACCAGTTTGCATCACAACATTTCGCGCGCGCGTGTGTCCCCTCATACAATTCTGCTTCCGCACATGCTCAGTAGCTATAATCAGCCCGAAACACAGCTGAGGAGCTGATCAGCTGTGCTTCCGGCAAAGGAATAAAGGTAAGTATAAACACGGGGGCGGGCAGGAGGGCCCTTTTTCAAGCAGCAGCAGAGGAAAAAATTCCAAACAGTAAAAAATTTGGAAAAAACAAAAACATGGCAGCGCCCACAGACCGGCACCGACCGAACCGGATCTGTGACACCATCATGACACCACCAGCGGGTCGCTACTGGTTCGGGCAATCCGGTCCGAACCGGGAGGAACCCACACCTGCACAATCTGCAGGCAAGCTTTATTTAACATATCAGGCCATGAGAGTGACTCGGTGCCAGCTTGCAATAGTTATGGTATCCCTCCATCTTATTTCCTGAGAAGACTGATTTGGGTTCAGTTATGTTCCAGTCACAATTACTGGGGCAGTGCCTGCTAGGTTACATCTTTCTCTGGATGGCTTTGCATAGCAAAAGACAAACCAAACCAAACAGAGCCATATGTGAAGTGGGATTGAGCATGAGTCAAAAGGACACAGGATTAGAGGGAGCGTATGATTCCTAGCGTGCTGCACATTCCTTGCACTGTAATGGGTTAAAAAAAAAGACAGATGGTGACATCAGAAATGGGTACTGACAGTGCTGAAATATGATTAGGACCCTATTTTTAGTTATTTGGACAAGCTTGCCTTCAAAAAATAAAAGTAAGGAAGGAAAGCTCAGCTTCAGGTTTACATCTTATCAACAATATACAGTATTTCCTAACCTCCCCCACCCCACCTTTTTTTCAATAGCAGTGATAATTCCATCAGGCGGTATCTGCTTTATTTCATCTTTTCTTTGTAAGCCATGTCTCTCTGATTTTTCCATTAGTCTGCATTTCTTCACCCCAGAAGCCTTTGGCAAATTTATGATTAGATTCTAAAGTTAGTGCAACCTGGCATTAATGCCTATAAAATGTGAGCACAGCTACGTAGATTCACGGAGAGAGAGAAATCTGAAATTCATAGCTAGATAACAGTTTTCTTAGGATTAGCCAACGTTTATCCTGTTATCATGGCCTGGCATGGGAAATGAGGTGGAATACCACTTCAGTGTTACAAAGATTGGAGTGACACATGATATTGTTTGATACTGAAGCAACAAAGCCCAGTATAGGTAATCCTTGACTTGCAATCAGTCGCTCAGCAACTGTTCAAAGTTATGATGGACCCCAAAAAAGGAACTCCCGCAATCACATGCCTGGATTTTTGTGCTTGGCAAATGGCCCTTTGTAATGCCCTGCAGTTATATGACTGCAATATGCAACATGTTTTCCATAAACTGGCATTTACTTCCAGTTTCTTGGAATAAAGGTCCCATAGCAAACAATGGGTTCACTTAATGACCATAGTGTTCACTTCACAACCACAGCAATTCCTTTACAACGGCCACAGTCACTTAACAACCGCTGCAAAATAGGTCATAAAATCAGGCACAGTCATGAAATGACCTGCTTTATGACTGTCATGACTTATGGCTGAAATTGTAGGCTCAATTACGGTCATAGGTCGAGGACTACCTGGAACATGTTAAAGACTAGCTGGCACATTCATTCCAATATATGCAGTTTAGAAATTGTTGTTTTTTTGGGGGGGGGGGCTGTACTAGTACAAAACTTTTCAAACCTGCGAGTGAAAGTCAAGGCTTTCATTTTTGCAATGGAAATGTCTGCCTTGCAAAAGCCTGCTTAGGCTGACTCTCTCACTCAGGGTCTGTCCTATGAGCAACATCACTGAGCAATGATGAGCAAGCTGAGCACCACTTCCAAAAATGTTTTGTGCCTGCTAAGCCTAAAAGTCCACAACATTCTTTCCCACCATTTTGAGGGAACGTATGAAAACTGAGCTTAACACAGCTTAAAATGACAAAGAAAACATCACTCAGAACTCAAAACTTCCTCAGGCAATCTTGGCTCAACCCACTCTATACTATTGGTCCACCACTGGGAGGCTTGTCTCTCCTGAGAGGTCGAGGGTGGCCTCTGTCTAGAAAAGGTTTGCCCACTCGTGCCATAGAGAAAAAGGCAGGAAGGATATCCCCTCAAGATCAGCTCTGTGACAGGCCAATCATTGGCATACTTTTAGCATAAAATACCTAATCTGAGGGTTGTATATCAAGTTCTTCTAAAATTCCCAGGTATATTTCTGCAATCGTAAAAAGGACATTCAGTATTCCACCCACAAAATACCCAGTGCAAAATAACCGGTGAGCTTGGTTTTGACGCAGCATGGTGTGTCACCCCAGCCATTGTGATTTGAAAACCAAATTCTTGGCTCAGCATGTCATGTAAACCATGCCATTTTGACTAGAACAAAACCCTTTAAAGCAGTGGTTCTCAACCTTTCTAAAGCCGCGACCCTTTAATACAGTTCCTCATGTTGTGGTGACCCCCAACCATAAAATAATAAAATTATTAGGAAATTCAGGGGTGGGTTCTAACTTACCTCGCTGCCGGTTCTCTTCCTCCTGCGCTGCGTGGGCGTGCTTCGTGGGTGCGCGTGCGCTTTGCGCGCGCATGCATGCGTAGTGCCGAATTTTTTTAAAATTGCAAAAAAAACCAAAAACAAGATGGTGATGCATGCGCAGTGCCAGAAATTCGGCTTCTGCGCATGTTCAGAAGTTCCCATGGTACAGATTTTTTTGCAGTAGTCTATTTCAGGGGTGGGTTGCACTTACCTCGCTACCGGTGCCATGTTGTGCGCACACACACGCGCTACGGGCATGCCCCCCTTACGCGATTTTTCTTCCTGCACATGCGCGGAAGCAAAATCTCACCGAAATCTCGTGAGGGAACGCGTGTGTGTGATTTCGGTGATTTTTTGCTGCCGTGCATGTGCGGAAGTGAAATCTCACTGAAATCTCGTGCGTGCGCGCATCCCCTCACAAGATTTTGCTTCCATGCATGCGCAGAAGCAAAAAATCGCCAAAAAATTCCAGGAAAAAGATGGCGGCTCGCGATGGACCGGCGAAGATGGCACCAGAGCTGTCACACGCAAATTGGGCAATCGGCAGGTTCCTACCGGAGCTGCGCACTGGACCACACCGGTAGGAACCCACCTCTGGTCTATTTGCATGTGGGTGACCCGCCTGGAGACAGATAGAGGAGCAGTGTCTCGGTTCCTAAGACCATCGGAAATATGTGTTTTCCTATGGTCTTAGGTGTCCCCTGTGAAAGGGTCGTTCGACCCCCAAAGGGTTCGTAACCCACAGGTTGAGAACCACTGCTTTAAAGGATGCATGAGTGTCTTGTCTAGTCCAGCTGTGGTATAAGAAGATTCATAAGCCACAGTAAAAGCCAAGAGTCCTTTGAGTTCTAATCGATTCCTGGAGACTTTACAGATTCATCCATGTAGTAGTTTTGATAGTGATATGGAAGCAGCTTGCTGTTGCTTTCTTCTATGATGCTTTTTGGCATTTTATCCTACAACCCTGGAATATCCTGGTATTAAGCAGGCTTAATGCTGATGCCACCTAACTGAGCATTAGAATACAGTTAGTATAAGAATTAGGGCAGGTCTAAAGTCCAAATTTTCATTCTGTTTCAAGTACAAATAAGTTTTGGGTTGGATTAGTTACAGTTGATTTTTTTAAAATATTTTATATGCGTTTAATTGAATTCACTAGTCAGGAGTGGGACTGCACCAGATACTTTTGCTCCAGTATTAAAATTCATTCAAGTTCTACAGGTAAGTATGTGCTCCAGAATTTTATCATACTAAAATTAACTTAATTTTTGGTAGAAGATTTGAATAAGGCTTCTTTTTCAGCTGAACTCAATTGTTTAAGGTTAATAAGGGGATACCTCTATCTGCCAGTCTGAGCTCTGTTGAGAAAAACCTATGTAATAGGTATATAAATAAATAACCTAACTGAAAACAAACCCCTTATCTCTCCAGAATATAAACAAAATGTATGATGTATCTTCATAGGTTTCTACCAACTTCATTATTTTAAGCTCAAATCTGCAGCGCAAGACACAAAAATAAAACTAACCCAAAATTTCTGCATGCATACATTTCCCATTTTAAGGAAGAGGAAAAGATTTGAGGATACAAAGAATGAGAATTGAGAGAACTGATGAGATTATTACTTACTTCTTTGTTTTTAAAAAGATTTGTGGTGGGCGCTAGAAATCTATGGTGATGCCTGAGCTGCTTAATATTGAAAGTAGTATTTTACACACTTGTAACTATAAAGAAAGCATTTGCAAGGAGGTTCCACCCTGGTCTTTCTTGCATACCACCAAAATGGGTAACTTGCACAGCATGAACTGTGCAGGGCTCTAAGAGCACAAAACCTGTCTTAATGAACCCAAATAAATTGGCCATTTAAGGTTATAAAAAGGGAAAATTATCTTAAAATGGAATTTAGATAAGGTAAAATAGCAACAATTGGAAATGAGGCCTGTGGCGGCTCCCAATTACCAATGGCAATAATGAATCTCAGTATCAGATGGATGAATACACTTCAAACTCAGAACCTTGGCTTTATACAAGGGGGGGGGGAAACGGGTTTGGTTCTGATTTATAGGAAGGAGTGCCCCCTGCTGAATCCACAGCCAGCATCACAACTTTGCCTTTGAAGGATCACGCTCCAGTGGATGTGAACACAGCCTTGTTACACAAAACCCCACATCTGAAGGGTTGAACCAACAAAGCAGAGATTAAGTACATTTCAAAAGGCCATTCAAAATAAGATCCCTTCTGAACAGATCAGCTTTCATTCCTAGTAGGGTCTTTACTGGCTGCTTCTGACTTAACTGGAAATCCTCTCATTCTCCAAGGAAGCAAATAAGCAATCAGGAAAGATACCAGCTGATACATGTTTAATCGTCAAACTTAGCTGTATGTTAACGTTCCCTCTCCCTCATAACATCAAAAATAATTTGAAGCAATGGCTCAAGTTACTAGACCTTAGTGGATTGGAAACATAAGCATTCACTACTCATTATTTGTGTAGCAGAACAAAAAGTAAGATGTAAAAAGGTAAGATGGGGCTTAAAGGAATCATTATAGGAATACACCCAAACTATATTTCTACTGCATGGAAACAAGCACTCCTAGCATTACGGGCAGAGAGAGGTGACTTGCATAGCTTGGATCAGAATGTTGCCTTGTGACTGTTTACTGCTAACTCCATTCTCAAAATTCAGAGCTCTAAGTTAGCAGAATGGAGGTGTTTCCATTCTCTTAGTTTTGATTGGTTACCTGAACCATTCAAGGGTTCTTGTCAGTCAATCTCGGAGATTTATTTAGCATCCACGTTATCTTAGATGCTGTCGGAAACAGAAAACAAGTACACACACACATGGCACAATCCCAGGTCAAAAGGTTGGCATTGTGTGTTCAGTAAGCAAAGCAGGAAGATGAGACACGAACAAAATAGCAGTGGTCCAATGATGGACCGAGAAGGGTAGGGGAAGTTGCAGAAGTAGTCAAAAACAGCAGAGTTCACCATCTTTAGAAACCAGGAGACTGTGAGTTCTAGTTCTGCCTTAGAAATGAAAAACTGGCTGAGTGACTTTGGGCCAGTCATTCTCTTTCAGCCCAACTTTTCTCATGGGAGGTTATTGTGGAGAAAATAGGAGGAGGGAGGAGCGTTAGATGTGTTTGCCACCTTGAGTTGCATATGAAAAAAGTACACGAGTGTGGGTTTTTTTTTAAATTACTCTGAGAAGAGCCAACTGACTGATTTCCTCCACACTTTTACTTTCATGCCCTGCCCTGCTTCTCAGTTTCCCAGAGGGCTCACCAGTGAGCATGGAACCAATTTTCAGAAAACAGCCATTGAAAACATATTCTCCTTGTATACACTTGCCATTCAAAACATGAGCAAAGTCCAGAGGTAAAAGATAAAAGCAGGAATTAATATATCCAGAGCAATATATCATTCACTGCCTCTTCTGTATTTTTATCTGGAGGCAAAGGAGAACTACAGTAAATCTCTCTCTTGGGATAATATAAGCGTAATTTATCTTCTCTCCAGAAACCAGTGATGTCACTTCCTGGTTTCTATGATTACAGACTACAAAATCTGCTGGGGCTTCATTAAAAATAGCATTAATACATCTTTCAATCCTCTTAATTAGGGAAAAACAGGGAAAGTTTTGGTTCTCATTGTTGTTCTTAATAAAAACTATCGATCAATGAAGTAGCCTTTCAGATTATATGTAAGGCAGATTTTTTTTTCAATTATAGTATAAATGGCAGTTAATTAGCCTATAAAAATATTAACATCAGCACATTCTGGAAAACAGCGGAATAGTGCTTATAAAGTTATCAAAGTGTGGTAGGCAATCAGTGTTTCTTCTAATGTTGCTTCTGTCTGTCTGTCTCTCTGCTGAGGTTGAGAAACACCGTTATAGATAATGTCTTACACATATGAAACTCTCTAGCAACATACAATATCTTATACATTACTTTACTGTATTTCTTAGAATAGTTTTGTAAAATAGTTCAAAATTATTATCCCCCTTTTATAGATGGCAGAGAGACAGTTTGATATAGTGATTAAAGGATGAGAAGAAGCTATGAATTCTTAATCCTTCATTAGGTGTGGAAACCAACTGGGTTTCTATGAGCCAGTCACTTTTTCTTGGCCCCAAGTAGAAGACTGGAAGAGTGGATATGAATTAAATGTCATCTTTTAAACAGTGTTGCTTGTGGCACTGAGTAATCATATGTTTTCTTATTCACTGCCTGCCCTATGGAGAAACCAACAACCCCAAGATCTGTAGGGGCCAACCATGCTGATCTTCAGAAGGTTGTGAAGACTTGGTTTCCCTGCAGATGTTTGTTAGGATGTTAGATGAATTAAAAAAAAATGTGGTTGCACTTGTTATATGGTGCCTTGATAATTGTACTATGATTATTTTGGTTTTGTTTTTTGCTTAATTTATAATTGTGTTGCCATTATTATTATCGTTCATCGCACAGTCGGACATATGTTCAGATTGGATTTAGCAATTTTGTCTACCTATCGAGTCCTTTCCAAGGGCCTGAGATAGGCAGATGTGCATGTTTGATGGTGTTACAGATATCATCGCAGGATGTAAGATGTTCCTTTTGCAATGAACTGATGATGAATTTGTCAATGCCACTGGTGCTCAAGTGGTTGTCCAGTTGTTTTGGAATTGCATCCAAGGTACCTCTTATTATTGGTACTATCCTTGCTTGCTTTTGCCACAGTTGTTCTATTTCTATTTGCAAGTCTTTGAATTTTGTTTTCTTCTCCAGTTTTTCTCTTCTAGTCTGCTGTCTCCAGGTACTGCCAGGTTCACTAACCAGACTTTTTTTGTCTTTCTTATCAACAATTGTGAAGTCTGAGGTGTTATGTGGCAGGTGCCTGTCCCAGAGCAACTTAGCTTCTTCATTTTCTATGACTGGGTCCCACCAGTTCTCGCTTGCAGGCAAATGATATTTCTTGCAAGAATTATCATTATTATTGTTCATCTGTTATTGTTATTGTTCATTGCACAGTCAGCCAGTTACTTAGATTGGATTTGGTATTTTTATCCACTTATCAAATCCTTCCCAAGAACATGGGAGAGGTAGTTGTTGTTTGATGATGTTAGAGGGATCATTGCAGGATGTAAACTGTTCCAGGTAAAACTGCTGTTTACAATTGACTGATGGTGATTTTGCCGGTAGTGTTCAAAAGGTGCTCCAGTTGTTTTGGGATTGCACCTAAAGCATCTATTACTATTGGTAGTACCTTCACTTTGTTTTGCCATTATTCTATTTCTATTTGCAGGTCTTTGTATTTGGTGATTTTCTGCACCTCTTTCATTTCTATGCCCCTGTCAACTACTACGACCACATCCATTGTCCACATTACTACTACTTCTACTACAGAGGTGGGTTCCTCCCGGTTCAGACTGGTTCTATGAAACCGGTAGTAACTTGGTGGCCTGGGTCGCTGGAACTGGCAGCGACCCAGGCCTGCCACGCCCCTGAACTGGCTCTCTCGGCAGCGCCATAGGCGCTGTCATCTTGTTTTCTGCTTCTGCGCATGTGAGAAGCTGGTTTTTTAGCACTGCACATATACGCACAATGTGCATGTGCCCGCGCGGTGTGTAAAGGAGCGAACCGGCAGTGAAGAAAACCAGAACCCACCCCTGTTCTACTACTACTATTTTAATCTTGTTTGCTGCATAAAGTTCATATAATCAAGATGGGCAGGTCATTAATTTTTTAAAGTAAATAAAATGAACCTGAGATAATTATTTGCAATAACGATTGGGAAAAAAGATCTCTCTTTCATCTCTAAGCTTTTTGAGAAGAAGAATGTTCAGTGCATCCATAATTTTCACTTTTAATCTTTTTTGCAACAGGTGATACCAGTAGGCTGAGGCATTAAAACACAGGTCTAGTTTTGCTTTTCATGCCAGAAACAGAAATGCAACACATTCTTTCCCAGCCTTCTTTCCATCATCTTCTAGATTCAAGAACTGGCAAGAACAATTTATGCTTTAAAAAAAATCTTCCCATTCCTAAGCTCAGCATGGATGTGGAAATCTTGGGTTTAATATAAGCTTAGTTTTTCCATCTACCATATTTTTCGGAGTATAAGACGCACCGGAGTATAAGACGCACTTTAGTTTTTGGGGAGGAAAATAGGGGAAAACAATCTGCCTACCAGGTATTCATCTGGCTAGCATCCTTAGTCTGGTCAGCTTCAGCACATTATTTTAGACCCTGGTTAGGACTTAAAAAAACCTTCTTCTGAGAGAGTAACAATGAAAGAGCATGCAAGCCAGTAAGAGCTGGGAAGATCGTTAGCACCTAGTTAGGGCTAGAAAAAAACTTATTCTGAGCAAGTAGAGCAATGAAAAAAAACCCTGCAAAGACTTAGGGCTGGAAAACCATTCTTTGGAGAGAGTAACAATGAAAAAGCCTGCAAGGTAAGAGCTAGGAAGATCTGTTAGCACCTAGTTAGGGCTGGAAAAAAAAGCTACATTCGAAGTATAAGATGCACCCAAATTTTCAGCCACTTTTAGGGAGGAAAAAGGTGCGTCTTATACTCCAAAAATACGGTACTTGAATTAGAATAGTCAAACCTCCTTTTATTTTTTATTTTAGTAAAACAGTCACACTACTCCACCTCACTGGAGACTCACTGGAGAAGAGCCCAATGCTGGGAACGATTGAGGGCAAAAGAAGACAGAGAATGAGGTGGCTGGATGGAGTCACTGAAGCAGTCGGTGTGAGCTTAAATGGACTCTGGGGGATGGTAGAGGACAGGAAGGCCTGGAGGAATGTTGTCCATGAGGTTGCGATGGGTCGGACACGACTTCGAGACTAACAACAATAACAATAAACCCCACCTCTTGTTGGTTTCTAAAAAAAGAAAAATCTTTGGAGAGTTTTCTGATGTTCCCATCATCTGAGATAAAGCAGATGAAAACCAGAGATAACCCGATTGAGGACTGGTATTCAGCTTGTGAAAATCTGTCCTAGAAAAGCTGCCCTACTGCCAACACAGCTATCTTTGGAATGCCAGATGAAAATATAGTCATTCAACCAGCTGTTCGTTCAAATTGTTCCTATTTGTTCTTATGTACTTTTTTTTTAAACAGCAACAACAACAAAACTTTGCTTGGAGCTTGGTGTTGCAGTTGATACTGTTCGTAAACTGTCTGGAAAATATACCCCCTGGGAAACTCTATATATGGAAAATGTGCATATATTATTTATATATAAAGCCTTTTATGTTTTACATTTATCTCATTTCAACATTTACCTCCCAGCACTTTGCAAAGTAAATGAATTAGATGTGAAGATGCGACATTAAAGCACCAATAATTTCAGAAACATTAAAAGGGAAGAATTAAATAAAAGTAAAAAAATTAAGCCACAGTAGAAGACAGATTGGGAACGAAAGGCCATTGTGCAGTGGTGGGATTCAATTTTTTTTTACTATCGGTTCTGTGGGCATGGCTTGGGCATGGCATGGCGTGGCTTGGTGGGCGTGGCAGGGGAAGGATACTGCAAAATCCCCATTTCCTCCTGATCAGCTGGGACACAGGAGGCAGAGAATAGATGGGGGCAGGGCCAGTCAGAGGTGGTATTTACCGGTTCTCAGGACTACTCAAAATTTCCACCACCTGTTCTCCAGAACTGGTCAGAACCTGCTGAATCTCATTGTGTCTTCAGAGCTAGAGGGAACAACCTTTGTTGTTTGGCCTGCAATACTAGGTGTATATTAATGTCAATACTATTTAGACTAACTACTAAACTACGGTTTCCAACCGGTGATTTCAGACTTCATGACATATATTTGGCCTAATTTCTTGTGTTTTTTCCCCCTATTCCTGCTATATTTTACTTGATGACAAGTTCTAAAGAAATCATTCTTGCATGCTTTCATGATAATGACCAATGATCATGTTAATGGTTCCCCATGGTTATAATCAATGTGTCTATCAAATGTTGAAAATGTCTGTACAGGTAGTCCTCAACTTACAACAGTTCATTTATTGACCATTCGAAGTTACAATGGCACTGAAAAAAAAGTGACTTATGACCATTTTTCACACTTAGCAGCATCCCCATGGACATGTGATTTACATTTGGATGCTTGACAATTGGTTCATATTTATGACGGTTGCAAGTGTCCCGGGCTCACGTGATCCCCTTTTGTGACCTTCATACAAGGAAAGTCAATGGGGAAGCCTGTTAAGATATTCATGAACTGGGAGAACCATGTTAACAAGGTTAGCCAATGAATAGGCATAGCAGCTAAGTCAGCCAATGGGAACTAACCACTTCTGAGTCTGTGCAGAGAATCAAAACTGGAAGCTTTAGCTTAAGGCTGGGTGTGACTCCAGTCTCCACTCTGTACTCTTCCACTCTGAACTCTGCTGAAATGAAACTAACTGTTCTCTGCTACCTGTAACTGCTTGAAGAAGAATCTATACTAGTATTGTAAAATTTACTTCATCTATATTCTTGTATATAAAGAAGTTAATGAATCCAGCTGAATCAGTCATCTCTGTGTGCTTCTGGAAATTGATTTTTTTTGCAACAAACTTTAATAAAGCCAGATTCACGTAACAACCATGTTACTAATTTAACAACTGCAATGATTCACTTAACAAATGGGCAAAAAAAGTCGTAAAATGCGGCAAAACTCACTTAACAAATTTCTCACTTAGAGACATAAATTTTGGGCTCAAGGGTGGTCGTAAGTCGACGACTACTTGTATTTTGCAACAGGGCCAATACCATGCTGAGAGCTCAGATCTTTTTTAACGAGCAAACCGAATCCAGTAACTGGGAGAAAAATGTTTTACTGACGGCATGTAATGATTTCTTAACTCTGTAGGCAGCTTTTTTAAAAGCAGCTTCTAGACTTTCTTGTGAAAATCTTCACAAGCATTGAAGACATGAAGATGATGTCAACTTGTGAATGGGTTCAATGGGGATAGTTCAGGGGTGGGTTGCTTACTTACTGATACCAGTGCGCTGTGCGCACATCTCCACATTTTGTGTGTGCATGCGCTTGCTATGAGCATGCGCTTCCTCGCACGATTTTGGCAAGATCTTGCTTCTGCGCATGCGCAGAAGCAAAAAAGCCAAAAAATTCTTTTAAAAAGATGGTGATGCGCGCGACTGTCCGATGAAGATGGCACCGGTGCAGTCGCGCGCAAATTGCGTAATCGGCAGGTCCCTACCAGAGCTGCACACTGGACCGCACCGGTAGGAACCCACCCCTGGGATAGTTACATTATATAATCTACCTATATAGATTCTTAGATTCTCCTCCACAAGGAGAGTTGAGCTTTGCCAGATAGAAGTTGCATAACCAGGAGTTTGTCCACCTGCATCTATTTGTGTATCCACTTTGTTCTGATCTGATCATAATTGCTCTTCATCTGTATATTTTAATTAGGATTTTGCCATAATTGTTGTTCAGCGGATCGCAGTATCTTTCTCTATAAACCTGCAGAAAAGTCCTTGCAAGGACATGTGATAGTGGTCCTCTTGCAAAATATTCTTTTTCTTTAACTATTAGCTGGGAGAATAGAACTTGCAAGCCTCGTTGCTTAAACTTTGCCACTGTGCTTCTGCAAAGCGGCATTGCTTATCGTATTATGCAATGTTCTTTGTTCAAAAAGGCTTTTTGAAAAAAAAATATTGAAAACTTATCAAAAGAAAATAAAACCTAGAGTTGCAGATAATAGCCCTTAGTAGGAAGAAGTCAGATTATTTATCACATTGGCAGTGCGACTCCAAGTTGCAGAACCTATCTGGGCATAGTTTACTTAATACTTTGTGAGTAATAATTTCCCAGAAGCAAGCAATGTTCCTGGATTCATGGCTATTCCTAGCCAAAGTATTCTGAGTCCGCAGCTGAGGACTATTTTTTACATTATTCCTTTCAGTTTCCTGTGCTTAAAAAAAAAAGCAGGAGGGGCTGGAAAATGTTACCCTTTATGAAAAAATATATATCCAGATCTTTAGATAATAATACATGTATCATTTTGCAACTATTATTTAAAGCTGCAAACATTTGATAGGAAACAATAGCACAGCAGCAGCAAAAACAAGGAACTTCTGTTCCTAATAAGGAATAATCAATATGTGATGCTTGAATGGGAGAGAAATCCCACAAATCATTTTCTTTGCCATTATTGGCCTTTTTCTCATTGTCTTTCCTTAGCATCTCTCTCTGGTCACTTTGTGGCAAACACTAGTTATCAATGGGAGAAGGCATAGGGTTCATCAGTGACCAGGGGTGTACAAAGATGGCTTTGAAGAAAATAGGTGGCAACTATTGGAAAAACATGAACTTAACCTAGGAAACAGGAAGTTGTGAGAAAGAAACTCAAGACTCTATCACTTTGACTCCCCTATAACTATGAAGTAGAATTCTAGTGGTTCTTAGAATATCTATTTCCTGACCTAACTTCCCTCAAAGGGCTGCCATCCTGTTATTCATTCTTTCTTAAGTCTTGTTTCTTTCCTGGAGAGAGCAGAAGATAAATAACAGCAGAATCTGGCATGGCCCTTCAAGAATCATCATCAACATTCTCTCTGTTGTGGCCTAGAGGTAGAGCTCTTGCCTCATAATCAGGAGGTTGTGAGTTCAATCCTAGGTAGAGGCAGATGTAGGGTCTCCTGCTTGGGCAGGGATGACCTGTAAAGGTCCCTTCCAACTCTGTTAATCTGTAGCAATCCCCAATATTAGATGGAGTATCCTTTTTAAAAAATCCTTTGTGGAAGGCCTCCTTACTTCAATCACTCTTCAAGTCTGCATCCATGTGATCCCTCTAAATCAGTGATGGCGAACGTTTTTTGCCTCGCGTGCCAAAAGGGTTATTACCCTTGCCCTCCCCTGCACATGCGCGCAACCCCCGTGCTGCCCCTCCGCGCATGTGCACAACCCCCCAGGCTGCCCCCCGTGCATGTGCAGAGGGCTCACAACAGACTTCTGAAGCCTGGGGATAGCGAAAAATGGCCAAACAGGCCAACCAGAAGTTCAGAAACAAACTTCTGGTTGGACTGTTGGCACGTTTTTCGTCATCCCCACACTTCAGGAGGCTTCCCTGAAGCCTGGGGAGAGCGAAAATGGCCCAATGGGCCAACCGGAAGTTTGGAAATGAACTTCCGGTAAGCTCATTGGGCCATTTTTTCGCTGTCCCAAGGCTTCAGGGAAGCCTCCTAAAACCTGGGGACGGCGAAAAACAGCCCAATGGACCAACCGGAAGTTCGTTTCCGAACTTCCAGTTGGCCCGTTGGGCCGTTTTTCACTGTCCCCAGGCTTCAGGAGGCTTCCCTGAAGCCTGGGGACAGCGAAAACAGCTAAAAAAGCTGAAAATCAGCTGGTGAGCGCACGCATGCGCGCTGGAGCTGACATAGGGCAGCGCCTCGTGTGCCCTCCAATATGGCTCCTTGTGCCACCTGTGATATGCGTGCCATAGGTTCGCCATCACGGCTCTAAATAATTGATGGAAATGTTCTTAAATCAATGTTGATTCCATGAAGTTAAGTCTGTGGGCAAGCCTATTTTTAAAATATTTATTTATTTATTTATTTATTTATTTATTTATTTATTTATTTATATACCACCTCATAGTGCAAGTACTCTCTAAGTGGTTTACACCAGTGAGCAATGTATATTTATATTGCCCCCAACAATCTGGGTCCTTATTTTACCTACCTCGGAAGGATGGAAGGCTGAGTCAAACCTGAGCTGGTGAGATTTGAACAGCTGAACTGCTGATCACAGTCAGCTAAAGTGGCCTGCAGTACTGCACTCTAACTGCTGCACTATCTCGGCTCATTATTTAGAATCAGAATCAGAATAGAGCTGGAAGGGACCTTAGAGGTCTTTTAGGCCAGCCCTCTGTTCCAGCAGGAGATCCTATACCATTTCAGACAAATGACTGTCCATTCTTAAAATTCTTCTTAAAAACCTCCAGTGATGAAGTGACCACAAGTTCTGAAGGCAAGCTGTGCCACTGATTAATTGTCCTCACTTATTATTTAAAAGTAATGTTCTCAAACCTGATTTTGCCTATTTGTTTTGCATATTGTATGGAATGAAACAGTGTGTGCTTCATTTTCCCATGGAATCTTTTCTTAATTCTAAAGTTTATTTTACTGTCTGCTATGTACATAATGACAACAGGGTAATGACAATTGAGTAATAATGATTACTGCCAGCGCCTTTTCATCTGATTTTCTCTTTTATTTAAGCATATCCCAACACTAACCCTGACTCAGCTGCTTTCTCAAGAGCCATCTGTAGCCAGTTTGAATAATTGTTCTGAAATTGCCTATCATCAATCAGTTCCTGGTTGATTTCCATCCTTTTTTTTAGACTATTACATAAAAGCATAAACATTAACTCCATTTCTAGAAAACGATGCTGGCCTATTTTGTTGCTTAAAGGAACTCTTCCACAGCAACAGAAGCATAAGAGAAAAGGGTTCTCCAAATTTATGGCATTCTGAAAATAAAACCACGAAAAATCACGGATTGATTATGATGAAAATGTAATTGTTTTAGAGGAGGGGGAGGGTCTGAAGAAAAAGCCTTTAACGGAATGAACCAAGTTAAAAGTAAAACTAGAGTACTGTATGCATGAGAATAAATTTAATGCTTAGCAAATTGTTGAAAAAGGAAGGCTTGTGTTGAAGTTAAAGATGTTGGTTGGTTGGGAATGAGAATGTGCATATATTTGTATGCAGACACTGCTGTGCTATGCTCATTGCAAGTCATCAGAGAATTCTGATGACTTACAATGAGCATTGAACAATATCAGACAGGAAGCATGGTTATGAAAGTGAATACATTTAGGATCAAGGCGATTGTGTCTGAACATGGAGTGAAGAATTGCATGATGATTATTTGTGAAATGATGAAAAACTGGGACAAGAGAACCTATGTATCTTGGTAGGGTGTTTATTAAACATGGTAAAATGAAGAAATGTTAAAGCATCAGAATATAGTAGTAGGAAAACAATAGTATATTGTCTATTGCGAGGAGTTGTTTGTCAAAAGTAGTACAAATACATGTGAATAAGATTGTTTGCCCACGTTGTTTTTTGGAACCTGAGCACCACATATGTCAAAAGAAACATAAATGTAGCAGAAATGGGAAATTGTGAAAGGAGAATCATTCTGGAACTGGTTGCACCTAAACAAGAAGAGGTAGGATCAAAAATCAATGAATGAAATACATTGATTTGGCTTAGTGATAGAGACAGAATGAATGAGGACAGAACTGGCAAACAAATATATTGAGGAGAAGTTAATGGGTCAAGAGGAAGGTGAAGATTGGGAAAGTCATGTCTGGATGTTGATGAGATGTTCAATTAGAAGCATGAGAGTCCCAAAGGTGCTTTTTCAAGAGGCAACTGGACTTTCTATTTTTTCTTTGCAGACATTTTGCATCTCATCCAAGAAGCTTTTTCAGCTCTGAAGAAGCTTCCTGGATGAGAAGCGAAATGTCTTCAAAGAAAAACCAGAAAGTCCAGTTGCCTCTTGAAAAAAAAACACTTTTGGGACAACCATGACCTGGATGACTGAGAATCTCCATAGACATTTAGAAGCATGAGAATTTTAAAGTACAAAATGCAATTTATGAATCAGCATACAGAGATCAAGAAACAAAAGTGGTTTGCAAGGACAGACTTGATGTGGAGGTACAATGAATGGTATTGATATAAATTAGATTTAACTACAGGTAATCTTCAACTTACAATCATTTGTTTAGTGACCATTTGAATTTACAACGGCACTGAAAAAAGTGACATATGAGCGTTTTTCACACTTACAAACTTTGTGGCATCCCCATGGTCGCATGATCAAAATTATCTGGCATACATTTATCATGGTTGCTGTATCCCAGCATCACGTGATCACCTTTTTCAACCTTCTGACAAACAAAGTCAATGGGGAAGCCAGATTCATTTAACAACCTTGTCACTAACTTACCAACTAAAGTGATTCACTTAACAACTGTGCCAAGAAATGTTGTAAAATGGGGGGAAATTCACTCAACAACTCTCTTGCTTATTAGTGGAAATGTCTGGCTCAATTATAGTCATAAATCATGGTCTACCGGTATATTTCCTTTTCTTGCAATTTAGAACAGTATTTTGTAATGCTTTTCTATGCCTTGTATAACATTGCTTATTGCACTATGTTGTGGATGTGCCTATTGACTACATATATATATAATCCAGACAGCTGACCAATGTTCCCTCTAATTTTTTTTTGATGTGTGCGGAAAAGTATAATGTTTGAGCGGCACATTTTCATGCTGAGCACCTGAATTTGCGCACGTGATGATCAGCTATCCTTCGTGTATGCGGCAGTGCTGAAAACCGGTGTGTGTATGCGCGCCAGCCACCTGATTGTCAGGTGTGCATGCGTGCCAGAACCCGGAAGTTTGGCTTTTCTGGAATACAATCCCTTCGCGCGCACGCTGCAGTGCTAAAAACCGGCCTGCACATGCGCACAGGCCAGCTTATCGTCGGACATGCATGCAAGCTAGAACCTGGAAGTTCGGCTTTTCCGGAGCACAGCCCCAATGAACACATGCACGCATTTCCATGCATCCGAAAAGGTTCGCCATCACTGGTATAGGGTCTCTTGCTTGGGCAAGGGGTTGGACTAGATGACCTCCAAGGTACCTTACAACTCTGGTATTCTATTCTATTCTATTCTATTCTATTCTATTCTATTCTATTCTATTCTATTCTATTCTATTCTATGTGTTCTCTATTTTCTACTCTACTCTACTCTACTCTACTCTACTCTGTTAGAATAGAATAGAATAGAATTCTTTATTGGCCAAGTGTGATTGGACACACAAGGAATTTGTCTTTGGTGTGTATGCTCTCAGTGTACATAAAAGAAAAGATACATTTGTCAAGAATGGTTGTCATAGGGTTCAAGTAAGCAATCAGGAAACAATCAATATGAATATAAATCATAACGATATAAGCAACAAGTTACAGTCATACAGTCATAAGTGGGAGGAGATGGGTGATAGGAACGATGAGAAAAACTAATAGTAGTAGTAATGCAGCCTAGTGAGTAGTTTGACAGTGGTGAGGGAATTATTTGTTTAGCAGAGTGATGGCGTTCGGGAAAAAACTGTTCTTGTGTCTAGTTGTCTTGGTGTGCAGTGCTCTATAGCGACGTTTTGAGGGTAGGAGTTGAAGCAATTTATGTCCAGGATGTGAGGGGTCAGTAAATATTTTCACGGCCCTCTTTTTGACTCATGCAGTATACAGGTCCTCAATGGAAGGCAGGTTGGCAGTAATTGTTTTTTCTGCAGTTCTGATTATTCTCTGAAGTCTGTGTCTGTCTTGTTGGGTTGCAGAACCAAACCAGACAGTTATAGAGGTGCAGATGACAGACTCAATAATTCCTCTGTAGAACTGTATCAGCAGCTCCTTGGGAAGTTTGAGCTTCCTGAGTTGGCGCAGAAAGAACATTCTTTGTTGTGCTTTTTTGATGACGTTTTTGATGTTAGATGACCATTTTAGGTCTTGAGATATGATGGAACCTAGAAATTTGAAGGTCTCTACTGTTGATACTGTATTGTCTAGTATTGTAAGAGGTGGTAGGATGGGAGGGTTTCTCCTAAAGTCTACCACCATTTCTACAGTTTTGGGTGTGTTCAGTTCCAGATTGTTCCGGTCGCACCACAAGGCTAGTTGTTCAACCTCCCGTCTGTATGCGGTTTCATCGTTGTCTCGAATGAGGCCAATCACTGTTGTATCATCTGCAAACTTCAGTCGTTTAACAGAACAATTAACCAGTGGAACAGCTTGCCTCCAGAAGTTGTGAATTCTCCAACACTGGAAGTTTTTAAGAAGAGATTGGACAACCATTTGTCTGAAATGGTATAGGGCAGGGGTGGCCAAACTATGGTTCTTTGAGGACCTGTGGACTTCAACTCCCAGAATTCCTGAGCTAGCCATTCTTGCATGGCTGGCTCAGGAATTCTAGGAGTTGAAGTCCACAGATCCTCAAAGAATCATAGTTTGGCCACCCCTGGTATAGGGTCTCCTGCTTGGGCAGGGGATTGGACTAGAAGAGGGTGGGAGAAATAGGAGCAGGCATGTGTGTTGGGAGATATCTGCCACCATGAGTTATTTGTAAAAATAATGCAGGTAGGAGATAAATAAATATAGTATCTACAACAGTATCAGGTTTTAAAGCCTTCCTGTTCCCCACCTTCATAGTAACTGAACCAAGATGGGCTGATGGACTGAGGCCTTTTACCAAGCATAACATCTGCTTTTTTAATTGGAGAAGATCTTGCAGTTCACCTTCATCCAATACCAAACTGGTAAAACTTCTGCAGCCCCCAAATATCAACCCCTGGGTCCTTTGGCTCCCTTTGGCCAAAGCGGGCCGGCGATCGGCCAGACGCCTAGTAGTTAAAGCACAGAATCCTCAACTGCGGAGGGAAACGCTCAGCTCGCAAAAAAAAAAAAACCTGCTTGCTCACCCAGCTGCGGGTCGCGTTTATCAAAGGAGGAGGAGGAAGTGGGGGAAAGGAGGGAGAAGCATCGAAACCTCGCCCCTGAGCTTGCTGCTGCTGCCCCTCTTCCCTAGGGCGAATAAAACCTTTGCCCCCTCGCATAAAAATCCACCAACCTCTCGCAGGACTTTTCCCCGAGACTCCGCGAAGCCGAATTTGCGAGCGGGTGGATGAGGGGAAAAAGAAGAGTTGGGATGCCAACCCCGGTGCCCTGCAATAAACGTGCTTGCTCACATCTCCCCCCTCCCTAATCGTCTCTTTCACACACACACATACGCCGTGTGCCCGCCCATCCGTCGGCTCCCTGTGCGCTCTGGCAAGTCTCTGCCTCTCGCCCACCCACCCACCTTTCCAGACATGCTGCTTTTCCCCCCTGGCTCTCTTGTCTTTGTTCTTTTGCTTTCTTTGTGCGAAGATTATCTAATGACGCAGCACAGAGTCGCCACGGGGGAGGGGGTGGATTTGACATACCGACCACTGTTCCCTCTAAGCTGACAACAAACAAACGCGACAACAAACAGCACTTTCCACCCCCTCCTCCGTGGCGACTGCGCTGGAGTTTGAAAGTGCTGCGCTAAAGTTTGTTGTTGCGTGCGCGGCCGCGCAGCCGCGCACCTTACAGGGAACAGTGCAGCTGACATGTTACAATGCTTGAAAACAGTCCCCAAACTCCACTACATAGAAGTACTGCTGCAAAAACCTACTGTTTGAAATAGGCATTATTAACTTACTGCAACATATTGTATGGAATTTTCTTTGACTCCAAGTTAATTTGTTATCCAACACAAAGTTGGTGAAGAGGATAATGTATGGTGGAACTGAACTCACTAAATGCAGAGTGGAAAACTCAGATTTATCATGATTCAGAATCTTCTTCTGATGTGTAGCTCAGCATGTGAGAAGTGCTGGATGCCACTAAGAGATGGAAGATGGAGGCTCTACATGTGTTTTAATGTTTGTTCAAGTAAAAGTATGTGGTAAGAAGGAAAGACAAACTAGATTCAGAGAATGAGAGGTCCATCTTGCAAACACTTGCTCAACTGCAGTTTTTGGATGGGTGACAATATTGGGGGTGGGAGTGGAAAGTGAGATGCATGTATTTGCTGTCACTACAATGAAGCATAATTGCTACTCAGGTTTTCTTTCTTGGGTGGTTGTGTGGGTGGCATCACTCTCATTGATTTTTTTTCCTGTTTATTTTTCATTTTCACTTCATCCATTCTTTCTTGATCAATTTTTGCTTAATTTATCCAGCTTTTCCTGTTTCTGCTTATCTGTCTCTTTTCTTCCTCCCTTATTGTTTTTTTTAATAAGGTATTTTTTTAATTATACTTTTTACTTATTTTCATTTCCTTATACCTCCACACACAAACACACACAAACTGTAACACATCCCAACAGTTCCTTAATTGCCTTTTTTCCCTTTTACTGCATAACACTGTAATATATGTGTGTGTGTGTGTGTGTGTGTGTGTGTGTGTGTGTGTGTAGCATTTTTTGCGGATACATGAAAATAAAGGGAGACTATTATAGATCTATTTCGAGCTATTTAGCTCTCGTCAGATAGCCATACCCTTACTGGGATTTGAACCTGGGCCGCCTGCCTTGGAAGGCAGCAGCTTAGCCGCTAGGCCACAGGCACTATTCCCTATCAGCTCTTCACCAGGAAAGGGTTATATATGTTTTTCTGTCGTATTATCCTGGTGTATCCAAATATGGGAGAAAGCATCACAGCTTTCATTTTGCCTTTCGGCCCCTCTCTGGGACCATCCAGGCAGTTTCTATAGCCGACACACTATTTTCTATATGTGTAGTATTTTTTGCTGATAAATGAAAATAAAGGGAGACTATTATAGATCTATTTTGAGCTATTTAGCTCTCGTCAGATAGCCATACCCTTACTGGGATTTGAACCTGGGCCACCTGCTTTGGAAGGCAGCAGTTTAGCCACTAGGCCACAGGCATTATTCCCTATCAGCTCATATATATATATATATATTTGTTTTCTGAGGTTTTTGTGGGTGTTTGTATGTAGGTCTTTGGTTATTCGGGTTTTCTCCCGCATGAAATTGGAAGCGTCTTGGCGACGTTTCGACGAAGTCTCCCACTGGCAGTTAAAAGGAAGAAACAACTGCAATCTCACATTGCTCCTAAAAGCAGGAAGCCGAAGACACCAGCCTGATGATGACGAATGAGACTTCATTGAAACGTTGCCAAGACACTTCCAATTTCACGCTGGAGAAAACCCGAATAACCAAAGACCTACATATATGTTTTTTTTCCTATTATTTTTCCAAAAAAGCAAAATTCTCCCAAGGGCTGGTTAGTTGCTTTGCCCACACTTCACAGCAACAAATCAATTCTGATAATGATTGTATTGCTCTCTCTCAGTATGTATGCTTGTAGAAAGATATTTATTTGATTTATTTATTAGATTTATATCCTTCTTTTCCTCCAAATGTGAAACTGGTATATAAAGCATTCCTTTATCCCTCCAACTTTCCCCTACAACAACCCTGGGAAGTAGGGTGGACTGAGAGTGACTGGCCTAAGTCACTTTCTCTTGGTCTGAATTAGCCAAAGTGAGGTTCCACCACTGAATGTGGATCTCACCAGTCTTACTCAAACATCTTAAGTACTATGCTATTCTTATTGCAGCTGGGATATGATGGGGGTACAGAAAAAGCAGTCTTTGTGCCGAAATCTTATATGCATTCATTTTAGATTTTGAATTAATATATTTAGTTCCCATGTGTATTTTTCCATATCTGAAAAGAGTTCATATGTTATATATCATAGAATTCAGCACAACACAAACACCAGGAAATAAATTATGGCAATTAATAATAACAACCATTTGTTTCAATATGGATAACTGGCAAATTTAGGCATTTGGATGTTACCTGCCAAGGATTTATTTTCCAAATATGAACTATTTTGAAGACATGATTATCAAACCTAGGTGATTGGGATCTCCTCCAGCTATGAAAATGCCCTCTTTCTTTCTTTTCATTCTTCTTAATATCCTGGGGATAAAGAGGATCTACTATAGATTGTCAACATTCAAGACAATCTCAAACTATGTTGGCATGCTTCCTCAAGAGACTGGAGAGATTGATAAAACTGACATTTTGTTTCATAAATCAAACTCCAGGCTTAACTGTGCATCTTGGCTCTCAAGACAATTTTTGACTCGACATTGCAGCAAATCATGACCATGACTTGGCTAAATTAGTCTTTTTTATTATTCATTTATTGGATTTATATTTCATCTCTCTTTCGTGAGCTCAAGGTGGCATCTAGACCCCATTCTTCTAATTTGTCTACTGAAATGTGATCTCACTGCCTATCAGCCCGTTTTGTCAAGACCCACATGTGCGGCAAGGCCAAATAAATGAGAACTAGGCCGAGTTTTGTAAGGTATCTTTAATGTTGACCTGAGGTAAATACAGAACCCTGGAAATTCTCCTAGGAATTTTCCTGCTTCATTCACTGTATAAATAGGGGAGGGGGGATCTTTTGAATACCTTGAAACACCTTTTCTCAGATTTGTCCTGGTCTGGGATGAGTTATCATTTTTGAGATAATCTTTCAACTTACCTGCTCGTTCTTTTCTCTTCCTTGCCCATGCACCCCTTGCCAATGCACCCCAAAATCTCTTATGTCACTCTAGGTTTAAATGTGATGCTTTTTTTGTCCCACTTCTCTTCAGTCAATGGATACTTGCTTGTTCACTTGAAGGCCCAGACAGACCAGGGGCGGGTTCCTAATTTTTTTACTACCACTCTGGACGTGGCTTATTTTGTGGGTGTGGCTTGCCAGCCATGTGACCGGGTGGGCATGGGCCTCGGGAGCTTGGCAGTGGCTGGAGAAGCGGGGGGGGGGCATTGCCCACCCGCAACGCAGCCTCCCGCAGCGGGACCAGCAAGACCGCGGCAGCGGTTCTTCTAGGAGGTTCTGTCCGGCCTGAATGCTTCTCCTCATTCGATGATCCTAGGCTCCTGCCGCTCCCCTCAGGAGCTCGAGAAGCCTCGAACGTGCAAAAATGCCTGGGATCATCACCGCGTGTTCGTGGCTTCTCAGACTGCTGAAAGGAGGGGAACTGAGATAGGTCCTGCCACCTGTTCTTTCAGTGTCTCACGCGCTCCCTCAGCCATCCTCCCCTGCTTGGACTCACTGTGGGGAAGGAAGGCAGCACATGTGCAGTGCCGGAAGCTTGGCTTCTGGGCATGCGCAGAAGAAAATGTTAAAAAAAAATTAAATTTTTTTTTAAAAAAAATGGCGGTGCCTAGGCACTGGCAACCAACTGCACCGGTACTGTGACATCACCAGCGGGCTGCTACCGGTGCTATAGAATGGACCGCATTGGTAGAAACCCACCACTGAGACAGACCTGATTTATAGTAATGTAACGGGTTTTTGGAATCACTTTTTCCTGATTTACTAGCTTCATTACCTGTATAGATGATCTCCAATCAAGTTGATAAGACTACTGCCTGCCAGTAGACTCTTCCTGCTTGGAATGTACAGTATTTGATCATAAGTAACTTATAATTCCTTTGAACAAAAAGTAAGTAAGACATGCTGGGTGATTAACGGTGATAATGATGATTAATGGAATGACAAGGTTTTATTCCATTAACTATACTATTATTGTCTCAGCTGGCAGATCAAGCAAACACTGTCAGGCAACAGAACTTACCACCCACTTGAATGCAGCATGAAGACAATTTGAGGTGGAATTAGGCATCCATCCATTGCAAGCAGAAGGCCGATATGATATAAAGAATGAGCCAACTCTCTTATAATCTTGCCAAGCTGATTATTTGTAGCACTGTCACTAGATATAATTACTTTCTCCACCTGCTGATGACAGGTTTTCTCCCTTTAATCTTCTTCAAAAACTTTTCAAACTTCATTTCATTCTTTGAACTATGTAAGAAAGTGCATAGTAAAGCTGAAATAGCAATAGTACTTAGACTTATCTACCACTTCACAGTACTTTACAACCCCCTCTAAGCAATTTACAGAGTCAGCGTATTTTCCCCCAACAATCGGGTCCTCATTTTACCAACCTTGGAAGGATGGAAGGCTGAGTCAACCTTGAGCTGGTGAGAATTGAACTGCCAAACTGCAGGCAGGCAGCAGAAGTAGCCTGCACTACTGTATTCTAACCACTATGTCATCATGACTCAAATAGGCAGTCTTGGGAAAATGGGCTTTCTCACATGAGAAACTGAAGACCCACCAAATGAAATTGCCTCTTGAACTTGTTCTCTTTTGTTTCATAAGATCTGCCTAAATAGAGTGGGTCGGGTTTTTTTTTTGAATCAAGGAGAAGTTAGTCCTGATTTCATGTCATGAAAACCTATGTATCTCGTTTCTTTCATTTTAGACATGTTGGCGGTAATGTTACATTTAACTTATATTGCTTTCATCACAAACATCGGAAATTGTCTCATATGACATCAGAAAATGTATTTTTCTCATTCAATTTCATTTACATTAAGCTTCTGACAAAAATAATAACCTAGACATCCTTCAAAGTCATACTGAAGGCAGTGACAATAGCATTTTATTTATTTATTTGTTTGTTTGTTTGTTTGTTTGTTTGTTTGTTTGTTTGTTTGTCTGTCTGTCTGTCTGTCTGTCTGTCTGTCTGTCTGTCTGTCTGTCTGTCTGTCTGTCTGTTTGTTTGTAAGAGTTATATACCGCCTCACAGTGCAAGCACTCTCTAAGCGGTTTACACCAGTAAGCAATGTATATTTACTTTACCCCCAACAATCTGGGTCCTCATTTTACCTACCTCGGAAGGATGGAAGGCTGAGTCAACCTTGAGCCAGTGAGATTTGAACCGCTGACCTGCGGATCACAGTCAGCTAAAGTGGCCTGCAGTACTGCCTCTAACCGCTGCGCCAGGGGCGGGTTGCTCACTTACCTCACTGCCGGAGCCATGCGCGTGCATCTCCACGCTTCGAGGGGGCGCTCGCTCGCTACATGCGCGCCCCCTTGTGCAATTTTGCTTCTGCGCACGCGCGGAAGCAAAATTGTGCCAAAATCTCATGAGGGGACGTGCACGTGTGTGAGATTTTGGCGCAATTTTGCTTCCACGCATGCGCGGAGGCAAAATCTCACCAAAATCTCTCTCGTGTGCATGTCCCCTCGTGAGATTTCAGCGCGATTTTGCTTCCGCGCATGCGCAGAAGCAAAATCGCCCGAAAATCACCGAAAATCAGCGGGGAAAAAATGGCAACGCGCCCGGTGGACCGGCAGAGAGGGCTCTGGAGCGGTTGCGAAATCCGCCGCTCCCTACCGGAGCTGCGTACCGGGCAGCTCCGGCAGGAACCCACCTCTGTGCTGCACCACCTCGGCTCTTCAAACTTAGCTACTGCCCCATAGTGGTTTACAGAGACTCAAGAAGAACTGAAAGTCCTGGATAGGAAGACCAGAAAAATAATGGCAATGAATCATGTCCTTCATCCACAAAACAATGTTGACAGACTCTACTTACAAAGGAAAATAGGTGGGTGTAGGATGTTGCAAGCCGAACAAGAAAAAAGGACATTGGAAGAATACCTGAAGGATAGTGAAGAAAATGCACAGGAAGTCTTGCTGAATACCGGAGAGAACAAACTAGTTTACAAAAAGGAGCAAATAAAGAATATAAAAAAGACATGGCAAGGTCAAGTATTACATGGGTACAAAGTTTTGAGTACAAAACAAAAAACAAAAAGAAAAGAAAACCACAGGCAAAGCAGATAACTGGCAATTACTAAGCGCATGAAAGCTGAAGGAAAAGACAGAGAGGCTAATTCTGGCTTCACAAGACCAAGCCTTAAGGACAGAGGCATGAACTGAGAAAACAGCAACAGGCAGCAAATGCCACCTCTGGAAAGAAACTGAAGAAGCAGATTTTTAGAATATTGATTAATATTTAAGTTATTTTAAAAATTGGTATTATTTGTTTACACTTAAGAGGTTGTTGTGTTGTTATTAAAGGTAAAGTTTTCCCCTGTCCAATTGAGACTGATTCTAAGGGTTGGTACTCATCTCCATGTCCTAGCCGAGGGAGCCAGTGTTGTGCAAAGATACTTCCATGGTCATGTGGCTAGCATGATTATATGCCAAGCTCAGTGGTGAGTTGCTCCCAGTTTGGACCGGTTCTTAGAACCGGTAGCGGTGGCAGCGGGAGGGTCCGCCCACCTGCCCGGGATGCTTCTGCACATGCGCAGAAGTGTCATGTGCGAACCGGTAGCAAACTAATTGAGAACCCACTACTGGCCAAGGTGCATGGAACGCTGTTCCCTTCCCACTGAAGTGGCACTTATTTATCTATTTGCGTTTGCATCCTTTCAAATTGATGGGGGTGGGGTGGGCAAGAGCTAGGGCAAGAACGGGAGCTCACCCCCTCATGAAGTGGTTGGGTCTGGAATCCAGGCTGTCAGCTTTCCAGCTGACAAGCTCAGCATCTTTAACCACTGAACCAATCTGTACTAAAAAAAAAATATCAGAGGACACTTTTGCTATATAATTGTTTGATGTATTTTTGCCACCTTTAATTTGTTTTTGTAATTCCCTTTTATGTTAATTTGTATTTTGATGTTCGACTTTGAAATTTTATAGACATACATGCATACATACATACACACGTCATATAAAGTGCTACATAGATATCCAGGTTGGGAAAGAGTCAAAAGCTAAGGTAGACCAGAAGGAATAATTGGCAAGATTGTTAATAAAAAAGTTAACTGTTAATTGCTTGCACAATTATACTATTACTGTGTGTGTGTGTGTGTGTGTGTGTGTGTGTGTGTGTGTGTGTGTGTGTATGTGTGTGTGTGTGTGTGTGTGTGTGTGTGTGTGTGTGTGTGTGTGTAGGATTTTTTGCTGATAAATGAAAATAAAGGGAGACTATCATATATATATATATATATATATATATATATATATATATATATATATATATATAGTGTATGTATATATATATATATAGTGTATATATATATATATATAGTGTATATATATATAGTGTATATATATATATATACACACTATATATATATACACTATATATATATATACACTATATATATATATACATACACTATATATATATATATATATATATATATATATATATATATATATATATATATATATATATATATATATATATATATATATATATATATATATATATATATACACACACACTATATGTGTGTGTGTGTGTGTGTGTGTGTGTGTAGGATTTTTTGCTGATAAATGAAAATAAAGGGAGACTATTATAGATAGATATAGATAGATATAGATAGATAGATATACTATCTATCTATCCCAGTTCAAATCCCAGTAAGGGGTATGGCTATCTGACGAGAGCAAAATAAGCTCGAAATAGATCTATAATAGTCTCCCTTTATTTTCATTTATCAGCAAAAAATCCTACACACACACACACACACACACACACACACACACACACACACACACACACACATATATATATACCTCATGCTAAAGTAGTTGAGCAATTGCCTTATGTATCTGGACCCCATATTGACACAGTATATCTGAAACTGAGTTGTCACAGAAACTGTCATATACTACTTTGCTAAATAGACAGTTCAAATATTGACTACCGGCTTAAACAGGTATGCAACTGATGGATCAAGAGTCACTCTTTTTTGAAAGTGTGTCAGGCCGAAGCCATTTTATTGGGGAGCTTAGGCCTGCCACACTTTATACTATTTCACTGTGCATTTTCTCCTGTGGGAAAATGGGAGGGGGGATTGTATGAGGTTGTTAGTATGTAGCCATAACAAATTCTTTCTAGAAAGCCAAGTTCATCCTTTGTCTCTGCACCTCTGCACCTGCACGAAGGAGATGGGTGGACTCTGCCAGCATGGCAATAGGAGATTGGACAACGTGATGGATTTGTGAGTGTGGGGGCAAGGACTTGAACTTTCAACTGGGTGGTGAAACCCAAAGACTTCAGATTTGGGGTTCACCCAGATGTGCCAACATGGCTCTATTAATAAATTGGAATTTTGAGGAATACTTTGCCTTGGACTCTGATTTAATTTTGGATGTTATTTGGAACCCTGACATTGTGACCATCTGCTAAAATAGCAGAATCTGTGTCCATCCTAGAAATGCCTGTGTATTCGATAAGAAATGTTCTGTATGTCACATGTTGGTTTGCCAAAGCCAGAGGCATAAGTATACAATTATGAACAGATGCTTGTCATGTTCAATGTAAGAATACAGTAAGTACAAAGTTTTTCTCTTAGTAAAGAAATACAAGTAGAAGATAACTTAAATCATATAAATGATATACATTTTGGAAGAAATCTATATGTAAAGAAACAAATTGATTAAAGGCAGAACCTGTGAATAACGGTTAGATATGTTGTAAGGAATATCTTTCTGGGTTCGGTTCCAAGTGGGAAAAAAGACACTTGAAGTATGGTGACTGCTTGGAAAGATGGTTTAATGGAGGACAGCAGGACCACATGGTCTGAGGTCCTGGGGAAAGGGGATCACATGCCTTGAAGATGTTGAAGAAGAGAAAAAGGGCGAGATGCTGAGAGTGCCCTAGTTTTATACCCTCTGTTGGGCCCCTCCCCGGGGCCTCCTGCTCCTGTGCAAGAAATGCACTCTGATTGGCTGTCAGACTCCCATGGGGCCATGCAGGGGCCACTGTGTAGGCTGTCCTGAGTCCACGTTTGCTTGAGCCTTGCTGGCTGATGCAATCTTCCCAGGTGCCATGTGGTGAGATGGGTAGAGGGCTAATCCTATCATGTCCTAAGGGTGAAGGTCTTAATCCCATCACCCTGGAGCTGAAGGAGGGGGCAGGGAGCTGCAGGAAGCTGCTTTGTCTTTAGAACATGTTTCTCCTTTTCTCATCCAGGAAAACATATTCTTCCTTTTCAATATTTCCTAGGATATTTCATTTTTCTAGGAGAGGGGTGGGTGCTAACTTCCTTCAGATATAATGTTAAAAATGGCTAGAATGTTGGCTATGGAACAAATTCCTAACCATTCACGCTCTCAGGCGACAATAGGTCAATCACCCTTTCTCCCAGGGATATCACAAACATGTCCAGACAATAACAAATTAGAAGGAGGAAGAGAACCTTCCTAAACCTTTAATGTAAACTAATACATTAAAAGTGGCCTAAAATTAATATTGGGATTAACAACTCCACAATCAGCTTCAAAAAGTCTCCTGAAAAAGTCAGCTGTTTACCTGCTTTGGAAGACCACGAGGGTGGGTGCAGTCTCTAACTCAGGGGCGGAAATGTTGCATAGGAGGAAAGCTTCCACGAACTGTTATCTACAATCAATCACATCTCCTAGAAGATGGGGACATTTAACAAATGCTGAGTGGTCAGAATCAATCTGGGATAGGTAGTCTCTCTTAGATACCTAAACTATAAATATAAAATGTGAAAATAAACTCATGCACCTTCTACTTCCTGGCAATTGAACATTTAATTAGGACCTGGATGGGGAGGAACAGACTCAGACTCAACCCCAACAAGACTGAGTGGCTCTGGATATTGCCTCCTAAGGACCATGACAACTGTCCCTCCTTGGTTCTTGAGGGAGGAAAATTAACTCCCTCAGAACAGGTCCGCAATTTGGGGGTCCTCCTAGATCCACAGCTAAAATTAGATCAACATCTTACAGCTATGGCTAGGGGGGCTTTTGCACAGGTTCGCCTGGTGCACCAATTGCGGTCATACTTGGAGAAGGAGGCTCTACTCACGGTCACTCACGCCCTTGTCACCTCCCGTTTGGACTACTGCAATGCGCTCTACATGGGGCTACCCTTGAGGAGTATTCGGAGACTTCATTTGGTGCAAAATGTGGCTGCGTGTGCTGTGGTGGGTGTGCCAAGATGCACCCACGTTACACCTATACTCCGCCAGCTGCATTGGCTGCCCATTGGTCTCCGGGTACAATTCAAGGTGTTGATCATCATCTTTAAAGTCCTTCATGGCTTAGGACCAGGTTACCTGCAGGACCGCATTCTGCCTCACACTTCCCTCCGACCGGTTAGGGCCCACAGAGCAGGTCTCCTCCAGGTCCCGTCAACCAAACACTGCCGGCTGGCGGGCCCTAGGGGAAGGGCCTTCTCTGTGGGGGGCCCTGTGCTCTGGAACCAACTCCCCCCAGAGATCCGAACCACCCCCACCCTGCTGGCCTTCCGAAAAGCCGTCAAGACATGGCTCTTCCTGCAGGCAGGGGGTTGAGACTAGTTCCATCTGAGCTCTCACCTGGTATGTTTGGTGGTGAACATTTTTTTAAACTTTTTAAATTTTTTTAACATTGTTTTTAATCATTGTTTATTGTTCAGTGTTCTTGCACAACGTTGTACGCCGCCTTGAGTCCCTCGGGAGTAGGGCGGCATAGAAGAACCAAATAATAAATAAATAAATAAATAAATAAATAAATAAATAAATAAATAAATAAATAAAGAAAGAAAGAAAGAAAGAAAGAAAGAAAGAAAGAAAGAAAGAAAGAAAGAAAGAAAGAAAGAAAGGGTGCTACAAGAATGATTGGCTTAATCATGTATGTATATATCAGTGAAACATCATAAGCTAGCCCATATTTCTGAATTCCGGACAGCAAGTGGAGGAGGGAAGAAACTTATCATAAAATAGGATTTGTCTATGGTTGATGTTATTAAAGGAAAACCTTTAATATTAGTGGGGGTTCTCTGTCTTCAGCATCTAGTTGATTGGCCTTTAAACTTACAGGAGGTTCCCTAAGCCTTTACAAAGATGGATCAGAAACCAGATGATGCTTCATATAAGATTATAATGAAGGATAGGAGTTGATAGTAACCTTTATATAATCTTCAGTTGTTTTGATACATGGCACGTGTATGGGTACCATTTTGGTTTTCTGTGGTATAACAAGATAATATATTCAATTTCAGTTTTCAAATAACAGATGTCAAATGACATCACTTTACTGTGAGTTCAGCTGAGGCCTAACATATCTGCTAAGATTTTGTGTGGCAAGCTTCAGGGGTAACACCCTAACAATGCTACATCCCTAATAACAAAATTTGTATTATCGTATTTGTTCACCAAGAAGACAGACTGAATTTAAGATAATTCCTGCACCACTGAATAAAATTAGTCAGAAAAAACCTATCTGTTTTTATTACTTTGAGAAGATCACTTTAAAAATCAAATTATTAAGGGGAGAACTAAACTTTTTTGGGGGTAATCAGAGTACTCAGAGCAGCTCTGTAGGTGGACATTTCCACTGACTTCAATGAAAAGTTGTCACATTTTAAGTAAAACTCGTATCAGGTCTCTCTGAAACTTACTGGAGTGAGTGAGTGAGTAAGTGAGTTAGGATGGCAATGATTTGGGTCTATATCATCATTATAACATAATGATGCTTGCTGTGTTCCTCCTTAGTCCTGCTCAGTGGTGGGTTCCTACAGGTGCGGTCCACTCTATAGCACCGGTAGCGGCCCGCTGGTGACGTCACAGTACCGGTGCGGTCGGTTACTAATGCCTGGGCGCCGCCATTTTTTAAAAATATTTTTTTACATTTTTAAAAAAATGTTCTTCTGCGTATGCCCAGAAGCCGAGCTTCTGGCACTGCACATGCGCTGCCTTCCTACCCCACAGTGAGTCCAAGCAGGGGAGGATGGCTGAGGGAGTGTGTGAGACGCTGAAAGAATGGGTGGCAGGAGCTATCTCCATTCCCCTCCCTTCAGCAGTCTGAGAAGCCACGAACGCGTGGTGATGATCCCAGGCATTTTTGCACATTCGAGGCTTCTCGAGCTGCTGAGGGGAGGGGGAATGGGCGGCAGGACCTATCTCAGTTCCCCTCCCTTCAGCAGTCCGAGAAGCCATGCCCACCCAGTCACATGGCCGGCAAGCCACACCCACAAAATAAGCCACGCCAACAGAGTGGTAGTAAAAAAATTAGGAACCCGCCCCTGGTCCTGCTGGAATAATTCTCAAAGTTGAATTTGCCTTTCATAATAATATCTCAACATCAGTGAAATAAACTTTTTAGTGGACTTTCTATTATGACATCAAGATCTTTTTCCTGGGTGATTAAGACTACAGTTCAAAATACACTAAGTTGGGAAGCAAATCTCAGTCAGCCAATGATGCCAACTGGCCGATGATGTCAATACTCTGGCCAACTTTTTCTTCATGGGCACATTACAAAAGTAATGAATAAAATCAAAATAACTGATTAATTGACACACAGATAGAGACAGTGTTAATTCATATGATTACTCTCCAGTCTTGTGTTTCATTATTTCCCTATGAAAAGTTACAACTTCTTAACAACCTGCGGGATCTTCTGGAGGTCACACCCAGATTTAGGGGCATTACGGGGAACCTTAAGGCCCCACCTACGCCTTCCACTCAAGTGGCTGTTGTGAATTGCTTTGCAGGCGTTTGCACTGTAAGAATAGCAAGCCTGTAAAAGTTATGTCATATGAAATAGGAAGGATGGATGTATATGCATCCATCCAGACTTCAGAATGAGCTCTTAGCAAGGAAGGTTAATAGACCATTCAAGACCAGTCTCAGCATGAATTTGCTCAGATGTTACCCATAAGATATGTATGAATGGATATACTCTGGGGGGAAATAAGAGGGAAGAAGAAGGGATAGAAGACAGGAGAGGAGAGAAGGAAGAGAGAAGGTTGGGAGGTGAGAAGGAAGAGGAAGGAGGAGGAGGGGAGGAGAAGAGAGAGGTGAGGAGTGGTTGAGAAAGAGGAGGAGAAAGTCAGAGGAAGGAAGAAAAGGGAAGTAGGCAGTAGGAAGAGGGGAGAGAAGGTGAAAGAAAGTAGAGGAGAGGAAAGGAGGCGAGAGAGAGGGGAGTGATATGAACTGGTATAGGGGAAACAGAAGAGCAAATTGATAATGATATATGCACGATTATTTGTTTATTTGATGATAATGTATAAATATAGGTTAATACCTGATAAGATGCCTATGGTATATGTATTGATGTATATATGAGAAGTTAAAAAATAAAATAAAAATTGCAAAAAAAAAAAAAGACCAGTCTCACCTTTGCTTTGCTTATCCCCTCATCTATATTAATCTTCCAGGGTACTTTTTTACTAGCTCAGTGTTTGGTGTTTGGGGGGGAATCTAGGGACAGAAAAAGAAGCTGTTGCTGTGCTGGGCTATGCACTCTCTAAATAGAGAGTGTTAATAATAGCTCAGACCTCAAAATATAAGTTGTAGCTCTTATAAAAGCTCTTGAGCAAACGAAACAGATGTCTATGGAAAATACATCCAGTCACTTCCTCCAACAGCTGCTGTTGTATCCCTATTATTATTTTTTCTCCCAGTAAATTTTTTTAGAGTTCACCTGTTGGGGACAAACAAGCTTCAGGACATGCACGTTTTTCTTTTCCTTGCTGCTTTGGTTCACTCCAGAAAGTGAAAGAGCTTAAGATGCATCAAACCGGGCAGTGGTGAAATCCAAATTTTTACTATCGGTTCTGTGGGCGTGGCTTGGTGGGCGTGGTGTGACTTGGTAGGCATGGCTTGGTGGGCATGGCAGGGGAAGGATACAGTTAACAGTAACAGAGTTGGAAGGGACCTTGGAGGTCATCTAGTCCAACCCCTTGCTCACGCAGGAGACCTATACTAGGGATTCGAACCGCCGAACTGCCGACCTTGATACTGCAAAATCTCCATTCCCACCCCACTCCAGGGGAAGGATATTGTTTATATCTACAATTTGTATACATTGAAAATACATGACTTTTCATTTCATTCATTGGATGATTGATTTTCGTTTTCGTTTATAGTCATTTTAACTTGGAGCCTGGCCAGGGATTTAGGGAAATACCCGACATTTGGCAAGGATAGAAATAGCATGTTGGCTCAAGGCATAGCAGCAGCAAAAAAAAAAAAAAAAAAAAAGGGCAAAGGGGTGAATCAGATCCAACTTGGAAAGGGCAAACATGAACAGTTGAAAATGAGGATTGAGAGCCAGAAGACCTACATTTGCTCTGGGTAGTAACAAGATTTCTCCACCCAATCCAAGGCTTTGTCCCTTCTAGGTATATCAAAGCAGTTAGTTCAGTAGCAGAATAACAGAGTTGGAAGAGACCTTGGAGGTCTTCTAGTCCAACCTCCAACTCAAGCAGGAGACTACAAATTATTTTTTAATTTTTTATCACAACTAACTTTAGTTCTGATACTTTAGGCAAAAGCCCATGTACATTAAGATAAATTATTTATATTTTTATTTTAAATATTTAGGGGCAAGGAATTGTACAATATTGTCATGGAGGTGCCATCATCACTGAAGTACTTTTTGCTGTTGTTAATTAGATATACATATATGGTACCCTATTTGTACATTAGGGTGTCTTAACATGGAACACAAAATGCCTGTTCCGGCCTGTCCTCCTGATATTATTTTCCTTTTATTTTATACCATGTTTCCCCCAAAATATGACATGTCCCCATATTAAGCCCATTCAGGCTTTTCAGAGCATGAGCTGAAATAAGCCCCCCCCAAATACCCCCCCCAAATACTTAGACGCATGCGCAGCTGCTGCACCAACAACACGACATGAGGAGGCGAGACCAGAGAGGGGGGAAAGGGAGGGGGAACATGCCCCATGCACCCCACACACCTGCCATCCACAGCCTTGCAGAGGCCGCTCCCGCAAACCCTAGCTTGCGTGCCCCTTCTCTTAGTAGCGGCCTCAAAGAGCGGCCACAAAAAAACTCTTGCCAGCCCTAGCCCTGTTGACCTGGGACTGGGGGGAGGGGGACTGGCACTGGAGCTCCGAGCAGTGGCCAATATGGGCTGTCTGCACAGCCATAAAGCGGGATCGGCATGGCCGGTTCTTGCCCGCAGCATTGCCGGCAAGAATTGGGTCAGAGCCACTGCTGCAGCTGCCGCCCGAGATCAGCAGGCCAGATTCGGTGAGCCAGATGCACCGCTGCCACTTGGGAGAAGAAGAGAGAGAGGAGACACTGCGAGACAGCCCATTTCCCATGTTCTTGTCCTCCCGGGCGGCAGCAGTGCGTTCAGCTCCCCAAATCTGGCTTGCCGATCTCGGTTGGTGAGGGGTAGTGACAGGTGGGGGTGGCAGGTGGGGAGGGGTGGGGTGGTGTGGTGGAGAAGCGAGATGCATGGAGCAAGACAGGGCTCCCCTTGCCATCTCTTCTCCCCCCCTAGCCGGGCATCGCAGAGCTGGAAGTCAGGTAAGACACAGCAGAGAAGTGAGACAGGTGGGGCGGTGGATGGGGCAGGGCGGGCTGCGAGATGGCCATCTTACTGGAGTCTAGCAGCTTCGTCACGTCTCTCAGCCGGTCTGTGCAGGGAAACACCTTGCATGGTAAAGTTCCCCCCCTTCGCCCCCCGCCTTGCCTCCTCACATCGTGCTGTTTGCACAGGAAGCAATGAAAAAGCTGCCATGATTGCTGGAGGTAGCAGCCTGAGCGGCACTGGCGAAGCAGCTGGTTGGTGGTCCAGCACCAGTCCCCCTGCCGCGGGCTGAGGTTTAGGGTTCTCCTCCACCTCCAAAATAATAAGACATCTCCCCCCCCCCCCGATAATAAGGCCAAGGCCATATTTCGGTGGTCAAAAGAAAATAAGACCCTGTCTTATTTTTGGGGAAACACAGTATATTTTGGACAGTCCATGGCTTCGATGTGCTACAAAATTGTGATAATATTGGCGTCACCTCTGGGATATGGCTAAGAGCAGAGTTAAGCTACCTAGATAAGCAGAGAAAATAAAGCTTGGCATTTTTCCATAGGTTCTGTCAAATAGTCTAGAAGAGATTCAGACTGGGCATGTTACTAGTGAACTAGAGTGAATGAGTGAACTAGAGTGTAAGAAACTTTCCAAGAAGAATATAGGAAATAGGGAACTCTTAATCTTTGCTTTCTTTAAGGAATTGGTGTGGACCAGACAATGTGCAAGACTAAAGGAATGATAGCTTAAATTAGTGCCTCTTTCCAAGAAAATAATTTACCGTATTTTTTGGAGTATAAGACGCAGCTTTTTACCCCCAAAAAGAGGGTGAAAACTTGGGTGCGTCTTATACACTGAATGTAGCCCCACCCACCCAGTCACCCTCACCCTTTGGCCTCTGTCTTCCAGCAATTTACCTGTTTGCAGCAAAGAGGGAAGAGCCTGTAAAGCCAAGCAAGTCATTAGCAGCTTCCCGACCTACAGCTGATTTGTCATGTGCTAAAATGAAAGTGAAACTAGCTGCAAAGAGGCAAATAGCTGGGAGAGACACGCAGATTTTTATTTTCTGCTGAACTGGATGCAAGGGGGTAAGTGAATAACTATAAATGTCTGTAGAATGTTCAAATTATTAGACTTATTTTTTAAAGACTGCTTTATTATTGTTCTAGACTAGAGCCAGGGATCTCCAACCATGGCAATTTTAAGACTTGTGGACTTCAACTCCCAGAATTCCACAGCCAGCTTTGTTAGCTTTGCTGGCTGTGGAATTCTGGGAGTTGAAGTCCACAAGTCTTAAAGTTGCCAAGGTTGGAGACCCCTGTAAATCTAGACAACTTAACAAAATAAAGAAGCTTTTTAAAATAAATGCTTGCTCTGAAGAGGCCCAGTGCTATTGTATCTTCTTTTAAATAATAGAGAATAATGTATACTTCCAGAAATTTTAATTAATTTTAACAGCTCTGTACAAGTATAGTCTGAAATGTAACAGTGTCCTGTTTATGATTAGAGTTAAATCCTGACTTACATTGGAGTAGATCTATTTAAATAATTGGGAAGAGTTAGTGTGACTACATTTAAGAAAACTTTCTGGCATAACGTACATTTCTCCAATTCTTTGCTATTTCTATGGGTCAAATATACATGCACAGAAATACACAGCAAACAGTGTATATCATCTGTGCTGTTTGCTGTTTGGCAAATTGCTTGGAGGCAGAGGCCTTTTTTCCCTCTTCCAAAACTAAGGTGTGTCTTATACTCCAAAAAATACGGTAACTTAAAAAAAAAGCATGGCAACAAATACAGTTTATGGCAGTACTACTTTTGGCTGTCCAAAACAAACAAGGCGCATGCCTCCGATTCTTATTTAGAGCTCAATGAACATCACTGTATTGCTTGTCATGACTAACGATTGTGTTTTGAAGAAACACAGAGCCTCAAATAATGGGAGGAGCTCTAGTGACTCCAAGTAGATTTACTTCTTCTTCAATATTACATGGTCATTGTGACCAGAGCAGAAAAGAAAGTGATGGAGTGCTGGTGACACATAGCTGATTCTAGCTAATAGGATAGTTTAATTGTCCTTTCATTAATCAGCTACTACTTCTGAATGAGTTTCCAAGACAGGTGTCTGCATTTCTTTTATTGAAGTTCAAACATGTGATAAGATCTTTCTCCCTTGAATCTAATCCTTGTCAAAAAATAAAGCCCGAGAATATTGTCTAAATAATAAAATATGTATTTCAATAAAGAAGAATATAAAACCTAATGGCTACATCTCTGCAATCTAAGATACACGTCCTTCTTCAACAAAGGACAGCAGCAGAAGAGAAAGAAAGAATGAATGGAATGTCACACATGCGCAGATCACTCATCATGTGATTGCTTTGCTAGGAAGTCTGGGTACCATATAGCTTAGTGTATGACCACAGCTGGCAATCAAAATTCACATCGTGACAAAACAGTACCATAGTGGGTCTCCATAATGGATTACAACCTGCATTAGAGTTAACCAAGAATGCTATCAACACAAATTAAACATTAACTTTGAATGTAGCAACATTTATCTTCTATGAAAGTATGCATTCAGAGTTGGGTAGTCTAAGGGACATTTCACAGGTATTCTTAAGCATAAGATATAATTTGGCTGTACTCCACAAGCCACCTCGGGATATGACTTGAAATCTTGGGAAGGGATCTCTTAATTGTAATATGGAATTTTCTCTTCTCAAAACCACCTTTTAGACTTTAATGCCAATTACACAAACTGTAAATGAGAGACAGATAGAAATTCTTGTGTCATTGATTTTGAAGATCAATTTATTGCAATAATTCATGCTCTGAGAATGACAGATGACAACTGTCCACTAGATGCTATATATCAGTGATGGCGAACCTTTTTTTCCTCGGGTGCTGAAATAGTGCACGTGCACGCTATTGCATGCGCGTGTGTCCCCACACCCATAATTCAAAGCCCCTCACTTGCCCCACCCCCTGCACATGCATGTGTGACCCCCCCACTCCCCCATTTCCCGACTTCCAGTGGGCCCGGTGGGCCCATTTTTTCGCCCTCCCCAGGCTCCAGAGGCTTTCTTGGAGCTTGGGGAGGGCGAAAACACTCCCCCCGCCACCCTGGAGGCCCTCCGGAGGCCGAAATTGCCCTCCCAGAGCCTCCGCGTGAGCCAAAAATCAGCTGGTGGGCATGCACATGCTCACTGGAGCTGAGCTAGGGCAACAGCTCGCGTGCCGGCAGATCTGGCTCCGCGTGCCACCTGTGGCACCCGTGCCATAGGTTCGCCATCACTGCTATATATGGACCAACTACAGTGACAGTTCTCTGTGTATCTGTTATAGAGAGATAGATTCAGTAATATTAGTGCTACATAATTTTTTAAAATTCAAACCTTTATTGTCAATGCACAACATGTGTACAATGAGATTGGCTGAGCCACCCTTAGTGCACCCCCCCAACACAAATACATCTCAATACCTCACAGTAAAAGAAAGAAAAGCCCTAACCCGGTAAATCATACTAACAAATACACAATCCTCTATACATATATGTGCATAACATTACATTATAATATATTGCTCCAATATGAACATGTTGCATGTTGCCCCGCCCCTGCAAGTCTATCATACTACATACTTATGATATTATGTTGCCTTCAGGAGTCTGACAGCCCACAGATAAATTCTTCAGCCTGTTCGTATGACAGGCTATGCTTCTATATCTCCTGCCCGATGGTAGGAGAGTAAAGAAGTGCTGACCAGCTAAAGAAGAGTTGTCCCTGAGGATTTTCCTCACTCGTCTAAGGCAGCGAGCCCTAGCAATCTCATATAGTGATATCAGGGGACAGCCCACAATGTTTTGTGCTGTGGTTCACCACCCTCTGTAATGTCTTTCTATCCGCAGTTGTCAAGCCAGCATACCATACCGTAATGCAATAAGTGAGGACACTTTCTATTGTGGACCGGTAAAAGGAGGTAATCAGTTGTTGTCCCACCTTGTTCTTCCGCAAGACCCTAAGGAGGTGGAATCTCTGTTGGGCCTTCCTGGCCACCTGGATTGCGTTGTTTTTTCCAGGTGAGATCTTCACTAAGATGGACTCCCAGGAATTTGAAGGAGGAGACTGTCTCCACACAGCCCTCCTTGATGTAAAGTGGGGCAGATTCCTCTCTCTTCTTCCGGAGGTCTAGAACCACCTCTTTTGTCTTGCTGACGTTCAGGTGCAAGTTGTTTTCTGAGCACCATGTGGATAATTTTTGAACCTCCCCCCTGTATGCTGCTTCGTCTCCAGAATCAGAATCTGTGGCTTCACTAGTTGATCTTCAAAATCTATTCCAGTTCAATTAATCTAATTATAATATCCTTAAAATGGTATTTAGGATGGACATCTCTGGCAATGGCCTGGGAAAATGGGTTAATGTTACATATCTGGATATCTGTATATATATCAATCCAGAATCTGGTGAAAGTAGTAAGCTATCCCTAGCATTTTATGTATTTATTAATATCCCACCTTTATTATTTAATAAATAACTCAAAGTGGTGAACATATCTGATACTCCTTCCTCCTCCTCTTTTTCTCACAACAACAACCCTATGAGGTGAGTTGGGATGAAAGAGGAAGTGGCCTAGAGTCACCTAGCCAACTTTCAAGCCTAAGGTGGAACTAGAACTCATGGTCTCCTGGTTTCTAACCTGTTGCCTTAATCTCTAGACCAAACTTGTCTCTTTCATGTTCAAATTACAGTGAGTATTGTTGCAAGGAATGCGGGCAAGTAAAATCATGTAACTACAATTCCAAAAACTACAATGTTGTTTGGATTAATATCAAGAACTTATCCTTAACTTCCTAATTATTTTAAACCTAATGGCCTTTTAAAACAAGATCTGTGTCTGTTGAAATTGCCCTTACTCTTGTGTTCCTTATACAGATGGGTCAGGAAAGGATCAGATATATTTCTTTCTCAAATCACTAGCAGTGATCTGACTTATTTCTCATTATCCCTGAATGCTAATTTTTTGGTATTATTCAAATCTGAATATATAGGCTGCTGAAACCAGCTCTGAGTTAATTTGCAATTTAAAATTGGTCCCCTTTGGAGAGCCAACCAAGATGTTGACTGTTGAACACTGGAGGCTCTGCTTCTAGATTATGCTGAAGCAGCCTGGTTTAGGACCAATCTCAAACTCTCATCTTCATTTCAGCTGTTGGATATCAGCATTTTTCTTCTTATATAATAGTTCTTTCTCCACCCTGATGATAGTAATGCTGTATAGCCGTGGTGGCGAACCTAGGGCACGCGTGCCAGAGGTGGCACACGGAGCCATAGAAGCCGGTACGCGAGGGTTCCCACCGGCAAACCGGAAGTGCGAAAAAACGCACTTCCAGTTTGCCGGTGTGCTGTTTTTTGCACTCCGGAGGGTTCAGGGAAGCTCCCTGAAGCTCCGGAATGCAAAAAACTACAAAACGGACAAACCGGAAGTGCACTTTTCCGCACTTTCGGTTTGTCCGTTTTGTAGTTTTTTGCATTCCGGAGCTTCAGGGAGCTTCCCTGAACCCTCCGGAGTGCAAAAAACAGCATACCGGCAAACCGGAAGTGGGTTTTTTCGCACTTCTGGTTTGCCGGTTTCATCGTTCCAGGCTCCGGTAAGCCTTTGTGCGGGGGTGGGGGGATGTGCACATGCGCAGGGGGCAGCATGGGGGTGTTGTGCGCATGCGTGGGGGGAGGGAATGGGTGTGGGCACGCGAGTGCGCGCGAGCGCGCCCCCCACCTTTTTTGGCACGCGAGCCGAAAAAGGTTCGCCACCACTGCTGTATAGGAACTGAGATGAGGCAAGACAGGGCACTTTAATCAATACCTAATGAGAAATGGATGATAGTTTTCAAAGAGACCCAGCAAGAATTTTCATGTCAAATATTGAGTCTCATTCCTTCAACAAGTGCTGTTCATTTTCACCTCTGTGTCTACAGAGCCAATGGCACAGGTTCCAAGGGCCATCTTTTTGGTTTGGGCTAACAAGGTGATGGGCGGGATCTTACACTCATGGCCACTCCCTTTGCCCTGCCTCCACTGTGTCTTAGCAGAGCATTGGTTATGGGTTTTGTGGTTATTCTCATTGTTATCGTCATTCCTTCCCAGAGGAAGGCAAGCTCTTCTCCTCAGTTCTCCTCTTTAATATGACCTTAACGAAGCTCATAAGAATTGCCTTTCTTTAAATATATATTCAATGGCTGGGTGGGGAAAATGTTAGAGATGTTAGTGATAAAACATGGACTCTGTTCCTCATTTCAATAATCTTTAATATGTTGTGCCTTAAGAATAGTTTGGTTTTTTGTGGCAATCTTATATAGCTACTTTCTGAGATATCTAAAGATCAACAGACACCAATTTAGTTCCGGAATATACCGGTAATAACGATCAACCGGAAAGTAACATAATTTATTAATTTACCTTCTGGGTTTTCAGTAATTCAGTGAGTTTTAATTTGCAAAGAGATTTACAAATACATCTGTGTTATGTAAACATGTTTGTAGGTGTAAAGTATAACACTATTAATCTTTTTTTCCTATTTTTATCCTCTCTGTATTGGATAGTAACAGCTGATCAGGTTAAATACTGTACAAGAACAACATATGGCTTTATCTTTGATGGAGCCAAGTATGGCTCTGTGATTAATTTGAGGAGTTTTTAAAGTACCTCACTGCCTTGATAATTCTTTCCATTTGGATGACATGAACATTCCAAAACAAAATTTCAGGCCTGGATTAAAAGGGTTTTACACACACACACACACACACACACACACACACACACACACACACACACACACACACACACACACTAATAAAGATGATGTAGCTTATTTTGCTTTGAAGTCAAAGAATCTTCTTTGATAGGAGTAAAACATCCTGGTGGGAACAGCAGGAAGCCACCATAAAGTAAGCTTGACTTTTGCTAGTTTATGCAGTTGATATTCGTGACAAAGCATCCGTATCATTTATATAGACCAGGGGTGTCAAACGCAAGGCCCAGGGGCCAGATCCGGCCCATGGGGTGCTTAGATCTGGCCCACGGGACCATCCTGGAAACAGCGAAGGACCGGCCCATGATGCCTCTGCCAGTGAAAACAGAGCTCCGTTTTCTCTGGCAGAGGGTTGCAAGAGGCCATTGCAGCCGAAAACGGAGCTTGGGAGCCGTTTTCGTTGGCAGAGCACTCAGGTCACCACAGGCGCCCCCAACACGAGTGATGTCGAGCTGGCCACACCCACCCTGGCCACACCCACCCTGGCCACACCCACCTCAGCCCCCTGAGGTCAAACACAACCCTGATGCAGCTTTCAATGAAATCAAGTTTGACACCCCTGTTCTATATGACAATGATTTTATTTAGTTTTGCTTTTTTTTCTTTTAAAACGTGTGACTGGAATTTGAAATTGGTCAGCTAAATCTGAAGTAGGTGTGTGTTTTTTTCTTTTTAAATGATTGAATTAATCTGAATCCCTAATTTTTTTTTGAATGGTCCATAAGCCATCTGTACTCCCCAGGCACTTTGATGCATTTTCATCTTGTTCATTTGTTATTTTCTTTTAAAACACATCTAAAGGATATCTCCTCTCCCATCCCCAAAGTTATAGAATAATTTACGTTATGACTATCATTTCTTCTTTTTTTCTGCCTTTGAATCAATGTTGATTCCTGGCAATTGCCTGGAAAAAATCCCTGCAGTCTTCTTGGCAAAATTTCAGAAGGGGTTTGCCCTTACCTCGGTCCTAGGGCTGAGAGAGAGAATGACCTGCCCAAGGTCACCCAAATGGCTTCATGCCTCAGTCAATATTGGAACTCTTGGTCTTCTTGCTTCTAGACTGGTGCTTTTAACACTACACCAAGCTGACCGTACTATCAGATCTTGTAATGACTTGTGAGAATAACCTCAAGTAACAGGAAGAAGAGCTTTAACCAAGAAGATTGGTCAGATAAGGGAAATCTGAGTCCAAAGCAGGAATGTAATTTGACAAAGAGTCTCAGGCATGAGCCTGCCTAGTTCCCTTGAATGAAAAGGCAGGGAAGAGACAGGCACATTCATATTATAAGATTCTGTGCAGTGGTGGGATTCAAATTTTTTACTACCTGTTCTGTGGGCATAGCTTGGTGGGCATGGCAGGGGAAGGATACTGTAAAATCTCCATTCCCTCCCCACTCCAGGGGAAGGATACTGCAAAATTCCCATTTTCTCCCGATCAGCTGGGACTAAGGAGGCAGAGAATAGATGGGGGCAGGGCCAGTCAGAGGTGGTATTTACCGGTTCTCCGAACTACTCAAGATTTCCGCTACCGGTTCTCCAGAACTGATCAGAACCTGCTGAATCCCACCTCTGATTCTCTGGCTGTAACCTGTAATAAATGTATATTGGCATTCATGACTTTTTTTTCCTTCTGGACTAACTCCAAGGACTGACAGATCTAGGCTAAAAAAGCCCACTAGAAGGCAGCAAAGTGCTAGAATGCATGATGATTTCTTTGTTGCCATCTAGTGGTTATCTGGATTCCTGCAGTCCAGATCTTGTAGCTCTGGTTCATATTTTTCTGATGCTAACACTTATTGTTCGTAGCAAAGTAATTATTTTGCTGAACAATAAATCTCATTTTTGCTAGAACAGCAGTCAGCTAAACAATGCCATCTATGAATCATTTCTCAAACAGCTCTGCATGCTTGTTTGTTTGCCTACGTCCATTCCCCTCTTTCTCTCTCCCAAGGCTGCCTCACAGCCCATCCATTCCCTCAAGCCCTATTATATTTTATTCTTTGTATTTATGAACAGGAAACAGTAGCCTCTGTCAGTGCCACCTTCATTAACAATTAGTATATCTTTTGTAAAAAAAAAAGTTTGGCAAAATCCTTTTTTCTCTTCCTGGCTGTAACAGGTTGCTTCTGTTTTCCTTAAGATGCAGTGCCATTTCCTGTTGTTGTTGTTAAGAGCACTAAATACTTTCCCGAGTATTGTGCAAAAGTTTTCTGGCTATTATCCCATTATCCCATATCCAGCATGTTTAAAGCATGGAAATTTCTTTTATATTTGAATGAATGGATGACAAAATACCTCCAGAGAAAAGTGACAAATTAAATGTGGTATTTGAACAATTTTCCTATCTTCTTGCTGGAAATGTTCAGGTCAACAAGGGCACATTTCCAAAAATGAAATAATCAAACTAAGTTATGTAACAGACAACCCAAATGCATATGTTAACCTCATTTAATTTGTGAACCACAAGCTGGTCACCTCTCACTAGCTAAATACTGACAGGAACTGCCAACCTGTCTTCACCAGCATCGCCAAGTTGCAAGAAAACCTAGCAGGTTGACTGAACCCTTTGGAGACGAGTCCTGATGGGCCATGTGTGAATTCATGTGTTAGAAGTAAGAGATTAAGAAGGCCCGGCTAATCCAATCCTTCTGTGCCACAATGACCAACCAGGAAGCTAAAAGGTAGCAAGTATGGTGTTATGATTGAAACCTAATCTTAACTGATCCAGAAGACCGAGGACTTTCACCTAAGAGCCACCCTTAATTAGCTGAATCTCAGTAACAACAAGGCAAAGTTTTCCTTCCGTGCAGTTGAGGACAGAAGTGATTTAAGAAGAAAGAAGCAGGCCTCCCTGATCAAGAGGTCAGTGGTACAGTAGCATAGTTATTATTAGTTAAGGTGTTGGGCTGATCCTGGGAAAATTGAGGTTCTAATTCACCACCATCTGTAGAAATGCAGTGGGTGGCTTTGATTAGTCCTTCTCTTTCAGCTTGAAATTCTCACAAGATGGTGGTTGTGGGAAAGATAGGAGGAAGTCAGGGGTGGGTTCTACTTACCTTCCCAACCAGTTCGCATCACGTTGGAAGTGTGTCACATTGCGCAAATGACCCTCTGCGTATGCGCAGAAGCCACTTTCAAGGAGCGGCGACCGGAGAATCGGTTTGGGGGAGTGGCCAGCCGGCCATCGCTGCCGGTTCGGTCAGCGGGGGCAAATTTCCACCACTGGTTCGGGCGAACCGGTCCGAACCGGCAGCAACCCACCACTGGAGGGAGTAACTTGTATGCCTCTTTGAGCAATTATATGAAAGGTGGAACGTAACTCAAAAAAGTACAATATAATGTGGTTCAATAATTATTTTGCCCCTACCATTATTGTCACATGCTCATCCTCTGGCTAGTACAGCAATAACATTCCTCCTAGAATCTGTGTTTTTCCCAGCCTATTTCTGTGATCTTTCCAGAGAGTTGTCTTTTTGGCTAATTGCTTGATTAGGGGCTTTTCCAAGATCATTAAAAAGTAAGCCTTTTTTTTCATAAGGATATTGGATCAGAAGATGGGAAAAGCTGAGACAATAGATGTGGCAAGACAAGGATACCCATTCACTGTGCTTGTTTTCAATCAGTACTAGGTACAATTAGGTGCATTTTTTTTGTTCAACAGTGAATTTGTTGTTAAAAAGGAAGAGGAAATACAAAAGGGTAGTCTGGATATTTAGTTAGACACTTTGAATCAATAGAAACACGGTTGAATCGTATCTTAGTATTGAATTGGATTTTTCTGAAAAACTTTGGAATGTTTTGCTTCACTCTGAGAAACCAGTTGGTTTTTCTGTTTTATATGTCTTTGCAGAACAGTTTCCATTTTTCGTTCCATGTAGAGACCAAGTTGGGGAAAGTGGGATGTGGCAAGCTGTCCAATATTGACACAAATAGCCAGCCAATGCATTTTTTCATGTCTGTGTGTTGCCCTGCTCACTTGCACACACACATAATAGTGGTTTAGTTGTTTACTAATATTCCCCATCAATTCCCTTCACCAGAACTGTCCCAATTAAGTCCAGCCAAAAGCAGGCCAATGCTAGTCCACAGAGTAATGACCAATGAGTCTATTAGGCACTTGAAAGCTTTCCAAACAAGACAATCCATCAGGCAAAATTAAATCCACAACACAAGAGGATTCATGAGGCAAGAAAAGTTCACAAGGCACGATCCAAAGTCAAGGCATGGTGTCAATCCAAAGCAAGGCAGAAATCACAATGACCAGGAAATACATAGCTAGGAAATGAACACGTTGTTCCCAGCATCGTCTCCATCTGTCTGCTATGCTAAATAGCCAACTTCTGGTGCAGCCCACCAAGAAGGACGAGACTGCCTCTTCATGAGCAATTGGACTGACCTTTTATGCTTCTGCCTTTTCTCTGCCCTATGTGTTCTTGGATCAGGTACAGAAGGCAGTTCCTCTTCCTCCTCACTGGACCGGCTGTAGCTGCATGCTTTCCCCACCTGAAGACTCAGGGCTGTCCTGCTACAGCCATGCTTCAGCCAAATCCCTCTCAGCCAGCTACTCAGAACCATTGACCAACTCCCCTCCTGATGTGCCTGGGATTGGTTCATCCTCCTCCGAATTGACATCTGGAGAGGTATCTGGGGAAGCGTCCAGGGGGAGTCATCACACTCTGAAAACTCTGCCTATCAGGGCATCTTGGGGTGGGAACATGCTACTGGTACTTGTGCCTCTGCTCTGCTATGGGTGTGTGTGTTGCCAACTGGCATCTCTTGGGGAATAAAAAGTGGAGGCCAGCTGCATTATTCCAAAGCCTTTGATGCTCCTACCAAGCAGCCACAAAAGGAGCATGGCCTGCCAGCACATTTCAGGATCATTTTTTTCCTGAGTGGTTTGGAGGCTACTGTGCTATCCTTGCCTCATCCTTAAAAGCGATCTTATGGGGGCAACGCTTAATTGAAGTAAAATTCTTGAAGTCTACACCTAGGGTTTGGCAGGTGTCCTCTAAAGAGTCTTCCATCTCTGTTATATTCATTCAATTCTGCAAAAAATAAAAAACCAGCTGGAAACTTTTGAAACTTCCCCACTGAAGTCTTCTTCTTTTTTCAAAATGAAATCTTGAATCTCCAGGTTTTTATTTGATTCAGACCTTGAACTGGGTTTGCCTCCAAATCTTGAAACACAGACTGAATCATGCCACTGTAAATCTCCGATCTCTAGTTTGATCAGGCCTGATTCATATGTCCCCCCCCCCCCAATTGTACAATTGTGATTAATGAAAAAAGAATATGGGAATGTGTATTTTATAATATATACCGAAAGTTGGAAGGGAGAGTATCTAATCTGCCCCCTCTCTCTTTGTCCTTCTTGCTTTCGTTCAACAAGGAAACTGGTTACATTAATTCTTATTTTCCAATATGATGAATGTGACGAGAAAGGATCACCAACATCCTGTTCATGTCAAATCCTATCAGCTCTCTAGGCTAACAATAAGCTGTTTTTGTTGAAGATAGTGTCGCTTTTTCAACCTGAAACATATTAAGAGAGCTAAGAGAAGGAAATGCCTCTCTTCTGGTTCATCCCAAACTGGAAAATAACGGAAAAAGAGAGCCCAGGTTGCTTTTCCAGGATTTAAATGTTAACTTGGCAGTTGTCACATGTTTCAGCAGGGAACCTGTACAGAACAGTGGGCTGGATTGGATCAAAACGATTGCTGGCTCGGATACAGTACCTTTTAAAAATGAAACACATCAGCAATAAATCACCATGAACATGTCAGCCAGTCCTTTTTCTGTTTCCATCTAACTTAACCCAGGGGTGAATAAAAATGTCAAACAGTTTCTTCAGAGAGCCTTTACTTACTCAACTTTTAGTATCAAGAGAAAGGTACATTCAGGCTTCCTGAGCAGTAACAGACAAGAAATTTTGCACACAAGGAGCATTTATACATCTCATACATCTTCGCTGGTAATAATGACGTATCTGAGGGAGATGGAAAATTAAGAAATATGAAGTATAAATAAGTAAAAATCTTACTATTTAGTCACATTCTGATGTTGCTGATATTTAATTAAGCTGTCTTAATATAAAATGGTTAAAAAGCACGAAATAATTCCATGTATCAAGAACATGGTTTGCTAGAATTTGTGAATAAAAGGTTAGGCAAAAAATGTGTGAACCAAAATATATACAAAGGTGAGTGAGAACCTTGTTGAAAAGTAACAATATCAACTGCAGTGTTATTATTATCTAAAAATGAGGCAAAAGTAGAGAATTTAATAAGGCTTAATTTGTAGAAAATATAGATTTCCTAATGGAATGGATCTGAGATAAAGGCCATATCCACACTTTCAATCATCATTTCATGAATACCAGATGGTCAACTTTGTTCTCTACCTACTTCCATCATAACTATTAAACTCTCTTGGCTGCCATATTTTTCTCATGCCTTTTCCACATAACTCCAGTTTTTCTTTGCTACTGAAGTGCATTACAGTGATCCCTCGTTTTTCGCTGGGGTTACGTTCCAAAAAGAACCCGTGATAGGCGAAATCCGTGAAGTAGTAACTTCAGTTTTGCGCATGCGCAGAGGGCAAAAGAACGCAGATGCCGACATCCAGGTGGGCGGGGGAAACGGGTGGGGGAAGCCCCGCGCCGCGAACGCCACCAGGTTGTTGAGCTGTGCGAACCGGGAGGATTTCACCCCTGGCCTCACGTGTATTGCACTGCTCTTGGCAAGCTGTTTTACCAATCAGCCAATCAGAATGCAGAACACAATGCATGATGCAAATCCGTGAAGCAGCGAGACCGTGAAAGGTGAACCGTGATATAGCAAGGGATTACTGTATACAATTCTATGGTAGAACATGGAACAAAGGAACAATCCTTTTCTAGTGACTATCCTCACATCAGAAAGATAGTGCAGTAGGCTCTATCTCAAGGTCAAACAAGAGAATGTGTCATTCCAATTTTAGTATATGTGCTAGCACATACAAGAGAATGTGGAAGGGATGTGTGAAAGCATCTATGTGGGCAAAAATCAGGGAGGAGGAGGAGGGGGGGAGGGGAGGGGGAGGGGAAAAGAGAAAAGAAGGAAAGGAAAGGAAAGGATAGGAAAGGAAAGGAAAGGAAAGGTTAATTGAGGATGGAGCAGTCTCTAAAAGGAAAAGGCAGGCTAGTCTCCCCTGCAGATATGGGAAGGACAAGAAGTAGGGGAACAACCAAAGAGGCTCTGTGGTAGCCATAATCCAACCTGAGCCCCACTGCCAAAACTATTGCAATCTGGTGTTCAATCAGCTTTAGAACAGCTGGGAGCAGCATAGGAGACAAGCAGCTTAGGCTACAGTCCAGGAGTGCCCAAAGGCAGGCATTCTGATGAAATCTACTCTGCACTTTTCGTCTCGCCTTTTACTAGGTAGAGTTCAAAGGGATTTTGCGATAAATTCACTGTATTCAAATTTGAGGTCACGGGCAGGGCTTTCCAAATGTAAGCTAATGTCTCGGTGCACCCAAAATCAGACGAGGATAGGACAAGGTGCTCGTTAGCGCTTCATAACTGATCAACCCAAACTTGACAACCTTAATCCGGGTTTGTTCCCCGAATTACTGGGTGAGACATGTTGCCGAGAGACCCCGGTGAGGAGGTCACATTGCTTTTATTATATTCAAGGATTGAATTGAATTTGCATTGAGGATGAAGTGGGACGTCATCTCATTTGTACTGAAACCCAAAAGGCGGGGAATTTTAGTAGGATATTGGGGTAATGCCTGAAGAAAGAAACAGTGGAGGAACTGCTCAGCTTAGCTTGGTAGGCAGACCAGCCAGTGTTATTTTTTCCTCTTTTAAAAATGCCTTTTTATAAAGACAATGAGCAGTGAGGAAGTGGCAGAGGCTGCCCTGCCTCGAGAACCTTTTTTGTCCTTAACAACAACAACAACAACAACAACAACAACAACAACAACAACAGAGTTGGAAGGGACCTTGGAGGTCTTCTAGTCCAACCCCCTGCTTAGGCAGGAAACCCTACACTACTTCAGACAAATGGTTATCCAACATCTTCTTAAAAACTTCCAGTGTTGGAGCATTCAGCTGGTTAACTTAACTTCTCTACCAACACAGTTCCAGCAGCAAAGAAAGCCCAAGAGATCTATTGCAAGAGAGAAGAACTTTCCAGGGTGACTTTGTACCAGAAAAGAAAAATCTGCAAAACCTTTCTTAGAAGAGATAGCTAAGTTTGGATAAAGCTGAACCTTCAGATTAGCAAGAAAGTTGTATTGTTCCAAATTCAGGGAATTATTGTTAATGAACACTAATGTTTAACAACTTCCCAGTAGGGAAATGAGATTGCTGTAATTGTGTTAAGAGACTGTTCCATTACAGTACACATCTAGGAAGGACTTACTCTTCCTGCATTTCGGTACTTGCCAGTACACGATTTCCACTGTAAGCACACTTGCTTATTTAATTCTGTTTACTCTTGTGATAAAACAAGTGGCCGCTTGCTTAAGCATGCAAAAGCAGTTGAACATTAAGTTGCAGAAAGATATGGCAGTTTCCACTGTTACGTTATTCAACAATTCATATTGTACAAGTCAAACAACTTGAAAGGTACAGAAAGCACAAAGTCGAGGAGTTACAGGCTTGTGCCAACGTCTACAGCTTTAAAACTGACCTGGAATTAACATCCTGAATTGCAAAAGCATTTAATAGAGTCTCTTAAGCTTTCCCCCCCACTCTGATCCCTCCTTGGATTTAAAAATTATGGAGGCCCCTCAAAAGAGCTTTTGTTTGTTGTATTTATCAAAATTTACCACATTAAAAGTTTTGAATGGTGCATTTACTACCACTACTCTTCTCACAATTGCTTTACGGGGTTTTAATTTTGTATTATTTTTCAGAAAGGGCTAGCAAATAATTTTGTTTATGCAGCCCCCCTCCCCCACAGGTGTCCTAAGACTACACTTTAAGAAACACTGAGCTAGGAATTCTAAGTAATTTTTGCTGAACATTTGTGTGAAAAACAATAAGTAAAAAATAGTTTTAGTTAGCTGAAGTATTTTCTCCTCCATGCCCACCAAAAATAACCAAAGATGATCCACTGGTTGGATTGTAGCCGATCTATGCTGTTTTATATTGTCTCAAAAACAAAATTTAAATAGCCGAGTGGGAAAGAATGAGGGCAGAGTTACTTGGTTTTTGTATGCTGGGAAGTCTTTTCTATCTCTAGACAGAGTGCTAAAGGACTGTATGGCAGCTGGGAAAGAAAAGGAAGCAGTGCTATGTTTGCCTAGGCAAGAGGCGATGACGTCTATTCCTTCTGCTCCAATGTAAAGGCCACCTTTGGACTGCTCTTTCAAGTGTTGATCAAATAGGGAAATTAAGTTTTCATCCCGGAAGCAAATCTCCAAAGTTAGGGAACCCATCTGGTTTAATAGCAATAGTACTTCTATACCGTTTCACAGTGCTTTACAGCCCTCTCTAAGCGGTTTACAGAGTCAGCATATTGCCCCCAACAATCTTTTGTTGCCCCCATTTTACCGACCTTAGAAGGATGGAAGGCTGAGTCAACCTTGAGCCGATGAGACCCAAACTGCCAAACTGCAGGCAGCCGGCAGGCAGCAGAAGTAGCCTGCAGTACTGCATTGTAACCACTGCGCCACCTGGGCTCTAATCCTAATTTTACATTTTCGGCCTTGAGAAGACCCAGACATCCTCACATTTTAAGAACCAGGCAACATTTCCACATGGTTTTCAAGATAATCAAAGTTTATCAGCTCATGGTAGCCCTGGAACTGCCCCAGATATCTTCCTTGTTCTTCCTTTCCAGGCAGGAGGATGATAGGGAATTAGTGATCTTAGTAATTTTAATTTTATTTGAATTTATATACCTTCTAATGGGCTCTTGTTCCTTTTAATTCCAAGGAGGATTCCACATTGTGTTTAATTATGTTTTAAAGATGTGACACCTGTTCTAAACATGGGGGCTCTAACTGCATAAATAGGTAAGAGTTATGTATGGTTAAAATAATTTGGGAAGAGGAGGTTCTTTAAGGATGCTTTAAGGAATTGTGTTATCAAAGTTAATGCTTGATTTTATCATTATTATCATTTAATTTTTTCCTCAAACTCATCTGGAAGCTATAAAAAACCTATTTGTTTTACTGACTAGCAAAGAGATGCTGGCTTATGTTTGCATGAAGTCATAATGCCCCCCCCCCAATCACTATTGAAGATATATGCCATGTTCTATGAGAGATAGAGAAATTAAAAAGAAAAAAGTGGGGTGAAGGATTTTTGTAAGTGGAGGGATGTCCAACTCTAATTTTTTCCCCCTCTTCCCACTGGAGCTGAATCGGGATGCAGTTCAGCAGCGGGTTGCTGCGCGTGCATCTCCATGCTTCGGGCGCAAGCAATCTTGCTTCGGATGTGCGCCCCCTCGTGCAATTTTGCTTCTGAGCATGTGCGGAAGCAAAAGCGCACCAAAATCTCACGAGGGGACACGCGTGCGTGCAAGATTTTGGCGTGATTTTGCTTCCGCGCATGCGCAGAAGCAAAATTGGCCAAAAATTCACAGGAAAAAATGGTGACGCACGCGATGGACTGGCAGAGAGGGCTCTGGAGCGGTTGCGCAATCCGCCGCTCCATACCGGAGCTGCGCAGCAGGAACCCACCTCTGGTGCAGTTGTAAAGAAAAATAGTGGATCTGTGCCTCAGATACTAATTCATATCTCAATTCAACAGAACATTAACAATTTAAGTTGGACACACTGAATTTGCATTTAAAATGAAAACATCCATAAATGTTTAACTCACAGTACGGAATGGATTTTCATAGGAAAACAAATTAAAACATTTGCATCTTTGTATGACTATCTAATGTGTTCATAATTTACCAAAAATTTACAGTATCATAAACATTATGGATCGTAACATAGAGAATTCATTATAGATCATTATGGATCATAACATAGAGAATTTTCTAGGAAGTTGCACAATATTCTCAGAGACTCTTCTCATCCTGCTTACAATCTTTTTGAACTGTTGCCTTCTGGCAGAAGATACAGAACAATTAAAACTCGGACCACACGCTTTCTGAATAGTTTTTATCCTAGAGCTATAATTGCACTTAATAATGAATTGAAGGGTCACCATCAGTGAGCTGTTGGATAGTATTACTTGGTCTGTTGTATGGATGTTTGAGTGGTTCAGGGTGGGGAATTCGTGGCGGGTGGGGATTGCTATGTGTGTTGGGACTGGTCTTGAAGCGTTATGTGAATTTCGTTGTATGGGTGTACTGTGTATATACGTACAATGACAATAAAATTATTATTATTATTATTATTATTATTATTATTATTATTATTATTATTATTATTATTATTATTATTATTATTATTATCATCATCATCATCATCATCATCATCATCATCATCATCATCATCATCATCATCATCATTATTATTATTATTATTATTATTATTATTATTATTATTATTATTATTATTATTATTATTGCTAAAGATACATTCCAATTATTCAAAGGATGCATTTTACATGGAATATTGTCTTAAGATAATGGGGTTTTTTGCTGAGCTATTCTGTCGTGAACTAAATCTAATATCAACTTCCAAGATTCTTTCAAATGTCTTTTTCTTCCTGGATTAAGTGTTCATTTTTTATTAAATACATCTGACCAGAATATTTAAATGCTAATGGCTTTGAATCCTAGGATTAAAAGTGATTTAAATGTCCTCAAGTCCCAAAGCAGAAAATAGAAATGTAGAGATGGAGTTTAAATCCATTGCTCATCCTTCAGATAGAATTGCATCTAAGCCTATTAATCATTATGCTAAATAGTCTATCCAAAAGGATCCTAGCCAAATCCTTTGTTAAGGCTGACTTTACCTAATCATGAGAATAACTCTAATAGCTAGGATATTACAAGGACTATTGAAAATCATTGATTTAAGTTTTTTTTCCTCATTGTAATCTTAAATTAGGTTTGTCCCTTCCATGTTGATTAACAATAGTCACATACATACCATCCAAGCCAATGGGAATCAGGTGGCATATAAATTAAATAATTCCATCCATCCATCCATCCATCCATCCATCATAGGTTATTCATAGTTTTCTCATTCATAGTTCATCCACATTTTTCCCCATGTACATTCTGGATATTCCTTGCAGACATTGAGGTTCTCCTTCTCAGTCTCCTAGATTCTACTTCTTGCCTCTTCCTGGGTTCAAGATTTGATACACGGGGAGAACCAATCTTTCCCCTTGTCAGTCCATATACAAATAGAAATATTGGAAGGGCCAGGGATTTGGCGGGCTGCTGTCCTGTTGATCAGCTTATACAGGAGAAATGTTAATTATCTCTTCCTATCTACTATGTTGTTTTCAAAACATAACAGATATTCTATCAATGGAAGTGAAATCTGGCAAAACCTCTCTTCTTGCTGCTGGTGGGACTTGTTTTTCCTCTTTGTGGAGGCAAATTAATACAATTGAACGAGTCCAGAGGTATTTCACGAGAAGAGTACTCCACTCCTCTTCTCGCAATAGAATATTATGCCACCAGGCTTGAAATTTTGGACCTGGACAACCTAGAACTACGCCACCTACGGTCTGACCTAAGCTTAGTACACAAAATTGTCTGCTACAATGTCCTACCTGTCAATGACTACTTTAGCTTCAACCGCAATAATACATGGGCAAACAATAGATATAAATTCATAGTAAACTGCTCCAAACTCGATTGCAGAAAATACGACTTCAGCAACAGAGTGGTCAATGCCTGGAATGCACTACCTGACTCTGTGGTTTCATCCCCAAATCCCCATAACTTTAACCTTAAACTGTCTATCGTGGACCTCACCCCATTCCTAAGAGGTCTGTAAGGGGGTGTGCATAAGTGCACCAGCGTGCCTACCGTTCCTGTCCTATTGTTCCCATTTCATACTCATTTCTTATGCTTATGCTTATACCTGTTTATACTTATATGTTTATATGTTATGTTTATACTTATGCTTGTTTTCTCATACATGCTTGAAAAAATATAAAAAAAATAAAATCTCTGAATTAGAATGATAGCTAGGGAAGGAACAATTAACTCTTACTCTTCCCAACGAACTGTTAAAAAAAAAACCAATTCTTTTTTTATTGGTGATTGACTAGTCATGGAAATTTTGTATTTGACCAGCATTGCAAATAAGAAAAAGAAAACAGATTGTTACAATAAACCTATTGTTCTCCAAATTATCATAAAACATATCTAAATCAAAATTTGGCTCAGTGAAAGTATTTGAGAACCCAGAATAGGAGTGAAGGGTTAACATAAAATAATTTTATGTATTATCAAGATTGAAAATAATTGGGATTAGAGAATATATTTAGAAATAGTGGATCTTAGGATATATAAGGGACACCACGGGAAGATTTGGAAAAGAGTTTCACTCTCTCTGGAGCAGTGGTGGGTTCCTACCGGTGCGGTCCACTCTATAGCACCGGTAGCGGCCCGCTGGTGACGTCACAGTACCGGTGCGGTCAGTTGCTGGTGCCTGGGCACCACCACCATTTTAAAAAAAAATTAATTTTTTTTAACAATTTTCTTCTGCGCATGCCCAGAAGCCGAGCTTCTGGCACTGCGCATGCACTGCCTTCCTACCCCACAGTGAGTCCAAGCAGAGGAGGATGGCTGAGGGAGCGCGTGAGACGCTGAAAGAATGGGCGGCAGGAGCTATCTCCATTCCCCTCCCTTCAGCAGTCCGAGAAGCCACGAACGTGCGGTGATGATCCCAGGCATTTTTGCACGTTCGAGGCTTCTCGAGCTGCTGAGGGGAGGGGGAATGGGCGGCAGGACCTATCTCAGTTCCCCTCCCTTCAGCAGTCCAAGAAGCCACGCCCACCCAGTCACATGGCCGGCAAGCCACACCCACAAAATAAGCCACGCCCACAGAGTGGTAGTAAAAATATTAGGAACCCGCTCCTGCTCTGGAGCCACAAGGTCAATGTCTTGAGGATATGAAATGCACACACCCATAGTGCAGAAGAAAGAGATTAAACAGTCTCTAGAAAAATGCCCATCTACCCATTTACTCAGAGTTACATTATATAAATACACTGCAATAGAGTATAGGCTTGTGGTGATTGGCCACTATTGGAGGTGGAGTTTTTTTTTTATTCAAAAAGTTTTATTAGTACAAAGTACAAACATTTTTCTCTTTTCTCCCCCCCTTCCCCCCAGACCCCTCCCCACCCCCCTCTCACCCTCCCCCCCTCTCACCCCCCCCGACTTCCCAGAAAAAGCACAGGGTATAGTATTCAATAAACATAAAATTAAAATATACTCACAGATTATTAATTTCAAAATTTCTCTAGTTCTTTAACTCCTTGTTACTCAAAACCTTTTAAACATAATCTAAAAATTAGGCATATATCATTAATAAACTAGCATTCCAATATATCAGATTATTAATTTCAGAATTATTCTATATCTTTAATTCCGTATAACTCATTTAGAAGTAGTCAAAAAAAATTCTCTTTTTCTTTTTAACATGTATCATCTCTAGTCCATTCCACTATATATCTTTCATTTGAATAATCTTTAAAATATAATAATAAAAAGAAAAAAAATTCTTTTTCTTTTTCTCCCTTTTTTTCGCCATCTCGGCCAAATGGACAACCATCAGCGTCAATTCCTCGATAATAGATAAATCTTCCTTCTTCCAACACTATGCTGCCAATAATCTGGCATTTAAAAATCAACTTAATTACTGTTACAGTACAATCCGTAGTTGTTCCCAACTAAAAAGAACTATATTATAAACTTAATCTTTCTATAAAATATTTTGAATAGTCCACCATGTTTATATCCAAAAACCTTAATTGTCTTTTCTTTTTTTAACATAACCATCGTATACAAAAATACATAACATCTTCCGGAGGTGGAGTTTTAAAGAGGAGAAGGAGGAGTCCTGAACTTGCTCAAGTAGTGCAAATTGAGTAGGGACATATTTAATCCATTCAGTTTCCCCGTATTATGACAGGCATTGTAATTATCTTTAAATTATAGTAATCATTTCTGATTTTGTATGAAACGATATAAATTAGTATGTTCACATTCATTGAAACATATACAGTATACCCTTTCTTTTTATTTTGAGGAGCTGCATCAATGTGAACCCTAATTTGGTTGAAGCACTGAAGCTGGGAAGGAGAGAATCTTTGACTCTCATACCGGAGAAGAATTTTTTGTAAACAAGAGATAAATGGCCAAAACCTTCAAGGCTGGGAATTAAATGGCCAAATGGTCATTGATTCCAAATGCTAGGAGAGGAAATTCCCAGGACTTAAACTTTATTTTCAAACTACATTGGAAATAATGTAGTTATAGAGCAAAATTCCTGGTGCTGCTAACAAATAACTCCTTCCTAATTGTGTACAATAAATCTACTTATCTAATTCTCCAATTCTGCTTGGAGACTTGAAGAGGAGAGAGAGAGAGAGAGAGAGAGAGAGAGAGAGAGAGAGAGAGAGAGAGAGAGAGAGAGAGAGAGAGAGAGAGAGAGAGAGAGAGAGAGAGAGAGAGAGATTTCAGTGTCTGCTACAAAGCTTTGACCTTTAAAGCAGGAAACACTCTTGTACTTACACATTATGACTTTGTAATATATTTATTCATTTATTTATTTATTTGTGAGATTTATATACCGCCTCACAGTGCAAGCACTCTCTAAGCGGTTTACACCATTAAGCAATGTATATTTTATATTGCCCCCAACAATCTGGGTCCTCATTTTACCTACCTCAGAAGGATGGAAGGCTGAGTCAACCCTGAGCCGGTGAGATTTGAACAGCTGAACTGCGGATCACAGTCAGCTAAAGTGGCCTGCAGTGCTGCACTCTAACCGCTGCGCCACCTCAGCTCTTAGCTATATCACTTTTATATCTACTATATTAGCAATTGCTCTTTGTTAATTGAAGTAAAATGTAAAAAAAAAAGTATTGGGGGTATTTAGTGATAGATTATGATGAAGCAATGTGATCTGGACAGCATCACGGTCAGCTAAACTGAAGGTCATTCCTTTTTGTGTGACATCATTTATCATAAGGTGCTACCTTTCTTTACAATCCCTATTCATGGTTTAGTGTCAGAAGTCTCAGTTAGCTTGTCACAGAGGCCAAATTCACTGTTTGCAAGCTAATCGCACTGCACTGCACTGCATACACAACTACTGTACTGTTTGATTTGGTTTGACAAATCCAGTCTATAAAATACAAGGAGGAAGAAAACTGACTTGCATCAGCAATATGATAGCACAGTATGATGACTCAGAATTAAAGACTGAAACAAGCTACGGAACACTAACGAAAGGAGAAGATGTAAGGCATAGTTGGTGGTTAATGTGAGTATTAGAAATACATTAGAATACTTTCAGCTGTGAGTCAGTCTTCGATACAGAAGCTGTTCTACCCATTAGATTGCAAACATATTCCAAGAAGTATGCAATGCATGGTATAAAATGTACATCTATTTTTGCTCGTTGTGACAAAATTGATGTTTGTTTTATGTGACAGTGTCAGTACAGGAAAAACATCAAGGTGAAATTGAGGCAACTCGCTAGAATACACTTTGGTACCAGATCTTCACAAGGATTCCATGTGGCAACAGTTGAAACATAAAAGAAAGCCACATTGCCCTAAATTTTTGGTGTGAATATCCTCAGTGGAGGTGCGACCATTCAGGCATTATGGGCTGAGATTTAGAAAAAACACACCAGTCCATTTTAACTGCAGGAAAAGACAGGAAACTATGATCGTCATGCTGGAAGCTGCCCAGAGTTTGATATTAGATAGGTGGCGAGATAAAAGTTTTAAATAAATAAATGCTGTGAAAATAAATGCTTCATAGTGTTCAATGTGGGTTATATTGTTTTCCTAATTTCATTCCCCCCCCCCCTCCACCAGTCTTCTTTAGATCAGGGGTAGGTTCCTCCCGGTTTGGACCGGTTCGCCCAAACTGGTAGCGACTCACTGGTGATGTCACGATGATGTTACTGACATGGTTCGGTCGGTGCCGGTCTGTGGGCGCTGCCATCTTTTTTTAGAATTTTTTACGATTTTTTCCCCAATTTTTTTAATTTTTTTTTCTTCTGAGCATGTGCAGAAGCCAAGTTTCCGGCACTGTGCATGTGGTCGACATCTTGTTTTTGGCTTTTTTTCAGATTTTTGGGAAATCCGCATGCAGTGAAGAACGTGAAGAGTGGGCGCACCCACGAGTTGCGCCCACGCGGTGTGGGAGGAAGCGAACCGGCAGCGAGATAAGTAGGAACCCACCCCTGCTTTAGATGATATTCTGGGCCACAGCTGTCCTTTTCCACTCATTCTTTCTAAATTTGTATTAGGTCCTGAAGAAATCCTAACCCTGAAATATTTTGAAATCTGAAATGCTTGGCAAAATATTCCTATTCCCTCTGACCTATTGGAAACTGTAGTATTTGTAATTTCTCTCTTGTCACATTTCCATTGATGTTGATATATGGCAAAGGAATGTTAATACTTGGAAAATATTCTTGTCATTGCCGGAGTGATTCCTATAAGATGGAGGAGTTGTAGGAAAAAGGATTATGTGAATTAAAAGTATACAGGCTCCATACTCAGTAGGGCTACAACTGTTTCTAGTGGAAAAAGTTTTTTGCAGCTGTACACTGAGAAATTGTTTACATTTTTTTTAGCTGTCAAATCTTCTTCCGCCATCCACCTGGATTCATCTTGAATGGATGGGTTGTAATTTTAGCTTGACAGCCCATCAGCTCCTATTGGGAGCAAAAAAAAAAGCATTTTCTGTTGTTAAGTCTTTGGTTCCAATTAGTGCCACAAATCTACAATGAATGGTGGAAAATCAGGCCCAGGAAGATAATTAATACCTCTTACACAACACACAATGGGATGCAGTATTTATGGTATTGCATTAGAAACGGGGAGACCCAGGAACTAGTGCAGCTTTAGAAGTTCATGAGGTGACTGTGGTTGCTCTGTCAGCCCAGTGTAACCCACAGGTTTATAATGGGGACAAATGGAAGATGTTAACACTATGTATGCTGCCCTGACCTTCTGTACTAAATGTGAGAGAAGGGAGGGAGGGAGGGAGGGAGGGAGGGAGGAAGGAAGGAAGGAAGGAAGGAAGGAAGGAAGGAAGGAAGGAAGGAAGGAAGGTCATCTAATAATAGAAACTTCATGTAATGGTTTGCATTACTGCACTCCCTTGAGTGACCTTATCATGGACATTTCCAGTTTTTTGACAACAATATAGAAGTAATTTGCCACTGATTTCTTTCCTAAGATGCTTCTTTTTTCAATTTTCCAGTCCACCATACAGCCTGGGGATTTTCAGGCTGTATGGTCCATACAGGCTCCATCCACGTGCTAACCATGTCCAGATAATGTTGAGATCAACCAAAGTCAAGTAGATCTTGCCATTTAGCAGGGCTGTTGGGCATTCTAGTGGATGCTAAGACTGCATAGAATTACAGTAATCAAATCTCCCAAAATTCCAGAGTTGCATTAAGGCTACACAGAGCTTTTAAAGAGCAGGATATATGTAAAATAAAACAATACGTCTATCTAGATCATGATCTGGAGGCAAATTACCTCGGCCTCCTTGTTTTGTTGATGTTCAGCTTTAATATACCAGAATGACTTATAAAATCAAATAATGCAATAGTCCCTGACATCAAGCTTACTGTTTGAAATATATGGAAAGAGAATGAGTGGGAGGTGAAAAAATGTTTCATCCTGATGAAACATCTTGATGAGGTTAGCATTGTCACTTTTCTTTACCTAGGCTGCCCTGTTTTTTACTTAAATGTTCTTTCCTTCTCCTCTGCTTCTATATCTCTTCTGCTTTTGCTTTCTGTTTATGAGCTCAAACCTTATCAAGATCTCTTTGTGGAAGCTTCACTGCTTCTGTTTCTGCTCTTTCTTTGGAACAAGTTGGTTCATCAAGAGTTGTAGATGATATGAAAACGTGATGACAGAAACAGCACAAATGTCTGTCAAATCTATGACAGGTGACAGCAATGGTTTAATTGGAGATTTCAAAGCATATAGTGTTTTCCCTGTCACATCTCTCTCATTATAATTCCATTTTAGTTCTAGTGCCATCTAAAGCACGAAAGCCAGCTGGGTGACTTTGGGCCAGTCACTGTCTCTCGGCCCAACCCACCTCATAGGGTTGTTGTTGTGGGAAAAAATAAGAGGAGGAAAGGGTATTAGGTATGTTTGCTGCCTTCAATTACTTATAAAGTAATAAAGGCAGGTAAAAATTGATAAAATTAAAATAAAATAAAATTAAATTAATTAATAAAATGAAATAAATTGATATGAAATGAAATGAAATGAAATGAAATAAAAATTTCCTGAGTTGGGGGAATTATAAGCTATCTTCTGGACTAGGTGGAACTCTACAATGATGCTCATTAATTCAGCTATAATTGTGATTGGGAATGCATCTTGATTGAAAACTTTAATGCCAGCAGGCTTAAGCAACTGCCAAAACCCTTGCCCCACCAAATGCTGGCCTGTGCCATGTTTTTTGACAGTTTTTTTTTAAATTCCCAGTCTCATTGTAAAATCAGAGTAGTGGGGGAGGCAAAGTTATGTCTGTCCTCTATTACCCTGATTCCTTATTTTCTCTCAGACAAACATGGCAACATGGTACAGGAATACATCACTTTTTTTTTCTACATAGCAATCCTTCCCAGATCTCAGCTGAGAAGGGTGGCAGAGATAATGATACCCCTTGCCACTATTCTCACATGACCAGTTAGAGAGCAATCTGTGAGGAGGGTGCCAAAGGTAGCATGGAGCAAGACCATCTCTGGCCATTGCTCACCACTCAGAGGGAGATGGCAAGCAGAGGTTACATCAATCGATCCTGCCCACTTGGCTGCTTGAAGACCACTTGCAGAGGAGCAAGAAGTCACAATTAAAGTGAGAAGGGCATGGAGGACAAGGGTGTCCTAGATGACAGGACACACTTAGAATAATGAAGGACATTGGCAGTGACTGCTTTTGCTGTCCCTGCCTCTAATCCCAAACGTTAACTGTCCTTTCTTCAAGGGCTGTTTTGGCAAGCCATACGCTTGCACTGAAGTGCTATGAACCCAGAAGAATGCAAGGCTCATTCAGCCTTCGTTATATTTAAATGCTTGCCTGTATTTATAGATGATGATGAGGAAGATATATTGGAATTCAAAGCATCTTCTAGAAAAGCTAGGGGGACAAAATGTGCCAGGATTATTTATTTTGTTTAACATTTTCTAGAACTTAACATTTCTTTTCCCAGAGCATTTTCCTCCCACTGCCTCCCAGTGAATTGTGAATCGGCCTGGAATTTCTGCAAAATGTGGAGCTGTCTCCCCTTCAGAAATAGACCTTGGATATTTGAGGCAAAGTATGTTTCTGACTGAAAGGGTACCAGTATAGCCTTGGTTCAGCAAAGACTGGATCAAATCATCCCTATCAAGGGATGGCTTCAGGGTAGCCGGTTAGATCAAGGGGCCGCAAACCGCAAAGTAGCACTGGGAAGTGCTTTGCAGATTGATGACTTTTCTCTTGCTTCTGGGGTTGTGGAAGATAATTTATAACGCGGCAGCTTCAGTTACATATCTGGAGAACATTGAGGGAGAGCTGAATAATGCCATGAGCCCAGGGGCGGGTTGCTTACTTACTGGTACCGGTGCGCTGCGTGCGCATCTCCACATTTCGGGCGCGTGGGCGCTCACTACGCGCATGTGCCCCCTCATGTGATTTTGCTTCTGCGCATGCAGAGAAGCAAAATCACATCGAAATCTCGCACGCGCGTCCCCTCGCGAGATTTTGGCACAATTTTGCTTCCGTGCATGCACGGAAGCAAAATCGCCCAAAAATTCACCGAAAAAGATGGCGACGCACGCAACGGACTGGCGGAGAGGGCTCTGGAGCGGTCACGCGCAAATTGCGCAATTGGCCGCTCCCTACCGAAGCTACGTATTGGACAGCTCCGGCAGGAACCCACCTCTTCATGAGCCCATTGACATTGGCAAGAGGATCTGTCCAAGGACCTTCTCCCTATTCTGCTACAGTAAACTTGTTGCCCATCAAGGCCCACCTGGGATAGCAAAGCTAATACATCCCTTTGTGCTTCATTTTCTCAGCCTCTTCATTTGGTCTCTCTTGTGTTAATGGATTGTTATATTTCTCTGCCTGCTTTTCCTACACAAGTGGAAGCTTAATTCAACCTTCAATATTCAGAGCACATCAGTCCACCCCATACTTTTAAACTTTATATGATTGGGGCAGATTTAAATCCTCAACAATGAGTTAATGGTCATTAGGCTAATATGAACACAGGGACAAAGGATTCATGTTTTTGAAGAAATGAGGGAAGGGCTGCAAGGCTACTGATGCTACTTCCTTTCTGCCAGCCTCTTCTAGTATAGCTTGGTTTTCTCCACTGCATATTATGGACTTGCGAGAAGAGTGGCATATAAATTTGATAAATAACAAATAAATAAATCTTAATCTTTAGCCTGGTCCTGATGCCACTGCTCACCAACAACATGAATTGCTCCACCCCAACATGATTGAGTCAAGAAAATGTCAATTGTTGCTAAGGAGCCTCAATCCACTTGCTTTCCTTCAACAGCCAGTGATGACTTTCCCTTCCAGCCAGCTATTTCAACCTTTCTGCGCTCCTATGATCCATGATCACAAGGAGCAAAACATGGCAAATGAAGGGACACTCTTCGCAGCAGGGGTGGGTTCTACTTACCTTCCCTACTGGTTCTCATTGTGTTGGAAGTGCGTTACGTCGCGCAAATGACCCTCTGTGCATGCGCAGAGGGTTCTTTGCAAGCCACTTTCAAGGAGTGGCAACTGGAGAACCAGTTTGGGGGCGTGGCTGGGCAGCCATCACTGCCGGTTCGGCGAGTGGGGGCAAATTTCCACCACCGGTACGGGAGAACCGGTCTGAACCAGCAGCAACCCACCACTGCTTTGCAGTCATCTCTTAGACCCCCTGCAAAGCAAATAGAAAAGTAAGAGTAGTTTTAAAGAATGTTTGTAATTTTAGGTATTCTAAAGACTCATTGCTCAACAATTTGGACTGATCTTCATCCTTGCTATCTTTGTTGTTGTTGTTGTTGTTGTTGTTGTTCTTGTTCTTGTTCTTGTTCTTGTTCTTGTTCTTGTTGTCCTGTTTCAAAACAGAGGGAGAGGATATTTAAAAAAAACAAACTCTGTGATGAAATCCTTGAGGACATCCAGCTTAAATTGAATCCTGTACAGAGTCACCCATCCCTACTACTATCACTGTCCCTCCCCTGCCAATAAATGAAGCAGCTTTCTGATAAGAGCCGAGTTGGTGCAGTGGTTAAATGCAGCACTGCAGGCTACTGCTAGTTCAGCAGTTTAGCTGTTCAAATCTCACTAGCTCAAGGTTGACTCAGCCTTCCATCCTTCCGAGGTGGGTAAAATGAGGACCCAGATTGTTGGGGGCAATATGCTGAACTCTGTAAACTGCTTAGAGAGGGCTGTAAAGCACTATGAAGCGGTATATAAGTCTAAGTGCTAAGTGCTATTGCTATAACTTGCATTATATCCTGTGAATTATTTAAAAAAAATATGAATCAGAAATCTCACACCATATTGAACCAAATTAATTTATCTCTAAATCTTGGAGCACAGATATTAATTGAATTACACCCTATTTGAATCTTCAGTTTCTGGTCTGAATCACACCAGAGCTGATTTATAAAGACCTAGAGATTAGTTGTATGGTTATTATTATTATAATTAGTTATATTAATGTGTAATGTGTTACATTATAATTAGTTACACTAATGTGTAATCAGAACCCTCCCTGCTGTCAAATGTTGTTTAAAATGTTTTCTGTTACAGCCAGTCCCTGTTTAGTGAGTACTTCAATTAGTGACCAGTCACAAATATAACAGTATTAAGTAGTAGTTAGAGGGAGTAAAAAAAACATTTTTCAACCACTTACACCCAAATTTCTGCACCTGACAATAATGCATGCAGGAAGAGAGTAACATCTGCATTTCTGCATGACACAATTTTATTTAAATGAGATGGCAGCACCCAGCAATTTTCTCAGCATCTCTCTCTTTTTCTCTATCATGTGGTACATTTAGTAACCATTTCACTTCGGAACAAATTGAACACAGTCTTATTTAGAAAAATCATTTAGGTTAGAAATGCTAGCCAAAAATGCAGATCTATGAGTGAGCAGACACACCTCTCAGAGAAAACGTATCATTAAATATTTTGAGATAATCAGTTGCTTCCAAACCCAGCTCAAGGGGCTCAGTTTGATATATAATGCTTTACATGACTTTCAAACAAGTTTTCTTTCTCATACCCTGTCTAATCTGGGCTTTTGTGTCTTCTTTAGAACACTCAGCAGTATCTGCAGCAAATAGTAGTAACTCTGAAATGACAACATCCATGTGATGATGTCATCTCATAAATGCCATGATTGTGTTCTCACATCCTAAGCATATGTATGTGTGGGTTCTGCCTGTTGTCATCAACATGACAAAAGCAGCATCACATTGCAAGCTCCATCCCTTTGGAACATTTGTGTAGTGCCATGCTGAAGATGCAAAATAGGTAAAGCTTATGATGGTACACTTTTCCTTTCGTTATTATTCTGTTCTCCCTTGACTCCCACTGCAGATGCTATTCGTCCAAGTCTGATGCAACTACATCTTGCATGATGACAGCATCTCTTGAAATACTTTCTGATATCTTTTACTTTCCTAGGACCGAGTAGTAATTTTTTGTCCCTTAATGGCACAAGGTTATATCTATTGCTATCAACTAGTAGCTGGATACCCATGCTTTGCTTCAAAAGTAGGTGATCGGGCTTGATTAACTGACAGTTAAAGCTTGAAAATTAATGAGTAGTTTCAATTGGGCTTGATACATTGACACTTAAAGCATGAAAATTTATGTAGAATGTGTAACTCCTTAGCATCAGAGCGTGTTAATATAAGGCAACTGGCAGTTGGAACAGAGTTATTTTCAGGTGTGGAGGGGGAATAGAATATCTAAACTCGCAGCCTGCAGGCCAGATGAGTCATGCGCTGGCCATGGCCACGCCCGGTTTAGTGAAGGGATAGCATTAGAACATGTTAATATAAGGCAATTGGCACAGAGTTCTTTTCAGGTGGGGAGGGGGAGTAGAACGTCTAACATCAGAGCGTGTTAATTAATATAATAGTGTATAAGAAATACTAATGATCTGATGGTCATTTCGATAAATCCTTTCTTAGCAAGCACCTAGAAGCCAAGAGGAACATATGTGCCAAGTTTCAAGTTTGTAGGCTTTACAGTTCTGGAGATTTCGTGATAAGTGAGTGTTATTTGGCTTTTATATATATAGATTATATTAACACACTCTGATGCTAAGGAGTTAAACTTTCTACTCCCCCTCCCCACCTGAAAAGAACTCTGTTCCAACTGTCAGTTGCCTTATATTAACACACTCTGATGCTACCCCTTTGCTAAACCGGGCCTGGGCGTGGCCAGCGTGTGACTCATCCAGCCTGTGGGCTGGGAGTTTAGACATTCTATTCCAGAGGTGGGTTCCTACCAGTTCTAACTGGTTCTTTAGAACCATTAGTAAACCCATGATGACGTCACGGAGCCGGTTCTGTCAGTGCCGGTCCGTGGGCGCCACCATCTTGTTTTTTGCTCGCCCCGCCCACTCACTCACTCACTCCTCACCGCCTAAGCTGCCTTCCCAGTTCCCACATGGTGCCTGCCCTGTGCCCCAACTGAGCTGCCTCCTCCTGCCTACAAGTAAGTCACGGTCGCATGGGTATCCAGCTACTTGTACTGTATAAGAAATACTAACGATCTGATGGTCATTTCGAAAAATCCTTTCTTAGTGAGCACCTAGAAGCCAAGAGGAACATACGTGCCAAGTTTCAAGTTTGTAGGCTTTACAGTTTTGGAGATTTCATGATGATGCATTAGTGGCATTTGGCATGTGTGTGTGTGTGTGTGTCTATGTCTAGATATCTATATACTTATGTCTATGTCTATATCATCTATCTCTATATTTATCTATCTAAATAAGGATAGCCGCAGTGGCGCAGTTGTTAGAATGCAGTACTGCAGGCTACTTCTGCTGGCTGCTGGCTGCCTGCAATTTGGCAGTTCAAATCTCACTAGGCTCAGGGTTGACTCAGTCTTTCATCCTTCCGAGTTCGGTAAAATGAGGACCCAGATTGTTGGGGGCAATATGCTGACTCTATCAACTGCTTAGAGAGGGCTGTAAAGCACTGTGAAGCGGTATATAAGTCTAGGTGCTATTGCTATCTATATCATCTATGTCTCTAGCTAGCTTTCCAGCTATCTCTGATTTATATAGCTCTCTATTTTGCAATTGTGACTCATCACATTCCTTTATATATTGTGAAGAATGCCATAGGCATTAAAGCTTGCAATTTCTTTTTAGTTTAGAAAGAGTCTCAAAATGTATATTTTAATTTAGGTCTTTTAGCGTTTTTATGCTGCCAACAGTATGGTCTTTATTCTGAATTAACATACTTCTAGAAAAGCAAACATAAATATTCTGCAGCACCTTTTCTTTGGAAGCAAGTCAGAGACTTGAATGTATGGTAGATAAAAGACGTTAACTGGGATTCTAATATTCTCAGGTTCAATCTGATAAGAAAGATGATGTTCTAGGATAGTAAAGATGTGTCTTAAGTCATTAACTATTCGTAAAAAGAGATTCTTATTTTTACTAATGACATGTTATAGCATCAGTTTTCCTCCCTCCCTCCCTGACAAATATTTACAAATATTTTGATTTTTAGAGTTTCAAGGTCATAACAAAGATCACTTTCTGGCAGTCTCCTCTAGAATGAACTTCAGGGCATTCATACAATTAAAAGGAAACTAAATGAATTAATGCTGATGATGATGTGGACCAGGAAGGGATTGTACCCAGTGGGTTACCAATAGTTTACAGCCAGAGCAACAATTAGGCACAGGGTCCACAATCTATCCATACACTCACTGCTTCCTGTATTGCCTTGATTGCTTGCCATTTCCTGGCAATCCTCACCACCAAAGGGCTCTGATTCGTTCAACAGTCACAGCTTTGCCTGTATTCAAGCTGAGTAGAACATCCCCTCTCACTGTTACGGGATTTCTTGATAGTTTGCTTTGTGCTGACCATTTGGGAGCATTCAGGTGTTTCCTCACTACTCTGAATAATAAGGGAGCAATCTTTCCTAGTGTGATCAGCTTGATTGTTTTTGTATGCAGCATAGATGTTATTCATTAATAAACAAAACCAAGAAAAAGTTTGGGACGGAAGGGGAAGGAATTACAGGGAAACCCCTAGAAACCTGATGTGGCCCAGAAGGAGATCTTCCTGTTAAGTTAGTAGGCAGACCATGAAAACTTTGCAGGAAATAGGGGCAGTCCATGTGTCACAGCTGTTGCAAAGAGCAGCTGCCATACAAAGAGCCTTTGGAGTGGTCCATGTGGAAACTATTCCACATATCCTGACCTCCAACCTTTGCTGTCAGCAGCAGCCTGTTGCCTGGTCCTCAACCCAGGAAGAAGGCTGTTCAGGTACCTTGTAGGTTGGTAACTAATAAAGTACCATCATGGCATCACTTTGAGAAGGATTCCTATCTCCATTGCAATACTGACTCGCCTCTTTCAACATCCTGCCTTCAAAAATGGCTCACAAGGAAACCATGTGATTTACGAGATGAAGAAAGCTTTGTGTTTCAGTCAGTTGTTAAAAATCCCTTGATTGCGTTTGTCTGTCACTGCTTTCATAAGTCATCTCACAGCCATGTCCATAGGTTCTAACCATAATTCATCTTCAGAAAGTTGTAAGCTCTTTATACACACCGTCTAAGCCAATGTGTGGTCCACGGACCCCTGGGGGGAGAACGTGATGTCATTACAGGGGGTCTTGTGAAGGCTTGAATAAATGTTATGATTTAAATCATGAGTTACCGTATTTTTCAGAGTATAAGATGCACCTTTTTCCTCCCTAAAAGTGGCTGAAAATTTGGGTGCGTCTTATACTTCGAATGTAGCTTTTTTTTTCCCCAGCCCATACTAGGTGCTAACAGATCTTCCCAGCTCTTACCTTGCAGGCTTTTTCATTGTTACTCTCTCCAAAGAATGTTTTTCCAGCCCTAAGTCTTTGCAGAATTTTTTTTCATTGCTCTACTTGCTCTGAATAAATTTTCTTCTAGCCCTAATCAGGTGCTAACGATCTTCCCAGCTCTTATTGGCTTGCATGCTCTTTCATTGTTACTCTCTCAGAAGAAGGTTTTTTTAAGTCCTAACCAGGGGATAAAATAATGTGCTGAAGCTGACCAGACTAAGGATGTTAGCCAGATGAATACCTGGTAGGCAGATTGTTTTCCCCTATTTTCCTCCCCAAAAACTAAGGTGCGTCTTATACTCCGAAAAATACGGTAAGTCTTGGTGGTCTGTGGCCATGGTCTATGGCCACAAAAGATATTTAAAGGGGGTATGTAGTTAAGAAAAGGTTGAGAGTCACTGATCTAAATAAAGCTCAGATGGCTTCTTCAATATTAAAATTATCATATATAGATAGGCCACCAGAAAGAACTTCATATTCTTTTTTCCATTCTCCCTTTTGAGTTGCCTAACACTCCTTTAGTTCTCTCACTGTATTTATATTATTTTTTAATTCCTCTACAAAAAGAAAAGTCTGTTCTCTCTACAAGAACCCAAACCTCAAAACAAAACAAAACCCCACCCCCACCCCAAATCCTTTGGAAATAGATTATATATTATATGCAATTTCAAGTTGTTTTGTGATAATTCTAAGAGATTACTGTAATGAATAACAGCCATTTTTATAGCAAAGTTTCAGACAGGCGATATTTTACTTGGAAAATCTCCATTTTCCCCTTCTCTTGATTACAAGGTGTTTAAATCACTATCTGAAGGAAGTAGGAAACAGCTGTGGCTAAAACGTGCTTTTAAAAATGTCTCTTCCCCACCCCATTTTACAGGCAGAACTGCCAAAGTGAAAGCATTAGCAAACCGCAGAAATTAAGGCGAGAAAGCTGAAGCTTAAATTTTTGGTAGAGATCTAAAAGATGTCTGCTTTCTTTCTTCACTGATCCTGCACAGCACTAGACAGTTGTAGGTCAGTAGACGCTATTTCTAAGATGACCTGGGTTACGAGTATGAAGTGCCAGGCAAAGCAGTGGCGAGGATACCTATTGCTTGTCTTCCCTGAAGTCAATCAAAAGGTTTGAAGACCAAACTTATCCATTAGGAAATGACACCATTTGCTGTGACAGTTTCCAACGTTTTGAAGTATGACCCAGTAAAGTCCCTTGAAGTCCAGTGTGGCTCTGCCAATTTATTATGGCTAAAAGCAGCAGCGAGCACTTTATTCTCTGCTGAAACTATTAAGTGTGTGTGTGGGGGGGGTGTTGTAGGAGGGTGGGAGTTACTGCTCAGGTTGAGTTTTCTTCCTTAGCCATTAGATGAGAAGTTTAATAGAGTGAACTAGAAGCATGTCTATGCTGTTCTCATGGGAGTGATGGACACAATTCAAAAGAGTCCATCTTAAAATAACCCAGTCCTGAGCCAGGTCAAGCTTTACAAGTAACAACAAGTATCATGAATGGCACTCAGAAGCTTGTAAGGTGGTGGTATATAGGCAGAGGTGGGTTTCTGCCGGAGCTGCCCAGTGCGCAGCTCCGGTAGGGAGCAGCCAAATGCGCAATTTGCATGCGACTGCTCCGGAGCCATCTCTGCTGGTCCACCGTGCACGTCGCCATTTTTTTGTGAATTTTTGGCCGATTTTGCTTCTGCGCATGCGTGGAAGCAAAATTGCGCCGAAATCTCTCTCTCTCTCTCACGTCCCCTCGTGAGATTTTGGCGCGATTTTGCTTCCGTGCATGTGCAAAAACAAAATCACGTGAGGGGGCGTGCGCACGTAGCGAGCGAGTGCGCGCCTGAAGCATGGAGATGTGCGTGCAGCGCACTGGCACCGGTAAGTGAGGAACCCACCGCTGGTATATAGGCATACTGTAATACACACAGACACACACAGACACAGACACACACACACACACACACACACACACACATACACACACACGTACAGGTAGACCTTGACTTAAGACAATTGAACCCAAAATTTCTGTTGCTAAGTGAGACAGTTGTTAAGTGAGTTTTGCACCATTTTACGACCTTTCTTTCCCCCAGTTGTGAAGTGAATCACTGCATTTGGTAAGTTACTGTATTTTTCGGAGTATAAGATGCACCGGAGTATAAGACGCACCTAGATTTTAGAGGAGGAAAACAAGGAAAAATGTATTCTGAACCAAATGGTGTAGTAATATATTTTTTAATAAAATGCCAGTGTAGCAGAATACTTTTTACAACCATGTATACTTTTTACAAACTTCAAACTTGACAGCTTTAAGACTTCAACTCCCAGAATTCCTCCTCCAGTCATGCTAGCTCAGGAATGGGAGTTGAAGTCCACAAGTCTTAAACTTGCCAATTTGAAGACCCTTGCACCCCTAACCCCTAACCCAGGGTTCTTCAAACGTGACAGCTTTAAGACTAGTGGACTTCAACTCCCAGAATTCCTCCTCCAGTCATGCTAGATGGGGTAATTAGAAAGCAAAAACACCCCCTTTTTTGTGAAAAATGGCCCATTTTGCATGCAAAAAAAAATGGGGCATGCAGAGGGTTTGGGAAGCTCGCAGAGCACTCCTAGGGGTGGGGGAAGGCAAAAATGCCCCGTTTTCACCCATTTTTTTTTGCAAAAACAGGGCATGCAGAGGGTTTGGGAAGCCTGCAGAGTGCTCCTATGGGGTGGGGGAAGACAGAAATGCAATTTTTGTGAAAAACGTCCTGTTTTTCGCAAAAATGGGATGCGGGGGCGGGGCTTCGGGAGGCCAAAAATGGCTGTATTCGATGTATAAGATGCACCAACATTTCCACCCTCTTTTTGGGGGCAAAAAGTTGCGTCTTATACTCCCCAAAATATGGTAAGTGAATCTGGCTTCCCCACTAACAAAAGATTGCAAAAGGTGATCACATCAACCGGGAACAGTGCAACCGTCATAAATGGGAGCCATTTTGTCAAGCATTCCAAATTCTGATCCGTGACCATGGGGATGCTGCAATGGTCATAAGTGTGAAAAAAGGTCATAAGTCCCTTGTCTCAGTGGCGTTGTAACTTCAGATGATGACTAAATGAAAGGTTGTAAGTCAAGGACTATCTGTAATCACTTGCGTGCTGCATTCTCAACTGTAAAATTCCATATGGACTTCAAGGGCAACATCATGTAGACTATATTATAATTGTTCAGGCAGATGAATAAGAAATCATGGATACTCAGGCCCGAGCCTTGCAGGACTTTGAAGGTTATAACCAGTACCCCAAAAGAGATCCCCCCCAACTTTCTTGTAACCAATGCAGCACCTTCAGTACCACTGTTGTATGGGAATATCAGGTTATTCTAGTTAGAACAGGGACTGCTACACTGTGCATTAATTGTAGATTCAAAATGGTCTTCTGGGACCAAGTCATATAAAGCACATGATACTAGTGAAAGTGTACAACTGTTGGAGATATATGTAACATTGCTAAATTGTAATGTCAGACTTTTTAATTACAGTAAAAGTACAGCAGTTTCCCTTCCCAAGGAGAGTCTGCTTTGGCAAGTATCATTTGAAGAGACATAATGGAGGGTTTCTTTTACATCCTTTGCTTTGAATGCAACAGTTGAGAGAAAACGAGGGTATAAATTTGGTGAAACAATCCATCAAAATCCCTAGTGTCTTGCTTAATATTTGTCTGAAGTACAGCCTTTATGCGTTCACTACCAAATTATTTTTAAATACCTGCAGTCTTCCTTATGTGACAGAATAAATGGGCAAAATATTGAAGTCAGATAAAATTAGGCAGTTCATACAAAAGAACAGCGCGCAATGTCTCATACAGTAAAAGACTTGACCAGCTGAAGCTTATTCTTGCTCAAAGATTCCTGTCCTTTTGAACCATGGAAAGAATGAACGTGCATGTAGCGCATTAAACTTTCCATCTACTTGTTGCTTTTGCAGGATACAAGAAGGAAGAAGGAAGAGTAAAAATTAATCCTTTTCTTTTTAAAAAAAGGGGCAGAGCAAGCACATGCTAGACAAATTCCTTCTTTGGAATCAAATTGTTGGACAGGACTCTTATCAACTATCATATTGTAAGTATAGCTGGTATGATTTAGATTGGTTTTACAATGATCATTTTACATGTTTTTAAGTTCCAGTGAAGTCTGTCCTACAAATCAGTATGGTTTAAAAACTGATTACCTTGGTGGGATTGTGTACTTAATAGTTTCCTCTCTAAGATGGTATAAACAAAAACAAATGTCTACTTTTTCGCATAGACCAGAACAAATTATGGGAATATATACAATTTTACAAGGTTTTAAGATATTAATCAAGTTGAATAAAAGAACCATTGTTGAAAAAGGAAAAATTGTTTTATTACAATGATAATAGACTGAATATAATATAATAATAGAAAAAAATAAGGAAAATATTGGAAGATATAAGGAAGATAATGATGTAAACAATAACTTTATAGAATAAACATGATTTTGTACCACTAGGCTGTAAAAGGATAGTGTCGATGGGATGGTTGACATGTATGTTCAATGTTTTCTATTTTCAAAGATATTTGATACCTTATTTGTATATACATATGTTTACACATGTTTTTATGTTCGTTCGTTTGTATGTTTATTAGTTTTTTTAATATAATTAATAAAGATTATTTATTAATAGTTTCCTCTCAAACCCACCAGAGGTCCCACCATCGTTTTTCATCAACCAAATCAAAATGTCAAAGAAACTTGCACGGCAGACTTTGTTCGTAGAAAGAATTATACATTATTATTTAGTCTTATCCAAGAATAATCACTACTGAAGAAAATTGGATTTCAGTGCAAGAAAATATGCAGTTGCAGAATTGCAGGATAATTCTAATCCCATGTGGAGTATATGTCTAAGAGGAAGAATGAGACTCCATAGTTGCCCAAGGTTAAAGCCTTCAGCCAGGAGCTGGGCCAAATTATTATTTTTATTTATTTATTTCACATCTTTATTATTTGTTTTATAAACAACTCAAAGTGGTGAACATATCTAACATCCCTTCTTCCTCCAATTTTGCCCACAGTGACAACCCTGTGAGGTGAATGGGGTTAAGAGAGAATGACTGGCCCAAGGTTACCCAGCTGGCTTTCATGGCTAAGTCAAGAAGCCAATTATTTGATTGAATTTGTTCCTTTCCCAATTTGAACTAGCAAGTAATGGAGTTCTGATTTAAAGGACATGCGTACATACACACTTACATTCTACAAATACATTTCTTCCTTGTTAGTAGATCCATGGGCCTTCAAGCTAGGGCTTAGCAGGTCCAGGCTGCAAAAATCCAGATGACCCCTAGATAATAGCAAAGAAAACTTTGCTACCATCTGTCTGGAGTTTTGGAGCCCCAATGTAGCAGAAGTCCTAATGTAGGTTAACTGATGAGTAGTCTGCTGCACAGTCAATGGCTTAAGTAGTCTATAAACCCAACCATTAACTTCTTCCAATGAATGCTGAGTGATGGGATTTAAAGGAAGATGCCCAAGTAGTTTTGGCTGGGAATTCTCTAGAAGCAAGGTCATGAGAAACTGTTTTTGTCTTACTGGGCCTAGGACAGTGATGGCGAACCTTTTTTCCTTGGGTGCCGAAAGCGCAAGCACAAGTGCTATCATGAGCGTGCAAGTGCCCACACTCATAATCCAATGCCCCCTGCCCCCTGCGCACATGACCCCACCTCCCCCCATTTCCCGACTTCCGGCCCATTTTTCGCCCTCCCCAGGCTCCAGAGGCTTTCTTGGAGCCTGGGGAGGGCAAGAATGGCTTCCCCCAGCCCCTCTGGAGGCACTCCAGAGGCCGGAAACGACCCATTTCCCAACTTCCGGTGGGCCCGGTAGGCCTGTTTTCGCCCTTCCCAGGCTGCAGAGACTTCCCTGGAGCCTGGGGAGGGTGAAAATGTCCTCCCCGCCCCCCTGGAGGCCAAAAACGCCCTCCCAGAGCCTCCGCGCGAGCCAAAAATCAGCTGGCTGGGGCACATGGAGCTGAGCTAGGTCAACGGCTTGCGTGCCGGCAGATATGGCTCCACGTGCCACCTGTGGCACCCATGCCGTAGGTTCATCATCACTGGCCTAGGACATCAGACCTAGGGCCTAAAATGCCCTGAAAGAATTGGAGCTAGTAACAGGGAAAATACAGATATATGCAGAGGGTATTTTATTTCTTTCCAGGGCTGCTTTTGCTCAAGATTTACAGCTACAGTTTTGTTGTTGGTTGACTCAGGTTAACAATAATTTTGCTGTGTTGTAATGTCATGTAAAATATTATTGCAGATCTTTACTTTGTTGCCTTTTTTTTTAAAGGAAAAAAACCCTTGAGTGAGGCTGTAAGATTCCAGTATGGAGTTTTGCCCTTAGCACAACATACTCCAACAGTGCTTTGAACTCTAGTAAGAGGAAAAATCTGGAGACATTTATTTAAAATAGGGAAGGTGACTTCCTGTGGTGCCCCATCCAAATTTCACAAGAGGAGGCAGCTTTCTGTGTAATTCTTTCACCCTAAGGAAATAGCCAGACACAAGAAATTATCTAGCATACTTCTGTTGAGATTGGTGATAACTATCTCCACCTGATATGCTTTTGGGCAAAAACATCATCTACAAACTATAATTGCTTAGGAATTCGTATCATTGATTGTCTTATTAGGTTTTCCATAGTAAGAGTACAAAGCACATGGGTCAAAATGACTATAGCCGCTGCTTTTTTTTTTTCTTTCTCAGCAAAAAGAATTGAAAACAGCAGAACTTGTATCCTTTTGGGAAAACATTAACCCTTTTAAATTTTAGCTGAATACTTCAAGAATGTTGTTGCCAGAATTGTTTTGAAATACTTTCCCCATGCCTCTTTTAAAGCACGGAAAATTAGTCTCCAGGTTATTGGCACTAAAACTATGAAGATGTGATGCTGAACCAGCGCAGAAAGTACCCTTATCCAATTTAAAACACTTCAAAGACCACAAAAGCTAAATTCTTACTTTTCTGCTTGATTTTCTGAAGTGCCTGCCTTGAAGAATAATCACTGCCTTGCCATTATAAGGTCATGGCATAGATCTGATGTCTGGATTTTGATGGGACCATATCGGAAGAGATGGCACAGTTGAGTACCAAGTTTATTCCATTCTAGGAAAGACTTTCTCCAGATTGTCTTTATGTGGTATGCTGGTTAAGCCTGACTTTTTCTAATCAGAACCCTATAATGTTAGAGCTGCTAGCAGTACTCTATGCCAGTTAGTAGATAATTAGGCTAGCACAATGTCAGACAGTATCAGAGAGAGACAGACAAGATGCAAGTAGTCTTTAACTTACAACCATTCATTTAGTGACCATTCAAAGTTTCAACTCCACTGAAAAAAATGATGTACAACTAGTCCTTACACTTATGACCATTGCAACCTGACCAACAGTCACGTGATCAAAATTCAGAAGCTTGGTAACCAGCAGGTATTTATAATGGTTGCAGCATCCCAGAGTCATGTGATTGCCATTTGGTACCTTCCCAGCTGGCTTCCAACAAACAAAGTCAATGGGGAAAGCCAGATTTATTTAACAACCATGTTATTCACTTAACTGCAGTGATTTGTTTAACAATCATGGCAAAAAAAAGTCATAAATTGGGGCAAAACTCACTTAACCTTCATGCTTAGCAATGGAAATTCTGATCCCAACTGTAAAGATTACCTGTACAGAGAAAGAAGATGACACTAAGACAAAAAATTTGTAGTCTTGTTACCCCATGTTCTTAAAGACAGTAAATATAGTTCCAGCTCAAGTTAGCAGGGCTCCTCTTCTCTCCCAGTCAAGGGATTTAAACTTGCCCTAACCATAAAGAATGTAGAAGTAAGCTTTGATTTAAGACCGTGAATTGAAACTGATCAGCTTTGAATTGATATTCAGAGTGTTGAGAACTCTGACTATCCCCTAGTTGAGTTGGCAGGACTTGCACCAAAGTGAATCATTCAGCTAACACTGCTAACACAAGAAGAAAAGCAAAGAGATTTATTTATTTAGCCATCTATCCTCATAAAACAAGACTTCTTTCAAGTGTACACATATCCTAATTAAAATATAGCAGTAAAGGAGTATATTATAAAATGCTACAATCTAATAATATATAAACAAACCAAAATCAAATAATCAGTGTCTTTAAACTTACAAGGGAGCAGATTTGGACATTTAAAAAAAACCTAATGGGCAGAAAGTTTCAACACTAGAACAGATTGCCTTAGGAAATGTTGGTTTCTCTTTTCTATAAATATTTAAGAGAAGCTGGATAGTCATCTGTCAAGGAGGCTGTAACAGTAGATTTAACAATGGGAAAAAGCTTGGACAAATCTTCAAGTTCCCTTTGAACTTTCTGTGATTCTACGAATATCATATTGATTAAGATAAATTTGGAATAAAGTGAATCAGGGAAGGGGGGAGAATAGTCATTTTTATAATATTCCATTTATATAGACTATTTTGAAACTGTTTTCACCTCACATAGGTAAATATAAATATATAGGTAAACAGTTTCAATTTCTTTTCCACCTCACATTGGTAAATACTAGTTGGCTAATGTTGCAAAAACAAAAATGTAAGCAATAAGGAATTTCTGAGTGTAGCCCTTTTTTATACCTCGGATGGCATCAGTTGAAAATTTGACCTTAGAAACATTTTTTGTAGACATTATTTGTGTAATATATGATACCTTATTCTCTCTTTTCTGACTGTAATGGAGCCTGCTCATTATGGTAATAAGTCATGATAGTCATAAAATGGGTCCTCATGATTCCATGACATTTTTTGTGGTGGTCATTAAGTGAACACAGTTGTTAACTAAACCAATTGTAGTTTTACAATGTTTGCAATGCTTTAGCCAAAGAGTGAAATGCATTCACATGACTGTGGGATTCTACAAATGTAAACTGGTTGCCAAGTGTAACTGTTAGGATATTGAGTTTAGTAGCTGGAGCAGTGAAGTGTACAATAGGCTAGAAAACACAGTTGCAGTTGATTACTTAGAGAGTGCTGACTCATGCATAGGCAACCTACGCTATGATTGGTTGCTGTAAATATAAAGGGGGAGTTTCCCTTCCCCCCCTCCTTTTTTTATTCTGTGTGTTTGTATACTGTTTAATTTACTTTGTGATGTTCCTGTGTTCCTGACTATCTTGTGTTGTTTCTTTCTGGATGAATACAAAGACTGCTGTCAATTTGAATTAGATAGATAGATAGATAGATAGATAGATAGATAGATAGATAGATAGATAGATAGATAGATAGATAGATAGATAGATAGATAGATAGATAGATAGATAGATAGATATAGAGTCGGGAACGACTAGCACATATGTGCGAGGGGAACCTTTACCTTTACCTTTTTATATATAGTAGGCTATTTATATATAGCTGTTTCAGTGATTGATTGCTGTCACTGTCAGGAAATCTCTCCTGATTAAATGCTCAATCATGTGACTAGGGAGGGGGGCAGCCATCAGAACTTCAAACTGGGTCATAAATACCTCAGGGAGGTCTGGTGTAACTTTGAGTGGTCACTAAGCCACTCGTCAAAAGTTGAAGATCACCTGTATCCCCTCCTCAAAAAAGGCAAGATGATCTGTCAGGCCACATTTCAGGTTTTTGGTGTAAATTCTAACTTTACTTATAGTTGCTCACACAAAAGAAATGTAGGTTTGGAGTAGGGTTGAGAACTGTGCTAAGCAGGAATTAATTCTTTGACAAGTAGAAGTCACTTGTTCAAAGAGTGTAGCTGAAGTAACCTATGTTTAGACTCGGGTACAGGCAGTCCTCAACTTACAACTATTTCTTTAGTGACCATTCAAAGTTACAATGGCACTGAAAAAAGTGACTTATAACTGTCTTTCACACTTAGAACCACTGCAGCATTCCCATGATCACATGATCAAAATTCAGATACTTTGGCAACTGGCAGGTATTTATGATGGTTGCAGGGTCCGGGGGAGTCATGTGATCACACTTTGTGACCTTCTCACAAGTAAAGTCAATGGGAACCAGAGTCACTTAACAACCAGAATAATAGCTTAACTATGGTGATTCACTTAACTGTGGCAAGGAAGGTCATAAAATGGGGCAAAGCTCACTTAACAATTGTCTTGCTTAGCAATGAAAATTTTGGATTCAATTGAGATAGTAAGTCAAGAATTACCTGAATTAAAATTAGTTGTAGACTCCTTGTTTCCAGTCTGAAATAAATGGAGTATGTATGGGGGAGACCACTAATATAGTGCTCAAGATTTTGTAGACTATTCAGTGACCACATATTTGAAATCTCCATATTTTGGTCCTATTTAATACCTGGAGTTGTAATTAGATCTTTAATAGCTTGAGAATTGAGGACACTTGTCTGTCAAGAAGTATGGGCCAGAATTTAAGACCATATCCAGGTTTGGTCTTTAACCTTTGTGCTTTAACATGAAAGTTTCATGAACTTGAAGCATGAAGTAAATTTTAAAGGGAGTGTTATGAAGAAAATTGAGCAAAATGAAGGTTTGTGGCTGGACATAGTAAAGAAGAGAGCTGAGAAAGTGGAGGAATGATAAAGCGGTGTTCACTTTGTCATCCCAGAAAGTTGATTGGCTGAGAGGTGAACAAAGAAATGGAGCTCCTGAGCTAGGTATTTTCTGCAATGGTGGCCCATCAATTATTCTACCATGTCAAAGGCTTTCCAAGGCTCAGTTTGATTTGCTGCCTGAAAGCAGCAACTTTTGTTTCAAGAATCTGCTTGGATGAGGTGATTCAAATTAAATCTTGTTAAACTAAAGCATGTTTTTAAAGCTTTGCAAAACCCTAGATTTAGAGAGAAACTGAGAAACCAAGAGATATATTTTATTTATTCATTTTATTAATTGGATGTTGAGGCCACCCAACTCCAGGAAAGAACTCTGGGAGCTCACAATGTTTTTTTTTTCATACATAGTTTAAAGAAACATGAGCACTTGTACAAAAGCACAGAAATAATATGCAAACAAAATTCAACAGATGCTTCAAAGATACCTTAATTTATTTTTTTATTTATTTATAAACGCTCTTATAGGCCGCCCAATCCTGTAGGACTCAGGGCGGCGTACAACATGGATAAGAAACGTACAGTAAAAAATAGTGAGAACAATTTAAAAATTAAAAATATTATTAAACCATTATTAAAAACACCATTCATGGGGGAATCTGATCTTATTCACCCTGCCTGCCGGAAGAGCCATGTTTTTATGGCTTTACGGAAGGCCAGCAGGGTGGGGATAGTCCGGATCTCTGGTGGGAGTTGGTTCCAGAGGGACGCGGCTCCCACAGAGAAGGCCCTCCCCCGCGGCCCTGCCAACCGACATTGTTTGGCCGATGGGACCCGGAGGAGGCCCTCTCTGTGGGACCTAACTGGTCGTAGGGAGGTATGTGGTAGGATGCAGTCCCGAAGGTAACCTGGCCCTGAGCCATGTAGGGCTTTAAAGGTCAAAACCAACACCTTACATTGTGACCAGAGACTAATAGGCAACCAATGCAGCTGGCGGGGAATAGGTGTTACGTGGGTGTATCTCAGTATACCCACCACAGCTCGCGCAGCTGCGTTCTGTACCAGTTGCAGTCTCCGGATGCTCTTTAAGGGTAGCCCCATGTAGTGCGCGTTACAGTAGTAATCCCAGACCTGGAAACAGAAAGCAGGTCTTAAAGAGATTTTTGGAGTACTGCAGAAGTGTACAGTATGGTACAGTATACATACATACATACATACGTAGCTACATTCATACATATATCAATCAGAACCCTTGCTCTCTTTTTTAATATGACACAACAGTGTTACCTAAAGCCATTTGGTAAGCTGATCCCAGGCTGTGAAGCTTGAATAGGTGTGTGTGTGTGTGTGTGGGGTTTCCACCAATATTTTTTCAGCAAATTGTGAGCATGTGCTGAAGTCAAAGATCTTATTGAAAGAGATACTAGTTTAGTTGGCTAAATTGATTTTTAATTGATATTATTTGGAATTCTGTTGGAGTGATTGTGCTCTTTCCTTGTATTGTTTTATATTTCCCCTTTCCAAAGAAATTCTTTAAAAATAATTTAACTTCATTTGGTTTAAAAAGGGAATGTTCATTAAATCTCTCCCTACTTGCAACACATTGTGATTATAGAATCCCCTTCTATTTCAGGATTGGCACAGTTTTTAAGTTCCTTCTTTGAGACAGAAGATCCAAAATACATTTCTTTCCATTTTTTTTCTACAGCAGAGCAGAGTGAGGTTGGCTCCCAACCTCCCGACCTTCTGCAAGAGTTTGAAGACCTGGCTCTGCCAGTTGGTCTGGGGCTCCAATGGGAGATGGTTGATAGATTAATAACAGATCCCACCTTCTCCTCTCATTGTACTCCCTCCCCATCTTTTAGTTATAGCTGATAATTTGTATTTTTATGGTATTTTATTCTTATTATCTACATGCTTTTCTATTTTATTCTTTTTAACATTGTAAGCTTCCCAGAGTCACCTCGTGGTGAAATTGGTGAAAAATAAAAATAAATAAATAAATAAATAAATAAATAAATAAATAAATAAATAAATAAATAAATAAATAAATAAATAAATCATAAAAACCTCAGGTGGTGTCTGGTATATCAAGTGGTTTACCCATGCTGGCAGCAGCTTGTAATAATAATCTATTACTGAATAATTTTTGGAAGGATGTACTTGCCAGTTTTAAATTACCAAATTGCTGAATTTAAATGGAGGCACCAAATTCAATTTGACCCTCTGAATCAATTCAGTAAATCAATACAAAAAGCTAATTCAAGTTGAAACTTTGATGGAACTGCCTTCTAACCGAATTGGACATGCCATTCTGTAAATAGCTCCAAAATAAAGTTCTATTTAGTCATCTGAGCAAAAAATGGTTTCTATTATATCCTTTAGAGAAGAAATGAACAAAACAACAGCCTATAACCGTGATGGCGAACCTATGGCACAGGTGCCACAAGTGGCACACGGAGCCATATCGGTGGGCACGCGAGCTCAGGTCCGGTGTGCATGTGTGCACCGGCCGGCTGATTTTTGGGCCTTCTGGGCCCACTGGGAGTCGGGAAACAGCCTGTTTCCAGCCTCCAGAGGGGGTGGAGAAGGCCGTTTTCGCCCTCCCCAGGCTTCTAGAAAGGCTCTGGAGCTTGGGGAGAGCGAAAAATGGGTGTGCCATTGCATACTGGCATTCCCCCCACTGGGAGCAGGGGGGTCATGCGCGCATGCGCGGGGTGCATGGAATTATGGGTGTGGGCACGCACACACGTGATCCCCTGCATTCCCCCCCCTCTTTGGCACGCGAACCAAAAAAGGTTCGCCATCACTGGCCTATAAGCTGCTGGTAGCAACTGTCTAGAATCCCAGGACATCAATGCATATCCTCCCGTGTCTCCTAACTGGCTGAGGAATTATGGGAGTTGAAGTCCACAGATCTTAAAAGTTGCTAAGGTTGAGAAACCCTATCTGAGAAAGTTGGGAGGCTGCATTATGTCTACCCACTCCTAAAGGCTGCCCACTCCTGCTTCCCAATTTCTAAAATTCTGTCACATTAACATATTATCCAGCAATTCAAGGTCCTATGGAATGAAATCTTTGTTACCTTCAAAATTCAAGGTCTTTCACACAGAGCAACATCTTTGCGCCTTTCTTTGCTTTACAGAACTGAAACATGTGCATTGGAACTCACACATATAAAACAGTTGTGCATTATTACACATACGTTACAGATGGCCATTTTTTATAGTCAGCAGTGAGGAATGTTTTATTTTTAGTCAGACATAATGACACTAATTTGTAGCAGAGTGAGGGGGGAAAAACCTCCAAAACTAAAAATAGCTTTCAATAAAGTTTGAGAATAGTTGTTCAACTAATGAATTGCAAAATGCAGGCACATATTTTCCTAACAAGGTAACAGAGAATGAATATGAAAAAAATATCTAAAAATGCTTACAGCTGAAATGCTTATACATTTCACCTGTGTTCCAATTATAAGTCCAGTGCATTCTCCTTTAAATGGAGTTATTTATATTATTACATAATTATCTAACAATTATCTAACAATATAATTCAGGTAAGAGATGGGTGGCAAATACATTTAATAAATAAGTGAATTAGAGGTTATCAGTATAAATAGCAGCTTTGGAAAAAATGCCACTATAATTACCTTTTAAGCATCTGTTCAATAATATTTTGTAGGAAGAAAAACTGACCCTCTTAGGGCAGATTCTGAACAATCTTTCATGAATGATCAGCAAGCACAGAGTGTTGGTAAACCTTTAACACAGAATAACAGAGTTGGAAGGGACTTTGGAGGTCTTCTAGTTTAACCCTCTGTAAGAGACCCTATACCAGGAGTCTGCAACCTGCGGCTCTGGAGCTGCATGTGGCTCTTTCATTCCTCTGCTACGGCTCCCTGTCGCTCAAAACATCCGTCACAACCGCCAATATGCGACACCCGCTGGCACACAATTTATTGAGCTTTTCGACCCATCTTTTTTTTTCAGAGTTCAAAATGTTTTTGTTGCATGCAGAAATAAAAATTTGTTTTCTCTGTTCATTGATTACATAAATGCAACACACTATAGTTTTTTTATACATAGCATAAAGGTAAAAAAACGATATATGCAGTGTTATCTTCATTTTAGATGTCAAAAGGTTTTTGTGGCTCCTGGTGTTTTATTTTCTGTGGGAAACAGATCCAAATGGCTCTTTGAGTGTTTAAGGTTGCCGACCCCTGCCCTATACCATATCAGACAATGGCTGTCCAATCTCTTCTCTTCCTCCGGTGATGGAGCACTCATAACTTTTGAAGGCAATCCTTCCACCGATTAATTGTTCTTACTAACAGAAATTTTCTCCTAAGTTCTAGGCTGATTCTCTCTTTGTATCAAGGTCCAGAGTATGCTAGTCTTGAGAAAACAGATTGAAAATTCCAGCAATAAAAATCAGTGCTAAATGTTAACAAGTCTGTTCGGGCAGACAATCCATAAAGAGTGATAAAAGATGAGGTAAATCAAGGGTATGGATCACTTCGAAAATGGAAATTGTCTAGGGAAATATTGGAGAATCTTCCTTCCTCCCATCCCATGGGAAAAAGCCAAAGGCAGTGATACAATGAATGGCTGAACATTATTTATTTGTTTGCTGCTCCTTTTTTCTCTGATTCATGGGAAACGGTTGCAACATTTATTTATTTATTTATTTATTTATTTATTTATTTATTTATTTATTTATTTATTTATTTATTTATTTATTTATTTATTTATTTATTTATTTATTTATTTATTTATTTAGTGAGATTTATATACCGCCTCACAGTGCAAGCACTCTCTAAGCGGTTTACACCAGTAAGCAATGTATATTTATATTGCCCCCAACAATCTGGGTCCTCATTTTGCCTACCTCGGAAGGATGGAAGGCTGAGTCAACCTTGAACCGGTGAGATATGAACCGCTGACCTGCGGATCAGTGTCAGCTAAAGTGGCCTGCAGTACCTGCCTCTAACTGCTGCGCCACCTCGGCTCTTAGATATAGAAGCATATTCTATATGAATATAGAATATATTCTATTTTCTATATAGAAGAACATAGAAACATATTCTCAGGATTTGGTGATAGGAGAATGGCAGAGGTTTACTCTGGGCAGTTTTGTATTTTCCATTGTTATAGATAAGGCAGCACCAACTAAAAGTGATTTAGAAAATGTTTTCAGAAGGACATGTATGATTTTGATAGGTTAATTCTTTCCCATGCACAGAGAATAAGTTGTCTTCTATCTACCTCTGCTTCCAAGATGTCTGTCTAGGTTTAATTTTTCTGAGCAAGAGAATATTTTTTTTCTGCAAGGAAAACTTCATGTCCCTTTGGTGGGGGCACTTCTCCAAATTGTGAAAGCCTGCTCTTGCTCAGAGAAAACGTTTCCGGGTTGCAACCCTCTCCTTGCAACCTGTAGGTCATACTTGATCCGTTGAGGCAGTACAGAGATGGTTACCGATTGGCCAAAATGGTGGTGGAATGTGCCTGGATTCCCAGGAGGGAAAAACTATTTTTCAGAGGGCAAGGAGGCAGTGGAGCTTGGAAGTGTGGTAGATAGAAGGAGGTTTAAAATGGTTTCTCCCTAGCTACAGAGTGTATCTTCAATTATGCAAGCAGTTGCTTTAGTCTGGCAATATTTTGTCTATAGATAAAGAACAATAAAATAAAGTATTGTAAAATAACTCCACATGTCATTCAGGGTTATTTGGGCCTGACCATAAGTGATGTAAAATAGTAATTCCACCGCCCTGTGTAGGTAAATGTATGTTTATGGGGGCAAAGTCCCTTGTATAGAGAGAGGTGGGGAGCTGTCTCATAAGTAACAGTAAACCAACACTGGACTCCAATGATGGAGAAAACCTGGTGCAGTTTATTCTTTCCAAACCTTTCAGGATCGGGATTGAAAACAAAACAGTCTCTTTGGAGGGTCAGTAAACCAAACATGCAAAAAAAAAAAAAATGTCCAACATAAAATATTCCAAGCAAGAGAGAAAAATGGGACCAGCAGCATTAGCTGGATGCGGGTTATCATCCTTTGTCCCAACAGACTCAATGGGCAACCCAGTCTCAACAAAGAAGCATCAGGCAAATTGGTAATTCCCAACTTGTGTAGATTCTGGTACCTTCGCTTCCTCTCATAAGAAACTGCAGTAGAGTAACCAGCTCAATTTAGTGCCTCACAAATGAGCCAGGTCCCAACCAGGCAGCATAAACAAGTGGAAGAATCTGTTTTCACAGGCTTTGATAAGAGAATTTCCAGCACTTCCTCTGCAGGCTTCTGGTTGTTGTTGTTGTGGGGTGGTGTTCTGGTGACTATTATCTCCCTCCAACTCACACACTTGCCCTTTTGGTAGCACAATCAGGTATTATGGCTTATTTACAAGGAGGCGATGTTTTCCCTTCATCACCAGTGTGAGCAATCCAATCTTTCTATTCTCCTTCAGATAATAGGCAATGTCCTTCTGCCAACCGTGCCGATCAATTATATTTTAATTATCTGTGTGAGTTACTTCTGACTTTTCCCATTTGGAAACTTTCCTATTTCATATCATCCTTAATTTACCAGGTGTTAATAAAATGAACTTTGCATTGTTTGTATTTCATATGAGGCTGACCATTCCGTGCATGCACTTGTTTTGAATTCAATATGTTTCATACTAATTGTGCTTTCCTGGCCCAGTATCATAGGAACTAAAAGTTACATCAAACCAGAGGTGGGTTCCTACTGGTTCTAACTGGTTCTTTAGAACCGTTAGTAAACCGGTGATGATGTCATGGAGCCGATTCTGTTGGTGCCGGTCCGTGGGCGCCACCATCTTGGATTTTGCTTCTGCACATGCACAGAAGCTATTTTTTTATTGCTGTAGGCGTGTGCGCATGGCGCAACCCTGAGAGAACCAGCAGCAAAAGGATCCACAATCCACCCCTGCATCAAACTACCTTAACTGGCTGCAGAAATGCAGATGACCAATAAATGCTGGCAGAGGGATAGAGATGTCAGATGTCAGCTTTCCGAGGTAGTCCAGATAAGAAGCACAGCATAACTCTACCTTTATTGTAAGGTTACATTAACAGATTATTACAAATCAGAAAGTACCTCTCCTGTTCCTTTTACTCTCCTTGGGAGGATTTTTGCCACCCCCTTCTCCTTCAGACTCAAATTTTGTTCATCAGATCATTGTCTAAGCCAGGGGTCCCCAAACTTGGCAACTTTAAGACTTGTGGACTTCAACTTCCAGAATTCTGGGAGTTGAAGTCCACAAGTCTTAAACAAGTTGCCAAGTTTGAAGACCTCTGGTCTAAGCTTCAGCTCTTCTTCTTATCTCTCAATGATATTCCCACATATCATTACACCAGCTAATTGTTTTCCAGATTTTTGCAATCCTTATATGGTAGCCCAAAGGTTGCACTTTGAGAATGGTGCTAGATTTTTATTAAAGTTTTTAGAAAGGAAAATAAAAAACTGTTACAAAGTAAGAAAAAGAAATAGAACAGAAAACTAAAAGTGTAAGTAAAGTAAAAAGTAAAAGAAATATAGAAAAGGATGAAAAAAATACAAAAAGTAACTTCCAATCTTCTTTACAGCAGTGATAAGTACAATTATAAATCTACTTCTTACTGTATGGTAATTCTCTTCTTTCTATAGTCTCTCTCATCTAAACATCAAAAACCAGAAATAACTTTTTTTCTAGAAAAAGTCTATAACACATCTACTGGTAGTCAGCAGTAAACATACATATTCTCTCTGATCTAATACAAAGTTTGTATTAGTTTTTGTTTTCCTTTTTTTAAAACCTTTAATAAAAAATTGAATTTAAAAACTTTAATAAAAATGATATTCAGGAAATGTGCTCGATTGGCCTTCAGAATAGGAATTGTGGAAACCATGACCCCTAATATCTAAATATTGTATATCTTCTCATGTTGCCCCAAAAGGGAGAATATATAATGAGAGCATAATCCTCTAGTGATTTAATTCTTTGACAGATATTTCTTCCTGTATTTTTTTAAAAAATATTTGGCTAATGAACTACATATATTACAGTTTCAGCTGTTCATAAAATTATGCCTCATGTGGAGAAAAAAATATAAAGACTTTTTTTCCTTTATTTTTCCTAACAAAAATAGAACTCAGGATCATTCAACAAAATTGTCTGTAAAAAATTCACGGAAGCTGTCCAACAGGGCCTGCGAGATCTTATGATTAGGGGTAATTTTCAAGTTCAGAACAAATAGTTTAACAAATAGTTGCTGAATGACAAAAGTGAGGGGAAAGCTATAGCCACATCTACACTTCATTAGAAAAACTTGTTGATCCTTACAGGAAACAAAATTCATTCCTGATCCAGGGGGTTATAATTTGTCAATCTGGCAGTGGAAACAAAAAATGATTGTTCAAACATTCTGATATACTCCTGCTTTTCTTCTGTCATTCTGACAGTAGCCCTGACATTAATTTAAAAAGATATGAAGATGCTGTTGAAAACATGCAGGCCAGCTGTGCTCTCTCTGTTCTTCATTTGATGATAGAAAGTTTAATGTGTTGATTTTCAATCAGTCCAAAAGTGGATCAGCTTAGACACATTGTCCTCATATGAAACTTCACGAAGAGACCAGAATTTGTTCTACAAGATCTTGCCATCTCTTTATGCCTTCATCAATTAACATTTGAGCATGACTTTGATTAAGGTGACCAGACGTCCCGATTTTGGCGGGACAGACCCGCTTTTTAATGATTTGTCCCGCGTCCCGCCCGTCCTCTAAAAAGTCCCGATTTTTGAAAAGAATGCACGACTAGGGCATTCTTTTCAAAAATCGGCCTGAAAGGGGGGCGTGCGAGCCAGCCAAGAGGAGGAGCCAATGCGGAACGCAGGGGCGGCGGGCGGGCGAGCGAAGCGGCAAAGGCACCCCGGCCAGGAACTTTTCTGGATTTTGGGTGTGCGGGGTGGTGGTGGAGGGAGGGGGTGTCCGTCTCTGAGGAGCTTCGGGGACGAGAGGGGCGAGGGCCAGGACCCCTCCTTTCCCCTTGCCCTCCCAGGAAGCCGTCCTGCCAGGCGCAGCAGCCTGCTCCAAATTACAGAGTTGGAAGGGACCTTGCGGGTCATCTAGTGGGGCCAGATCCGCGCATGCGCCTCGGCTCACCAGCTCTCCAATGGAACCGGCGAAGCCAAGGCAGATCCTCACCAGCGGCCGGGCAGGAGGCGATGGCTGGGGAGAACCAGCAGCGGACCCTCAGGAAGAGCATCGCGGCTCAGCAGCCGGCTCCGCAATCGCCCCTGCCGCCCGGCAACAGCCCCAGCGCCCTGCAAGCACCCACCCCGGACAGCAGCAATACGGAGCGAGTGGCGCTCAAGGAGATCGGCTTGGTCAGCGCCTGTACCATCATCATAGGACATAGGTGAGGAGGGGCAGCCCCATCGCGACACCCCCCCCAGGCAGGGGTGTCTTCCCCCACCCCCAGCTTGGAAAGTTGCTCTTGATGGAGCGCGGTCCTTTAAAAGAAGAGGAGGAAAGGGGGGGGCAGGCTGCTTGGAGGAGGACCCCCTCCCTCCTCTTTTCTCTTCTTACTGATTAAGGAGTTGGAAGGGACCTTGTAAGTCATCTTATGTCGGTGTCCAGGTGGGGGGGGGAGGAGGCGGGAGGCGAGGAAAGGCCTCCCGCCTCCCCCCCCACCTGGACACCGACATTTGCATTGTTTTGCCCTCTGCGCATGCGCAGCGTTCTGCGCATGCGCAGAAATGGCGCCCAGGCGGGCCCGCCCCCCCCTGTCCCGCTTAAAAAAAATAATCTGGTCACTTTAACTTTGATGGGTAAATTAATTAGGCTGGAAGTAAAACTGAAACATGCCTGCACAGAATATTTTTCAGTTTAATTTGAAACATGTCAGCTTTACATAGCGAGTCCAAACAAGTTTATAATGAAATGTACTACGTTGTCACACAGTGAAATACAAATATTAAATATTTAATGCAATTTTATTTTCATAGAAAGCTCTTCACAACGTAATGTTACATCTTCTTGTACTTCTAGATGGGCAAGACCACAGGTGTTAACTCGATCGTATCACGTGACGTATCGCAACATATTGCGATGTTTTTTGCCTTTGCGTAGCCGGGGTGGGCATGGCCTGTGCATGACGCATCCAGCCCGTGGGCTGCCAGTTTGACACACCTGGGTAAGGCCAATGAATGACTCATCTTTGATAGGCCCAATACAAGAAGCAGAAATAATATTATGACCCACTCAGCCTTTTAATCCTCAAAATAAATGTAAACTGAGATCAGTTCATAGACTAGGAAGGTAGAAATCTCAGGCACAGCAAAGCTTTCTAATTACACCAAAGTGAAAAATAATCATTCATTTGCTTTAAGAATTGACAAGTGATTTCTGAAGGAGTCCCTGCTTTCACTTCACTATCCATTGTTTCATTTCTTCCACAATGCTATTGTGGGATTACCAGTCAGAAAGTGCAACCAACTTTCACTTAATGTATTTCCCTTCTCATATGACCACATATGTTCGCTTGAAGCTCTTTCAAACTTGGAGCATGGGGCTATTTTAAGAGTTTCCTCTTTTCATATATAGATAGTTGCCATGGTTGCAAAACTAATGCACATGGAAAGAAGGCTCTTCACTATTGACTCAGCACTAAGGCACGTTGTTGCATCTCTTGATTTCTCAACTAATTAAAGGAATATTAAGCTAACTTCTCCTCTGATATAGTTCTGTTGACACTAATGGATAAACGGTGCTGATCTATGCCACCTAAGAAGCTAGCTCAGTGTTTACCCATTATTATGCCACCTGAGATAAATCCTGCTTTGGCTTGGTTTATTTTGCCAATTAGATTTGTACCAGGGGCAGGTTACTCACTTACCTCGCTGCCGGAGCCATGCACGCACATCTCCACACTTCAAGGGCGGGCACGCTCCATGCACGCCCTCTCGCACGATTTTGCTTTTGCGCATGCGCGGAAACAAAATCACACCGAAATCTCATGAGGGGACGCACACGCGCATGAGATTTTGGCGCAATTTTGCTTCCGCGCATGCGCAGAGGCAAAATATCACTGAAATCTCTCGTGCGCATCCCCTCGTGAGATTTCTGCGCAATTTTGCGCAGAAGCAAAGTTGCCCCAAAATCACCGAAAATCAGCTGAAAAAAATGGCGACGTGCTGGGTGGACCGGCAGAGAGGGCTCCGGAGCAGTTGCGAAATCCTCTGCTCCCTACCGGAGCTGCGTACCGGGCAGCTCTGGCAGGAACCCACCTCTGATTTGTACCTTTCATATATATGATTGGTCTGGAACTAGAGAATACGTAAAAAAAAATATGGGTGCCTTGATCCTAATCATAATGCAAGAGGTTTGACTCAATACAAAATATTTTACCAGAATGAAACTGGTAAACTCTACTATGGCACTTCTGGTGTTTTCTTTTCTTTTCTTTGTATATATAAAAAAAACACCACTGTGTTTGTAACGGTTGATTGCAGAGAGGGTGAAGAAAAGGAAATAAGACAAATTAAGATGCATGACAAATTCTGATCAATATAGATAAAAGTATTCTGAGTACACATATATATTGTAAATATACATGTCAAGTAATGTAATTGATACAAAGAGAATCAAGAGACCAAAATAAATAAATAAAAATAAAATCAGCATATTAATTGTTATGCTGGTTAGGAATCACACCCGTCTACCCATCCCGCTCAAGAGATAAACGCTTATAGAGAAATGTCTTCAGAAACAATGTGGGTTAGAGTAATCAAACTTTTTTTTTCCAGGCAACAGTTCACAGTTTTCCAGTTTCTTAAATCTTTTTTAGCTAGTTGCATAGATATGTTCTGTTATGGAGATGCATTTAAGGCAGAAATGGGCCTTGCCTCTTCTTATGCCTTTTTTCAATTATTGTATATTCCTGTTGGGTTGCAGGGCTAAATAATGGAATACCCAAAGGGGAAAGATTAATGTTTAACTAAATCCTGGCCTTATGACATTTGATTCCATTAGGACCCATGCCAAACTTCCATATGCTTCCAAGAACCAAAATGGCATAGTCAGAAAGTTAGAACTGAAGGACAATCTGCCTCTGAAGCTCACAGTCACCTCTACACTTACTGTGGTAACTGATTTCATAGTGATCACATTTCAGCAAATCAGATCTTTTAAAATGCAGTTGTATACACATACATGATTCCTCCTAAGTTGTATACACATACATTATTCCTAGGCTAAGTGTTACTTATTTCCCCCTGCACCTGTATAGGGTTGTAGCCAAGAAAAGGCAATCTTGTGTTTTCTTTCAGAAGAGGCACCAACAAAACAGCTTTCTAGACTCTCACAGGGGCTATAGTATTGCAGCTTTACTGTATTTAAGTCATTTTAATTCCATTTGGCCCTCCAAAAAGCAAAGAAAAATTGCTCAAAGCAGTATAACTACATGTACACACATACACCCCAGTGGTGGGTTGCTGCCAGTTCGGACCGGTTCTTTAGAACCGGTAGTGGAAATTTACCACCGCTCGCCGAACCGGCAGCAATGACCGGCGGTCCACACTCCAGAACCGGTCCTCCAGTCACTGCGGCTTGCAAAAAAACCCTCTATGCATGCGCAAAGGCTTCTGCGCATGCGCAGAGGGTTATTTCCGGGGGTTTTGTGGGATGTGACGGGGGCACACTTGTGTCGCGGTGCGAACCAGTAGGGAAGGTAAGTGGAGCCCACCTCTAATACACCCACAAAGGTAGCAGCTTTGATACTGAAGGTGATTCCTTGACTTAGGTCTTTCTTAATAGTGCAACCAAAATCTGAATGCATCTGCATTTCTAAGAGATGTAAATAGAATTCTAACAGTCAATTCTTGTGAGAAAGCAAATGTCGATATATACAGTAATATATACAAATAACTGGCCTCTGGAGTTGAGCAAGCTACATTAGTCACCACATGTCCCTTCACTCTTTATTTTAAATTTAGACAGAGCTGTAGCTTAATTTGCTTTTCATCACCCAAATAGCCTGTCTGTAATCCAAGCCAGCATGCTGAAGTGTTTGAATAAGGGCTGTGCGCACAATATGTGAGTTATTTAAAAACAAACAAACTGAACTGATTACTTTTGAAGTTGAATTCTTTTTGTTCATCCAAAGTATATCCACCAGAAGTTGGAAAATAACTGTAACAATATGTGGGAAAGAACTTGGGAGATAGGGCAAAGAGAGGCTGCCCAGGGAATGGTCAGAGGGCAGAGAGGGCAGAGTGCTCAACTGCATAATGGACAGAGAAAGAGTCTCAGAAGGACCCTCCCTAGCTTTTTAGGCTGTAAAGGAGGTAGTGGGAGAACTAAAGGAGAACTAAAGAACTAAAGGGGTGTGCATAAGCGCATCAACGTGCCTACCGTCCAGGGGTGAAATCCTCCCGGTTCGCTCTTACCTGTTGGTCGCCGCACAGCCAAAGAACTTGGCGGTGTTCGCGGTGTGGGGCTTCCCCCACCCGCTTCCCCCACCCGCCTGGATGCTGGCATTTGTGTTATTTTGTCCTCTGTGCAAGCAGAACACTTTGCGCATGCGCAGAGGGCAAAAGAACGCAAATGCCGGCATCCAGGTGGGCGGGGGAAGCGGGAGGGGGAAGCCCCGCGCCACGAATGCCACCAGGGAGGAACCGGGAGGATTTTACCCCTGCTACCGTCCCTGTCCTAATATTCCCATGTACTCATAACCATCTCATGTATAAATGTTTATACTTTTACTGTAATCTCATATATGCTTGACATAAATAAATAAATAAATAAATAAATAAATAAATAAATAAATAAATAAATAAATAAATAAATAAATGAATGAATGAATGAATGAATGAATGAATGAATGAATGAATGAATGAATGAATGAATGAATGATAAACCCTGTACTTTCAGACTTGCAATATTCTGTTAAGGTAGTTTTACAATTAAGAAGAATTAGCTTATCTGGTTGTTTTTCCTGTCTGGTCTAGTTAGTAAGGCTAACACTCACTTGCTATAGAGACAATCAGTCAAAAATTCATCAAAAGTCTCTAGTATGTGACAGATATGGATGGGATTGAATGGGATGGTTGCAGTAGAGCATTATTTAACATCCCTATTCATGCCTCATAGCAGCTCTGAGTGTGTGATCAAGCAGGAAACAGTAAGAAAGAAAGCAAACATGTAATCCTTCCAACCCCCCCCCCTTGTTGGGCATAGTTTTTAGCTTGTTTTGATGCAAACCATGTCTTTGTACAGGTCATCTACCAGACTTCACATCTCTGAGCTCTCCAGAATCGCCGCTTAGAAGCCATTTAATCTGAAGGTAAGAGCTCTGGTTCACGTGGAAAATCTCTCCAACCCTACTCTTCTAATCTGTTCTTCACTATGCAACTTGTGTTGTTTGGTATTTACTGGCATGTATAGTAATTGTTGAAAATGTCAGTGAATTGGCAAATGGTAAATATCATTGACATACAGGATGGAGAATAAATGTTTCCATGGTCTCAAATTTTCCATTAATAGGCACCACCCAAATGAAAGTCTTTTGTGATTCCCTAACTAAGTCTGAGTAGGATTACAACAAAGTCAATGGAAGAAACAAAACATTTTGCTAAATTACACTGTGGTATGCGCACAACATAAACTAATTGGAAGCATATTATTGGAATTCTGCATTGAAGCTTCTTTTCATGGCCTTCTGAATATTACTGAATGGTGGGCTTAGGGATTTCTTTACCATCATACTGTGTAGGAGCAATGAGAAAATAAATCTTCTTCCGCCTTATAAGACTTCATCAGAAGTAAAGTATACAATAGCTCTCCAACTGAAGGCACAGTTCTATATGTCTTCAAGCAAATGTGACTAGCTCCTCTTAATTTGTGTAGACAAGGTTGAGGAGGATGTGACATTTGTGTTTTGGCTTCACACCTGTATTGTAATTTGAAATAGGTCGCCAGTACATTCTTTCCCTTCTCATTTTCCCTGCTTATTTTGGAAGGAAAGCTGTTCCTTTCCACATATTCCATATTCCATATTCCATATTCCATATTCCATATTCCATATTCCATATTCCATATTCCTTCCTTCCTTCCTTCCTTCCTTCCTTCCTTTCTTCCTTCCTTCCTTCCTTCCTCCCTCCCTCCCTCCCTCTCTCCCTCTCCCCCTCCCCCCACCCCCTGGCTGGCTTGCTGCAGAACAACTCACCACAAGCAATTCACCACAGGACAATGCACTGTGGGAGAATTCTGGAGGTGAGGGGAACCTCCTCCCCCTCTCTCTCCCTTTCTCTCCCTCCATCCCTCCCTGATCCAACTTACCTCCCCCCCCCACCAATAGCAATAGCACTTAGACTTATATACCACTTTACAGTGCTTTACACCCCTCTCTAAGTGGTTTACAGAGTCAGCATATTGCCCCTAACAATCTGGGTCCTCATTTTACCCACCTCGGAAAGACGGAAGGCTGAGTCAACCTTGAGCCTGGTGAGATTTGAACTGCCAAATTTCAGGCAGTCGGCAGGCAGCAGAAGTAGCCTGTAGTACTGCACTCTAACCACTGCGCCACCGTGGCTCAATACCCCTTGAACTATGAGGCAGAAACTCCTTTGCACTGAAAAGTATGTGACTCTCTCCCTCTTCCCTTCCCTGCTTGGTCCTCCCCAATTTTTTCCCGAGGAGGAGGAGGAGGAGCTTTTATTTGAGCCTATTCCCCCTGAAAGTGAAATTGTGGTGCCCAGAACTGGATACAGAATGCAAGGAGATATCTGATCATTTCGGAATGCAATAGAAGGACTACATCTTGTGATTTATTTATTTATTTGCATCCTGCCATTATTATTTTTATAATAACTGAAGGCAGCGAATATACCTAATAATCCTTCCTCCTCCTCCTTTTCCCACAACAGCAACAACCCTATGAGGTGAGTTGGACTGAAAGAGAATACCTGGCCCAAAGTCACCCATTTTGCTGGCTTTCATGCCTAAAGCAGGACTAGAACTCACAGTCTCCCACTTTCTAGCCTGGTGCCTTAACCATTAGACCAAACCTGGCTCTCTGAATTTGAACACTCTGCTTCTGTTGAAGCACTTTGAAATGGCATAACATGTAGTCACCTGCTTCCATTCTAAGATCTAGATATCAGGCCAGATCTTTCCCATTCTATACCAAGACATTTAATTTGGTTTTCTAAACAAAGAATGTTACATTTCTCTCTGTTGAACTTCATACTGGTATTTTATTTATTTAGCATTATGGCTCGTCACACACAATATTAAAACACTTCATTTTTACAAATTAAATACAGTTAAAGCAGTAAGAAAAACCTAAAAAGGAAAACAGAAATAACGTTTCAAAGCTTAATATCAAGTTTGGAGATCCAGTCAGTAGCTGCCGTTGTTGTGCAGAGGAAGTCCTTACAGTCTCCTGGATATCTTCTGTTTGGGCATTCCCTCACTATATGCTGAATAGTCTGTCGAGGAGCCCCGCAATCACATTGTCCTGAAGGTGTCTTTCCCCACTTATGCAAGGAGTCAGCACACACCCCATGAGTTGTTCTAATTCTATTATATGTCACCCACATGTATCGGGGTAGGCCAAATCCTGGAGGTATACTACTAGGGCTAATGTGCCCAGAGACATCTTGGGGGGTGCAGCTATTCCACGCCTCCATCCACTTTTGTGTGATGTTGTGTGATGTTCATACTGGTAGTTTTAGTCCATTTCATTAATCCATCAAAGTAATTTTGAACTTCATGTTGGTGTTAGCTATCCCACCTGATTTTTGGTCACTAAATCACTAAAGGAGCTGAGATAGCGCAGTGGTTAAAGGCAGCATTGCGACCTTCAGCTGATTACTAGTTCAGCAGTTCAGCTGTTCAAATCTCACTAGGCTCAAGGTTGACTCAGCCTTCCATCCTTCCGAGGTGGGTAAAATGAGGACCCAGATTGTTGGGGGCAATATGCTGAACTCTGTAAACCGCTTAGAGAGGGCTGTAAAGGACTATGAAGCGGTATATAAGTCTAAGTGCTATTGCTATTGCTAAATCGGATAAGCATTCCCCCCATCTCTTCATCCAGGTCATTAAGCCTTAGAGGGCCCAGGACCAAATTGTTTGGCCCCCATCCTGAGATCTCACTCCAATTTGATAAGGAACAAATAACGAGCACTCTTGAGCATGGTTTTAATTTAAATCTCATGCCATCAAGCTCCAATTTATCAGTTTGCTAATCTGAACGTTGGCGGTACTATGTCAGATGCTTGCTGGAATCAGGATATATTGTGATCTCAGCATTCTCATAGTGTGTTAAAGAAATTGTCCATTCAAAAATAAAATAAATTTATTCTGGGAAAGAGTTGATATTGGCAAAATGTGCAGAGTTGTGGAAATTAGAGGATATATTTCAGAAAGCTCATTAATCAATCTCTTTATGTTTTGCTCAGACTGATCTGTAGTTGTGTTGTGCCTGACTGATCTGTAGTTCCCTAGCTTCAAGTTTTTCCCCCTCTTCTTAACAGTGAGGATATCTGCTGTCCTTCAGTCATCTGGCACTTCTCTATTACTCCAGATTTCCACAAAGATAACACAGGTAGTCCTCGACTTATAAGCTTTCATTTAGTGACCTCTTGAAGTTACAATGGCATTGACTTAATGGTCATTTTTCACACTTACAATTGTTGCAGTGTCCCTGCGGTCATGTGATCAGAATTTGGATGCTTGGCAACTGGCTCATATTTATGGCAGTTGCAGGGTCCCAAGGTCATGTGGTCATGTTTTGTGACCTGACAAGCAGAGTCAATGGGGAAGCCAGATTCACTTAACAACCATATTACCTGTCAAACCTGAATTTGATTGGGGTGTCGGATTGTTTGTATCCTTGGACATTCCGACATGAATTCAGTTTGACACAGTTTGTAGCCAAAGAGGGGATGGAGCCTTCAGTCTAAACATCATTCCTAACTTGATTCCAATGTCTGGCTGACCGGAGGAGGAGGAGGAGGAGGAGGAGGAGGAGGAGGAGGAGGAGGAGGAGGAGGAGGAGGAGGAGGAGGAGGAGGAGGAGGAGGAGAGTTGTCGCTGAGCAACCAGATCCCATCTTGGTTGGACAATGTGACAGTTGTTTTGGAAACTTGAGAAACAGAAACTTACATTGGGGTGAAAAGCCCGGGAACTTTAGTACTGGCTTTTCACCAGTAGCACCAAGATGGTGTACCTAAATAAATTTGTTCTTTGAGGAAAAGCAATGTCTCGGAGTTCGTAATGGGTGCATTACTTGGAGCCTCACACTAAGCCAGTACTAAAGTCCCCAGGCTTCTCACCCCAATATAATGATTTCAGAGTTTCACTTAACAACTGCGGCAAGAAAGGTTGTAAAATGTGACAAAACTCACTTAACAAGTGGAAATGTTGGGCTCAATTGTGGTTGTAAGGCAAGGACTATCTGTAGATAGAATTTCAGCCTAGCTACCAACTAGTGCTATTATAACAACAGTCTGGTATTAAGAGCTGTTCCTTCCTCAATAGAATCGTGCATTTGATCCTTCTAAGTTATTATTCAGAAAAACCTCCTGAACTGAAGACCAAACTATTTTGGAGAGCATTTTTTTTAGCTTGTATAGGACACCATCTTCCCCCCACCCCCCTCTGCCTTATTTTCATTTTTGATCCTTATTTTTCTTGTTATTTCTTGGTTGGTTATTTAATCATGCTATGGTAATTTAACTTTTTATATTCTACATAGAGTGCTGAGAGTTGTCTGATTGTCACAGGACAGATAGAAAGATAGATAGAGATAGCTTTGCCTCCCTACAACAGACTATGAAACCATACAATAAAAGTTCTCTCCAATTTCTCTGTGTTGCTGTTCTTGTTGAAACACACTGAATGAATTGGTGCTGGCAGTTATGAGAATCAGCTGTTTGGATAGCATGGAAGCATAGCATGCACTGAACCAACAGCTGCACCATTTAGCAATTCCTTGATCTGTGTTAATACAGGTGACAGCATTCACTCCACTTCAATGCTAACCTCGCGCCCACGGCAGTATCTGCAATTGTACCCTGGAAAAAAAAGGGTTTATAGTCAATGAGACCAAATTCAAAACCTATGGGAAGGTAAAAGCAGCTCATAAAATGGTTGAAAACGTTAGTATGCCACAAAATAATTATTTAGTCTAGTATGTGACAAATTGCTCCCATCTTTAGAAAACAGGCCAGTTTTATAAACAAAAAACATTAACAACTAAATTGGAATAGACTATGTTTTCTCTTCCTGTATACATCAAGGGAAATTTGACTTTTGATGCCTGCAAACACATCCATATCATGTTCTTGGCAACTGTATGGAAGGGATTTGCTCCTGCTTTCTTTCCAGCTAGTTTTTGACCTTCCAACCAGCCTACTGTCCTGGCATTTCTGGTGGCCTCCCACCAAATATTAACAAAGTCTAACTGTCAGGTGCAAAGGATCAGGATCATACGTTAAATTCAGGGGTTAAATTCACTTACCTTCACCACTGGTTCGCATCGCGATGTTTCGCGCACATGTGCTCGCTTTGTGCATTTTCACTTCTGCGCATGCTCAGTAGCAGGATTCAGCCCGAAACACAGCTGAGGAGCTCATCAGCTGTGCTTTGGGCGAAGAAATAAAGGTCAGTATTAACCAGCGGGTGGGTGAGAGGGCTCTTTTTAAATCTGCGGAAAAGGAGAAGCCATCTAAACATGGAAAAAAATCACCAAAAATTCACCAAAAAAGATGGCGGCACCCACGGACCGGCACCGACCGAACTGGGTCAGTGACGTCAACGTGACATCACCAGCAGGTCACTACCGGTTCTGGCGATCTGGTCCGAACTGGGAGGAACCCACCCCTGGTTAAATTGCAACACAGAAAATTTATTCAAGGCTATGCACACAAATCTAGTCAACTAAAAAGTTCAGTATAAATTGGCACAAGATGTGGGTCAACAGAATTCAAGAGGGGTTGGACTTGGACCATTTGTGGTAACATAAGCACTCTAAGCTGATGTCACATTTAACTCCACCCCACCCACCCCCAGCTCTGCTGCTCTTCTCCTACACTGACTCAGCTTAGCTTTTTAAGATTAACCAATTGCTGCTGCCATCTAGCAGGATGTTCAAGTCATAGTACTTATATCCTAATAGCCTAACCTAAAGCCAGAAAACATAATATATGCGTTCTCTGATTCCAAGAAAACAGGACATGGCCAGAGACAGGCCTGGTCCAGATTCTAAGAAGAAACCTAGGAAATGAAATGAAGCCGGTGCATTGTCTGGAGAGACTGGAGCATCACTTCAGGGCATGGGATTAGCTGAACTGATATTAAAATGTTCGTTATATGTGCTACTGATATGATGTCTGCTTTTATCTTCCCTAATTTTTAATTGTAATTTTTCTCTGAATGAAGAAAGCTGCATATGATCGGAAGGGAAAGCAGGGTATTTAGAACATTTGTCAGGCTTTGATATTCTACCCTCCATCATGCTATTTGGCAGATTTTCACATCCTACCTGTTCTGCAGTGCCTTCATGGCTGGCATTCTGGAAATTCTGAGTCATACAATGTTCCTTTTTATAGGGTTTGGAGGGCTCTGCTGAGTCATCCTATTCTTCAGATAATTCCAGGCAGGGAGCCTGATTCCTATCTATATTATCTATTAGCTGATTGGTCTCTTGATCTCAGAGTTGCTAAATTTTGTCCCACCATATGTACCATCTGCTGCTCACCGGGTAGCAAAATACTGTGATAGTTTTCTATCAGATATTTTTACACTATAGTTATGTCTTATTTTAATTATAAGATATTACTATTATTGGTTGCACAGTCAGCCAGACATTTAGGCTGAGTTTGGCATTTTTGTCCATCATCATTGCTTATGTACACAACAATGTGAAATCACAGCAGCTGCTTCTTTAGCTGGTGTTGTCCTTCATAGGCATTGAGTTCTTCCCAAAAATCTAGGATATTGTAATGTATCGATGTCGTATATGTGCAGATCCAAGCATTGTGGTCTTATGTAATTGACAGATGGAAATATTACATAATGTGTAGATTCTCTAAATGACATCCAAGATTTTTTTTACATGGTACGCAGTGTGCCAATAACCACTGAGACCACCACAGTCAGTTTATGCTACAATCTTTCAACATCGATTTCTAGATCTTGATGCTTTGTGATCTTCTCCAATTCTTTGTTTTCTGCTCTATTATCCCCTGTATTGCCACACCAATCTCAAAAGCAATATTTAGCCAAGTAAAAATATCATCTTCTTAATTACATAACTAATTTAAAAAAAAAACCCTGCAGATGGAAGATACCACATCATTGCTGTGGTTAAGTTAGTAACAGGGTTGTTAAGGGAATCTGGCTTCCCCATTGACTTTGCTTTTCAGAAGGTCGCAAAATGGGATCACATGACCCCGGGACACTGCAACCATGATAAAAATAGGCCAGTTGTCGAAATGTTGATCACATGACCATGGGGATGCTGCAATGGTCGTAAGTGTGAAAAATGGTCACACATCACTTTTTTTCAGTGCCGTTGTAACTTCGAATGGTCACTAAATGAGTGGTTGTAAGTTGGACTACCTGTACTTGGAATGAGGAGTTAGCTTCATGTCAAGTTGCTTGACTAATAGGCTAGGAAATGGGAGTCCCCTTGGACAGTACTCTAATCAGAGCGATTCTTGTTCATCCCACCAACTTTTTTAAAATCACACATTCACAAAGGGAAAGAGTGAAGAAGAGTGAGGAAATATTTCCCAATTGTACGCATGTATGTATGTGTGTGCATGTTTTACACAATGGGGATGATTTTTACTTTTGTCAAAGCCATCTGACTTTGATACTTCGGTGCTAAATATGGATATTTAGCTTTCATGGAAAACTTTAACAATATTTTGAAAGACATGTTTGCCACCATTGCTTTTAATCAGCACCTGTAACAATAGTGCCTAGCTTTGTAGGGTGCAGGGGTTCAGGTGTTGAGTTTGGCACCAAAGAGGCCCGGATTCAAGTCAAATATGCTCACTAGGCCACAGGAAAAACACTGAGTGACTTTTGGCTTGTCCTTTTCTGTCAGCCCATTCTATTTCACAAAGTAATGTTTGAAGGAAAAATATTAGGAGGGAGCATTAAGTATGCCCTTTTGAGGTCTTGAATGAACGGAGGGCAATCAATCAACCAATCAGCAGCAAGCAAGCTGAACATTGAGATGATTGCTCAGAATGGAGTTGTCTTGAGTGAACACACATTCTTGAGTAGACAAAAGCAACAGACATCCCAAAAGACAATGCTTTTCAAAAGGCATCTTGAAAACATTTCATTTCTCATCCAAGAAACTTCTTCAGTTCTTCAGAAGCTTCTTGGAGGAGAAGCAAAATGTTTTTAAGAAAAAAAAACTGAGAAAGTCCAGTTACTGTTTGAAAAACACCTTTGGGACATCCATGAGACAAACATGACCTGCATGATTGAGAATCTACATAGATATTTAGCAATAGACATGTAGTGAGTAAGGGAAATTCTGATACTATTCTTTTCCTGGTCTGATCTACCTTGGTAGATAATAAGAAATTGAAGTTTTTGAGGCTTGGGGAAGAAACTACTGAGTCAGGTAAAGTGTTCCAGGCGTTGACAACTCTGTTGTTGAAGTCGAATTTTTTGCAATCAAGTCTGGAGCAGTTTACATTAAGTTTGTATCTATTGTGAGCTCGTGTATTATTACGGTTGAAGCTGAAATAGTTGTTAATGGGTAGGACATTGAGGCGGATAATTTTGTGAGCTACACTTAGGTCAGATCGAAGGCGGCGGAGTTCTAAATTTTGAAGTCCCAAAATTTCAAGTCTGGTTTCATAAGGAATTCTGTTGTGAACAGAGGAATGTAATACTCTTCTTGTGAAGTATCGCTGGACATTCTCAATTGTGTTAATTACCTTGAAAGACTGAGTTCATTTTGCAAGTTTGATTGTGCTATATTTCCTCCTCTTCTTCCTTATACTTCAGGGAGGCATCCGCCTGAACCATTACTGAATATTGTCTCACTATTCTGGACTTTAAAAAAAAATCTTCTTCCCCTTTTGATTAGGTAAAAATGATGGAGAGGCATATCTCCATCAAGGTCACCTTTACTTTCTATACATTTAGAAACACTTTACTATAATTAATTACATACACCCCATACACCCCCCTCCCCCCCAAAAAAGTTTATGGAAACGTGGAAACATGAAGGTGTCATATTCCTGTTCTACTTGCTGTTCTTTTTCTTTTTAAATATGTTATTTATTAATTTCATTACCTAAGACACCCTTCTTTTAAAGGAGATGTATAAATACAAACAAAAATGTTATGTATTATTAACTTGACACTGATATATATTGCTTAACAACTATTCTGCTAGTGTACAGTAGGAACAGTTACATGGAATAGAAAGAAAACATTAGTCTTCAAAGCAGGGGCACTTAAAGTTCCCAGTGTATTGTTATCAAAAATTTATGGAAGTTTTGTTGATCCAGCAGCTCTTCAGATTCTGGGAAAGGAAATATTTTCCATCTTTCCGCCATATGTGCAATTTTTTTTTAAAAAAAAGGTTACTTGGGAACTGTACCATTGGACAGGAGAAGGAAGGGCGCATGCTTCTCCCTCAAAAAAATCCCCAGCTGAATTCCTGGTTTTTCAAGTAGGGCTGGAAAACCTCTTGCTTGAAATCCCGGTGAGCTGTTACTTGTCACTGGTGGTGATACTGAGCTAGACTAGCAATGGTTTGACTCAGGGTCTGGCAGCTTCCACCGTTCCTAAAAAAGCATGGCCTTTCATCTGCCACTCATTGTTCATGGCCTTTACAAAGATCTACACATCTGCCATCCAGGCAGGCTGTTTAGCAAAGGCAGTATGATAGATTTAGAAGAAATCCTCCCATCTTCTGATCTGTTAAGCCAATAGGATCTACTTGCCAAATAAGAGCATGCATGATGACATGACTCTGTACAAATACTACAGTGCAATATCTTTATTTTAGTCTTTGATCACTGTAAAACAAAAACATAACTATGGAATTAAAAAACATAACATAAAAACAATCTCTGCCTAAACACTGGAAGTATCGCAATGGCACTATGAATCTTACCATCAAAATTTCCTGACAATTAGAAATTTCCTGACAGTTAGAACAATTAATCAGTGGAACAGCTTGCCTCCAGAAGTTGTGAATGCTCCAACTCTGGAAGTTTTTAAGAAGATGTTGGATAACCATTTGTCTGAAGTAGTGTAAGGTTTCCTGCCTAAGCAGGGGGTTGGACTAGAAGACCTCCAAGGTCCCTTCCAACTCTGTTGTTGTTGTTGTTGTTGTTGTTGTTGTTGTTGTTGTTGTTATTATTATTATTATTATTATTATTATTATTATTATTATTATTATTATTATTATTATTATTAAAAAATAATCAAGAGGAAAATATTTCAAAGATGGATAACACTTGATTGGAGTGTTGTGATATTTTTTTTACCTGGGTGTAGGGAGATGGTCTGGAAATAATTTGGAACTATCACATTTCTCATTCTGTATTGGCTGATGATTGATAGAAGATGATAGATAGATAGATAGATAGATAGATAGATAGATAGATAGATAGATAGATAGATAGATAGATAGACAGACAGACAGACAGACAGACAGACAGACAGACAGACAGACAGACAGACAGACAGACAGACAGACAAAGGTGGAGAGAGATAATAGAGATATAGTCTTTTTTGTATAGACTGTGTAGCTTCCCAGGTTTTAAGGCAAAAGGAAGAACCACTCATCCTGCTATTAACTGGATAAAAATTGCCATCTTGGAAAATATCTCAGAAGACTTGTAATGAATTGTAAGTGGGTCACCAATATTCAGAGAAGGAAAGACTTGACCTGCAACATAATCAATTCTGCAAATGGATAAAGTGTGTTCCACAAGCAGATCATTTGCAAGCTTGTTTAAAAATGACATTGCCTTATCCAATAGTGATAATGGAAACTTCTTGTAGAAGGATAATGTTTCTGCATACCATTTTCCATTAAGGCTGGTCACAACACTGTTATAATTGCCTCCAAGATGTGAAGATGACTCTAGTTTGCAATCTGTGCATATTAGTGTTATTTTTAAAGGCATGACTATATTTTGCTCATGCAATTATGGAATCTCTATTTTTTTTCCAACACCTGGCTTGCCTGATTCTGTTTCTCTTGACTGCTTAGTTTACTCTGGCACAAGTGTTTTTTTTAAAAAAAATCTGATAATAAAACAGAATGGGGTTAATAAAGTGCTTCTTTCAGTTGCTGAATGATGCATTCTTGCAAAGTCATACATCATCCTGGGACTCAAAGTTTTGGAAATAAAACCCATACAGAATGTTTCATGTGCCCACTAACTGTCAGAGGAAAGCTTTTTGCTAGCACTGGGACTGCAAAAAGGTACATGAGGCTGCTGCTGGGTTTTATTTTATCAACAGTTAATTTTGCATAATAGCTGTCTGAGCCTTTCAAAGTCCTGTAGCAACGATCACCATGCCAAGTTCTAAAATAGCGGTGCTTTTCTTTTTTTGATGGCATGGAGTAACATTAGCATGTGGTAGACGGGGGGGGGGGGGGAATGAAAGAGTTCCAATCTCAGTACAGCTGACTTTTTCCAAGAGAATGGAATAATTATGCCAAAGTTTATTGTTAGGAAAGATGGCCCCTTGTCAGAGAGAAGACTGAAGGTGAAGAGTGTACTATTACATTTTCTGAGAAAAAAGTCTTGGCCTCTATAAAATAATGCTGTAATTTTTAAATAGATAATTGGAAGTAGGATATAATACAGGCAGTCCTGGACTTTCAATAGTCCATTTAGTGACTGTTTGAAGTTTCAATGGCATTGAAAAAAGTGACTTATCACCATTTTTCACATTGTTGCACCATCCCCATAGTCAGGTGATCAAAATTCAGGTGCTAGGCATCTGATTCACCTTTATGATCATTGCAGGATCATGTGATTACCTTTTGAGACCTTCTGACAAGGGAAATCAATGGGAAAGCCAGATTCACTTAACAACCTTGTTATTAATTTAACAACTGCAGTGATTCACTTAACAACTGTGGCAAGAAAGGTCGCAAAGTGGGGCAAAATTCACTCAACAAATGTCTCACTTAGCAACAAAAACTTTAGGCTCAATTGTGGTCGTAAGTTGAGGGCTACCTATAGAACACTTTGGTTTCTCTTTTCAGTTTTTCCAGGGTGCCTCTGTCTCTACAATGAAAGGGTAGCGTTTTGGCCTTGTTAAGTGCACTGTACATGGCAAATATATAAGCATCTCAGCATATTATGTGGCCAAACATATTTTGGAAAAAAAAATCTCTTTATCAGTTCATATAGATTTAAAGTAGAAACTTCCATTTTTTTGTGACCATAATTTTCATGAATTCAAAAAAGGATTCAGAACAATGAGAAGGAACATATTAATTGAATATGTTCAGAAAGAATGGAAAAACGGAAGAGGAATGTTACAAGATATTTCCAAGAGCACCATGCTTTCATAGGACTAATCCACATTGGTCCACCAGAATGGGCCAATAACTATTTTTTGAGGGCACTCCTTGTCAACCCCCACCTCGATCAAAGCCATCCCAGGGTGTGTTTTTCTACTCCACTTCTGAAATATAATTTAAAAAGATTATTATATTGTCTTAAAGCCTCTTGTCTGTATCAACACACTTCAATTTCTTGCAGGCTAACTATATCATCTCTCTGGCTATTTTACAGAGGAAGAAATGACCTTCAACTGAGTCACTGCTTAATTGTGGTCTATTTAGGAGCTAGAGTTACAACTGGTATGATTGAGATGGCTGAAAATGGAGTTCCACTGGATTAAACAACACAGGGAAAATAGGAATCTCAAGAAATGAAATGTTCTGATTGAGCAACCTTCTGTTTACAAGGAAAGAATTGCGGTCATTTTGCTCTCATATAGAATTCATAGTAACTATGAGAGGCATTGAAAAGCAATAGGCAGTAAAATAGGACTTATTAAAAAGCTAATTATGTTTGGGTGTATATATCCATTTTATGCTTCAACTTTAACTTTTTAACTTAACACACACACACACACACACACACACATATACATACATACATACATACATACATACATACATACATACATACATACATACATACATACATACATACATACATACATACATACATATATATATATATATATATATATATATATATATATATATATATATATATATATATATATATAATTCTTGGGATCTGTATTTGTATATATGTTACCATCAAATGAATGCCAAAAATGGGAGGTCAAAGTATGAAACATTTTATATTTTACACATTTCCTAGGCATTCTATGCAATTCCAAAAGGCAACAGCAAAGTATAAAATACTCCTTATAAAATGCCGTTCTAGCTTTCTTTGTTGCAACAAGTGGGTCAATGGTGGTCTTTTTTTCTTTTCTTTTCCCAGTTAAGAATGACCTGTACTTTATTTTGCATTTCTTCTTTCATTTTAATATCCGTCTTTTCAAGAAAGAGCTAGGGTTAGGTTTACCCTAACCCTTTTCATGATTCTGTTTTCATACTTTGCCTAAATAGTTCTTGTCAGTTTACATAATGCCAAGGTATTATATACAATGCCCGGAGAATGTATATATCATATTAAAATAACACAGACATTTCATACTTTGCCTAAAAATGTTACATATTCTATAGATTTGCTAGGCATTCTATACAATGCCAGTTTTTCACTCATTGCCAGTAACACATACAGTATACCTTGCACATATACCCAGGAAGGCCCACCCATAGGAAGGTCAATGAGAGGCCGTTGTTTTCAGGGGCTGGTTCCTAATTTTTTTTACTACCACTCTGTGGGCGTGGCTTATTTTGTGGGTGTGGCTTGCCAGCCATGTGACCGGGTAGGCGTGGCTTCTCGGACAACTGAAGGGAGAGGAACTGAGATAGGTCCTGCCGCACGTTCCCCCTCCCCTCAGCAGCTTGAGAAGCCTCGAATGTGCGAAAATGCCTGGGATCATCACCGCACGTTCGTGGCTTCTCGGACTGCTGAAGGGAGGGGAATGGAGATAGCTCCTGCCGCCCGTTCTTTCAGCGTCTCATGCGCTCCCTCAGCCATCCTCCCCTGCTTGGACTCACTGTGGGATAAAAAGGCAGCGCATGCGCAGTGCCGGAAACTCGGCTTCTGGGCATGCGCAGAAGAAAATTTTAAAAAATATATTTTTTTAAAAAAAAGTGGCAGCACCCAGGCACCTGCAACCGACCGCACCGGTACTGTGACATCACCAGCGGGCCTCTACCAGTGCTATAGAGTGGACCACACTGGTAGGAACCCACCACTGGTTGTTTTCCTGGAAGAGAAAGGTAGGAATGTAGAGCAGCAGGTCAATTGCCCAGTGGAAGAATACGATGGTGTGGCTGATTCCAAAGAGTCTCAGTCTATACAGCATGTTAGCCTAGGGACAAGCTGGCATGGAGACCAGACTGAAACAACTTACACTGTAAGTATAGATATTCCTTAGAAGGAATGGGAGGAAATGCTAGATCTCAATTTGTTACAAAGGCTAGAATTTTTAAAAGAGGTTAAGGGAAATAGGAGAATCCTACATGTATTGACTTCACTTTGGCGGTAGATGATTCAATTTCTAATGCAGTGGTACCTCAGTATTCATCGTTAAATGGTTCTGGGAGATGCGATGAGTACAAAAACAATGAGTACCAAACAATTTTTTTCCATAAGGAATAATGTAGTGAGTCACAAGGCAGCCGACACTGACAAGTTCTAGCTTGCGGGTTGAGTAGCAAACAAACAATGAATACCGGGACAAAATTTTCATGTCAAAATGCATTGCGTACCAAATTCAATGAGTTTCAAAACAGTTGAGTACCAAGGTACTGCTGTATTCTTTAAAAAAAAACAGACATTTAACAATCATTTTTATTATTTAAAACTCAACATTTCTGCAACATCATCTTCCTGAAAACCATTGTCCTATCTCTTCCCAGCACTTGCTCTCTTTCACTTTCAGTGTTTCCTCTGTCTTCAACGTATTTCTTTGATCTGCCTGTTGTAGTCTACTAATTCTCTTGGCATCTGCTTGCTTTTATTCACGTTTTCTTCCAAATCAGTTTAGATTGGCCATTTAATTGCTCCCTACTTTCTCAATTTCCACAGTTTTCTGGGACACTTTCCTGCTGGCTGAAAATGACAGGTTTTTCAAACCTCAGAATCTACATAAATACAACCACAGTTTATGTTATTCAGGGTTAAATAAACCAAGTACAAAGAAAAGCAAAGTCACTTGTCAGATGTTTAAAATTCAGGCAAGACAACATGGCTTTGGAAAGTTCTTTTTGAAGGGTTATTTTCTGTAGGTTCCTTAAAAATGGCTGGATTATATACAGGCAGCACATGGTAGTAGACTTCATCAAGAAACAAGAAAGGAGAAAGATACACACACACACACACACACACACACACACACACACACACACACACACACACACACACACACATAAAATACATGGTTGATTCTACAAGGAGCCCCAGTTAGTTTATGTCCCCAATTTGAAGTGATCAATTGTTCTTCAGTAAAACTCCTTATGGCTTTTAAGAGACTTTTGAAAGAACAATTTCAACTATTTCAACTATTTCTACAAAGTTGTAGCATTTTGATTTGGAGACTTCTCCACATAGCTATGTCTATGAGATTGCCAGTCATCCAGATCATGGTTGTCACAAAGGTGCTTTTTCAAAAGGCAACTGGACTTTCTTTTTCCAAAAACAAAGTCTAGTTGCCTTTTGAAAAAGCTCCTTTGGGTTCTCCACATAAAAGTACAGTGAGTAAGGAGCAGCGGTGGGTTGCTCCTGATTTGGCCCGGTTCTGTGAACCTGTAGCACCGATGGTGGGAGGCTCCACCCACCTGCCCGGGACGCTTTTGTGCATGTGCAGAAGTGTCACATACGTGCGTGAGCACACACATGAACTGGTAGCAACGGGTTTTAGAACCCACTACTGGTAAGGAGGTGGTCTCATTGATGGCCTCTTTAGCAAAAGAACCTTTCCTTCCACTCAACTGTCTTTCTTGCACTAAGCAAAGTTTATTTCACATTCTCCTAGGACTTTACATCATCATTTTATTTCTTTGCACATTTGTAGGGATGCTGATTCCTAATTTTCACTTTTTGTCCCTGTTCTATGACTGCTGCTGTAACTGACAGCAGTGTTTTAACTGATTTTTTGAAGACTTATTTTTATGCTTTTTTAGATGTTCTTTTCTAACAGGTTCTTTGTTTAGTACTCTATGTTATGGATTGCAAGCTGAATTGGGCAAATGCTTCTATTTAAAGATGGCTAATCCATGAAGAGACAAAATGTCAGGAGGCTACTAGCAAGGGATCAGAAACAAGGAAAGCTGTCTGAGAAACTGAGAATTAGAGTTAGAGGGACAGAAAATAGACTTTCAGAATGCAAGCGCCCTTTTTGTCTATACCAGTATTTATTTATTTATTTATTTATTTATTTATTTATTTATTTATTTATTTATTTATTTATTTATTTATTTATTTATTTATTTATTTATTTATTTATTTATTTATTTAAATGGATTTATATGCCGCCCAACTCCCAGGGGACTCTGGGTGGCTCACAACATGTCAAAATCCATTCAACAATATAAAAAAGACACAATAATTAAAAATTACAAAAATTAAAAAGAGCATCTAACATTCATAACCAAGGGGGGAGACCCATATCTGGTCTAGTTGGTCTCACTTTCACCCCGCCTGCCGGAAGAGCCAAGTTTTTATTGCTTTACGGAAGGCCAGCAGGGTGGGGATAGTCCTGATCTCTGGGGGAAGCTGGTTCCACAGGGAGGGAGCTCCCACAGAGAAGGCTCTCCCCCTCAGCCCCGACAACCGGCATTGCTTGGTCGATGGGACCTGGAGGAGGCCAACTTTGTGGGCCCTGACCGGTCGTAGGGAGGTATGCGGCAGGATGAGGTCCCGAAGGTAACCTGGCCCTGAGCCATGTAGGGCTTTAAAGGTTAAAACCAACACCTTAAATTGCATCTGGAGACTAATGGGCAACCAATGCAGCTGGCGGAGGATAGGTAGTAGTGCGGTGATTGAAGGAAGAGGTAAGATTCTGCCGCCACACACAGAAAGAATGAAGGTCTTGCTTTGTCAGTGAATCTCACACTCCCTTGTGGAAAAGGAACTTTGCACTCTCTAGGTTAGGGGTGTGCAACCTTGGCAACTTTAAGACCTGTAGACTTTGACTCCCAGAACTTCCCAGTCAGCATGCTTTTTGGATTTTTGTGAGTCAAAGTCCCCCAGTCTTAATGTTGCTGAGGTTGGACACCCCTGTTCCAGAAGCTTCTAGAGTACCTATCCTGAGGCCACAAAAGTATAGCCTCCCATGTGTGCTTGCCATCATAGTCTTCCCTGTACAAATTCCCATCCGCTGACCCACTTCCTGTTGAGTATTGACTCACCGCCCTATTTACCATTCAAAAGCATAACCGGATTCAAAAGGCTACATATCAAAACAGTCGCTATACAGTGGACACAACCTCTGTTTAGCTATCAATAGGACTTCTGCTTAGCTACTGGGTGCCATCGTTTACAGACCATAAAAAAATACTATTCTTTCCTACCAATTAAGAGCAGAAGGAAAAAAGTTTGTTCTTTCTTCTTGTGCCGGTAGCAAGAGTGGGAAAAAAGCCCGAACTTTTCCCTCTGCTTTAGCAGGGAACCGTTCCAACGCTTACATAAAGAGACATGCTGAAAACGTCAGATATTATACAGAGTTCACTCCTTTCTCCCACCTAATTAAATGAGTGGGCAAATCTATGAGCTTTCCAGAAATGAGCATGGAACGAAGAGTAACACAATTAAAATGATTCAGTCGGTTAAGGCTAAATTGCAGGTTACTCTTTCAGGTTTTTTATTTTTTTGTTTTAATTATTATTCTCGCTTGAAAAGTGCAGTAGATTCAGGAATGACTTTTAAATAATCAATCATTTCCCCCTGCCTTCCAAATGAGAACAGATTTCATCGCCCATTGATAATAAAAGGATATTGAGAAAAATTTATTCCATTTAGTAATAGTTCCAACAGGAGGGTAGTGGCAATGAAGCCTCTCAAGGTTATGCCTCTATTTGATAAGATTTGTAAACTACAGGAAGTCCTCAACTTACGACCCCAATTGAGCCCAAAATTTATATTGTTAAGTGAGAAATTTGTTAAGTGAGTTTTGCCACATTTTACAACTTTTCTTGTTAAGTGAATCTCTGTAGCTGTTAAGCTAGTAACACGGTTGTTAAGTGAATCTGGCTTCCCCATTTTCACTTCCCCATTAAGTGAATCTGGCTTCCTCGGGAGTTGGGCGGCATATAAGAATAACAAAATAAATAAATAAATAAATTGACTTTGCTTGTCAGAAGGTTGCAAAAGTTGATCATTGACCTCAGGACACTGCAACCGTCATAAATATGAGTCAGTTCTCAAGCATCTGAATGTAAATCACGTGACCATGGGGATGCTGCAATGGCCATAAGTGTGAAAATAGTAATAGGTCATTTTTTTCAGTGCTGTTGTAACTCTGAATGGTCACTAAACAAACTGTTGTAAGTCAAGGACTACCTGTATTGTTCCATAAGAAATTGAATTTTTTCTCCAGTCGGATGCCAGATTAACTTTTACAAAATATTAGAAAAACAGGGTGCACCTTATTTTGGGGTATCAGTGGTATTTAAAAGTGTTAGAACATTAGCTGAAAAAATAAGAAAATATTGAGTGGCCTTTAGTGAAGGATTGTTTTACCATCATATACACAATGGCTTTTACAGTAAAAATATTTAAATATAATATATTTAAATATAAAAATATTTCATATGCCTATTTAAAAATTTGCTCTTTAGAGGGGTTGGTGTGAGATAATAGCTAAAAACACTGGGTACCATAAATTAGATTTAGATTAAATTTATTATTAGAGTTGGAAGGGACCTTGTAGGTCATCTAATCCAAGCTCAAGCAGGAGTTCCTACACCATTTGAGACAGATGGCTGTCCAGTCTCTCCTTGAAGGTCGCAAGTGTTGGGGCTCTCACAACCTCCGCTGGCAAGCTGTTCCACTGGTTGATCGCTCTCACCGTCAGAAAGTTTCTCCTCACTTCCAGGTTGAATCTCTCCTTGGTCAGCTTCCATCCATTATTCCTTGTTTGGCTTTCTGGTGCCATAGAGAACAGCCTGACCCCCTCCTCTCTGTGGCATCCCCTCAAGTATTGGAACACTGCTATCATGTCACCCCTGGTCTGAGAGACTGTTTTAGTTCCTGCTTTAGGTACAAAGCCAGTTGAATGATAGTCCCATGATGGCGAAACTATGGCACGTGTGCCAGAGGTGGCATGCAAAGCCCTCTCTGTGGGCACGCGCGCCATTGCCAGCTGCTCCTCCGGGTTCCATCGCGTGCATGCACAGCAGCCAGCTGGCCGGTGCACATGTGCGCAATGGAACCCGGAAGAGAGCAACTGGCTGGTGGTCATGTGCGTGACGGAACCCGGAAGAACAGCTGGCTGCCACACGCATGCGCACTGGCCAGCTGCTTTCTTCCAGGTTCAGGCACCCCGGCATGCACTCCAGTTTTGGCACTCAGTGCCGAAAAGGTTAGCCATCACTGGGCTAGTCTCTCAACCACATTGAGGTTTGACCATTTTGAAGTAGAATTTACCCCAAAGGGTTAATTCACAGATAACTGTAAACATGATTTATTTATTTGTATCCTATCTTCATTATTTTTACAAATAACTCCAGGCAGTGAACATATTCTCCTTCTGCTATTTTCCCCACAACAGCCACCTTGTGAGGTGGATTGTGCTGAGAGAGAGAGAGTGATTGGCCAAGGTCTCTCAGCGGGCTTGCATGACTAAGGTGGGGCTTGAACTCACATTCTCCTGCTTGCTAGCCTGGTACTTTAACCACTAGACCAAACTGGCTCTTTGGTCTTGATAAAAATCTGTCTTCCACTCCTGGAACCCAATAAGGGGTAAACATGAGTCTCTCATATCACTGTTTCTGTCTGATTCCTGTTAACATTTGCATGCAAATATTGTTCCTTCCTTAGGGCATATATTTTCCATTCTCCTGCCGTACTGTAGCCGTGCTTGCTTGTTGGCAGGGTATTTTCACTAAGTTATCTGCAGCCTGGCAGCTATTTTTCCACCAGGAGTTAGTTTCCTCTTTGCCTTTAGCTTGCTCAGAACAGGTGACCTTTCTGTCACCTGTGAAATTTATTATGCTGTTTGGATATGGCTGCATCTGAGAGAAATGAACTACAGCATTGGTAATTTTGAAGCCAGCTTTTCCACTGGAATTACGCACAGAGGTTTTGTTACATTTCTGAACAGAATAACAAAATAACAGTGTTGGAAGGGACCTTGGAGGTGTTCTAGTCCAACCCCCTGCTCAAGCAGGAAACTCTATACTATTTCAGACAAATGGTTGTCCAATCTCTTCTTAGAAACCTCCAGTTTTGGAGCATCCACAGCTTCTGGAGGCAAGTCGTCCCACTGATTAATTGTTCTAAATGTCAAGAAATTTCTCCTTAGTTCTATATTAGCATTTTAATCAAGGAAGTTGTTGTTTTGAAAGAAAAGTGTGCAGTTATTTATTTTAATTATAAATGTACAGAACTGGGAGGAACACACCTGATCCCACACACACCCGGTGTACATAATAGTCCAATTCCATGCTATATATTTGAAAAGGTAACTGTGATAACTACTTATTCTACTCATTTGAGAACTTTTAGGTGAAAGTTGAGTTCCCCTAGCGAGGGTGTTTGCCTTTTTATAATCTCAACTAAGGATTTACTGCTTAGATTTGTATTCTTCTCTTCTCTTTTAAATAAACAAAGATCAAGACAGTTCTGAATCTCTGGTGAATTTCATGGCCAAACAGAATCTTTCAACCAAAGAGTACTGCATGTTCTCCATATTATACAAAGCTGGTCCTCTGTACAATGTTGCTGTTGATTTATGCATTGTATCAGGGGGTGTCCAGGGTGGGAACATTAAGACTTGTGGACTTCATCTCCCAGAATTCCCCAGCCAGCATGGGCTCACCTTAGTTGGACACCCCTGCATTATATTTATTTATTTATTTATTTATTTATTTATGGTTTCTTATATGCCGCCCCACTCCCGAGGGACTCAGGGCGGCTTACAACACAGGAAAAATACAAGAAAACCAATAAATTCAATTTAAAATCAAAATATAAAAATTAAAAATTTCAATATAAAAGCACCATTCAACCGCCAGACATACCCGGGGGAGAGTGTAGATGGAATTAAGCTCTACCCCCTGCCTGCAGGAAGAGCCATGTCTTAACGGCTTTTCGGAAGGCCAGCAGGGTGGGGATAGTTCGGGTCTCTGGGGGGAGTTGGTTCCAGAGCGCGGGGCCGGCCACAGAGAAGGCTCTCCCCCTAGGACCCGCCAGCCGGCATTGCTTGGCTGACGGGAGCTGGAGGAGGCCAACTCTGTGGGCCCTAACCGGTCGGAGGGAAGTATGAGGCAGAATGCGGTCCCGGAGATAACCTGGTCCTAAGCCATGAAGGGCTTTAAAGATGATGATCAACACCTTGAATTGGACCCGGAGACTAATGGGCAACCAATGCAGCTGGCGGAGTATAGGTGTCACGTGGGTGTACATATTTAAATAAAGCCATTAAAAGAAATTGCAGACTGGAAATTTCCATTTGCATGAATGGAACAGATAGTAAGTATCTAATAGTAAAGCTGGAGGGGGTGGGAGAAACCTTGGAAGCACAGATCCTGAGCAGTATAAAACCATTTTTCGGTTGTTGTGCTTAGCTTGTTTAGTTTTTGATAGATTCTATCACTTCTGAGGTCTTAGAATTGCTGTACTAACAGCATGAATTGCCTGCTTTAAAATTAAAGGGCTTCAGAAGAGACCTTTACTACTGTGAAAATGAATGGTTTTTTGTTGCGTGGCTGGCATGCAGAAAAGGAAAATACCTTGCTATTTATATATGCTTAATTCATATAGCACATAAAACATTAGAATTTGATTCTTATCCTATTGAAAAGTATAGCAGAACAGTTCTTACTGGTAGAGGCTGAGAGAGCAAGACCTAACCGAGAACTACACTAATTAAGTTATATTCGTTTCAATTATATTTTGACAGGAGAACTGTCAAATGCACACACATGCCCACAGACTCACACCAATCCTATATCAGAGTACAGGTAGTTCTCGACTTTCAACCATTCATTTTGTGACCTTTGGAAGTTACAACAGCATGGAAAATAGTGACTTATGACCATTTTTCACACTTATGACCATTGCAGCATCCCCATGGTCACGTGATCAAAATTAGGAAACGTAGCAACTAGTTCATATTTATGATGGTTGCAATGTCCTGGGGTCATGCAATTACTTTTTTTTTACCTTCTGACAAGCAAAGTCAATGGGGAAGCCAGATTCATTTGTACAACTGTGTTACTAACATAACAATTGTAGTGATTCACTTAACAATGGTGGCATGAAAGGTCGTAAAACGGGGCAAAACTCAATCCGAGGTGGCACAGCGGTTAGAGGCAGTACTGCAGGCCACTTTAGCTGACTGTGATCCACAGGTCAGCGGTTCAAATCTCAGCGGCTCAAGGTTGGCTCAGCCTTCCATCCTTCCGAGGTAGGTAAAATGAGGACCCAGATTGTTGGGGGCAATATAAATATACATTGCTTACTGGTGTAAACCGCTTAGAGAGTGCTTGCACTGTGAGGCGGTATATAAATCTCACAAATAAATAAATAAATAAATAAATAAATAAATAAATAAATAAATAAATAAATAAATAAATAAATAAATAAATAAATAAATAAATAAATAAATAAATAATCTCTGACTTAGCACCAGAAATTTTGGGCTCAGTTATGGTGGTATATCGAGGGCTACCTGTATACAACGCACGACTGCTGCAGTGTATGCTAAACTTCAAAGAACATGGGCAGCTTTGCTAAAGATCTACCCAGTAAGCTCTACCGATCAATTTTAGGCGTTCATATTTAACTTGTGGCAGGTGGGGGCAGGGAGCATTTATCACCAGCTTATTTCTGAATGGTGTTTCCCCTTCTGCAGATTTCCATCAAGGGTTCCAAGATTTCTTTCCAAATATATTGTGCAAGCTGTGAATGAGAGCCAAGTAGCACTCTGCCTTTGGGCAACCAGCTGGGACAGTTCCTCTCTCTGCAATGTCCCTTGACCTGAAATACAGTTATACTGCAACAGATGACCCCTTTATAGAAATAAATTCAGAGGGAAATGTTTCAGTCTATCAGCCCACACACTCCAGAGCCTATCATGGTAACTAAATTTCTAGCCAGGTATTGCTTTGAGACAATTTTCTTGTAAACTTTCTTTCTACCCCCTCCCTTAATTGCTCACCTATCCGTTTCTTTTCTCTCTCTTCACACACATATGCAGAGTGGTCTCTCTACATGGCCTAACAGAATAATCACATATATGGGTAGTCCTTGATTTACAACCGTTCATTTAGTGACTGTTCAAAATTACGACAGCACTTTATTTATTTATTTATTTATTTACTTACTTACTTACTTACTTACTTACTTACTTACTTACTTACTTACTTACTTATTTATTTATTTATTTATTTATTTATTTATTTATTTATTTATTTATTTATTTATTTATTTATGAGACTTATATACCGCCTCAGAGTGCAAGCACTCTCTAAGCGGTTTACACCAGTAAGCAATGTATATTTATATTGCCCCCAACAATCTGGGTCCTCATTTTACCTACCTCGGAAGGATGGAAGGCTGAGTCAAACTTGAGCAGGTGAGATTTGAACCGCTGACCTGCGGATCACAGTCAACTAAAGTGGCCTGCAGTACTGCCTCTAACCGTTGCGCAAAACATGATTTAAGACTGTTTTTCTCACTTAACGACAGTTGCAACATCTCCACAGTCACATGATCGGAATTCAGACGCTGGGCAACTGACTCATATTTATGACGGTTGCAGTGTTCCAGGATCATGTGATCACCTTTTGTGACCTTCTGACAAGCAAAATCAATGGGGAAGCCAGATTCATTTTACAACCGTGTTACTAACTTAACAACTGCAGTGATTCATTTAATAACTGGGGCAAGAAAGGTCACAAAATGGGGCAAAAGTCACTTAACAACTATCTCACTTAGCCACAGAACTTTTGGGCTCAATTATGGTCATAAATTGAGGACTACCGTTATTCCTCAGGGAAGGAAGAGAAGTATCCATCTTTTCTAATTCAGCCTATGAAGGTATCTTATTATGGTTAGAATTATTCGTGACATTAGCCAATTCCCTTTTTAAAGTGCCAATAAAGACTTTACATTTGCAGGGCAGAGATGAGATCTATAGGCAAAGCAAAAGCAACAGCAATAGCACTTAGACTTATACACCGCTTCACAATGCTTCACAACCTTCTCTAAGCAGTTTACAGAGTCAACATATTGCCCCCAGCAATCTGGGTCCTCATTTTACCAACCTCGGAAGGATGGAAGTCTGAGTCAACCTTGAGACAGTGTGATTCGAACTGCTGGCAGTGGGCAGAATTTAGCCTGCAATACTGCATTGTAACCACTGCGCCATCACACCTCTTCTAGGCATCCTATGCTGTACTCATCTTGCTTTTATGCAGCTCTTGGAATAATTCTGTTTTCTGGATTTTGGGAGTGTCCTTATTCCCCCCCCCCCTAAGAATTGTCTCTCTTAGAACTGTTTCTGCATCAATGTATTGTTTGCCTTTGATTACAAGCAAAAGAAGAGGGGAGAGAATGGAGAAAGGAGGAGGTATAAAATTCTTCCCATTTGAGTTTCTGGTTTAGCTCATTTCTTCTATGACCCAAGAGTCCTTTATGAAAAAAGTTCATCACTTCCTGTATTTGGTGTCCCCTGTTCATTTCTACATCTTAAGATGTCCTTTCATCTTTCTCAAAAATCTTGACACAATCTGTAATAGCAATAGCAATAGCACTTTACTTATATACCACTTCATAGTGCTTTACAGCCCTCTCTAAGCGGTTTACAGAGTTCAGCATATTGCCCCCAACAGTCTGGGTCCTCATTTTACCCACCTCGGAAGGATGGAAGGCTGAGTCAACCTTGAGCCTAGTGAGATTTGAACAGCTGAACTACTGAACTAGCAATCAGCTGAAGGTCGCAATGCTGCTTTTAACCACTGCGCTATCTCAGCTCCTCAGCTCCTGTAGCCTACCTAGCATGTAACTCAGAAATCTCTCCTGTACCAAAATCAAATGTGGCTTCTCAAGTTGCTATGATTGCATGATACACTGAACTACAAATTAGCCAACCATATTTTTTTCCTTTGAACCCATGTTGTGGTTGGTTTAGTGTCTTGCAGAAAATGAAACCCAGAAAAATTAATTAAAGTATGGTTTTGAATCAACCATATTTGCTAACTTTGGTTTCGCTAAGAGAGTGGTTGTCTTGGATTATTACATTACTTAACATTTTCTTCTTCTTTTTCTCATTAGTATGGCTGTTTAAGCAGACAGTGCAGTGTGTTCTAGTGGGGTTGAAAGCTTTGCTTGAAGATTTAAACAGAAGTAATCCTTATTTTAAACATCAACACTAAAGGATTAGTTCCTTCATCACTTTAAATCTAGTCTTTCCTGCCAACACCACTCAAAATTAGCCCGCGTATTGCACAGATTGTAGTTCATTCCCTCCAGAAAAGTGCTTCTTTCTTAACTAAAATAAAGCTTTGTAGGGTTGTTTTTAGCAATCTACTTTATTAGTCAACAGAAAAATTATATGTGCTACTATAACTTGTTCCTACTCTGTAACTTTCCTGCCAAAATATGGTGGGGATTAACACATGGCAAGAAGATGACAATCTAAGGAGCCCTGGTTTGTTTGCATTTTTATGTCATCCATTGTTGATTGCATATATGGAGCAATCATCTGCTGTTGTCCTATATGGAAAGATCCCAGTTTAGTTTTAAAGTGATGAGTTTGCCAAGTTGTTTATGGATATAAGCAATGGAACTTCATCCTCTCCAAAAGTTCAGTTATAAATAGTGACTACCTTACAAAGAAGCTTGCCTCTTATTTTAGCATTGTTTTGCCAGTAAAATGCTGCTGTTGGAGTCTTCTCTTAGGATAGGAAATGAGGATGGGAAAGGAAAAGGTTAATTCTTCTGAATTTCAGCTGGGAAGGAAGCCTCTGGAGGTTGGGCCTAGCAAAGCTGTTCTGCTTTGTGACAAACCATACTCTATGTGCAGGATGGACATCTAAAGGCAACACAAGGAATTCTGCCCATTTTCCTGGCTCAGGCAAAGAGATTTCCATGGAAAAAAATCTGTTTTCTTTTCAGTTTTTGGCTTCTTTCCTTCAGCTTACCTTGCTCACTTCTAGGTTCTGGATATCAGTTACAGGTTTGGGATGTTTAGGGACATTCCTTCTGCTTCTTGTGTGGTCAAAATACATCCCAAGTTGTATATATACCGTATTTTTTGGAGTATAAGACGCACCGGAGTATAAGACGCACCTTAGTTTTTGGGGAGGAAAATAGGGGAAAACAATCTGCCTACCAGGCATTCATCTGGCTAGCGTCCTTAGTTTGGTCAGCTTCAGCACATTATTTTATCCCCTGGTTAGGACTTAAAAAAACCTTCTTCTGAGAGAGTAACAATGAAAGAGCCTGCAAGCTGGGAAGAGCTGGGAAGATCGTTAGCACCTGGTTAGGGCTAGAAAAAAACTTATTCAGAGCAGCTTCAACACATTATTTTATCCCCTGGTTAGGACTTAAAAAAACCTTCTTCTGAGAGAGTAACAATGAAAGAGCCTGCAAGCTGGTAAGAGCTGGGAAGATAGTTAGCACCTGGTTAGGGCTAGAAAAAAACTTTTTCGGAGCAAGTAGAGCAATGAAAAAAAATTCTGCAAAGACTTAGGGCTGGAAAAACATTTTTTGGAGAGAGTAACAATGAAAAAGCCTGCAAGGTAAGAGCTGGGAAGATCTGTTAGCACCTAGTTAGGGCTGGAAAAAAAAGCTACATTCGAAGTATAAGATGCACCCAAATTTTCAGCCACTTTTAGGGAGGAAAAAGGTGCGTCTTATACTCCAAAAATACGATATATATATAATACATGATGAATTGTGATTTTGAAGTTGTATGTGTTTCTCTGTGTATATTTATAAATTGCCTTCTTTTAAGGAGGCATACATTTTATGGGTCAACAGTAGTAGAATCACCACAATGAACATATTCCGCTTTCACTCAAAAAATGGCATTTCGGTAGGAATACAGTATCAAACTAAGCTTTCTCCCAACTTTCATCCTCCTTATGCCATGTTCATTTTATCACCAAATATATTTGTAGAGAGTAGATGCAACAAACGTCATCCATTTAGGACTGAACATTGGAGCAGGAGAAAATATGTTCTCTCTGGGTCTATTGTAATACTAAAAGAGCCCATTGCAAACCTGCCTGAGCTGAAGGCAGTTGTTTGGATGACACAGTTTGCAGATGGAATGCAATCAGGGGAACAATGAGAGAGTCCTGTATTGACCACAACAATTAAGAATATTAATCCTGTTAACAGAGGGGGATTCCAAGAAATTGATGAACCGTCATCTTGAGAATTTAGGAGAAAAGAAACTAAAGTGCATAGGCCACGGGTGTCAAACTTAATCGTGTCACATGACATCACATGACGTATCATGATTGTTTTTGCCTTTGCGGAGCTGGGGTGGGTGTGGCCTGCACGTCAGGGGTGGGTTCCTCCCAGTTCAGACCAGTTTGCCCGAACCGGTAGTGACCCGCTGGTGACGCCACAATGACATCACCGGACCGGATTGGTCGGTGCCGGTCCGTGGGCGCCGCCATCTTTTTTTAAAATTTTTTTTAATTTTTGTTTTTAATTTTTTTCTCACACGGAGCAGGAGGGAGCAAACCAGCAGCGAAGTAAGTTGGAACCCACTCCTGCTGCACGTGATGCATCTGGCCCATGGGCCGCCAGTTTGACACCCCTGTGTCACGGTGTGAATATTGTCAGTTGTATGTCTATGCAGGGTGAGGCACCCCTATTCTAATATTATGGTATATTCCAATACAAGCAGAACACGTGATATGATCTTGTACGCATGTCCACATTCCTGATCCACCATTAATCACTTTTGACTTGGCTCTTGACCGGAACGGTCACGTTTTTTAGCAAAGATGTAATTATTCAGGATTTATTGTTTTTGTACCGAAATAAATATTGCTATTAGACTTTTAATCTCGGCTTTATTTCTAACTGCCTGAATTCCAAGTAAAGATCCAAATCGCCTCTATGAGATTTATTCTCACCCCAACACCCTGGATAGGCTCTCTATAAACCTATTGATACCCACCCCCCTGATTAATTCAGGTTACCTTATCCACAATATTTGGCGAGGTATAGTTTGCTGTAAATGGGTAATATCACATCATTTAGAATTCTTGTAATCAAGAAGTTTTGATGTTAACACCCAAAACAACAAAAGTTAGGTCTACTACTTCTGGGCCACAAACATTAAGATGAAGACTAGATGGCAGCAAAGAGGCACATAAAATTACAACTCTTCACTTCTATCTAGTGGTCATCTCTGTCCTTGGCAGCCCAGGCCTCACATTTTGATAAAGCTATTAAGCTAATAGAAATAGCGGTGACATCCTAGATCAGTGATGGGGAACCTTTTCTGGTTCACGTGCCCATGCCCATTGCCCCCCCACGCATGCGCACAATGGGCAAACCGGAAGTGCGGAAAAATGCACTTCCAGTTTGCCATTGGGCTGTTTTTTGCACTCCGGAGGGTTCAGGGAAGCTTCCTGAAGCCCCGGAATGCAAAAAACAGCAAAACGGGCAAAACGGAAGTGCGTTTTCCGCACTTCCAGTTTGCCATTTTGCCGTTTTTTTGCACTCTGGAGGGTTCAGGGAAGCTTCCTGAAGCCCCGGAATGCAAAAAATGGCCAAAAAAGTGCTGTTTTTGCATTCCGGGGCTTCAGGAAGCTTCCCTGAACCCTCCGGAGTGCAAAAAACAGCTCAGCGGCAAACCGGAAGTGTGTTTTTCCACACTTCCGGTTTGCAAGTGGGCAACGCTCGTGTGCCCTCCGCTATGGCTCCGCGTGCCACCTGTGGCACGCGTGCCATAGGTTCACCATCACGGTCCTAGATTTACAGAGAATCTCCGTGACAATAATGTGTTTACTTTTTAGGTCACTTTGCACACATTTGCCCCTGTGGTTTTTCTACTGTGGTTTAATCTGCCTTTTTAAAAAAAAAAAAAAAAGAATGCTCATATTTTAAACTTGTTTTAACAGTAAAGTATTTCCAAGAATGTTGTCTCTCAAATATACATTTTGAAGGGTTTCTCCATTAATTTCTTGAACAGGCATGGCACAATGAACCCCGACCTGCTAGTCTAAAATGTGGTCAGCCTGCTTGTGACTCAGGGTGCAGTATAGAAACCAGAGGTGGGTTCCTACCAGTGCGGTCCAGTGCGCTGTTCCGGTAGGAACCTTCTGATGATGTAATTTAGGTGTGACAGCTCTGGAGATGTCTGTGCCGGTCCGTGCTTAGAAGCTAGAAACGTGGCTTTAAAAAAGAGAGCGCAATCAAATGCTCACTTGCACTCACAGTGCAAATTGTGTGTGTGTGTGTGTGTGGGAGACGCTGGGGAGGGGGGAGGAGAAGGCTGATGTATATTCTGTCTAAGAGCCTAAGAGAACCAGACAGCTGTTCATCCCCTATTTAACACTTGGGGAGGGAGCCGAAGGGAGCGAACACATTCCTTCAGGAACTGTTAAAAGTCCCTCCCTTGTTTTAAAACTTCAAGCCAGATCCTATCTGCAGATTGAGAGGTATGCTGCCTTTTTGAAAGGTGACTAAGATCTGGGAACAAAACGGGAGGGAGGGAGGGGCGGGGGAGCTCCAAGTGGCAGGAGATCCTCACCTGGCTGCAGGGAAGGAAAGAAGGAAAGGGGGAAGGGAAGGAAAGGAAAGGAAAGGAAAGAAGGAGGAAAGGGAAAGGGAAAGGGAAAGGGAAAGGGAAAGGGAAAGTGAAAGTGAAAGTGAAAGTGAAAGTGAAAGTGAAAGTGAAAGTGAAAGGGAAAGGAAAGGAAAGTTAAGGGAAGGGAAGGGGGAGGGATGGAAGGAAAGGGGGAGGAGAGGGGAGGGGAGGGAAGGAAAGGAAAGAAGGGAGGGGAGGGGAGGGGAGGAAAGGAAAGGAGGAAAGGAATGGAACAGGGGAAAAGAAAGGAAAGGAAAGAAGGGAAGGGAGGGGAGGGGAGGAAAGGAAAGGAGGAAAGGAATGGAACAGGGGAAAAGAAAGAAAGGAAAGAAGGGAAGGGAAGGAGGGGAAGGGAAGGGAAGTGAGGGGAGGAGAGGGGAGGAAATGGAAGGAAAGGAAATGAGGAAAGGAACAGGGGAAAAGAAAGGAAAGGAAAGAAGGAAAGGAAAGGGGGGAGGGGAAGGAAAGGAAAGGAAAGGGGAAGAGAGGAGAGGTGAGGAAATGGAAAAGAAAGGAAAGGAAAGAAGGAAAGGAAAGTAAAGAAGGAAAGAAAAGGAAAGAGGAAGGAAGGAAGGAAGGAAGGAAGGAAGGAAGAAAAATTGGAACCCACCCCTGATAGACACAATGATCTGAAATATCCAATAAGTTTCAGGGTTGAGCAAAGATTTAAGTGTAAGAAACCACAATCCAAGTCCAACCTTCTAATAACTACATAAGAGCATATAAAACATTTTTTGCTTTAAAATAAAACACTGGGGAATTTACTATTTTGGAGTGCTCTGATTTAGCAGCTCCTGAGAAAACTCAATAGGCTGTTGAATTTCAGCCAGCAGAGAAGAAGTGAGGAATAATTTTCTCCCTACTGAAACCAATGGCTGGAAATGCGAAAAACTTGATGAGCTTGGGGTACCCACTCAGGGACCATTGTTATGGCCGAATAAGGGAAGAAGAGACTCTTGGGATAAATGTATTAAATTGCGTGCTTTGACCAGCATGGCATTGATTGCTGCAGATTAAATAATTACAGTCTGCAGCAAGTCATAAAAGGCAGCAGTTATGTAGAATTCATTAGGGAGTTACCCTCACTGTGAAAATATACAGGACCCCCTATGAAGTAGCCCTTTTAATGAGAAATAGTGAAAGGCAGAACTTGCTTGCTTTTTCAATAAAATTCCCCTCGGTGCTCTCTTATTCTTGATGGGCAACTGCAGGAAGGGCAATCTAAGAGCAGAGAATAAGACACTGGACAGCCATTTCTCTGGAATGATATAGTGTCTCCTGCTTGTGCAGGAGGTTGGACTAGAAGACCTTCAAGGTCCCTTCCTTATTCTCATGTTCTGAAGATGAACTGTGTCCTCACGTTCCCTCTGAATCTCAAGCTAAGTTTGTTTTGAGCTAGCTAATTTTATTCTGACCTAGCATATGGAATGCCCTAAGATAAGTTTGAGGTTCATTGTACCTTTCACTCACCCTAAATTGGCTTAATTGAGTAAACCAATGAATTTGTTAATAAATGAGTATCTTGTGTCAACACCACTCTCTGTGTTACATTAGCAGTTGAAGAGAACATGAGCTCCACATTTCTAAACTCTCTCTCTCCCTCCCCTCCCTCTCTCCCTCCCCTCCCTCTCTTTTTTATCCACTTTTATCCCTTCTGCTAGTACTGCTATCCAAGGGCCATCTGTGGATTAATTAGAATTCTAAATGCCTATTCTATGAGAAGAAGCAGATCACTCCTGAATTCTATAGCCTTCGATACAGCAAGCCAGGATGGTGAAGTAGGCCTGCAGCCTTGAGTGATGGGTTATTTTTTTTTAAATGGTCCAATGACTGTCTTGCGTGATTCAGGGTTGCTTAACTAACACAGAATTACTAAAACTGCATTATTTTAACATGTGACTAGTGTAAGGTGACCAGACGTCCCGATTTTTGCGGGACAGACCCGCTTTTTAATGCTTTGTCCCGCGTCCCGCCCGTCCTCTAAAAAGTCCCGATTTTTTAAAAGAATGCACGACTAGGGCATTCTTTCCAAAAATCGGCCTGCAGGCACTCGAGGACGGCCAGGTTGGGCCCAGCCGCAGGGGCAGCAGCAGCAGCAGGCCCTCTCAAAATCGGGACGTCTGGTCACCTTAAAACACCCACTCATGCCTTTCTCTCTGCAAGGCGGGCGCGGAGAGATGACGTCGCTGCTGTCGGCGCCCCACGCTGATTGGCTGTTGAAGGCTGATTGACCCGGTCGTTGGAAGGTTGTGCATGTGTGTGTGTGTGAGAAAAAACTCAAGCACTTTAGCACACCCGGAGGAACAGCCCGGTTGCTACGCCGCCTCGCAACTCCCAGCCGTGCCAAGCCCCGCAGGCTGCCTTTCCCCCCCTTCCCTTCCAATGCAGGCACCACCGGAGAGACGGGACCCCCGCAATGGCGACCCTGGAGGATGGAGAAGGCGGGGGAAGAGCCCCGATGCCCAGCTGCTCGCTGACTCCAATTCCGGGCGAGCGCTCCCGGCTTGCTGCTGTCGCCGCCGCCACGCGTGAACGTGGTCCGCGGCAGGAAGCGAGTTCAAGTGACCCTCCGCCGCTGCCGGCCTGCAACCCCGTCCTGCCTGCCCCGCCCTGTGCCCCGTAGCTCTTGACTTTGCCAGAGGTGCCGACCCCCAGCGTGTCCCCCAGCACGTAGTGAGCGATCTTCACCCGGACCATGAGACTCCGCATCTAACCAGCCAGCCAGCCAGCCCAAGCCACTGCCGGCTCCCGAAGGGGAGGCGGGAGGCGAGGAAAGGCCTCCCGCCTCCCCCCCCCATGCCGACATTTGCGTTGTTTTGCCCTCTGCGCATGCGCAGCGTTCTGCACATGCGCAGAGGGCAAAATTCAAATGGCGCCGAGGCGGGCCCGCCCCCCCGTCCCGCTTAAAAAAAAAATCTGGTCACTTTAGACTAGTGAGCAAAACAGCCTGGATAGTGCATAGATGATTGAATATATAGGAGACCCTCTTAAGTGTATTGTCCATATCAAAATGGAGTGTAGAGTATGTTCTCTGATAATCCCTTGCTAACTGGTGACTTTCAGCTTTAATAATGATGGAAGGAAAACAGACAGAAAGGAAACACTGGCAGTGCTCCACTGCATCAAAGAGTGTAAGGTAACCTGTTTGCCTTTACAAAAGAGCTCATGGATAAACCTAAGTGCTCTGTTCATATATACAATGGTTGTTAATATGGTCTTCATAAACAATAAGCATTCTGTGGCTTTCCTACATTTGAAACAAACAACTTCCTTCCTCTTCCCCCTCCACATTATTTTCCTCATAACAAATAAGAAATCAGAGTCCCCACAGATTATTCTAATTCTCCTCATGAAGTATAATTTTGTGCCTAATTAATGATTTTCCCAGTTTAAATATTGCAGTTGAGAAAATACCAATGGGGATCAATCCAAGACAACTGTATCTGCTACAGAGAAAGTGTAATTAACCAAGCACTTAAATCCTGCTTAGTTCAGCAACAGTTATGCATTCTTGTTTCCTGAATTACACTTGCTGGATGAAATCCTAACTTCAGTGTGATGCAATGTTTTTCTAAGTTTTCAGATGGAGGAAGACTGAGTAACCACTCCTCTTCCGAAGCCTACATTTTTATGACCACTGAGTACTTTTACAGTAACCTTTTCTCCTGTTACTGTGTCAGGGGGATCTCCCACCCATTCCTCTTCCAGTGAATTTAGCCAATTAGAAATCACACAAAGCACATTCTAAGATTGTCACCTTACAGCAGTGGTTCTCAACCTTCCTAATGCCGTGACCCTTTAATACAGTTCCTCATGTTGTGGTGACCCCTAACCATAAAATAATAAAATTAGTAGGAAACGCAGGGGTGGGTTCTAACTTACCTCGCTGCCGTTTCGCTTCCTCCTGCGCTGCGTGGCCGCTCGTGCGGTTTGCACGCGCATGCATGCACAGTGCTGATTTTTTTTAAAAAAATGCAAAAAAAAAAGCCGAAAACAAGATGGTGACGCATGCACAGTGACAAAAATTCAGCTTTTGCGCATGCTCAGAAGTTCCATGGTACAGATTTTTTTTTTGCAGTAGTCTATTTGCATGTGGGTGGACCCGCCTGGAGACGGATAGAGGAGCGGTGTCTCGGTTCCTAAGACCATCGGAAATATGTGTTTTCCGATGGTCTTAGGCGACCCTTGTGAAAGGGTCGTTCGACCCCCAAAGGGGTCGCGACCCACAGGTTGAGAACCGCTGTCTTACAGAGTCAGTCAGATCAGTTGTTATATGTGGCTATTTTTGAAGGCTAATATTTGAGATAAGGTGACCAATCGTCCTCCTTTAGGGAGGACAGTCCTTCTTTTATAAGTTCTGTCCTCCCTCGAAAAGTGTCCTCCTACATGTCCTCCTTTTCGATATTTGAAGACTAATCTGTTGCACGTTATGTGACGTATTTGTATTTGACATGACGATTCGTCAAGGCTCGGTACAGTGCGGTATAATACACGATTATGAGATGCATGCACTCCGCACGGGAGACCTTGAGAGAGAGCGACGTGTGCAAGTGGCTTTGTTTAGTTCTTATGTTATGTGCTATGTTTACTTCTTATGTTATGTTGATACTCTAGCTGCAGCACTTGCCGTAAAATTCAATATGAAGGATATTTCTTGTTCAGATATTTCCAATATATTGTTAAAAGATGATACATTGACAAAAATATTAATTCAATGGAAAAGTACTCATTTAAATAACAATTAACAGGCATGTAAGCATAATTATAATATAAAATGTTACAAATGTTTTATTATGCATACAATATATCTTATTATAGTGTATTATTGTTGCAATGAACAAATTTATTTACGATATTTTTTTTTCAATTTATTTGTCCTCCTTTTCATTGTAAAAAAGTTGGTCACCTTATTTGAGAGGGTGTCACAAAGAAGCAGGGGACAAACTATTCTCCAAAGCACCTGAAGGCAGGACAAGAAGTAACAGATGTAAACTTATCAAGGAGAGATCCAACCTAGAACTAAGGAGAAATTTCCCAAAGAACAATTAATCAGTGGAATGGCTTACCTCCAGAAGTTGTGTTGTTCCATCACTGGAGGTTTTTAAGAAGAGGTTGGGCAGCCATTTGTCTGAAATGGTAATAGAAGGGGGTTGAACTAGAAGACCTCCAAGGTCCCTTGCAACTCTGTTATTCTGTATTCTTTAAAAGCCTTTTGAGGTGTTAGGAGCAACTGGGCTTCACACATTATCAGGACTTATGTGATAAAATTTTTGTACCCCTCCTACAAAGTTCTCTTCCCTCAACCCATACAGTGGATTCCTTTTAATCCTTTTGTTATTATGAATATATGTGGACGAAGCAAGACTTTATCTTCACCCCATCCACTTTAGTCATTGGACTAATCAACACATCCAGAATTCTATCAAACTTTCCTATTGCTCAAAAGACAAACATACAATCCTTTTGTTCTATGTTGTTTTGTTACTTGTGTTGATTTTTCATACATTAAAATATCAGAGCATTAGGTGTTGGATCGCTCTAGCATTCCTTCATAGAGCGGATATCGCTGGGATCAAGTGATGGCATGTCCTGCCTTCCCTGGCTGTACAAACAGAAGATATACAATCTAATGGCCAATGTCATAACTCTCTATGCTAAATCATCTAGGTCAGTGCTTCTCAACCTTGGTGACCTTAAGTTATGTGGACTTCAACTCCCAGAATTCCCCAGCCACCACATCCTGTCTGAGGAATTCTGGAAGCTGAAGTCCTTACACATTGAAGTCACCAAGATTGAGAAAAACAGTGATCTCCGTTTTATTTGCAGCCACTGCTCATCATTTTACATCTCTCTGCATGGATCTGCTTTTTCATGTGTCCATGTTACTTTACAGCAATCTAATGCCCACTATCAAGAGAGAAGATTTTTTAATCCAGAACTGAGTCCAGACTCTTCTTTGCTCACATATTTTATTTTTAAAAAGTAAAGGGTCAGTGTATTCCAGTGAACTGACGCACTCTGTCTAATTTATGCCCCAAGAAGCTTAAAAGTGTGCGTCACTTAACCATTTTCCATTTGTTCACGCTGAGATTAAGTGATGGGGTTTATTGGTGAGCTTATAGTCAAAATTACAACTAAGGGGGGGGGGGAAAGGTTACAGGGGATCAGTAGCTGCAGCTGGCCTTTGATTTATTTATTGCTAGTTGTTTTGGGTCCCCCCCCCCCGCTTCCCAATGTTGAGTGCACTAAATGGAGAAATTTGAAGGGAGACACTTATTAAGGAATGCACCAAAATAAGAAACAATAGAGAAAAGCAAAGAGCAAAAATTTAAAACAGACCCATACTTTGCCAAACCAGGGGTGAAAATAACTGCAACCATTTGTGTGTATTTAAGTGAGTTTCTTTCCCCTTCTTCTTTGCTATCTGTGAACCTCATCTTATTTTCCTTGGCTGAATGAGATGGCTGACTTCCTCCAACATGACTGATAACTGAACTAGGTGAAGGTGATGGGAATTTTGTATTCTGCTGAAAGGAAAACTGTTTCACTAGATAGCTTTCTGGAGCTGTTTACTGGGAAAACAAGGAGGGAGCCAATACATTGACAGATCTATGAGCTTGACAGAGCATGTCCGAGCAAGAGAAAGAGGTCTTGGAGATGCAGTGATAACATAATGCCTGCACATGATTTAGTACCTATAGAAAAATTATCTTCTATCTGTATGCTATCTACTTAATGAGGGAGAATGTGTTTTCTAAATTGATTTCAAAATTGCATTGATTTATATATCTATATCATTGATTTATATATCTATTACTATAGATAAGTGTATATATATATATATATATATATATATATATATATATATATATATATATATATATATATATATATATATATATATATATATATATATATATATATATATATATATATTTAGGAACCCACACTACATATCAGACATTAACACAATTGAGAATGTCCAGAGATACTTCACAAGAAGAGTATTACATTCCTCTGTTCACAACAGAATACCTTAGGACAGTGTTTCCCAAAGTGTGGTACGCGTACCCCCAGGGGTACGGGAAGAGTTTGGTGGGGGTACACGTTGCACCGGAGTTTGGTGGGGATCACGTGGGAATATCCACTGCACCGTGCTTAGCTGCGCCCACAGAACAAGGAAAGAAATAGGCGCGTATCACAGTTTTTACATGGGAACTGGGGCCATCGTACATCGTATCACAACTCATTATTGCGGGAACTTCTGCGCATCCTTCGCGCAGCTCAGGTTCAGCCATTTTTAAACTGTGGGAACATTAACAGTTGACGTTGAGCCGCGGAGCTGTTTAAACGCCGGAGAATTGCAGTGTTATCTAACGGTTAGACAGTCTTGTGAGGTGTGACACGGCGTGAATATACTGCACTTCGTTACAGAGACAACTTACTTCTTTAATAGTTAGCTCCGGGCACCTGTTATCATGCTTTAGTAAGTTCCACTGATTTTGATTATTTTTATAAAATACAATTTTTATCCCTAACAGAGATTATGGATCGCTGGTTGAAATCTGGAACTACTAAACCGAAAGAAAGTAATGATTGTAGTAGCAATCATTAGAAAAAATAAATATATTTTGATTTTTATTAAAGCATATGTTTTTTATGAGGGGTACTCAGCGTTACGAAAATTATAGAAGGGGTACACATATGTCAAAAGTTTGGGAAACACTGCCTTAGGAAACCAGACTTGAAATTTTGGGACTTGAAAATTTAGAACTACGCCGCCTTCGATCTGACCTAAGTGTAGCTCACAAAATTATCTGCCACAATGTCCTACCTGTTAACCACTACTTCAGCTTCAACCGCAATAATACACGAGCTCACAATAGATACAAACTTATTGTCAACCGCTCCAAACTTGATTGCAAAAAATTCGACTTCAACAACAGAGTGGTTAATGCCTGGAACACTTTACCTGACTCAGTAGTTTCTTCCCCTAACCCCAAAAACTTCAACCTCGGATTATCTACCATCGACCTCACCCCTAAGAGGTCGGTAAGGGGCGTGCATAAGCGCACAATTGTGCCTACCATTCCTGTCCTAATGTACCCATATATTCATACCTCTTTTACTCTTATTCATGCTTGTACTATTACATATATATTCAATCATGTTTTACTGTTTATACTTTGCTTATAATCATATATGCTTGACAAATAAACAAATACAAATACAAAATATGATAGCTATGGAGTATGTGCAAATGTCCTGTCTTTGACTGTTAATCATCTCTCCAGTGAGCTGCAGCCTTCCTGGCTTTCCATTTGTATTCAATTTTAATTTGAAAGAAATTGACAAATATCCTGGGAGCAAAATAGAATGAATGAATCGACGAATGTGTGCGTGTGTGACTACATCTGCATGTACATCTATATGCACACACACACACACGTGTGTGCAATGGGAAGGAACTTCTGAGAAATTACAAGGCATCTATGGGGATTCTCAATCATCCAGGTCATGATTGTCCCAAAAGTGCTTCTCAAAAAGGCAACAGGGCTTTCTTGGGTTTTTCCTTGAAAACGTTTCACTTCTCGTCCAAGAAGCCTCCTCAATTTTGACTGAATCGGAATCCGAAGTCAGAACGGAGGAAGCTTCTTGGATGAGAAGTGAAACGTTTTCAAGGGGAAAAAAACAAGAAAATCCACTTGTCTTTTGAAAAAATCTTTTGGGATTACAAGGCAAATGAAATTTGACATAGTATTAATATAGACCAATAGTCTGATTCAGAGCCAGGTTGAAGTGGGGTTCATTTATTTTCACTTTTTAAAAAGGTTCTCTCTTCTCCCCACTAAGCCTAGATTAAATGGCTAAGAGAAAGTCAGACCTTCCAAGAAAGCAGGAAAACAGAATCCCAGAAATTCCAGTCTTTCCCCCCTGTTATGCAGTAGCCTTTAAAATTGGATTTGTACCCTTTTCTACTGTACCTTTTCTGATATGCATCACTTTCAGAATGTTCATGTTGGGAGATTGTAGCTTGATTGTAGGTGTGATCTACATTAGACAATGCATTAGAAACTGAAAAAGAAGACAGATGAAATTTCTTGGTAGCATTTGAGTCAGTATGCAGATAGTGATGAGTTACATTTTTTGTTCAATGCTATTTTTCTAAGACTCTTTTTTTTTTAAAAAAAAAGGCAAATTGAGATTTCAAATGGCATCATGTGAGGAAAGGTGAGTGACAAGTTTGCCAGTTCCAGCAAAAAGTTTTCAGTACTTAGCCTTAAAAATGTGGGCTTGCCCAAGGGGTGAAATGCTACCGGTTCGGCCCGGTTCGGGTGCACCCGTAGTGGTGGCCGCCGGTGGTTTGGAGAAATGGTAGCAGCGGCAGCGTGAGGCTCCACCCACCCACCTGGACATCGCCATTTTCTTTTTTTTTATGCTCTGCGCATGCGCAAAGCCTGCACCCACCCACCTGGACATCGCCATTTTCTTTTTTTAATGCTCTGCGCATGCGCAAAGCATGCACAGAGGGTGAAAAGGTGCATGAGATGGTGGCGCACATGTGCGCAAAACACACACTTCCGAACCTGTAGAGAAGGGAAGTAGATTTCACCGCTGGATTACCCTTTACTCATGCATCGATGTTGGGGGTGCTGAACACAAATTGCCATCTTTCTTTCTCTCTCTCTCTCTCTCTCTCTCTCTCTCTCTCTCTCTCTCTCTCTCTCTCTCTCTCTCTCTCTCTCTCTCTCTCTCTCTCCCCTCTCCCCCCTCCCTTGGAGAGCCTCCTTTTTAAAGCTATAAGATGTTTCAGAAGATAGCTGAGAATAGCTGCATTTCTGAATCTGGTCAGTGTACACAGATGAGAATTTCATTCAGTTTATTTTTATTATTCCAAATGTCTTCATAAATGGGATGGAAAAACCTGAGGAACTTTTTAGAAAATGAATATGAAGGAAAGAAAAAGAAAACCACCAAGCAAACACACACACACACACACACACACACACACACACACACACACACACACACAGAGAGAGAGAGAGAGAGAGACAGAGACAGAAACAGAGACGGGGGTGGGGGGAGAGTATGCTTTCTTTTTTTTTTTGTACCAACTAGTGAAATCTCTAACTGGCCGAACTTTCCCCCTTCACATTCATCGTATTATTTTTTGGATTCTGATTTGTTTAGGGTAAATCCCTTTCATTACACTGTCCATTGTTCAGTTAAGGAAAGGTAACCCAAATGAATTCCTCGAGATGCACTCTAGATAGGATTGGAATTTTGGTGAGATAACAAAATAAGTGAATTTTGCAATTGTGGCTTCTCAGAATGACTGCTCTCCGACACTTGTTTGGATAAATAAATTTAAGAAGGCACTTTGAGTAAAGCAACTCATCAAATGGATCATAAAGAGTGTACTTGGAGTGATGGGTACCTCAGTGTAGAAGTTACTACAAAAGCTGGTGAGATATGAGGTTTATGGAGAAGAAAGAGGAACCAAGCAAGAAGTAATGGCGGCTTTCCTCAAGAAGAGACTGACCAAGCTGAAGGAATCCAATAAAGTCGATGCAGTCTATTTTTAGTCCAGAAACCTTCCATCTAGAACAGGGGTGTCAAACTCAGATCATTATGTCATCATCACATGACGTATCAGGATTCCCCCCCCCCCCGCTAAACTGGGCATGGCCAGCATGTGATGCATCTGGCCCGTGGGCCATGAGTTTGACATCCCTGATCTAGAACATCAGAGAGCATCATATCATCATAAGCCAAAAAAAAAGCAGGAAGATACTTTAGATAATCAATGTCACTGTTACTCAAAAGAGCTCCAATACACTAGAATCCAATGATGCAGGCGTAATGCCTTCTGCCCAGCATAAGTGTAGTTCTGCACACAAACATGCTGTGTGACACAATCAGATCAGCTGAAGAAAGTTTATCTAACACTGAAGCAAAGTTCTGAAGAATGGAAGAAGGGATTAACTCCTACCTCCTGGATCCTCAAACATGCTGACATTTATTTATTTATTTATTTATTTATTTATTTATTTATTTATTTATTTATTTATTTATTTATTTATTTATTTATTTATTTATTTATTTATTTGTCAAACATGTATAGTAGTAAATAGACATGTACTATCAAATTCCAATTGTCCGCTAGGACATTTTTTTTTTGACTAGAACAGTATCGTTTTATTTATTTTATTTATTTATTTATTTGTCAAACATGTATAGTAGTAAATAGACATGTACCATCAAATTCCAATTGTCCGCTAGGACATTTTTTTTTTGACTAGAACAGTATCGTAGAAAACAAGAGAAAGTCTATAGAGTAGGAAGGGAGGGTGTCTTCACATTGTTTCCTTGTGTGAACTCCTTGGACCAGCCTCCTTTCATTTAGGGCAGCAGGCCAAAACAAACCACGTACATCACCTTACCAACCACCAATTTTTTTGCAGCTAGGTCATCATTTCCTTTTTCCACAGAAGAGAAACTGACCATGTCCTGAAATGAAGGGAGCAAAATATGTCAGCGTGTCGAGCAGTAAGCTCTAAATGCTCCAGACAAGTCCTGTTTTTTGCAGATGAAAGTCACTCTGCTGCCCTAATGGGTGGTTTTAAGTCAGAAAATTATTTTTTGCATGTGTTCCAGTTTGGGGCCATCATGGATCAGCTTGCATGTTTAAATTATCAAAATGAAAATGCTATTACAGCATTGGTCGCATATTGTGCCAGGTTTCTAATGTTAGTGACTAATATGCTAAATGTTGTCTTTCTAAGAAGAATGGATTTAATCATTTTATATTGACTAAAGGAGTTGGATTACAGGTAATCCTGTAAATCCTCAACAACCACACATGGCGTAATAGGATTTACCCATTCTTTTCTGGGTTCCCCCCCCTCTGCATTATTGCCGGAAGCACCACAGCCAAATCATACAGATGTTTATACTGATTTCCAGAAATAACGATCTAATTTATCATTTTGCCTTCTATAGCCAAGGTCAACAGATACAGAAGAAGTTAAAGTTAAGAGATTAATATGTATTTTAAGTTAATTTCCTTTTGTCTTTTGTTTTGAAATTTGGGGTCCAAGTCCTACAAGAATTCAGTGTATGACTTGGAACCCCAAATTTCAATTTTTTCCCCCTAGATAGATGAAAGTAACATTTGACTGATAAAGATACATGAGGCTTATGTGGTAACTAAACTATTTAATGTGGAATAATGGATTGGCAGAGAGAATGAGCCAGACCCAAAGTCATCAATTTCCATATTTGAGGGTAGATTTGTGTAATGTCCGAGAGCACCACTAGGAGGCTCCCGAAGGAGCGGGAAATACAAGCACTGTGATTGGTGGTTGCTTGTTGTTCAGGGGGTATAAATAGAGAGCTGTAAGACAGAAGCTCCCTCCTGTCAGTTGTGTTCCTCTGTTAAATAAATGTTACGGTTAGAGTTCCTCACGTCTCGTCTTTTCCCCTCATGACACAATACTGGCGACGAGGAAGGTAGAACGCCACTCCACTCAGGAAAGGCTGCAGCGGACTGAAGGTGAGGCGAGTGCCTGTCAGTAAAAGACTTAATAATCACCACAGGAAGAATGGCCACGCAGCATACGTTCACCCCATTTAATCCACCTAGGGAGACATGGGCATCCTATGTAGCCCGATTCGAATGTTTCCTCATTGCTAATGAATTCACAGGGCTGTCTGGAGATAGAAAAAGGGCTTACTTTTTGGGCTTTTGCGGGACAGAAATGTTTGAAACAGCCCAAGCCCTGTTCGCCCCATGCTCCATTCATAGCATTCAGTGGGAGGAGTTCATGGAGAAGCTGAAGGACCACTATGCCCCCCCTCCATCAAGATGTGCAAGGCGTTATGCCTTTTATCACAGGAATCAGAAGGAGGGGGAAACGGTGAATCAGTTTGTGGCTGCACGCCGTAGAGCCTCTCTCTATTGCGAGTTCCAGAATTTGGAGGATTACCTCCTAGACAGGCTTGTTTTTGGGGTGCATGACAGCCGACGGAAGAGACGTCTCCTTGCCATGCATGGGCTCACGTTCTCAGTTGCCCTCACTGAGGCGCGTGCGGCGGAGATGTCAAACCAGTCCCTCGCTGAAATGGATGACACAGGCACTACCGTACCTGCCACACACACCTCGGCTACTAACGCTATAGGAAGCCTACCTGAAGACCTTGAGCGGGCTTTAGCCATTGACGATGAAGTATGCCGCATAGCTGAGAACCAGAAGGGTGCTAGTCCGAGGAATCGCCCCCCCCATCCCGTTCACCTTGCAGGGGTTGCGGGGGGGAATCACCTAAGAGCCCAATGTAAATTTCAAGACGCAATTTGCTGACGATGTGGCCGCAGGGGTCACCGAGGGTTTGCCGTTCCGGAAGGCCCCCAACGACTCCTACATATCGAGAGACAGCACCAGCCGAACAACAAAGACAGCCATGGGGGCCCGAAGCGAGAAGAGGGGGCTGTACGCAATCTATCGCTCAACCGACATCAGCTCTAGCATCATCAAAAAAAACCAGCTGTCCCCAAGTGAGAAATTTACTGTAACCGTATTGCTCGGCAATAAGCCATGCCCTATGGAAGTGGACACAGGTTCCGCTCTGTCCATCGTGTCGTGGAGCACGTTAAAGCGCATTTTCCCGAGAGCATCAAAGAAGCGCCTTGAGCCCTGCCCACTATTCCTTAGAGACTACCAGGGGTCTACCATTCCTATAATAGGCAAGGGAAAGTTCCCCGTTCAATTTAAAACGTTTTCAGGCAAATTACCCCTTGTTATAGTGGATGGTCCCCTCACAAGCCTTTTGGGATTAGATTGGTTCCCTGCCCTCGGCCTCACATTGGAGGGCATTAATGCTGTCAAGGGGGAGGATGTAGGAGCAATGATGGCTGCAGAGTTCCCGACGGTTTTTGATGGCAAATTGGGAAAGTACATGGGCACCCCCGTATCATTCAGCCTTGATCCACTTGTAGCCCCAATCCGCCTCAAGCCGAGGAGAGTCCCCTTAGCACTACTGCCCAAGGTGGATGCCGAGATAGACCGCCTTTTGCAGCAAGGAATATTAGAACCTGTAGATCAGGTGCGATGGGAAACACCCATCGTCACACCGGTCAAGCCTGATGGGTCTATTAGATTGTGCGCAGACTACAAGTGCACTGTGAACCGCGCTCTGCAGTCCCACGCTTACCCGGTACCCATCGTCCACCATCTGCTTCACTCCTTAGGGGGGGGGAAACATTTTCGCAAAGTTAGACTTGTCACAGGCGTACCAACAACTGCCTGTGGACAATTTAGCTGCAGAGGCTCAGACCATCATTACTCACAGGGGTGCCTTCCGCTGCCGCCGCCTGCAATTCGGTATTTGCACCGCCCCTGGGATCTTCCAAAGTCTCATGGAACGTCTTTTGCATGGAATTCCAGGGACGGTGCCATACTTTGATGATGTTTTGGTCACCACTTCATCCCGATCTGAATTGCTGTCACGAGTGCGAGCAGTACTGTCCAAATTTCAGTCAGTTGGCTTGAGAGTCAAACAGAACAAATGCGTTTTTGCAACACACAGTGTTGAGTTTCTAGGGTTCTTAGTTGACTCTAAGGGGATCCACCCCACAGCTAATAAAATCAAAGCTATAGTGGAAGCCCCTGCTCCAACATCTAGAACGGAACTGCAGGCATTCCTCGGCCTTTTAAATTTTTACGCGATTTTCCTGCCACACAAAGCAACTGTAGCGGAACCATTGCATAGACTACTGGACGCCCGGTCCCCGTGGCATGGGGGGGCCAGGGAGGCACAGGCATTCACTGCAGTCAAGCGTCTCCTCACATCGAATACAGTTTTAGCACAATACAGTACCAACTTACCGCTAGTCCTTGCATGCGATGCATCTCCCTACGGGGTGGGGGCTGTACTTAGCCATCGCTTACCTAATGGGGAGGAGGCCCCCATTGCTTTTTTTCCCCGCACACTAGCTGGCCCTGAGCGTAATTACGGCCAGATTGATAAAGAAGCTTTAGCGCTGATAGCAGGGGTGCGCAGATTCCATCATTACATTTATGGCCGTACCTTTGATCTCGTAACTGACCATCAGCCACTCCTGGGGTTATTAGCTGGCAACCGTCCTACTCCTCAGATTCTTTCGCCTAGAATGACTCGATGGACCGTGTTCCTCGCCAACTATGACTACAGGTTGATCTACCGACCTGGACGCCACATCTCCCACGCCGATGCCCTCAGTCGCTGCCCCCTACCTATCTTACTTGAAGATCCAGCCCCAGCATCAACAGTACTGCACATCAGCAACATCAACCTACAGATCTCCACTGCTGACATCGCCCTGGCCACGGCACGTGATCATCTTTTGTCTAAAGTCATGACTTGGGTTTTGAGGGGGTGGCCTGTGGACACAGTGGCTGTCGAGTTTGCACCATTCATAGCGCACCGGTTTGAACTTTCTGTGATGTGGGGATGTTTATTGTGGGGGGAGCGGGTGATAATTCCACAACAATTTAGGAGACAGACCCTAGATCTTTTGCATCGGGGTCACCCCGGCATCGTCCGTATGAAGGCTTTGGCCAGGGGATATGTCTGGTGGCCGGGGCTTGACAGGGACATAGAACACTGAGTATCCATTTGCTCCCCTTGCCAGGAAAACCGTGCAGCCCCACCAAAGGCCACCCCGCAGAAGTGGGAAACCCCTGCTAGCCCGTGGTCACGTATTCACGTGGATTTTGCGGGCCCGGTTAGGGGCCAAATGTTCTTAGTGGTAGTTGATGCATTCTCCAAATGGCTGGAGGTCCGTTTAATGTCCACCACCACCTCAGATGCATTAATTAGAAGTTTGGAGTCGTTATTTGCGACGCATGGTTATCCAGATGTATTAATCTCGGATAATGGTCCTCAATTAACATCCACAAGGTTTGAGGGTTATCTGGCGGGTTTAGGAATCAGACATGGGTTGATTGCACCATGGCACCCAGCGGGAAACGGGATGGCTGAACGCATGGTCCGTACAACAAAGGAGACCCTCACAAAGTTAGGCCCAGGGGATTGGCAAACGAAAATAGCAGAATTGCTCCTCACACAGCACACCACCCCGTGTGTAGCCACCAATAAGACGCCCGCAGAATTGCTCATGGGCAGGCGGCTACGAACCACACTTGACCGCCTGCATCTCCAATACTCAACGGAAAAACCTCTCGATTCGGCCCGACCAGGTCGTTCGTTCCAGATTGGGAGCCTAGTGTATGCCCGTAATTACACAGGTAGTCCTCTATGGGTCCCCGGGGTGGTCATGGCTATTTGCGGGCCCTGCTCATATAGAATCTTGTTAGAGAATGGCCAGGATTGGCACTGCCACCTCGACCAAATTCGGTCCCGTTGGGGGGAATTGGCTGACTCCAGCCCCGTACCTGTCACTGACAATGACCCACCTGAGGAGGAAGGGAGTCATGCCAAAGAGTCTGTACCGCAACCAGGGAGTCAGTCCCATGCCGCAAACTTACCTGATTCTGACGCTGGGAACGACGGGGAGCACACGCTAGCCCCAGCGATGGATCTGGACCAGCCACCCATCAGCGGGGGGCCGGAGGGTTGCCCTACCGGAGTCCTAAGAGAGCTGAGAAGGTCTAGTCGTATTAGAAGGCGTCCGGCGTACCTAGCGGATTACTCATGCTCCAACTTAGGGGGAAGGGGTGTAATGTCCGAGAGCACCACTAGGAGGCTCCCGAAGGAGCAGGAAATACAGGCACTGTGATTGGTGGATGCTTGTTGTTCAGGGGGTATAAATAGAGAGCTGTAAGACAGAAGCTCCCTCCTGTCAGTTGTGTTCCTCTGTTAAATAAACGTTACGGTTAGAGTTCCTCACGTCTCGTCTTTTCCCCTCACGACACAATCTATGTTTTCCTCATCCTAATCTAATACTTTTATTGCCACATTCTTCTGTAGAATTTCTCAAAGTTAATACCAACGGAAAGAAATCTCCCACTACATGTTATGGAATTATACATCATTTATGACAGGTTAATCTGACAACTAGCTAATCTTTTCGATGAATTGATTGATTGATTGATTGGCCACTCTATCCAAAGGCTTAATTCTACCCACTTGGGTGGGTATATTATAAACAAGCACTAGAAAACCTGTGAGTATTGGTTTGTTGTTGAACTATAGCTTCCATCCTTGGCCATATCTGTTTGGGAATTGCAACCACTAATAACTATTGGAGGGCACTAGTTTTCTTGTTTTGAATATCTTCCCTAATCCTTTAAGAGGTCATGGTGAAATCTTGCATTTATCCTGACAACTCTATTGAATTTTGTTATGTGAATGAAGAATCAGCTACTAAGTGGCAAAAGATGAATCTACATGTGAACCATTGTTTTGAAAAATCTCGCACGTTCCTTTGGCTTTGGTACTCGTTGTGTTGGTTCATAAAGGGCTTTGTCCTTCATGTTCCACGCTAATACTTGTTTTTGCATTGTGTGTTTCACTTGTTTAAATAAAAGGTCTGGGTTCCTGTCCACCCCACTTTATGCTTGTATTCAATCTATGGGTGTTTAGTTTAGTTTGATATTTGAATGTTGGGGTTAATCTAGGAAGGACAGAAAGTCTTATCAAAATAGGTTTATAAAAATAAGCTAAAATGCAACCTGTGGACTTTTATTTACAAAGGTCTGATGTTTTGATATGAAAGAGGAAAGTGGTTACTGGAGGGACCATTAATCTCTAAAATGGTATTTGGACTAGCTTGGGAAAAGGAATCTGAAGTCCAGCAGATTAAGACCTAGGAAGTTGAGGTCATATATCAGCAACATGTGTAGCTCTGGGCAAGCATCTATCTGTTGGTGTCAGTTCCCCATATACAACAAGAATAATGACAGCCAGTATCATTAAGTTACTTTTTTTTGTAGCATGAACAGCAAAAAACAAACAAACCCACATGCTTTTAAGAAATGCTTTGTCACATTTAACTCTCATCATTAACACTCTTCAGGGGTCTCCAACCTTGGCAACTTTAAGACTTGTGGACTTCAACTCCCAGAATTCTCCAGCCAGCATAGCTGGTTTATAGCTCTGCAATCTGGTTTATAGCTCAGTGTGTAATGTATCATGAACTGCTCCTATGGGCCTTTGCAACAAAACACAAAGCACCCTGAAATAAAAAGAGATTTCACAACAACTATTTCTAACAGATAGTGGTTCTTGATTCCATTTAGTAGCAAGTTGATGATTGCTACTTGTGGCAGCCTTTCCTATTAAATATGTAGAATAAGGTTGGGTACCTCCCTCCATCAGATATTACTAGATTAAAATTTTAACAGCCCCAGTCCAAATGGCCAATGATGAGGGATGCTAGGAATTTTAATTCAGGAACATCTGATGTTCGCTTACATTTTCAAGTCTTTAGTAATAGCTCTTTAACAACATTACAACAACAAAGCATCAGGGTAGTGAAGATGACATAGTTTGGTTTGCCAATAAGTACATCTTGTGGAGCTGATTCACACATGCATGTTTCTTGTCAAGTTGTAACACGAATGAGCCATTGTCATTATAGACCTCATGTATTTTCAGAAGGCAATTGTTACACCCTAGCATGAATTTCTACATTAGGTCATCAGTTATACTAAATTCAGTGAAATCTACTTTTTTTAGGTTCATGTGTTCCAATATTTCAGGGGCTATATGTCAACGCCATCACTCTGCTAAACAAATAATTCCCTCACCACTGTCAAACTATTCACTAGGCTGCATTACTATTACTATTAGTTTTTCTCATCGTTCCTATCACCCATCTCCTCCCACTTATGACTGTATGACTGTAACTTGTTGCTTATATCCTTACGATTTATATTCATATTGATTGTTTCCTGATTGCTTACTTGAACCCTATGACAACCATTCTTGACAAATGTATCTTTTCTTGTATGTACACTGAGAGCATATGCACCAAAGACAAATTCCTTGTGTGTCCAATCACACTTGGCCAATAAAGAATTCTATTCTATTCTATTCTATTCTATTCTATTCTATTCTATTCTATTCTATTCTATTCTATTCTATTCTCCAAAGCATCTGAAAGCAGGACGAGAAGCAATGGATGGAAACTAATCAAGGAGAAGACCAACTTAGAAATAAGGAGAAATTTCCTGACAGAACAATTAATCAGTGGAAGGACTTGGCTCCAGAAGTTGTGGGTGCTCCAACACCGTCAATTTTTAAGAAGAGATTAGACAACCATTTGTCTGAAATGGTGTAAGGTCTCCTGCTTGAGCAAGGGGTTGAACTAACAGAACTCCAACTCTGTTATTATGTTATTCTCTTATTCTGTTATTCAAGTGCTTGACTGAGCCAGATGTTGATCATTTCCAGCTCCATCTGTATGTACTGGGAAGTGTTGAATTTGGGTTGGTATATAGAAGGAATGTTTATAGTGCTAGATTTAAATGACTTGGAGAGTTACAAGCAATCACTGTTACCAACAAACAAGTGATGAGAAATCCTCTATCATGCTTTATAAGCATATATACCAATGCGTGTTTCTGGATTATTGTAATGTCTTATTACTGTATATAATGTGATGCCTTGTGTAATGTGTTAATTTGTAATGTAGTATAGCATAATAGTGTAATGTTTTGTGCCTCCTTATTTCTAAGATGAATTGCAGTTGGGAAAATTTTGTGTGTGGGGGGGGGGAATCTGAAAAAAATTCAGATATAACAAAAAATTCACTATAACAGAATTAAAAGGTCGCCCATTTCTTTCAGGAAAGAACACACAATATGTGAACAGATTAATGGCTATTTGCTGAATAAAATTAAACAAAGTAATTATAACTACAATTGAACCTAAAGTAGGTCAGACTGTAGGCTGTAGTTTGTTATCACTTAAATGAAAAAGAATTTTTTTCATTTTACCGGTAAGTGAAGAAATTAGTACTTTCTCTGCTGATGCAACTCTCAGCACATCTGGTTGACATCTGTTGCACAGAGGCATCTGTTTTATCATGCACAAATAATAGAAAGGGGAAATGTCAAGGAAATATTTGGCACATTAGTGTGCAGATAATTTTTTTTTATTACATCAAAAGACAACTACAGTATATCAATTGAACTGTCCTCCGTATTCCTGTCATAAATCTTTGAGATGTTGTAATTCCTGAATCTATTTTCAGTATACATTAGGTACATGTCTGTTGGCAAACCTGAAAATACACTATAAAGTGGGTGAACTGGTACATCAGAAAAAGCCACTTAGGATATAATTAAAGTGGCCTATAAGCCTAATACAGGGTCCCCCAATCTATGAAGTATACAGATAGTCATTGACTTATGACTACAACTGAGCCCCAAATTTATGTTGCTAAGTGAGAAATTTGTTAAGTGAGTTTTGCCACATTTTTTTTGACCTTTCTTGCCATAGTTGTTAAGTGAATCACTGCAGTTGTTAAGTTAGTAACATGGTTGTTAATGAATCTGGCTTCCCCATTGACTTTGCTTGTCAGGAGATCGCAAAAGGTGATCACATGAGCCCAGGACAGTGCAGCTGTCATAAATACGAGTCAGTTGCCAAGCCTCTGAATTTTGATCATGTGATTACAGGGATGCTGCAACAATCGTAAGTGTGAAAAAAGTCATAAGTCAATTTTTTTAGTGCTGTCAAATGGTCATAAAACGAATTATTGTAAGTTGAGGATTACTTGTGCCTCCTTTGGGGAGGTGCAGACAGAGTCCAGGGGAAGTATGAAAATTTTTATTTTAAAAAATAAACTTGCATTGTATTGTTTTTATTGTTTATTTGGACTCATTTTGGTTTTTGGATATTTATTTATTTATTTATTTATTTATTTATTTATTTATTTATTTATTTATTTATTTATTTATTTATTTATTTATTTATTTATTTATTTATTTATTTATTTATTTAATAAATTTCTATGCCGCCCAACTCCCAGGGGACTTTGGGCAGTTCACAACAAGTAAAAATACATATTCAAATCTAAAAAAAATAAAAAAAATAAAAAAACAATTTAAAAACATATTTAAAATACAATCCATTCACACATACATACATGGGCCGATCATTGGCCCCAGGCCTGCCGGAAAAGCCAGGTCTTAACGGCTTTCCGGAAGGCCAGTAAGGTGGGGGTAATACGGATCTCAGGAGGTAGTTGGTTCCAAAGAGTCGGAGCAGCTACAGAGAAGGCCCTCCCCCACGGGCCCACCAGCCGACATTGTCTGGCGGACGGGACCTGAAGAAGGCCGACCCTGTGCGATCGTATTGGTCGTTGGGAGGAATGCTGTAGAAGGCGATCACGCAGATAAACTGGTCCTGAGCCATGTAAATATGTACATTAAAGGAAGTGTGATGGCAAAAAGTTCAGAAATGCATGGCCTATTATAATAGTAATTAGTGTTACTAATAGTAATTAATGTAAATATATCATATCATATCCTAGGGATACTTGGTGCCCTCTGAGCTTGGTGGTATCCTTGCAGACATTTCATTACCGAACTACTGTAGGCAACTTCAACAATCCTTCTCCTTGCCAAATTTCTTCTCCTTTTGATCTTTCGTGTGTGTGTGTGTGTGTGTGTGTGTGTGTGTGTGTGTGTGTGTGTGTGTGTGGCATTAGTGCTACTTCCCTGGATGAATTTAGTTTCTCTTTACTCTGCAGTACAAGGTTTGCTGTGGCTGTGAATCTAATCCATTTATATGAGTCGTTTGAATTTTGATCACGTGACCATGAAGATTTTGCAATGGTCATAAGTGTGGAAAATGGTCATAAGTCACATTTGTAATGCTGTTGTAACTCCAAATGGTCACTAAGCGAAATGTTGTAAGTCGAGGACTACCTGTATGTTGAATTCTACTGTATAGTGCAATATTAATGCAATATCAGGGGTTTCCAATTCTATTAATTAATTAATTAATTAATTAATTTACTTACTTACTTATTTACTTACTTACTTACTTACTTACTTACTTACTTACTTACTTACTTACTTACTTACTTACTTACTTATTTATTTATTCATTTTAGTGTTCTTATATGCTGCCCTACTCCCTGGGGACTCAATTGTATAGAATGTGAAGGGTGTGTGGTTTTTTTATATATAGTTTTCTTATGTATGATGTACACCGAAGATGGCATTTAATTTCATTGTACGAGGTGCAATGACAATCAAGTAAACTTAAACTTAAATGTAAAATTATAGAAAAAGTATCCTGATTCATTCCTGCAGTGCAGATTAGCTTTCTAGTTTCAAACTCTACCAGTGTTAAGACAACTAAGCCAATTTGTAAGAAAATGCTCATCGAAGGATCTAAATGGGAAAAAATACCGTATTTTTCGGAGTATAAGATGCAACTTAGTTTTTGGGGAGGAAAATAGGGGAAAAAAATCTGCCTACCAGGTATTCATCTGGCTAGCGTCCTTACTCTGGTCAACTTCAGCACATTATTTTATCCCCTGGTTAGGGCTGAAAAAAACCTTTTTCGGAGGGAGCAGGAATGAAAACAAGCCTGCAAAGACTTAGGGCTGGAAAAAAAACTCCTTTGGAGAGAGTAGCAATGAAAAAGCCTGCAAGCCAGTTACAGCCAGGAAGATCGTTAGTGCCTCGTTAAGGCTGAAAAAAGCTTTGAAAAAGCTACATTCGGAGTATAAGACACACCCAAATTTTCAGCCACTTTTAGGGGGGGGGAAGGTGCATCTTATACTCCAAAAATATGGTAATCATGATGCAGCCATTCCCCCTTTACTTGTTTTATCAGGAACCACACAACTTTGCTTAATTTAATAGAACAAACAAAGCCTATTAGCCTTTCCTTTATGGACATATATACTGCTCTTATCTTTTAAATTCGGCTGTTTCAGGACAAGTGATCTTATGAGATAAGTCATGAATTGAATATTTTAAACCTTCCCCCTCCCCTGCAGGTCATTAGTTCAAATTTTAACTATTTCTATGAAAAATATGGAAATAACAATAGACATTGCAGGTCCAGTAGTGGGTTCTAAAGCCCTTTACTACTAGTTTGCGCTCGTGCGCAACTCTTCTACGCATCTTCTACGCATCTACACCCATTGTGGTGGGTGTGCCAAGGTACACCCACGTTACACCTATATTCCGCCAGCTGCATTGGTTGCCCATCGGTCTCCGGGAACAATTCAAGGTGTTGATCATCATCTTTAAAGCCCTACATGGCCTAGGACCAGGCTACCTTCGGGACCGCATTCTGCCTCATACTTCCCTTTGACCGGTTAGGGCCCACAGAGTGGGCCTCCTCCAGATCCCGTCAGCCAAACAATGCCGGTTGGCGGGCCCTAGGGGGAGGGCCTTCTCTGTGGGGGGCCCCACGCTCTGGAACCAACTTCCCCCAGAGACCCGAACCATCCCCACCTTGCTGGCCTTCCGGAAAGCCGTCAAGACATGGCTCTTCCTGCAGGCAGGGGGGAAAGACTAAATTCATCTGAATTCCCCCCCCCCCGGTATGACTGATTGTGAATATTTTTTTAACTTTTGTATATTTTTTAATTGTTGTTTTTAAATCACTGTTTTATTGATGTTCTTATAAAATTGTTGTACGCCGCCCTGAGTCCCTCGGGAGTAGGGCGGCATAGAAGAACAAACAATAAATAAATAAATAAATAAATGTGCAGAAGCATCCCGAGCAGGTGGGCAAAGCCTCCCGCCACCAGCGCTACCAGTTCTAAAAATCAGTCCGAACAGGGAGCAACCCACTGCTGGGCAGGTCCTGAAGGTTTAATTCATCAGAGACATATATATCAAGTGATACTAATAGACAGTTTCCTTTTGTTTTAGATTTATTATTCACAATGTTTTTTTTTTAAATAGCATTTAAGATTATGAATACTTTAAAAAAATCTATGCAGATTTCTCATTCTATCTGCTCTTGACTGGTTCTCTAAGAAAATATGAGCTATTCAGGAAATGAAATACTGTTTCTTCTCCAGATTTTATAAAGACCTGTGTTTTTTTTCTTTTTCTCCAAAAACACTTTTCAAATGTAAGTTGTAATAATAATATTATAATAATAACAACAGAGTTGGAAGGGACCTTGGAGGTCTTCTAGTCCAACCCCCTGCCTAGGCAGGAAACCCTACACTACTTCAGACAAATGGTTATGCAACATCTTCTTAAAAACTTCCAGTGTTGGAGCATTCACAACTTCTGGGGGCAGGCTGTTCCACGGATTAATTGTTCTAACTGTCAGGAAATTTAGTTCTAAGTTACTTCTCTCCTTGTTTAGTTTCCACCCATTGCTTCTTGTTGTACCCTTAGGTGCTTTGGAGAATAGTTTGACTCCCTCTTCTTTGTGGCAACCCCTGAGATATTGGAACACTGCAATCATGTCTCCCCTTATCCTTCTTTTCATTAAACTAGACATACCCAGTTCCTGCAACCGTTCTTCATATATTTTAGCCTCCAGTCCCCTAATCATCTTTGTTGCTCTTCTCTGCACTCTTTCTAGAGTCTCGACATCCTTTTTACATCGTGGCGACCAAAACTGAATGCAGTATTCTAAGTGTGGCCTTACCAAGGCATTATAAAGTGGTATTAGCACTTCGCGTGATCTTGATTCTAGCCCTCTGTTAATGCAGCCTAGAACTGTGTTGGCTTTTTTGGCAGCTGCTGCACACTGCTGGCTCATATTTAAATAGTTGTCCATTAGGACTCCAAGATCCCTCTCACAGTTACTACTGTTGAGCAGTATACCACATATACTGTACCTGTGCATTTTGTTTTTCTTGCCTAAATGTAGAACCTTACTTTTTTCACCATTGAATTTCATTTTGTTTGATAGCGCCCAATGTTTAAGTCTGTCAAGATCCTTCTGTATCTTGAGCCTATCTACTGGAGAGTTAGCTATTCCTGCCAGTTAGGTGTCATCTGCAAATTTGATGAGTTCCCCATCTATCCCCTCATCCAAGTCATTGATGAAGATGTTGAAGAGTACTGGGCCTAAAACAGAGCCTTGGGGTACTCCACTGCATACTTCCCTCCATGTAGATGCAGTTCCATTGAGCACTACACGTTGAGTGCGGTTGGTTAGCCAGTTTTGAATCCATCTGGTGGTGTTGCTGTCCATCCCACATTTTTCTACTTTATCTAGTAGTAGGTTATGGTCTACTTTATCAAATGCCTTACTGAAGTCCAAGTAAATTACAGTATATCGACAGCATTCCTCTGGTCCACTAATTTTGTCACTTTGCCAAAGAATGCAATAAGATTAGTCTGGCATGATCTGTTTTTAACAAACCCATGTTGGCTTTTGGTTATTACTTTGTTTGCTTCTAGGTGTTCATTGATCCGTTGCTTGATTATCTTTTCCAAAATCTTCCCTGATATTGAGGTCAGGCTGATAGGTCTGTAGTTTCCTGGATCTGTTTTTTTTCCCTTTTTTTGAAGATGGGAACTACATCAGCTACAACAAAAAGTTATAGCATTTTGTGTGTTTTAAAAAGAAAAACAAAGATAGATAAGAGCACCACCTCCTACATAGTCAGTCTTCAGCCCACTGGTTTCTGTTTTCCTAATAATAGAAGTAAGTGTAACAATTACAATTTAAGTAAAGGAATCCCCTTGTTAAACATTCTTCTTTCATTTTTTAAACATTAAAGTTCAAGGATTTTGCAAAGGAGATTGCTCAGGAGTTTAAAATTCTGTATTAACCTTCCACTTTTGGCATCCTTCTCTCAATTTTGCAAAACTACTTTCAGTGATATTTTAACTGATAATGATGTAGTCAGGATGAAGATGAAGTTAACTTACAGATAAGCACAAATACATATGATTCATACAAACACATAAATCAAAACCTTTTTATCCTTCAAAATTTATAACATTCTAAATTTTCAGGCACTTCTCCAATAAAAAAAAATATTTTCACGATGGTATTAGTGAAACCTTAGTGAAAATAATATGTTATCTTCCATTTTTCATTTGTGAAAACAATACGAAAAAGTGCAGATTGAAGTTGAAATGGATAAATACATCTCTTTTATGCTTACCGGTACTTTATAATACCTCTGAAGATTTTGTATAGGCTCCCATAGATCCTCCTCCCAGATTTAATATTTCTTGTACAATTCTTATTAAAGATCTTCTATCTTTAGCTGGAGATGGTGGAAAGGTAAAACTCAAAAGTATTTGTGTGTGTGTGGGGGGGTGGCGGCAACAGAAATACAATTCAACTGGATATTAGTTGCTCATCCCAAACTATTCTACAGTAGGTCTCAGTAAAAGGGTCAACACTGTATAAGTAACTCCTTCAGAGTATTGTCAACCCCCAACTTTCTGTAAGAAATTCACAAGGAAAGTACAGAATACCAGTTAAAAGCTTAAAAGTGCTGAAGAAGACAAGAGTGAAATCGAGTATGGATGAGTGAAGACTTAATTTAGTTTTTTTTCCCCAAGAAAGAAAGAGAGAGGGGAGGGAGAGAAGAGAGAGGAGAGGAGAGGAGAGGAGAAGAGAAGAGAGGAGAAGGAAGGAAGGAAGGAAGGAAGGAAGGAAGGAAGGAAGGAAGGAAGGAAGGAAAAGAAAGAAAGAAAGAAAGAAAGAAAGAAAGAAAGAAAGAAAGAAAGAAAGAAAGAAAGAAAGAAAGAAAGAAAGAAAAAAAGAAAAAAAGAAAGAAATGCAAATACATTTGCAATATATGAAAACCAGATTCAGTTTCTGTCACATTTAAGGACGAATGTAGCAGAAATGGAATCTGACTTTTAATGTCTATGTGTTCAGTCTTAGAGTCCATAAAGAGATTTGCCACCTTTGTTTTAGTAATATATGCTAAAAACACAGGTAGATCTGCAAAATTCTGTCACTGAAGTCCATCTAGTATCAACTGGCTCCATTCTTTCTATCACTCTGGTCTACCTCATACCGGTAGGGCTGACAGCAGGTCTGAGAAACTATGGGATCTGTGTAGTCTCAGACATTTTTCTGGATGATGCTAACATCTAACATGTTCTTACCTTAGAAATCAAGATTTCTGACCGACTGAAACTAGTTAGTAGTCTGCAAACAAGCAGGCAATATGGAAAGAACTTGTCAGAAGCCTGCTTTGAATAGCCTACAGTCGGGTAACTGTTTTGTTCAAACAGAGGGAATCAAAGTCTTTTTTTTAAAAAAAAAAAAATTGTGAATACATGCTCTTTCTCCTGAGATGCTGATCAGAGCTTATCCTATCCCTGCAAAGGAGTGTCTTTGTGGTTCTCTTTCATGTTTCTTTCTCTGTGTTCCTCAAGCCCATTCTGACAGGCATAATCCAACGAAACAAATCCCCCTTCTTGTTGTTTGTTTCTCACTTTTTCTTTTTAATGCTGTACCCAGCATCATTTTACAGGTGCCCCAGTGACCCAGTAAGATCTCCACCGTGTGCATCTGTGGCCTTTACTGCTTCCATGTGCGGAGAGGGATGATGTAGCTCCCAGCTCTCTGTTTCCTTGACACCTAAAACTTTCTTGCAGGCCTGTTTTCCATTAAGATCAAAACGGGCACATGTGCGAAGAGACATTCCAATGGGAATATATAATTATGCTCATCAAAAGGCTGAATATTCTTTTGTTTAGCAACACGGCTCTCGAAACTCTCACTGCTCACCAAATTCCTATGGAAACCGAAATGTCGATGCTCATTTGTAATCCTTTTGTGCGCTGCTGTTACCATGTAGTCACCATGACATCCGTATTCTTTCCTTTAAATAGCTGCCTGGCCATATGCAGCGCAGCAGAGGGATGATTGTAAACGTGCTTTCGTTGGGAGTCATGTCACTCAAATGCTTTATTCCCCACAACGTCCTGCTTGGAACATGTTGTATCGAATGTAAGCAAAACATTGGCAGAAAGTATTTTCTAGGCGCTGTTCATCTTTTCGGTGTTATGACAGGCTGGAAACTGAGTATTTATCCTTGAACATTTTTATTGTCCAATGTTTGTTATTCTTTTATCACTTCCTTAAGCCTTAAACCTTGTATCAAGGGCAGAGTTCTTTTGGTGATTTTTCTCCTTTTCCTTTTATTGAATAAAGAGCCTTGCAGAGAGCAGGCCACAGGTGCACAAATGTCACTTTAGGAAACTGGTCAGGATTGATGAATCATGCCCCCCCCCCTTTACATACATATTGGAATATTTGGGAGTATTTTAGAAGTATTTTGTAGGTCTATCGAAATTATAGGAGACTCAATGCATCCCTTTTAATTTGTGTTTTGGCTTGTTTCACATTGAAAATCAGCATAATCCCTTGGTAGCGCAGTGGTTATAATGCAGTATTGCAGGTTAATTCTGCTGACTGCCATCAGTTCAAGTCTCACTGGCTCAAGGTTGACTCAGCTTTCCATCCTTCCAAGGTCAGTAAAATGAGGGCCCAGATTGTTGGGGGCAATATGCTGACTCTGTAAACCACTTAGAGAGGGCTGTAAAAGCACTATGACGCAGTATATAAGTCTAAGTACTATTGCTATGATCCCCAGAATGCTTTTCTTCAAATTAGAGTGTAATATAGTGGTTGGCATCTGGCTAAGGGACTATTAATGATGCTCAGCCAGTACATAGGGAGGTCTGCTTAGTAGGACATCATCCACATTCATATACAGAAGGGTCAAAATGAGATGACAATACGGATGATCATTCGTAAGATTTATAAGGTCTCCCAAGATTTCAAAGAGACAGAGAGATTTAATACTATCAGGTATGTCAGGGGCTCTCTTGACTGGTTAAGAAGATATTCAAAAATGAACATAGATCTGTAATTGAGGCAGACCCCAAGGGCTTTTCACTTGGCACCCCCAAAAAGACCCCCCCCCAAGATCACCCTCCCTGAATTTGGTGGCAAACAAATGAACAATGGCAAAAAAAAGTTTGCAGTCAAGGAAGTGTCATTAGCTTTGATAGGTTGAATGTACCTATTAATATTTACAATCATTCTCCAAACTGGCAGCTGGCATCACTGATCATGAAATCATTGATGCCTTCATATCATATGCTTACTCACTAATATTCACTCAGAATATTAGGAAACAGCAGCAACAACAAGAAAAACAACTGCAGTCACAAGAAGAGTTCTCCTTCTCCCAGAGCAGAACTGACCCTGTAGTTTCTGGCTTACAGGAATCATTCACAAATCTTTCCTGCCCTCACTGGAGGGATTTATTTATTTTATTTTACTGGTACTGCCTAAGCAGCTGTTTAAATGAAAGCCAGTTTCCCAGGCCATGTTCTGAACCAGCTTCAGTTTCAGAGGAGTTTTGACCTTCTGGCAGGACATTAGAAAAGCACCATTTTAGGTAAATATACACACTGGGCACTTGAAATGAAAACATTGCCTAGAAATCTTAACTGGAGATAAAAGACTTTTCCATGGGAAAATCTGGATTTTCAGTAAGTAGTGAAAAAACTAAAAAACAAAATTTTAAAAAAAACCATAATCCCTTGATCACCTCTCTTCCTACTTTAGGTGATACATCAAAAAACTCGGCTGGTACAGTCACCAATCAGAGCCAAGGAGAATACAAATAAATAGATAAATAAATGATGAGATGCAGCTGAATGTTTATCCTATTTGAATGCTTATAATAAAAGCAACTTCTTGGGAACTTACAGACGTCAAAGTGAAGTCTGTAATTCAGTCAATAACCAGAATAATACGTTTGTAAGATAGTCACTACCTTTGATGACAGACTGTCAGAACTTCAGGATGTAATTTGAAATGACATTAGTTTCATCAATTTGTCTTGTCTGAAAGATGCTTTCATGGGCCTTGAAAAAAAGACACAGAATATCTGTAAGCTAAATGGAGGACTGCTGATCAGGAAGGTTGCTGGAAATCCCTTAGCATGCCTCAGAAGTAAAGTGGCTTAAGTCGACAATAATATAGAAACATTAATTTCATTTCATTTTTCAACTGAAACCTAGCATGGCGGATTTATAGCCAGCCCGGGGGAAATCCATTTAGTCTTTTTAAGCCACCTTAAAATATAGTGGAGGAAGGAAAAATATAAAGAGGTGCTTCCACTAATCTCCCCCACTCCCCTTAGGTCTGTGTCATGATTCTCCAATTTCAGTGTCAAGCCTGAATTTGATTGGGGTGTGGGATTGTTTGTATCCTTGAGCATTCTTACCTGCATTCAACTTGACACAGTTTGGAGCTGAAATGGGGATGGAGCCTTCAGTCAAAACAGCATTCCTAACTGATGAGTCAACCACATTCCAATGTCTGGCTGACAGGAGGAGGAGGAGGAGGAGGAGGAAGAGGAGGAACAGGAGGAGGAGAGTTGTCACTGAGTAATAAGCTCCCATCTTGGTTGGACAATGTGACAGTTGTTTTGGAAACTTGAGAAACTGAAACTTATATTGGGGTGAAAGGCCAGTACTAAAGTTCCCGGGCTTTAGCGCCAAGATGGTGTACCTAAAAAAATTTGTTCTTTGAGGAAAAGCAATGCCTCGGAGTTCGATTTGTAATGGGTGCATTACTTGGAGCCTGACATTCAGGCTACTTGGGAAAAAGGCATCTGCTACTCTCAAGTTGCAATCAGGTGTGCCTATCTTAGAAGAGTCATACAGAATCCAGAACTCCAGGATCACATCTGCTTCGGGGTAGTTTGGACAAGAGAACTAGTTTGGTGTAGTGGTTAAGGCAGCAGGCTACAAACCAGGAGACACTGGATTCCAGTCCCGTCTTATGCCCAAAATTGGCTGAATGACCATGACTTGGGCCATGAAGAAGCATTATTTGCATATTGCCCCCAACAATCTGGTTCCTCATTTACTTGGAAGGATGAAAGGCTGAGTCAACCTTGAGTCCCATTGGGACTAAACTCCAGACTGTGGGCAGAATTAGCCTGCATACTGCACTTTAACCACTGGGCCAGCAGGCCTCTAAAGGAAAGGTACCTAAAATCTGATAACTTAAAGAATGCATAGAAAAAAATAGGACTCATGTGGAATTGAAATTTCCATAGTGTTCAGACCAGTTTTCTTCACAAAGTTGTGGCTGTAGCAGTTTCCCCACAATCATGTCATCATGATCTCCAACATTCCCTGCCAGCTTCCCACAAAAAAATGCGGAAGTCATCAGGAAGTCAGAAGTCACTATCACTGCTTTTCTGTCTTTATGTTTATCTTTTTAGGCAAGTAAATATTGACTTATTATTGAAGTTTGTTGGCCCCTGCAATTATTTTTCTGTTTGTGTTATATACTCTTTAGATCAGTGGTTCTCAACCTTCCTAATGCTGCGACCCTTTAATACAGTTCCTCATGTTGTGGTGACCCCAACCATAAAATAATAAAATAATAAAAAAATTCAGGGGTGGGTTCTTACTTACCTCACTGCCGGTTCACTTCCTCCTGCGCTGCGTGGCTGCACCTTGTGGGCGCGCGTGCGCTTTGCATGCACATGCAGGTGCAGTGGCAATTTTTTAAAAAAAAATTACAAAAAAAAAGCCAAAAACAAGATAGAAATTTGGCTTCTGCACATTTTCAAAAGTTCCCATGGTACAGATTTTTTTCTTTGCAGTAGTCTATTTGCATGTGGGTGGACCCGCCTGGAGACGGACAGAGGAGCGGTGTCCTAAGACCATCAGAAATATATGTTTTCCAATGATCTTAGGCGACCCCTGTAAAACGGTCATTCGACCCCTAAAGGGGTCGCGACCCACAGGTTGAGAACCTCTGCTTTAGATGATCATGGGTGCATTCAGCATTAGGGTAAAAAAAAAACCAAACCGTCAGCCTAAAATTGAATTTTCATTTTGGTCACATCACCTCGTGCTACTTTTCTCTTAAAAGATGACCCAATGGATCACAGAATTGTCCAGTTCTTTCTAAATTTCTTTTCATTGATTTTTATGGGCTCCCAAATTCAAAGAAGCTGAGACTTTCCTTTTTGGGAGGGAGAAAATTATATTATTCAGTTTACTTCTAGGTCATCCAAAGCTTCAGACACCACTTTATGGAGCAAACTTTTTTGTGCTTGTTTTGCTTGTATAGTGTACCAGAAAATTTCCAAGTTGGGACTGGCCCTTTCTCTTTCTTTATTACTCCCAGTATGGTCAGTGAGGAACTTCCCTTAAAATATGCAGACATAAAGGCCAACTATGACATTTACAGGAATTAATATCCTCTTGGTTGGAAACAGCAGGAGGAAGCATATTATTAAAAGGAAGGGTGAAAGCAGATCGCTCATCCTCCTTCCCTTTCACTCTGCCAGCACGAGAACAATTTGGGATCTGGCAGATTGACTCCTTTCTGTGCTCCCCACCTGTCACAATCATATTGCTTTGACTTTCTGTTTGTTGTTCCAGGTCTTTCTCATGCCTGATGAAATACGGAAACAAAAGCAGCATTGGACTAATCTCACACAAAGGCACATTATACCCTGGCCATAATAAGCAGTCATCTGTGCAGAGCTGGCTAGTGACATTTTGCTTCTTGAGAGAGATAAAGAGAGGGGGGGGAAGGTTGCTTCTTTTCTGTCCCAAGTAGAAAACTCCAACTGGACTAGCAACTACATCTTCAATTCTTGCAGGGGGGGGGAGAAACAGGAGGTATAGGAGAGGCCATGGATAATTCTTGGAGTGAATTGATCTTGTCACCATTCAGTCGATACCATTGCTGGGGGTGTGCAGTTGTGTCTTCCTCTTTTTCTAAGGCAAGTTTGTTTGTTTGTTTTATCAAACAGGGACTTTTTAAAAATGAAGTGCCACTCGTTTTAAAAAGTGAGTGTCACTACAGAAATTAAGAAGTAGCTTAGTATCACTTTGACCTCAGATACCCCTTAGTGGGCACTGCACTGACACATTTTGGACTGACACATTCTGATTGGATGCCCATTGTGTACAAATAGGACACAATGGGCATCCAACAGTCTCACAGCAGAGACGTACCTATAGCATACTGACTAATCTTTAAAAACAGAAATGCTCAGTCAAGACCTGCTCCATTCAAATGTGAAACTTGAAGACTTTGAGGGCGATGAAAACCCTGGCATCATGAGTGATTCATAAATGCCCTGCCACTTCTCAACAGCTTGAGCATCTTCAAAGTCACCAGGAGACAGATCCATCCACTCCACCTCACAAACGTTTGAGATCCTGTAGCTTGTGATGTCATTCACAATGTTTTTTTTTACCAGTGTGATTGGCAATAGGAAACTACTATTGTCCATTGTGTTGCATGCCAGAACTTAACTGAGTGTGGATCTTCAGGTATTGTCCTAAGGGCCTTTGGAATTAAGATTTCAACTGAATGGGGATTTTAATAAATTGCTTCTGAAAACATCCACTGGAAAAAAAATCAAAACATGGCTATTAATGTCAACAGTGCGCGTGCACACACACGCACACACAAAAAGTTCCATGATGTAAGAAGAAGCAGTTGGCAGTCCTCACCCTTTTTTTCCCCTCCAAATTTAAATATCATGACTGGATTATTGACATGGTGTGCCTTCCTTAGAACATTTCCCAGAAGGTTGTGTAATAGTCTCTACAGAATTAGGGCTAAACTGGATTTCCAAACTCTTCTCTCTCTGCTATAGTGTAGATTTGTTGAATGTCTATGGAGATTCTCAATCATCCAGGTCATGCTTGTCCCAAAGGTGCTTTTTTAAAAGGCAAACAGACTTGATTTTTCCTTGAAGATGTTTTGCTTGTCATCTAAGGAGCTTCTTCAATTTTGAAGAACTTTGCTAGTAGAACTTTCCTGAAAAACTGAAGAAGCTGCTTGGATGAGAAGCGAAACATCTTCTTCTTTTTTCTTTTTTTTGTCAAACATGTATAGTAGTAATTTGTATAAACATAAGTAAAAAGTAACGATAAAAGAGGACAATAGGACAGTAGGACAGGGACGGTAGGCACGCTGGTGCGCTTATGCACGCCCCTTACAGACCTCTTAGAAACGGGGAGAGGTCGACTGTAGACAGTCTAAGGTTAAAGTTTTTGGGGTTTGGGGAAGAAACCACAGAGTCAGGTAGTGCACTCCAGGCATTGATCACTCTGTTGCTGAAGTCGTATTTTCTGCAGTCGAGTTTGGAGCGCTTTACATTTAGTTTGAATCTATTACGTGCTCGTGTATTGTTGCGGTTGAAGCTGAAGTAGTCATTAACAGGAAGGACATTTTGGTATATGATTTTATGAACTACATTTAGATCAGATCGGAGGTGATGTAGTTGTAAATTGTCTAATCCCAGTATTTCAAGTCTGGTGGAATAAGGTATTTTGTTGTGAGCGGAGGAGTGAAGGACTCTTCTTGTGAAATATTTCTGGACTCTCTCAATTGTATTTATGTCTGATATGCAGTGCGGGTTCCAGACAGGTGAGCTGTATTCCAGAATTGGTCTAACAAATGTTTTGTATGCTCTGGTTAGTAATGTAATGTTGCCAGAGAAGAAGCTACGCAAGATTAGATTAACAACTCTTAGTGCCTTTTTGGCAATGTTGTTACAGTGGGCTCTAGCACTTAGGTTGTTGGATATGAGTACTCCAAGATCTTTGACAGAATGAGGGTCATCTACAAGTTCGTTTCCTCCAAGTTTGTATTTTGTATTCTGATTTTTTTTTGCCAATGTGTAAGACAGAGCATTTGTTGGTTGAGATTTGAAGTTGCCAGTTGTTTGACCATTCTGCTACATGGTCAAGGTCTTTTTGAAGGGTAGCAACATTGTCGGTGGTGTTAAATAGTTTAACATCATCAGCAAAGAGAACGCAGTTGCTTATAATATGATCACAAAGATCGTTTATGTAGAGTATGAAGAGTATTGGTCCTAGAACACTGCCTTGAGGGACACCACTGTTGTTGTTGTTGAGGGACACCACTGTTGTTGTTGTTGAGGGACACCACTGCTTTCAAAGAAAAACAAAGTCCACTTGCCTTTTGAAAAAAAGGAACCTTTGTGGATGTGTTAGTTTCAGACAGAAAGAGAGGCCGAAAGACCGACCTCATAAGAATAGACTTGATCCCCTTTTTCTCATGATCTGCAGGAAAAAAACACCAGCTTTGAACTGAAAAAAGTAAAAAAAATAAAATTGTATGATCGCTCAGTCCCATATACAAGCCAACCAACAGACATAGACAAACACTAGCAGACAGGCTCTTGCAGGTTGCCAAAAAGAAGATGCAACTGAACCAGGGGTGAAATGCTACCAGTTCGGGCGTACCAGTAGCGGTGGCTGCTGGTGGTTCCGAGAACCAGTAGCGGCGGAAGTGCGAGGCTCCACCCATCCGCCTGGCCATTGCCATTTTCTTGTTTTTAACCCTCTGTGCATGCGCAAAGTCTGTGCATGTGCAGAGGGTGAAAATGCGTGCACGACGGTGGCGCGCGCAAAGCGCGTGCTTCGAAACCAGTAGGGAAGGTAAGTAGATTTCACTGCTGAAGTGAACTGTGGAGAGAAATTTTAGATAATCAAAACAAGTGGGAAGATGGGAAGGAAATTCTGAAGAAATTATGCTTCATGAAGCTGATGAATAGTAAATTAAACTTCTACAGATATTTTTTTTAAGCTGCATGCATAATGTAACAGCACATGGTTGCACTGATCTTGGGAGATATGATAAAAAATTGTTATATAAAACAGGGCTCACCTAAGATTTTGTTTTTCCAACTTCTAGGGAGAGGAAAACCATCATTCTTAAAAAGAAAAGAAAAGTCATAATATAGTTTCCTTCCCCTCTCCCAACTGTAAAGGTGTTGAATCACAGGACAAGAATAAAGAAAGTACGGTCTGTACATCCGTCTTTAGAGACACCTAATTGGAGTTATATAAATGTACTAATTATTCCCTTCCATACTTCGCTTTGGAAGAAATAGAAATTCTGAGAGTATTAAAAGACATCCCCCTCCCCCCAAATACCATTTGAATTCCAGGCTGGAGCTGCAATAAACAACGCCCTCTCCTGACCAGAGAGCAAAACTACAATTGCTTGGTGTAAGCTGCTGTGGTAAGCATTCTTATACTGGTTCCGCCCCCCCCCCCAAAAAAAAGATTTTTATGAGAGGAAAAAACAACCATAACACAATATTTTTAAAGAATATGTGCAGCAAACCACTTCTAAAGATGACTCTGTCTAAGAAATGGTTATTGACTGGTGAAGGATATAGATAGCCCTTGAATGTGTATGACCCCTGGAAAGTCAGTAATGAAGTATAGGTAGTCCTTGACTTATGGCCACAATTGAGAGCAAAATTTATGTTGCTAAGTGAGACAATTGTTAAATGACTTTTGCTCCATTTTACCTTTCTTGCTACAGTTTTTAAGTGAGTCATTGTAGTTGTTCAGTTAGTTCATAACTGGGCTGTAACTCAAAAGTCACAGTCACTCAGAAGTCACAGGAACTCAAAAGTCAAAAGTTGATTAACCAACGCAGCCTTGAATATGAAGCTGAAGACTCTGAGCTTTTGGCTTTATGAGGTCATCAATGTTAGTTATTAAAGCAGGTGGTTCTCTGTCCAAAAGGTGGACAGAGGTGGCTCAGCGGTTAGAGGCAGTACTGCAAGCCACTTTAGCTTACTCTGATCCACAGGTCAGTGGTTCAAATCTCACCAGCTCAAGGTTGACTCAGCCTTCCATTCTTCCGAGGTAGGTAAAATGAGGACCCAGATTGTTGGGGGCATTGTAAATATATATTGCTTACTGGTGTAAACCGCTTAGAGAGTGCTTGCACTGTGAGGCGGTATATAAATCTCACAAATAAAATAAATAAATAAAATAAATAAACACAGTTGTTAGCTGAATCTGGCTTTCCCGTTGACTTTGCTTGTCAGAAGGTCGCAAAAGGTGATCAATGACCCCAGGATACTGCAACTGTCATAAATACATGCCAATTGCCAAGCATCTGAATTTTGATCACATGATCATTGGGATGCTGCAATGGTTGTAAGTGTGAAAAACGGTCATAAGCCACTTTGAACAGTCACTAAATGAACTGTTGCAAGTTAAGGAATACTTATATATAAATTGAATAATATCTGGAAATTCCCCATTTCTTGTCTGTGTTCTGGTATTTTTATATTTGCCACTTCAGCAGATAGCAACTTCGTAAATGGAATTTCTAGAGTTATGCTACACTCTCTAATGTTCCCAGATTCCATTTCCCCACTTTTAAAACTTTCCACCAGCATGCAGGATCCTCACTGCCCAATTTACCAGATCTGTAAGTTTTCTCTCTCATATCAAAAAATTTATAGGGCCTTTACGAGTGAGGTATCTTCTCAAAATAAGCAGCTTGAGATTTACAGCTCCCAAACATATCTACTAATATTTACATCACTCTATAATCAATTTCTGAACATGAGACCACTGATCCCTTTAATTTGACTCAGAGCGGAATATCTCAAGGTCCTTTGTTTGCCTGTTATTTGGAAAAAGATCTAATACATATATAATAAACTCATTGTGGTCTGGAATACATTTCCTAAATCAATAAATAATTCACACATGCACAGAAACATGTATATATGATGGAGCGGAGAGGGAAGGGTTATTTTTAATGAAGCTAATCCGTTTCATGCTAGAATATTAGAGTCATGGAGTTTAAAATCCTGTCTCACTGAATTTCTCTCTGCACAAAATTTTTGTTAGAGGTCTAAGACTCTGTATCTTCATATTTCAGTCTGCGGGTAGTTTATATTATACTACCCGCAGGTAGTATAATATATATTACCTGCGGGTAGGCTAAAATAGCAATCTGCAAACTGATCTAGCTGGCATTATTTTGTGGCCATAAATCTGGACCTCTAGTGCCCCAGACTCCAGTGCATGAGATGGATTAATTTGACATATAGATTGGTGGCCATATCTTCAATTCCAATCACGATATAAAAAAGACAGTGAAGAAATTGGAATTGAGACAGAGACACAACAGTTAGATAAACTTTTGACAGGCCTAGAAGAAAAGATGATTACCATAATATATAACTATCTATTACAATTCGACAGGGCCGAAGATATACTGTAGTAAAAGGGTCAATGATAGCATGGGAGTAGGGCGGCATAGAAGAACCAATAAATAAATAAATAAATAAATAAATAAATAAATAAATAAATAAATAAATAAATAAATAAATAAATAAATAAATAAATAAATAGGTGAAAAAAGTGGGACATAACATGCATTTGGCTGACTGGGAACAAATTTTGAATAGAAAATGACAAAATTGATATCTTATAAAGAAAACCATTACAAAATGTTTTATCATTGGCATCTGGCCCCCTCAAGACTAGCGAAGATATACCCCAATTTAAATAAAATTAAAAAAGAGCAAGGAACCTTCTTTCACACATGGTGGTTGTGTCCAGAAGTGAAGAAATATTGGAAGAGGATACATAATTGGTTACAAGAAGTAGTAGGGTTAACAGTAGAATTCACTTCAGAACTCTTTTTATTGGGAATATTTAAAAGACAAAAATATTAAGTATTTGGTTTTACATATAACAACCGCTGCTAGGATTATATATGCAAATGTTGGAGAAATCAAAATACACCCACTGAGCATCTGATAATTAAAAAAAATATGAATGCACGGAGATGAACAAATTAACAATAGAACTTAAAGGACAAAAAGAATCAGATGATTATGGAATATGGGAAAAGTGATATGATTGGATTGATGATAGAAAGTTGAAGAGAAAGTGTGGGGTGAAGATGTAGAACTACAAAATATTGTAAGATAATATATAAACTGTATAAATACAAAAGCAATGTATACCAAAGGCTGTAGATCAGCTTAAAGAATTATTGTGATATGTAAAATGTGAAAAACTAATAAAGATATTTTGAAAATAATAATAATAATTTGACACCTACAGTGAAAAGCATGCTTCATTAGGACAAGAACATCATAAAAACAGAGGTCAAATCTCATGGTTGTGGACAACCATGCCTGTTTCTTTTCAGAGCATGTGCAAGAGGACAGTGGGCTTGGCAGAGCTTCTGAATCCCAAACAGCAGCCCACTGAGGCTCAATCCTGTCTGTCAGTATTCTCCCAGCATTGAATAGAGTCAATCTGCTGAAATTTACCATTTAGCAGTGGCCATGGATGGCCCCTTTTGCTGTTTGTCTGTTGCCATTTACCCCAACCCCCAGCCCGTTTATGGGAAGTATTTCTGGCTTCCTGAAGCGGATCCGATCTTTTGCATTGGCTGGAGCTACTTCATTCTTTTTTTTGTTTTTTTGCCCTGCTTGAAAATGGGAAGCCATACTTTGACAGGCTCAGATATATATTGCAGACTGATTTTCTTCTCTAGGAATTCCCCTCCCCCCCCAAAAAAAGCCGTGGCTTTCATTGATTCAGGATTGGAAAGAACCAGCACCAGCAACTTCACATAAAAAGCACACTATTATTTTAGACCAAGCAGACAACTTTATAGTATTTTGATTTCCACTACTTATTGGACTTTTGGTGGTGACTCAATACCTCATCCTCACCCCACCTATCAGTTACTGAAAGGACAGCATAAAGCAGGGGTCTGCAACCCGCGGCTCTGGAGCCGCATGTGGCTCTTTCATCCCTCTCCTGCGGCTCCCTGTCGCTCAAAATATGTGTCACAACTGCCAATGTGCAACAACCGCCAGCAGCGATTTATTGAGCTTTTCGACCCATTTTTTTTCAGAGTTCAAAATGTTTTTGTTGCATGCAGAAATAAAATTTTGTTTTCTCTGTAGCAGTTCATTGATTCATTGAAATGCAACCCACTATAGTTTTTTTATACATAGCCATAAAGATAAAAAATGATATATGCAGTATTATCTTCATTTTAGATGTCAAAAGGATTTTGTGGCTCCCGGTGTTTTCTTTTCTGTGGGAAATGGATCCAAATGGCTCTTTGAGTGTTTAAGGTTGCCGACCCCTGACATAAAGTCTTGAAGATGTTTTGAACTTTAGTTGCCATTAAGCCCACAACCCTGCAGCAAATAATTGTGGGAGTTGTTCAAAAGACGTATACTTGATTAGCATTAATGTTTATAATGGGCCTTCTCTTAATATAGAATCTTGACCCACACCTTTGCCTCTGGCCAGTCATCATCTGAAGCTCCATACTAACATGTCCAATCCTGCAGAACTAAGTAATCCTACTTAGGATTTTCTGTTATTTGCAGGCAGGGTCCATGTTTAACGGAGTGTGTGCATGTGAAATTGCCAAGAGTATCCAGTGTGTTTAAGGACCAAAAAAAACAAGTTAGCTTTATGAAGGGAGAGATCATCATTCATGATGTTACCTAGTTTGGATAATGAAACATCTGCAAGCTCAGAGAGCACCAAGGACGTCTCATTTCAACCTTGAGTTACAAGTATTCTCCTTTATTGAGACGGCTTCTCTGAAGTCTGCATCCCTATCTTTGCAGAACTATAAGTCTAGGCTACCCCCCCAAAAAATGCTTTTCAGTATCTCATTGCTTCTATCCAAAAGGTGTTTGGATCTCTACAGTCTGGGATCTGGATCCGATAGCTCTACCACATAGCAGGGGAAAATAGAAAAAGAGAACAATATGTTCTTCCTGTGGGGTGCAGGCTGAACGGGAGCTTAAGAGAATTGGTTTTCCATTCACAGGAGAGGCAAAGAGAGATACAAAAGAAGAGTTATTTATTTATTTATTTAAATTTATATGGTTGCCCAACTCACTGTCAGTGACTTTGGGCAGTTACGATAAAAAGCAATAATCACCCAACTCGCTTGCTTGTTCTTTCTATTCATAATGCTCCTAGTGGACACTAAGGTAAAACCAACAAAGACTTCTGAAGGTGCGTCTGCCATGACACAACTTGGTCAAGCTCTGTAGTAATGCTTAAGATGGCTATCCTCCAGGGGTGGGCTGCTGGGGGTTCGCAGGGGTTCGGGAGAACCTCTAGCTAAGATTCTGTGCAGTTCGGAGAGCCCCCAAATCCCACTCCTGGCTGGCCCCTCCCACCCCACCCTGCTCCTCCCAGGAGTCCCCACGCGGCCCGTTTTGGATGCAGGTAAGTGCAGGGCGTGCATGGAGGCTCAGGGAAGGCAAAAAATGGGCCTACCGGAAGTTTGGGAAGACTGGAAACAGGCCCATTTCCGGCCTCCAGGGGGCCTCCGGAGCCTGGGGATGCCATTTTCACCCTCCCGGAGGCTTGAGGAAAGCCTCCGGAGCCCGGGAAGGGCAAAAAGCCCCCCCCCCACCAAGGTGCAGGAAGCCGACTAGGCCATGCCCACCATGGCCACGCCCACCCAGCAACCAGGCAGAGAACCCCTTGCTAAAATTTTTGAAGCCCACCCCTGCTATCCTCCCGTCTCTTTGGATTTAACAACAGCTCAGACCTGGCAAGGAATATCCTCACTTTCCTGTCAGCAGTCCTTTCAAAAGGACTGTTGAAACCATCACTTGGCTACAGGGCTTCAGAAGGAACTGTTCCAAGTAAAAGTACATTTTGGCTTGGTAAACAAAAGTGAAGAAAATACGGATTGTGTAGCCAGCACAGGTATAGTTGACCAAGCCTCTTCTATGGGCACTTACACCCCTAAGGAAAATAATCTGCTGACAATATTGTTAAGTCCTACTTAATGGTCAGTTTTATGAAATAACTATTTGAACCATGGACTCAGGGCTATGATAGGACAGAAGCTGTTCTTTCACTATAAACATCATACATAATTAAAATTGAAGTAGTGAACAGGTAAGATTATTGACAGCAAGAAAATCCTATGGTTGGGACAGATTTCACTTGGAGAATGAGTTAACTTCAAGCACTTCTTCTGTGTTTTTCTTTTCCCCTCCCCTTCCTTAATGAAGATTTACTGTAATTTACTCTAAACAATTAGCAGTTCAGTTCTAACCAGCTTTATATAGTAACTTAGATTTTTTTTTTTAAAGTTGAACTATGGTTGGGTTTTTCCAGATACTGAAAAGTCCAATTTCCCATAAATCCCATTCAGCATGTTCAGCATGCAGATGGAAACTATAGTCCAGGAAAATCTGAAGAGATCCAGATACACAACGCGTACCCTGAGCCTTATAAACATTATTTACAATAACATGAAAGAACTGGAACAAAGCTGCACATTGAACTGTCAATAAATCAGCAAAACAAATGAGCGGTGAGGAGTGAAACAGCATTAAAAATAGCAGCTTAAATGAAAATTATGAACATTCACCACTAGAATTTAGGATTCATCAGCAATGGAAAACATCCCATTAGGAATCCATTAGAATCTGTCAGTTTACTGGAATAGATCATTTACTTAATCTTCTATTTGTGTGGTAGATTATACCCTTCTGAATTTTAGGTGAAAGTGTGATCCACAAGAAAGTAAGTAATTACATTTCTTTCATGTGTATTTGATTAGATCGCAACCTTGGAGAGATACATTTTGGACAGAGAACCACCTGCTTTAATAACTAACATTGATGACCTCATAAAGCCAAAAGCTCAGAGTCTTCAGCTTCATATTCAAGGCTGCGTTGGTTAATCAAAGACTGACTTTTGAGTTACAGCCCAGTTATGAAGTTCCAGATTAAACATTGAAATTCAGACAGGAGACTTGGATGAGGAGAAATAACACAATGTTTGCTAGGGAAGTAAGGTCTTAGTATAATTTTCCAGCCCTGCCTTTCTGCCTAAGGCCTTGATGTAACATCTTAGTTTCAAAATCATTTTTAATGTATTTTGCGTACTAAATACATGCTTGGTATAGAGAGCAATAAAAAGTAGGAAATATACCATCCTATAGCTGCTTACCTGGGAAGGAGCTGAGGTGGCGCAGTGGTTAAAAGCAGCACTGCAAGTTCAGCTGACTGCTAGTTCAGCAGTTCAGCTGTTCAAATCTCACCAGGCTCAAGGTTGACTCAGCCTTCCATCCTTCTGAGGTCGGTAAAATGAGGACCCAGATTGTTGGGGGCAATATGCTGAACTCTGTAAACCGCTTAGAGAGGGCTGTATAGCACTATGAAGCGGTATATAAGTCTAAGTGCTATTGCTAATAGTTCTACATGAACTCAATCAAACTAACCATACCACTAAACAATTGAATGTTGCCATAACAGAATTCCCATAACAGAAATATTTCAGAGATTCAAGATCTACTTTTCTGGAATATAATTCAGATTTAGGCACAAAACAAAGTAGCCCTTCTCCAAATTAGTCCAAACTATGAAAAGTAAACTCTGAATGCAATTTTAAAAAGGAGTGAACGAGGTATGCAGAAAAAACAAAATTGCATTCAGAGTTTACTTTTCATAGTTCGGACCAATTTGGAGAAGGGCTACTTTGTTTTGTGCCTAAATCTGAATTATATTCCAGAAAAGTAGATCTTGAATCTCTGAAATATTTCTGTTATGGGAATTCTGTTATGGCAACATATCAAATAGGGTGAATGTCCATGGAGATTCTCAGTCATCCAGAACATGGGAAGCTTCTTGGATGAGAAGCAAAACATCTTCAAAGAAAAACCAGAAAGTCCACTTGCCTCTTGAAAAAGTACCTTTGGGATAAACAGGGTGAAATAACCAAGCATCACATCTTTTAATGGATAATCTACAGAAGATTTTTTCTGTTGTACGCCGCCCTGAGTCCTACGGGATTGGGCGGCTTATAAGAATAAATAAATAAATAAATAAATAAATAAATAAATAAATAAATAAATAAATAAATAAATAAATAAATAAATAAATAAATAAATAAATAAATAAATAAATAAATAAATAAATAAACAAACAAACAAACAAATAAATAAAATTGGACAAATCAGTACAAGAGTAAATATTTAATTGCAGCATTTATACGGTGGGAGTATGACAAAAGATTTGTTCCTTCCCCTGCCCTGTTGCGCTGGAGTCAGTTTGGAAAAGGTGCTCCAAGGGAATTTCAGACCGGAATATAAAATATCAGGGAACAGAAAATTATCACCCACTGGGAGATGCAAGGAGAGGAGGTCTGGAAGCTGCATTCTATGTTAGGGTTCCTCTCCCGTGGAACAACTTGTCCCCTGAGGTCAGGTTATAGCAAATAGATTTCCTTGGTGTCAGCCCTAACCTTGACAGCAACCTATCTGGACCAAGTGAACCAAAGTCCATCCATGCAATTTTCTCAGTGAGTCTGCAGTAATCCAAAAGGTCACAAAACTTCAGATGACCCAGCTCTGGAGAACCTGCAATTTCACATATCATCTGAATCTGTTCATTTTATTAAACAGAGAGAGACGATGATCAAGTTTGGCCAAATATAATAATGCAGAAAAAAGTGCCGTTCAGTGTAGGTTGACTCCTGATGACTTCATGAACGCATTTATGATAGGTTTCGTGGCAACAAATACCTTCTTCTAAGATCCATTTTTAATTTCCAAATCTTAGCCTACAACCCCGGGTTTCTTTGGCGATCTCCCATTCAAGGAGGAATCATATCTGACCCTGCTTATTTTTCTAGCTCAGAGAAGGTTAGCAAAAGGCTGGGATGAATATACACCCGGTTCAGGTTTTACAACTATTTAACTGATATGTTTGTTAGTAGCAGTTATCTTTTTTGAGCCTAATTTGAAGCACTCACTATGATGTCTGTGGATTGTGGGCCTGGATTATTTGCAGGACACAACCTTCTGTTTCCACCTAGTCTACCTTTATCTTCAACTGCTTAACATCCACAGCTAATTCGGTTGCAATTTCCCTTGATTCAGGATAGGAGGGGCTTCAAACATTTCTTTTTGGAGTTTCTCACTTGGTTGATTCCCTCAGGTCTTCTCACCTCACCCATTGGAGCTTGGTGGCCTACGCAATTTTAAATAAACGACTAGATGCCACAAATGGTACTTTCCATTAATAGGAGGAAAAAAATTCTCAGTGTGAAAAATTACATTACTTTGCATTTTTGTTTGCTAAACAGTGGCTGTAAAAACAGATTGGGCCATGTGATGCTGCCTTTTAAAACAGAACTTGACAGATCCAGAATGAACAAGCCATATTTAAATGATAAAAGGGGAAATCTTTTTTTTAAATTCCCATTTTATAATTTGTCTTTCAGGATTGTACTTGATGTGATTAAAGGTTAATCTATGTGTTATGTAACATGAGCAAACATGAATTATCTAGGCAATTAACGGTCTTCTTTAGCTATTTCTCCCCAATCACTTTCAATCGGCATTCAGTCTAATATTTCCTTGACAAAACAGGCTGATCTGCAGCCTCTCCTAGTTATTAGAAATGGTCTGGAACTAGGGGAATTCTCGTTCTCTAGTTGCTAGCGCCAAGTAATGTGGAACTCAGCAATTGGAAACTCAAACTATTCAAGGTTCCAAATAATTAAATCTAACTACAAATACAGTTCTTTCTTAAATCATGATAAATTTATGACTTCTTTGTTCTGCACATTGGCAGGGCACGTTGAAAGACAAGGAGAGAGACTCTATAAAATAATCTAATTGCCTTGGCAAGATATTGTCTTACTTGTGTTTGTTATTATGAATGGCTCAGCCTGGATGAAAGTCACTCAGAGCCATCCATGTTTTGACTCTCTCAAGAGGAAAGTTATGTAATCAGGAGTTTATTTACAGATTACAGTTAAACAGAGTTGGAAGGGACCTTGTAGGTCATCTAGTCCAACCCCCTGCTCAAGCAGGAGACCCTACACCATTTCTGACAAATGGCAGTCCAATCTCTTCTTGAAAGTCTCAAGTGATGAAGATCCCACAACTTCCAAAGGCAAGCTGTCCCATTGGTTGATTGTTCTCACTGTCAGAAAGTTCCTCCTTGTTTCTAGGTTGAATCTCTCCTTGATCAATTTCCTTCTATTATTCCTTGTCTGTCCTTCCCGTGCTTTGGAGAATAGCTTGACTCCCTCCTCTTTGTGGCAGCCCCTCAAATATTGGAACACTGCTATCATGTCTCCCCTGGTCCTTCTCTTCTCTAGACTAGCCAGGCCTAGTTCCTGCAACCGCATCATATGTTTTAGTCTCCAGTCCCCTGATCATCCTGGTTGCTCTCCTCTGCATTTTTTATAGAGTCTCAATATATTTTTTGTAGTGTGGTGACCAAAACTGGATGCAATACTCCAGGTGTGGTCTAACTAAGGCTTTGTAGAGTGGTATTAGTACCTCCCTTGATCTAGATTGTATCTCTCTGTTAATGCAACTTAGGATTGTGTTGGCTTTTTTGGCTGCCGCTACACACTGCTGGCTCTTGTTTAGCTGGTTGTCCACTAGGACTCCAAGATCCCTTTCACAGTCACTGCCACCAAGCCTGGTTTCACCCAGTTTATATGTATACTTTTGGGTTGTTGTTTTTTACCTATGTGTAGGACTTTATTTTTTTCTACATTGAATTTCATTTCGTTAGTTAGGGCCCAGCGCTCAAGTCTGTCAAGATCCATCTGGATCCTGAGCCTATCTTCTAGGGCAGTGATGGCGAACCTATGGCACGGGTGCCACAGGTGGCACGCGGAGCCATATCTGCCGGCACGCGAGCCGTTGCCCTAGCTCAGCTCCAGTGCACATCTGTGTGCACGCCAGCTGATTTTTGGCTCGCGTGGAGGCTCTGGGAGGGTGATTTTGGTCTCCGGAGGGCCTCCGGGGTGGCGGGGGGAGCGTTTTCACCCTCCCCAAGCTCTAAGAAAGCCTCTGGAGCCTGGGGAGGGCAAAAAACGGGCCTACTGGGCCCACTGGAAGTCGGGAAACAGGGGAGTGGAGGGGGTCATGCACGCATGCGCAGGGGGGTGAGGCAAGTGGGGGGCTTTGAATTATGGATGTGGGCACGCACTCGTGTGCGATAGCGCATGCGCGCACTATTTCGGCACCCGAGGAAAAAAAGGTTCGCCATCACTGTTCTAGGATGTTAGCTATTCCTGCCAGTTTAGTGTCATCTGCAAATTTGGTTAGTTCCCCTTCTGTTCCCTCATCTAAGTCATTTATAAAGATATTGAAGATTATTGGGCCTAAGACGGAGCCTTGTGGTACCCCACTGCTTACTTCTCTCCATGTGGACTTAGACCCATTAAGGAGTACTCGTTGAGTACAGTTTGCCAGCCAGTTGTGATCCATCTGGTGGTGAGGTTGTCTATCCCACTTTTCTCTAGTTTACGAAGAAGTAGGTTATGGTCTACTTTGTTGAATGCCTTGCTGAAGTCTAGATATATTATGTCCACACTGTTTCGCTGGTCTACTAGTTTAGTCACGGTGTTGAAGAATGAAATGAGATTGGTTTGGCATGATCTGTTTTTAACAAACCCATGCTGGCTGCTAGTTATTACTTTATTCATTTCTAGGTGTTGACAGATCTGGTTTTTTATTATCTTTTGGCTAGGGTGGCCTATGCACAGGTTCGCCTGGTGCACCAATTGCGGCCATACTTGGAGAAGGAGGCTTTACTCATGGTCACTCATGCCCTTGTCACCTCTCGATTGGACTACTGCAATGCGCTCTACATGGGGCTAACCTTGAAGAGTATTCGGAGACTTCAGTTGGTGCAAAATGCGGCTGTGTGTGCCGTGGTGGGTGTGCCAAGGTACACCCACATTACACCTATACTCCGCCAGCTGCATTGGCTGCCCATCGGTCTCCGGGTACAATTCAAGGTGTTGCTCACCATCTTTAAAGCCTTACATGGCCTAGGACCAGGTTACCTTCGGGACCGCATTCTGCCTCACGCTTCCCTTCGACTGGTTAGGGCCCACAGAGTGGGCCTCCTCCAGGTCCCGTCAGCCAAACAATGCCGGCTGGCGGGCCCCAGGGGGAGGGCCTTCTCTGTGGGGGGCCCCGCGCTCTGGAACCAACTTCCCCCAGAGACCCGAACCATCCCCACCCTGCTGGCCTTCTGAAAAGCCGTCAAGACATGGCTCTTCCTGCAGGCAGGGGGGAACAATTAAATCCATCTGAATTCCCCCCTTGGTATGGCTGATTGTGAACATTTTTTTAATTTTTTGTATATTTTTTAACTGTTGTTTTTAAATTACTGCTTATTATTAATGTTCTCCTAAAACTGATGTATGCCACCCTGAGTCCCCCGAGAGTAGGGCGGCATAGAAGAACAAACAAACAAACAATAAATAAATAAATCTTTTCCAGTATCTTCCCAGATATTATTTTATTTATTTTATTTTATTTTGTGAGATTTATATACCGCCTCACAGTGCAAGCACTCTCTAAGCAGTTTATACCAGTAAGCAATGTATATTTACATTGCCCCCAACAATCTGGGTCCTCATTTTACCTACCTCGGAAGGATGGAAGGCTGAGTCAACCTTGAGCCGGTGAGATCTGAACCGCTGACCTGCGGATCAGTGTCAGCTAAAGTGGCCTGCAATACCTGCCTCTAACCACTGCGCCACCTCGGCTCTTTTTGTATTGATGTTAGGTTGATTGGTCTGTAGTTTCCTGGGTCACTTTTTTTCCTTTTTTGAAGATGGGAATCACATCAGTTCTTTTCCAGTCCTCTGGTAGTTCCCCGGTATTCCAGGATTTTTGAAAGATGTGGTGCAGTGGTTCTGAGATGACATCTCTTCTAAGATGACAACTACTTCTAAGGAAGTAGTTTCCATATCACAAACCAAGTTTTGGACATGGACAATATACTTGCATGAAGGCTGCAATTAGACTCTTTTATAAGAGAGGAAGCCCTATCCACAACAGAACAAATTATTTCCAAACAAACATGATCATAATTGCAGATTAAATGTGCTTGACCCTATAGCACCTGAACTGATAAGGGGTTTGCATGCAGAATTTTACATACTATTCTATGTTCTTCCTTACAAATGTTGCTGGAATCTTCCTTTCCCTTCAGATCAAAGGTGAAGGAAACTAAACCCTATACAAAGCAGGGTTTTTTTTAAAAAAAAAAAACCATGGAAATATGCAGATAATGACAGAAACAGATTATGGAAGATTACGAGACAAATTAGAAGGAACATGGGAACAGATTTAGCCATTGCTTTATTGAACTAAAATAAAAGATAGATTGCCCAGAAGTAGTTCACACTCCAATTTTCATTAGGACTATAGGCAGAGAGAAGAATTCTGAGAGGCAGCCTACTCAAAGAGTTAAGTGTGTGTGTGTGTGTGTGTGTGTGTGTGTGTGTGTGTGTGTGTGTGTGTGTGTGTGTGTGTGTGTGTGTGTGCTGGAACGAAAGCAGTAGTAAATATGGCTGGCCCTGGCATGAGGGCAGATGGTGGGGAGCAAACAGAAGTAAGGCAGTGCATTTTGTTCTATTTTTTTAGCTGTCCTGCCATGCGCCAACAAAGCATATCTGCTGCCCTCCTGTGCTGAAGTCAGATTTAGGTGGCCTTTGAACCCAGAATCACAAAGGAAGAGTTGGAACATCTTTTCTTTCAGCAGGAAAGCATTCGGAGCAAGCGGTGAGACTCTCTTGCTGTTGCTTTAAAAAATGTTAAGAATATTTTCCTAAGATATCTGCACTGGAGGTAAATAATCAGGTCTTGCTGGAAAGTGTCAAGTTAAACATAGTAAGACTTGTAGAAAATTTTGTCTGAGATATTGTGTAGCCCACAGGAAGTGATCGGCTAAGCCGCCATTCACCCTACATGAACTGATTATCTATAGGGTCAGCTGTATTAAGATATGATAAATCTTCTTTTCCCAGAACAGTTTGTACAGGAAAGCAGACAGAATTATAGCCAATAAGATCACAGGTTCATATCCCAGTGCTTAGAGAAAGTAGCCAGCCATAAATTGTTGTTAATGCTGGGAAGGCTTTTAATGAAGTACTCCCTTTTTCTATATTTTCACCAGACAGAGAGGAATTCTCTGTGGACCTTTATCTGTTCCAATTCCCATGCTCTCTGTGAGAAATGTGATCGTTTCTTTGTGCAAATGAATTATGGAGAGCATCAAAATAAATCTCTCCTACAATTAGGTGTTTCTAAATGTCCTAGTTAGCAGTGTTTGTATCTTGACCTTTGGCAGTTGGCTGCTGAAAATATTGTTGACAGGTGAAAATGCTTGACAGAGTAGGACTGTATTTGCATAGGATCATCACTTTCCTCTGCTAGTTGTGATGATGAACAATGGCAACTCATACGTGGTAGCTTCACGATGCAACCTCTGCCTGTTGTACTTGCATTGGAATGCCAGATAGAAGTGGGCAAGTCACAAGGTTTCCATTGTGATATCATGACATAAGTTTTGTCACTCCCTGTCCACACAGCACATGCCTATGCCTAGCATGCAGAAGGTAAGGAGACTGTATTCTCTGCTTTGGAATTACATTTAAATAACAGTCTATTATTTAAATAACAGTCACCACGAGCCATGGTGGCACAGTGGTTAGAATGCAGTATTTCAGGCAAAGTCTGCCCACAGCCAGGGGTTTGATTCTCACTGGCTCAAGATTGACTCAGCCTTCCATTCTTCTGAGGTCGGTAAAATGAGGACCCAGATTGTTGTGGGCAATATGCTGTCTCTGTAAACTGCCTAGAGAGAGAGCTGTAAAGTACTGTGAAGCGGTATATAAGTGCTATTGCTATTGCTATTGCTATACAAAGACACACATACTGTAAGTATGAATGGTATAGTGTAGCAGGTTGATTCACAGGGGTGCTTTTGCTGGGTTGAAATCAATATATAATCAGCTGTTTTAATGTCTTTTTAATTCTGTGCTAAAACTTTCCTGTGCATTTCTCTCCTGCCCCTTTTCATTTAACTCTATGCAAAATGCACAGTTTCTAATATCTTTAAAAGAGAGGAAAATTTATTTGGGAGAAGGAAAACGTATTAAGCCATGGTAAGAGAGAAAAAAAATATTGAATTTCAATTTAGGAGGGAATTAAGAAGTTGCTACTTCATTCTCTGAAGCAGCTGTTCCAACTGGCTTCAGTCTTAGTGTATAATAAAGATAATTTACTAGCCATGTGGTATAAAATATTTGGGAAGCTTCAGTCAAGTTTTCAGCCTGCTAAGAGAGGGAGCCTGATATAGCAACTAATAAAAATGTTGGCATCTGTTAAAACAGAGATCCGCATAGGGTTTCTCTTAGTAAGTTATACTCATCATACCACTCTAGATATCCTAAAAACTTCCAAATATAAACCAAGATTTTACAAAGGGATTCTTTTTCCAGAAAAAAGGCCTATTTTATTACATCTTCCGGGAAATTTATCTCCCATAGAATATCTTTGCTTCTGAAATGGCAAACTCTTATCTCCCTCCAGCACTGTTTTTTCATTGTTTGGGATTTGAAAGTAGGACTTGCAGGAATCCAAATGAACACCATCAATCTTTTGATCCCACCATTTCCTTTGTATCCTCAACAGTAGGAGTCCCCAACCCCTGGTGGTCCAGCACTGGTCTGCGCCATGCCAGAAACCATGCTGAGCAAACAAACAATGTCCCATCCGCGGGATGCAGTCAGCACGTCAAGCTATGCCCTCTCCGGTTTGTGGAAAAACCTCTCTACACAGTGCCCAAAAGGTTGGGGGCTGCTGCTCAACAGCATATCCTTTAAGTTCTTGGACACTTAGCAATTCATAATTCCTAGGTGATAGGGTGAAATGATGAAAATGCTAAATCCCTGATGTTAGTAACTCCAAGCATTCTAACTGAAATGCTTCCAAAGCTATCATTTTGTTCATTTGCACTGGATACTCCAATTAATGATGGTGATCTCAACAGACTCGAACACTGGGCCCTATCTAACAAAATGAAATTCAATGTAGAGAAAAGTAAAGCCTTACACTTAAGCAAGAAAAACCAAAAGTACATATATAAACTGGATGAAACCAGGCTTAATAGCAGTAACTGTGAGAGGGATCTTGGAGTCTTAGTGGACAACCAATTAAATATGAGCTAACAGTATGCGGCGGTGGCCAAAAAACCAATGCAATCCTAAATTGCATTAACAGAGGGATACAATCAAGATCAAGTGAGGTACTAATACCACTCTATAAAGCCTTAGTAAGACCGCACCTAGAATACTGCATCCAGTTTTGGTCACCACACTATAAAAAGGATGTTGAGATTCTAGAAAGAGTGCAGAGAAGAGTAACCAAGATGATTAGGGCACTAAAGGCTAAAACATATGATGAACAGTTGCAGGAACTGGGCATGGCTAGGCTAGTGAAGAGAAGGACCAGGGGAGACATGATAGCAGTGTTCCAATATTTGAGGGGCTGCCACAGTGTAATATATATATATATATATTACACATATCACACATGGACACTTGGTAACATCACAATTAAACATCAAAATCTTAACTGGTGCATCCTGAATGCCAGTTTGGTGTAGTGGTTAAGGTGCCAGGCAAGAAACTAGGAGACTGTGAGTTCAAGTCTTGCCTTACGTACAAAGCTTGGTGATGTAAGGAAGCAATGCCAAAGAACTTCAGAAAGATCTTGCCAAGAAAAATGCCAGGTGTCAACCCAAACTTTGAATTTAGTTTGAGAATGTTCCCCATGGTCAGCAAATAACTCTTCATGTGAGGAGCCAGCTTGCTAATTCTAACTGGAATGACTGCATTTAACATCTAAGAAGAGCATGGCCAGAGCAGTATCTCCAGTTTATTTTGAATAGGGAAAGAGAGTTAGAAAGTGCAGTAATATATACCAGTCAACAATCATACATTTAAAAAGTAAAATGCAGTAATACTATTCTTTTCATCACAAGAAATTTACAGACCCAACTACCACCATTAGAAATAAGCAGGTTCTCAACAGATCAGGAACTTCATTTACAGACTCTGCTATTTTTGTAAGCTGCTTTCAGGGCCAATATTTTTGGAAAGGTTACCTGGGAATGTAATAGATAATATTAGCATTTCTCTTTGTTTTAAATTGAATGTAGACACCCTTTACTTGTTAGAAGTTTTATAAGTTCTATAATCATTTCTGAAAATTATATGGTCATATCAGAGGAGTTGAAGCAGTTGGAAGAGAACAAAGGAGCAAAGTTAACCACAATTGTCATTCGTATTTCTGTTTGCTATTTTGGAAACCCTGACACTTTTTGGCTTCCAGCTCTTAAATAAAGAAATATCCCTGGCTTTTCACTTTGGATAATTATTTGCCGAGATAAGAATGAGTAGAGCAATTGTCTTATTGGATTGACAACTGTCAAAAAAAAGTAATAACACAAAGCTGATTTTCATGAAAGTGGACACTCAAATCACATCTGATTACTCTGAAGTAAATCATACTTGATGCCACTAGCTCACCAAAACAATTCACCAAAATATAAGGACCTGGCTTTTAGGTTAAAACTAATCCATCTTTTTTACTGTGCCAGACCAAAGTACAATCATAACATTGTTTTAAAAATAAAATTATATAGTAATAACAATATAAATACAAAGCATAAATAGAAACATCCCGAGTCACACTTTTCGAGTCAATGTTGTGGTGTTAGTGCTGAGTCCATATGGTAGGGTCTTGTTGCTAAGAAACAAAAACTAGTAAATATAAATCCTAACTCTTAAATTTTGTACCAAGTAAAAACTTTATTACATATACCTTTTGTCTGAATGGCCTGCTTTAAAAAAATACAAGCTGGATTAAACCAAACTGGGATTTAGAGAAAAACTGATCTCCTATAATTTGTTTCTCATTTGATCCACATAAGCAGAGCCCCTGAGAAACTGTGGTTAGTATTCAAATAATATTCTGACTGCTTTGTTTAGCTTAGCATAAGAATTGGACAAACCCTAATCCAGTGATGGCGAACCTTTTTTCCCTCGGGTGCCAAAATAGTGTGCGCACGCGCTATCGCACGCTCGTGCGTGCCCACATCCATAATTCAAAGCCCCCCACTTGCCCCATCCCCCTGTGCATGCGTGTGTGACCCCCCCACTCCCCCATTTCCCAACTTCCAGTGGGCCCAGTAGGCCCGTTTTTTGCCCTCCCTAGGCTCCAGAGGCTTTCTTGGAGCTTGGGGAGGGCAAAAACACTCCCCCCCGCTACCCCGGAGGCCCTCCGGAGGCCAAAATCGTTCTCCCAGAGCCTCCGCGTGAGCCAAAAATCAGCTGGCGTGCACGCACATGCGCGCTGGAGCTGAGCTAAGTCAATGGCTCGTGTGCCAGCAGATATGGCTCCGCGTGCCACCTGTGGCACCCGTACCATAGGTTCGCCATCACTGCCCTAATCCATTGGTAAATTTGAAATTATTGTTTTGACATAGCTGAAACATGTCTAGAATATCCCTGTGTACCTGGGGTAAGATCATGATGAATATAATTATAAATATTCATAAACTATTTATAAATGAAATATTTATAAATAAGATATATAAACAGCAATAAAAATGATTGTATTACTTTAAATGTTTTTTTAAAAAAATTCAAATGGCACCAATTTCATCAAACCACCATGACTTCCTGTGACCTTAAATGAGGTTAGTACAACATAAATGTTTCTTTGTATACATTGAATGTTTCAGAGAATGCTTGATAATGATTGATTTGATTATCTGGGCTACTAGAGAAGTAACTCAGAAGTTGGAGCATTAATTCATATATTTTGAGCTTGTCCTATTATTGCCCTTTTGGGAACTGATATTGACAAGATTGTAAATATCACCCTGGATCTATCACTATGTTATGTACACATATATCAGAGGTGGGTTCCTGCCGGAGCTGTCCAGTGCGCAGCTCCGGTAGGGAGCGGCTGATTGTGCAATTTGCACGCGACCGCTCTGGAGCCCTCTCTGCCGGTCCGTAGCGTGCGTCACCATCTTTTTCTGTGATTTTTTGGGCAATTTTGCTTCTGCACATGCGCAGAAGCAAAATCACGCCAAAATCTTGTGAGAGGATGCGCGCGCGAGAGAGATTTTGGTGAGATTTTGCTTCTGCACATGCGCAGAAGCAAAATTGCACCGAAACCTCACGCACGCGCACGTCCCCTAGCAAAATTTCAGCATGCTTTTGCTTCCGCGCATGCGCAGAAGCAAAATCACACAAGGGGGACGCGCGCATAGCCTGCGTGCACACCCGAAATGTGGAGATGCATGTGCAGCGCACCGGCACTGGTAAGGAAGCAACCCACCACTGACATATATTCTTCTGGATATATCCTCAATATTTGCATATATTAGCAAATAGATAGCAAGAATCTTGATGGTAAACAGCTTCCATGTTTTTAATAATAGCAGATGGATGTGTTAATGAAGTCTTCATTAGTTATGTTCAAATCAAGGGATTTTTTTTCTTATTTCTAATATGTGCTACATTCTATTCTATGTTCGGTATGCCACACTGCAAAATATGCAATGATACTGTTATCAACTTTCATAAAAATATCCTTGCCTTTTTTTTAATGTAGCTTTCCTATTAAGCAAATATTTGCAATATAGAATAATGGCAACCAGAAGTATATTTTGCTATTGTCCTTCATGCTCTGAAACACAGTTCAAAATGCTTTGCTTAAATTGAAATCCATGGCTGATTCCTTTGATGTTCTTAGAATCAGATTGTTTAGCTTTCATTCGATATATAAGAATGGCTAGATGTAAGCTTCCGGTTCCGGTTTGCGGCATCGCGGACGCTCCCCGTTGAGCGCCTTTCCATTTCCCCGTTAAAGCCGCCAGAACAGCTGTCTGGCGGCTTGAAAGTCTCTGCCCCAGGCTAAGGGGAGAGATGAGAGCTGGACAGGTGGGGTAGAGCCCCCCCTAGTGCCCCAGGTGCCAGCCAGGGACGCGAAAGGTGAGGGCTCCCCAGCCAGCCTGTCTCTTGCTCCGGGGACTTGGAAACCTCCGCTTTTGCGGAGCAAGATGCCGTGACCATCGCTGCTTCGTGAATGGGATTACAACTACTTAATGGATCAAAGAAGCAGACAGAGAGAGACAGGATTTTAAAAGGGCAAGTACAGAATTTTTTTCTCCTTTCAACTCCACTGCTGACTTTCACTTCGGAAGAAACTAAGTAACAGTTAATAGGCTACAACATGGCGATCGGAGAAAGTGGGAGGAGAAGTGAAAGTAACTTTCGTTTCCCTAGCGGCTTTTTTTCTTATGGAAATTTTTGACTTTGAAAGTTGCCTTTACTCTCTCTGTCTCCCGATTTTGGATTAAATAATAATTGACAATTTTAAAAAAATAAAAGTCTATCTGGCTTTGGAATTTAAAAGAAATTTAAAAGAAATTTAAAAGAATTTTAACTAGAGGCTTGGCTTTTTCTTTGTTCTCCACTGGAAATACTAAAATGGCTTCAAAATTTGGAAAGACTGTTTTGAATAAAAGAATGGACTATTCATCTGGTTATATTTCTAAAATGCAACTTACCACTGAGTTAACACCCCCAAAGTCTTTAACACCTGAAAATTTAATAAGTACCTTAAAGATCATGAAAAATGAACTGACTGCTGAATTTAACCAAAAGATCAATGAAATAGATAATAAAATGCAGGCTGCTTTAAAGAATATTGACCAACAAATTAGGAATGATGTGTTGGAGGTATGCAAAGGTCTAGCAACAAATATTGAAGTTTTGGCAAACCGCATTGAAGAAAATAAACAAGTTTTGACAACTTCAGTAGAATACATAGATAAAATACAAAATGACATTGCAAATTTTGAAACAGAGGTGTTAATGACGCAATTCAGATCTATGGAATTTGCCATAAGGGTCAGGGGGTTGAAAGAGGGATTATATGAAGATTTGAAAGGAAGGATGGTGGAAGCTTTGGAGCAGGTGTCTGGACTGTCTAAAGAAGAACTAGCCAGGCAAATTGATAAAATATATAGAATCAACTCCTGGTATGCAAAACAAAAACACCTACCAAGGGACATTGTAATATACTTTACTACAAGAGCCTTACGGAATAGGATTATACAGGCGACGTTTAAGAATAACCTTCAGGTGAATGGCCAGGAACTAATGATATGGAAAGAAATTCCCTCTAAAATGCTCAAAGCCAGAAAAGATTATACCTTTCTGATGGATGAATTTAAAAGGCTAAACTTACAATATAAATGGGAAGCACCAACAGGAGTCGCAGTGAAATTTCTGGGAAAAAGATATTGGCTTAATACGACAAAGAAAGCTACTGAATTTTATGCCAATGTCTTAAAGGCTGATATATCCAAGATTCCAGAGGAAAGATGTATGAAAACAAAAGAGGAGGAGGAGGGAAAGCCATCCCTTCCTGTTCAAATCGAAACAGATTTACAGAATTCAAGTGATTGGCAGAGCCAGACAGATGTCTACAGTGTGGAAAAGGAGATGGAAGATTGGGGTCAGATGGGAGGCGAGCTGACAAATACAAAATTATCAAGTTACAAAAAGATGCAACCATCATCAAGATACAACAAGATGCAGCGTTGAAGTTTATTGGACAGATGGTTGCTAATATGACTGTACTTTTCTTTTTCCCTTCTTTCCTTAATTTTCTTTCTTTACTTCTTGCACTCTTTTTTTAACCTATTATTATTACTAATACCTTTTAAAGATTTAGAATCTTTTTTGAAGCTAATAATTTGATATATGGTAATATTATGCTATTAATATAGTGGTTGATTTTATGATGAAGTTTAAGATTTTTGTATTTTATATTTAGTTATTATTGGTGTAATATTTATTTAAGTTTTATTTAATTTTGAAAAAGAGTTGGAATTTTTATCTAAAATTATTAAGTTATAAAATATTATAATTTGTTTGAAAAGAAGGCTTATTCAAAGTTTGGAGTTAGTGCTGAATTTACAGGATAGATTGTATTCCTTTTTTTTCTTTTTTTAGCTTTTTTTCTTTATATATATATATATATATTTATTATTATTATTATCATTATTAATAATATTTTTTAGAGATTTAGAATTTCTCTGAAGTTAATAATCTGATATATAGTAATGTTATGCTATTTATATAGTGGTTGATTTTATGATGAAGTTTAAGGGTTTTGTATTTAACACTTGATTATTGTCTATGTAATATTCATTTAAGTTCTATTTAATAGTGAAGAAATGCTTTGCAGGATAGATGACGGAAAGGAGGAGGAAGGAATTTTTATGTGTACAATTCGGAGTTGAAATTTTTAAACAATAAGGTGTAAAAAATTTTTTTAACTTAATTTAAATTTATCTTACTGATATTATGCCCTGTATTCTCTCTGGGAAGTCGGGGGGGAGGGGGTGGGTGGGTTAGGGTTAGGGGGGGAGGGGGGAGAAAAATAAAAAAAATGTTTGTACTTTGTACTAATAAAACTTTTTGAATAAAAAAAAAAGAATGGCTAGATGTAAAGGATATATTTACCAAAACATTGGAGTCTGAGAATGGAAAAGTCTTCATTTCCATTCCTACTTCAAAATATATTAAAGTACAGCATTTAGAGGATATTTATAAATAAAGATTAGTGTTTCCTTCCTTATTCCAATTTCTCTACCCCACTTCTGTCTCCTGGAGATTCTCTAACAGAAAGTCTTGGTTTTAAGGCAAAGTTCATCAGCTCAGTTGGGCTCTTCTGGATCTCCTCCACACGGAAGGAGGGAGAGGAAAGTCAGCAAAGAAACTAAATATATTTTAGATAGATTTCATCATTCCCCTCCTGAGTTTTTGAATGTCATTAGGTGGAAAGGTGACTTACAGCTTATTGCAGAGTTTTCATCCAACTGCGCCATGGAATCAAAAGTGAACACTGCTTGGCCTTGTGGCCTTTAACTAACACAGTGTTCAGACAATCCTCCTTCCGGGTGCAGTAAACATGTTTTTATGTGCATTATGAAAGTTTCAGTGTTTGTGAAAGAAGTCAACTTGGCAGTAAATATTTCTAACACCATGTTTGTTATGGCTTACTTTCATGTTTCTCAATTTACAAATACTTCAATTTTGCTGATATCTTTAAAAAATGTAATATTTTAGAGTCTCTCTCTCTCTCTCTCTCTCTCTCTCTCTCTCTCTCTCTCTCTCTCTCTCTCTCTCTCTCTCTCTCTATCTATCTATCTATCTATCTATCTCCTGTTCTAACTATCTACCTACCTATTTATGAAGGTAAAACCTTCATAAGAAAATATTTATTTATTTATTAGATTTTTATCCCACCTTTATTACTTTATAAGAAATTCACAGCAGCGAACATTCATAATAGCATCTTCATTTCTAGGCCACCATACCACTCATGCCAAATAAATATGAGGGCTAATAACCACATCTGTCTCATAGATCACGAACCATTCTGTGCATAAATGACTGGATCAGAATGCTAACATGAGAAATTATTAAGCCGAGAGAACATAAAAATTCTCATAGGAAGCTGTTAGGAGACATTGTACGCAAAGCCCAATAAACAAAATGGCATGTCAATGAACATCAAAGCCAAGTATATTTAACTTTGGTAGTTGGAAGACATAATTATGATCAGTAAATCCTAGTTTAGTGAACCAAGCTGAAAATCCTCTTTTTAGTGTAATTATTCAAACTGTTCAAAATAGTATAATAGCATACAATATCATTAACAGAACATAGCCACAAAGCTAATAGGAAAATAATGAAAGGAGAAAAGCATGAAATAATGTTATAAAATAAACAATAATGTTATAAAATGAACAATAATGTTATAAATAATGTTATAAAATGAACAATTCTAAAAATATTGACCATTTTGCTTGAAGATCTTTTGGTCCTCTAGCTGTCTTCTTCTGGATAGTTTTATTTTTATTTTCAATTTCCCAGTCTAGACCACACCTGTGGAATTTTCTGCACATCTCAACTCCATGTTTTAACTAGGTCTGACCCCATTTAGCTTCTTCATGGCTGACTAGTTCATGTCACCAGCTGGGTTAGGCTTAGGGTCAGTGGTGGGTTTCAAAATTTTTTACTACCGGTTCTGTGGGCGTGGCTTGGTGGGCGTGGCAGGGGAAGGATACTGTAAAATCTCCATTCCCACCCCACTCCAGGAGAAGATTATTGGAAAATCCCCATTTCCTCCCGATCAGCTGGGACTCAGGAGGCAGAGAATAGATGGGGGCGGGGCCGATCAGAGGTGGTATTTACCAGTTCTCCAAACTACTCAAAATTTCTGCTACCGGTTCTCTGAACTACTCAAAATTCCCGCTACCGGTTCTCCAGAACTGGTCAGAACCTGCGCAAACCCACCTCTGGTTAGGGTTAGGGTTAGGGACAGGTCAATACAGAAGGGAAACTTAAAAACAGTCTCTTAAATTATTTACTAAAAATGTATACTGGATTATCTACTAAAAATGTATACTGGATAAAGGCAAGGTAAATCCCATAGCTGCATGATAGCGATTGCTGTTATTTGGTTTTTTTTTTTAAAAAAATGATTTGCTGAAAAAGGAGAAGGTTGGCACTTAAAAAAGCATTTTTATCAATATGGCACTCCACATAACCCTAATCATCGCTATTTATTCCAATTTCTAGCATCGTCTAGTGTCCCATTTACTTCTATGGAATGGTAGCTAAAGCACCTCTCTGGCATTGGAGTTAGACATGGAACCTGCCATGAACTTCACTGTAAATGAAAGCTTGTGTGCTGCCTATGCAGATTCCACTAATGCATAACAGGCGTCTGCTGGTCTCTAAGTGTTCCTTGTCACAAATGTTGAGGGGAAAAAATAGCATGTTATCTGGGAAAGCAGCAAAACAAAAGGATCTATCTGTGACAGTGGAGTGTGTGTAAATTTATATATCACTGACATGGGCTAGATTTGTACTGATTTATACTGATCCACACTACCGTTATTGTCACCATTTGTCTCAGTGTCTAGAGACATAATGTCTAGCATCCCATTTACTCTATCCTATAGAGAATGGAGTCGAAAAGAAGGGATATAAAATAATTCATCTCCAGAACCTACTGGGCATTTTAACTGAAGCACGGAAAGACAAACACTAGGTGAAATGAAAGACAGCTAACCTTCTCCTTTAAAATTGTATTTTGTATTTTCTTAAGCATAGGAACTGTGCAGGGATCTTAAGTATATATTTTTCTTTCACAGTAAACATATCCTGTGCATTCCCAGTAGCATGCAGCTCTTTGTGGAAGGTTGTTTTTCCTTCAGCATTTCTTGAAATAATCAGGTGACCACATGGGGGGATTGCACTCATTTGCAAGCAAATGTGAATATTATCTTGCATTTGGTATTTCACATAGGAAGGCTAGTGGCTGATAAAAGGAGACTCGATTCTCTTGCTCGGGATTAATATCTTGTTTGGAATGAACACCTAACAGGGCTTGAATTTCATACTACAATTACTGTGAAAGTAAACTACATGGGAATATGTATCTCTGCAGAAATGTTGCCCTTAGATAAATTTTCACCTAAGCTCTGTATACTCTGGAGCATGAGTTTTTTGAGTTGTAATATTTTACAGCTTGAATAAAAAAGTTGCTTTTGAACAAAGCTCAGATTAAGTCATTCTGTTTTATAATGAAGTACCCAACTTTATCACAAGGCATGTCTTCATTAAGTAGAATTTAAAAACAACACTGCAACATGTGGGCAGCTAACTATTATTCATATATATATATATATATAATATATATATGTATATGTATATGTATATGTATATGTATATGTATATGTATATGTATATGTATATGTATATGTATATGTATATGTATATATATGTGTGTGTGTAACATTTTTGCTGATAAATGAAAATAAAGGGAGACTATTATAGATCTATTTCGAGCTATTTTGCTCTCGTCAGATAGCCAGATAGATAGATAGATAGATAGATAGATAGATAGATAGATAGATAGATAGATAGATAGATAGATAGCCAGATAGATAGATAGTCAGATAGAAAACAGATATATATATATATATATATTTGTTTTCTGAGGTTTTCGCGGGTGTTTGTATGTAGGTCTTTGGGTATTCGGGTTTTCTCCCGCGTGAAATTGGAAGTGTCTTCGCAACTTTTCGATGAAGTCTCATTCATCATCTTCAGGCTGGTGTCTTCTGCTTCCTGCTTCTAGGAGCAAATCCTAGAAGAATCCTTGCTCCTAGAAGCAGGAAGCAGAAGACACCAGCCTGAAGATGATGAATGAGACTTCATCGAAACGTTGCGAAGACACTTCCAATTTCACGCAGGAGAAAACCCGAATACCCAAAGACATATATATATATATATATATATATATATATATATATATATATATATATATATATATATATATATATATATATATATATATATATATATATATATATATATAATCCAAACAGATAACTAAAGAGGAAGATGTGATGCTTAGCAAAGTGACACCTATATTTGGATTCAATAAGATGAGTATTTCAGCCCATCTTAGTTATTATTTACACATTGGTCAAGATAAAGGAGCTCTACCAGATTACTAAAGTTAAAATTTCAAATAATGGTATCTGATCAGTCTAAAAAAAAACCACCCAGATTTTATTTGGCCTTTAATGTTTCTGTTTTATTTCATTTTTCCTCCATTTAGAGAAAAAGGAATCTAATTCTGGCATATTGAATAAAAAGAAAAGTTGTTTTAGAATCCAGCGGAGTTCCAGGAACATCAAGTTCCTTATCTTTTGGAAGATTCTTAGAATGAGAGATTGGTAATTGCAGAAAGAAAGTAGAAGATCAAAAGGTTATTTTGACCGCTTCATTTTTATTGGCTCTTTGTCCGCACTGTACCTCTTAGACACTGAGGAGCAATGAGTCATTAAATAGTAATATGAGAAGATGATTAACTTTAGGACTTCTGGACATTTACAAAATGTACCTCAGGTTCCTTGACACTGCAGTGAGCATCTTTCAGAACAAAGGGCTATACAGATTTCCTGTCCTTTTTCTGTTTTTCAATCATGTCCAATTTTATTTTGGAACATTCCATCTGGTTACGTTCAGTGTCACACAGAGTCTACAGATCAATTATATCTTGGCTAAAAAATAAAAACAAAACTACTGCCGGAATGTTTTAAAGTTTCAGTTGACAGGAATGCATATAAATCATTGTAGAGAAGAGGAAAGTACTGATTACTTTGATATATGACTGATATGATGGAGTTTCTAAGATAGAGAAGGTGGCAGGATAGTTCATTGCATGAGTTATTTGTATACTTACTGTATTTTTCGGAGTATAAGACACACCTTAGTTTTTGGGGAGGAAAATAGGGGGAGGGAATTCTGCCTACCAGGTATTCATCTGGCTAGCATCCTTAGTCTGTTCAGCTTCAGCGCATAAGTTCGCTGGTTTTGAGAGAGAGCGTGCTTTTTATCCTCTGGTTGGAGATAAAAAACAGCTTCTAAAGCACAGCTAATCATCAGAGAGAGAAGCAATGAGAAAAGCAGGCAAAGCTGCAGAAGATCGCTTCACTCGCTAGCGCCTCATTAGGGCTGAAAAAAAGCTTTGAAAAAGCTACATTTGGAGTATAAGACACACCCAAAAATATGGTTCTTTATCTATCTATCTATCTATCTATCTATCTATCTATCTATCTATCTATCTATCTATCTATCTATCTATCTATCTATCTACCAACTACCTACCACCATCTCATAGTCAAGGACTCTGGGTGGCTTATTTATATAGTTGCAATGCTATTGAAAGTTGAACAGTTATGCAAACTTTTAAAGCACCAGCAACATTTCTAGAACTTATGATAAGATACAAAGACTGGCCATTTCTAGAATTAGGATCTCACTGTTAGTTTTCAGAAAGCTTGCGCCTCCATTATGGAACATACTTGTGATCCACCATCTCGGTTTCTGATTTTGAATACTAACAAAGAAGAATTTTGGGCAATTTTTACCAATCTTGCTGCCAGAATTCTCAGCAATACTAGTTGGGGAATTCTGGGATCTGAAGTCTAAGCAACTCCCTGATAATAAATGCAGCATGAATACATGACATCAACAAACAAGAAGAGAGACCCAAACCCTTTTATGTTCCATGGGGCAGTTCCATACTGTAGTTACTTTGCCAGTAGAAGATGCGAAAAGGAGCAGATTGGGAGATGATATAAATAGATTATGGGAACCATCAAAGATAAGAAACTTGCCTGATATAAGGGAAAATGTGGGCCTTTCTAGAACTGGTCTGAAAGGTGTTTCTCCCAGATCAGAATGAAATTATTTTGCTATTTTAAAGACAAATATTTAGAGCACAGAATTCTTGTTTAGAATTATGATGTTTAGACTCTGGAAAGAGTGCAGAGAAGAGCAACAAGAATGATTGGGGGGGAGGCTAAAACATACGAAGAATGGTTACAGGAATTGAGTATGTCTACTCTAATGAAAAGAATGACTGGCAGAGACATGATAACAGTGTTGCAATATTTGAGGGGCTCCTACAAAGGCAAGAGCACCAAAAGGTAAGATGAGAAGCAATGGATAGAAACTAACTAAGGAGAGAAGCAACCTAGAACTAAGGAGAAATTTTCTAACAACACAAGCAATCAACCAGTGGATTGTCTTCAGAAGCTGTGGGTTTACCATTACTGGAGGTTTTCAAAAAGGGATTGGACAACCATTTATCTGAAATGTTATAGGGTTTCTGTAACGTATTGAAAGACTGGAGAAGTTCTCACTCCAGTCCGACCGGGGATTTGCATAGGTGAAACCCGATTGGCTGCCTGCTTGCCAGGCTCCCTATTTAAATCCCTGTCACGAACCATGCATTGCTGAGGGTACTTGCTGTAACAGAATAAAGTGCTGAAGTCACTAGCCTTGCTTCTAGCCTCTTTTATGGGGACTCAACAGTTTCCTGTCAGAGTGGGAGGTTGGACTAGAAGGCCTCCAAGGTCCCTTCCAATTCTATTATTTTATGTTCTATGATTTAGGATACAATCTGCCCGAAAATTTTCCAGCGCAAATGGCATTGAAACACACAAGCAAAAAGTACAGCAAAGTTTCAATTAAATCAAAGGAGGCTTTGCAGAACCGAACTTTTTAGTGGGTTCCACACTTAGTGTAGCAAACCAAAAAGTAGGTGCGTCTGTCTGTGTATGTGTATATTGGAAGTTAAGAAAAAAATGATTAAAGGTTATGTTTTTTTTCCAAAAAACGTAAGAAACAGTTTATTTCTATGAAAATAAATAAAATAAAATAAAATAAAAATAAAAATAAATCAGCTGAATTTTCATAGGAGGATGGATTCAAAATGCAGAAGTTTGAAAAATTTTAAAAGGCTTTCAGAGAATATTACTGCACACAACTCAACTTTTCTCTGTGGCTGCTTTTTTTTCTTCCAAGAATGAAAATAAATCTGTCTCGGTGATGAAAAAAATGAGCATATGTTACAGGTACGCCATTAAGCATAACAAATGTACAGCCTTCCCTTGTAATTTGTACAATATATCCTCGTAATATATGAGTGAAATCACTTTGTATTCATACTAATCTTGAAAGACATTAGTATCTGGAGAAAGATCTCCTTCTCTCAAAGAGAATTAGGCTATGAATTGAGAAGGACCTGGAATGGATGTTGCTGTCTGTTCAACATGGTTTCAGCATGTGTGAACAGATCATATGAAATATTGCTCTAACTCTTGTCTCATTATTTCAAATGGAGGACTATCTAGACAAATTATTAATCTGAAGAAAGATTCTTTGCCTCCATTCCATCCCAGACTTAAAAATTATATGACAGTTTTAATTAATGCTGTAATTCCATCACAGCTGGATACATTCCAATGCTGTAAGAATTTATAGAACTTGGTATTGCTCCAAAGATCTGTTAAGATTCAAGAGAAAATTGTGTGTGTGTGTGTGTGTGTGCGCGTGTGCGCGTGTGCGTGTGTGTGTGTGTTGCAGAAACGCTACTTTTGTAATACATTTTTGTAGCCACTAAACACTATATTAGATTTACAGAACACAGGAGACTAAATATGGCAGATCACACTTCTCTGTATTAAATTGTGCAGAAAATCACTGCTTACAGAAGGAATCACCAGAGGGATGCCTCTGCCTTGGAGATGACCACATCCCAACCCCAGTGGTTCACTCCGAGACTAGATTTGTGTAAAGCTTCAAAAAAAAAAGTGCTTCAGTTCAACAAAACTTTAACCGAATCACCTTAAGAAGGCTTATTTAATGCTTTTTGGTTCTTCTGAAGTTATTACAGAGAATAAACAATTTCTTTACTGTGACCGCTTAGAAGCCTTTTCTGCACAGGAATAACCAAGCTTAATCATTACCCTTCTCAGGCTGGCAATCTACTAAAGTCAGCGCTGGGTGCTAGTTGGTCATATTGTCATATAGGAAAAGAAAATGACATGAACTGCACTATGCGATCAATAACCTAATAGTATCAATTAGACTCTGTGGATTTCATTCATTCATTCATTCATTCATTCATTCATTCATTCATTCATTCATTCATTCATTCATTCATTTTCTACAGCTACCCATCTCAATCCCATTGTCTCTTCAATGTGATGATTGTTTATTTATCCTCCAGCAACTGATGCAGAAGAAGGGAGTTTGAAGGGTTTTATTATTATTTTATTATCACGTTCAATTTGAAATCAACAGAATATGCAAGTAAGATGTGCTGCGTGTAGTTGGAGTGCTTAGAAAGATCTCAGAATATCTCATTGTCCTCATGCGAAACTTAAATACAGGTTAGGAAGCCACAGTCTGGATGGAACATGGTAAAAGAGACAGTTCCAGTCCCCTTACTTATGAAACCTAGATATGCAATATATATACAGTATATTAAGAGAAGCTAAATTGAAAGAAGATGAGTATGGTGTTACAATTGGAGGAGGAACTATCAATAGCCTGTGCTATACTAATGATGCTATTCTGAGACCTGCAAATGCAGGTGATTTGCAAGCTCTAGTAATAAAAGTAAAGCAACACAGTGGAAAAATGGGATTAAGGTTAAATATAAAGAGACCAATCTGAATGACAACAAGTGCTGCAACCAGCCTTACAATTAACAATGAAGCTACAGCCTTCTGCCTTTTAGGACTGACTATCAACAGCAAAGGAACAGCAGTCAAAAAACAAACTGCTGACTGGCACTCGGTAGAGAAAACAGAAACACCTTATTTATTTATTTATTAGACGCTTATAAAAGTTACTAGAAAATATTTTGCCAGAAAATGAAGCATCTACAACTGTGTTCATGTTTTCATATTACAGTGTTTGGATTGTTTTTGTTTCCCAAATAAGATTTTGAACAATTCAAGCCCTATTAGTTTGCCCTGGAAACACAAATCTGAATCAACTCTGAAAGTCAAATCTCCATCTTAAATTCTCACCGGTTTTCCTGAACCGTTAGTAAATTGCTTAGACAGTTCAGAGAACCGGTTAAAAATAAAGTGCAAGAGAGGTTTTTTTTCTCTCTCTCTCTCCCTTCAGTTAATAATTCCACTTAACAGTTGCAGCTGGAATGCAGCCATACACGCTGAATCAAGTCAATAAACAACAGAAACTGACAGGATTAGGGCAGGGAAACCCATCAATCACCTATCTAGGGATGGGATTAACCTCTTCCCTTCAGGAAGAAGGACAAGAATACAAACATTTTCATTATAAAGCGTATTAAGTAACACTTCTGTGATCAGCTGATACTCCCTGGAGTATCTTTTATAGCTACTGCAATGTTGGCTACTTTTTGTTTCTTCCTGGGGGAAAAGATACAGGAGGGGACAATGATGCAGCTTGATCATACAGGCTGTGAATTTAATGCATGTGTGGTCCAGCCAGCTGTATTGCTTCTGCTGTGAAGCACCCAATTTAGAACATAGAGAACATAGAATAATAGAGTTGGAAGGGTTAATGGCTTTTGACAGCACGCCCAAGCTTTCAATTAGCCTGAGCAGTTGCTCTAGATTCCATCTCAGATGCTGTGTTTGCTTTGGGGTAGACTTTTTTTAAAAGGGGAATTGCTGTGTTATGTTTTCTGCATTGTTTTAGTGGTTCCTGGCACTGTCCTTTGGGGTGTACTTCCCTCACTCTTTTTGAAAGCCTCTAGTGATGGCAAGCTATTCCATTGGTTGATTGGTCTCATCCTTAGGAAATTTCTCCTTAGTCCTAGGTTGCTTCTCTCTTTGGTTAGTTTCCATCCATTATTTCTTGTTGTGCCTTTTGGTGCTTTGGAAAATAGATTAACTCCCTCATTTTTGTAGGAGCCCCTCAAATTTCCTGACAGAACAATTAATCAGTGGAACAACTTGCCTCCAGAAGTTGTAAATGTTCCAACACTGGAAGTTTTAAAGAAGAGATTGGATAACAATTTGTCTGAAGTGGTGTAGGGTTTCCTGCCTAAGCAGGGGGTTGGACTAGAAGACCTCCAAGGTCCTTTCCAACTCTGTTATTCTATTCCATTTTAAATATTGGAACAGTACTATTATATTATGCTATTTTATTGTGAGTTGGACTAAGGAGAAATTTCCTAAGGGTGAGACCAATCAAGTTGGCCACTCCTACCCAGTCACATGACCAAGCCATGCCCAGAGAACCAGTAGGGAAAAATTTTGGATTTCACTACTGGCCTAAACATATTTGCACAGATTTAATGGAGACTTAATGTTTGTCTGGCATCACTGTCTTAGAATGAGTTCAAACCATGAGGAAAAAAACTTCTTGAGTAATGCTGAAGGAATATGACTTTTGGTAGCAGCTACTGTTCCTCTGGGTGTAATAATTGAATTCTCCTTGAGAATAATTTATCTTGGAATATTTTCAGTGTATAACTAGTTGGACAACTGACTAAATTCATGACAGATGCTATTTTATCACACAAGTCCTTGGGTTACTTTAAAATTTTCCTAGCAGTTGTATTAAAAAAAAAGCCCACAAGTCTGTTGGATTTCTTCTATGCTGGCAGAGATAAAGTTTTCTCAGTTACCCAGATTTCAAGGAAATGTACTGGAAAATTGAATAAAAAAATGGGAGAGTATTTAGATTTCTTTTCAACTTCTGCTTCTCTTTGTAAACAACCTTCCCATACTCAAGGTTTTTAGTGAAGTTTTGGTCTAAATTGGATTGCTATTTTTCAAGTTGATTATTTTGTAAAAAGGACTTTATTAAAATCTCTGAATGATAAAATGTTAATTCCTACTTCAATTTATTTTGCAGCAAGAGAACTAACGGGCATTGTTTAAACTCCTTTTAAAACCAATGTAATTTTTTTGTTCAGTTTTATATTTTAAAAATAACACAAAGACGCTATCATCTTTTTCCTGCATGTGATGCAACCATTTCCCCTTTACTTTGAAATGGAAATTTCTTCATTCAGAGATTCCTTATTTTAGAGGCTTTCAAAACATACTGCATATAATCTCCCTCCCTCCCTCCCTCCCTCCCTCCCTCCCTCCCTCCCTCCCTCCCTCCCTCTCTCTCTCTCTCTCTCTCTCTCTCTCTCTCCCCTCCCTATTTCAAAATACTGGAATTTCCACTGGAAAACCTTGCACTCCAATCAGTTCTTCCATGAGCTCAATCAAAAGACAGTATGAAGCAAATCATATTTCATATATTTTTCTCAACATCTGAATATGGATCGTCAATGAACATAAAATATATATGCAGAATATTATATTTAAAAGTATATATTACTTGAATTATTCATTTACACTATCAATATTTTCTTGTGCAAACTTCTCAAATAGAGTTTATTCTTTAGCTGAGAAGTGGGGAAAGTAAAGGAAGAGGACAAATCTCCTGCTCTAAATAAATGATCTGTGAAATTGTAAAACAAAACACCATAATAAAAAAATATGTTTGCCTACATTTGTCTTGCTACTAGCTTTGTACTTACCTAACTCCATTGCAGCTTCAAGGCAATTCATACTGTTTCAAACTTTAGGCCAAGTAACAGGGAAAGAGGGAAAGTATAAACAACATAAGTCATAATACATTAAGAAATATTATTTATATACTTCTTACCTCAGATGTTCGGACCCAAGCATGTAAGAGCACATTTTGTCTCATAACTTCACCACATGAATGACGTCAATTCCATAATTTAGATATAATCTGGGTTTGTTGAAGACTAGTATGGTATATTCAAAGCTTGAATAAAGGAAAACAGAATCATGTTATGGAGACCATATTGATATTTGGATGCGATATGGGGGAAGACAGTAGTAGGAGTTTGATAAACAGGCTAGGGATAATACGCATCATAGGTTGGGATCCTTGTTCAAATATCACAATCTTACTGGGGTGGCGTAGAAATATGGAGGCTAACAGGTAAGCAAAAGAGAACATTTGCTGAACAGCAAAACAAGTACGTTTTCTAATATCCACACAGGTATATACTTGTATCTACTATTCCTGATAGATATATTTTATACCTATTATTCCTATCACTGTTAAAGCATTTGAATGCAAGATGTTACTTTGATATGCTTATGCTTCCTTGGCATTCTGAACTGGATGCTCAGTATACTCTGTAATTGTTCTTCAGCTCATGACATGCAACTGAACATTAGACTGCCCAATAATGGATAATTGATTATTAGGATTCAAGTATATTTAATAATACATTCCATAGTTCTTTCCCACCAAGGAAGCTATACAGAATACAAAATAACAGGTTGGAAGGGACCTTGAAGATCTTCTAGACCAGGGGTATCAAACTCAAGGCCCGCAGGCTGGATCCGGCCCACGGGGTGCTTAAATCCGGCCCATAGGGCCGGCCTGAAAACATGAAGGGACTGGGCCACTGTCGGAGTGAGAATTAATCTCACAGAGGCGATGTTTGATCTTTCTCCCGGAATTCAGACATTAGAAATAAAGCCGGAGTTTAAAAGTCTAATTAAAATATTTATTTCGGTACAAAAACAATAAAATCTCATTGTTTACATCTCTGCTATAAAATGCGACTCTCCCAGTCAAGAGTCAAGTAAGAAGGAAGGAATGGAGATTCAGGAATGCACACATGCGTACAAGATCATATCAATCACGTGCTCAGGAATGTACCATTATATTAGATAGGGATGCAGATAGGGATACAACTGACAATAAATCACACCGTGACACCCACGGTGCCTCTGGCAGCTAAAACAGCCACGTGCGGGCCCTCCATGCCTCGTTTTCACCCTCCATGGCCTCCTGCAGCACTCTGCCGGCAGAAATTGAGCCAAAAATGGGCCAAAAAATGGCCAAAAAATGGGCTGAAAAATAGGCCCAAAACAGGCTGAAAAATGGGCCAAAAACAGGCTGAAAAATGGGCCAAAAACGGTGCCAAAAATGGGCCATGCACCATCGCCACCACTGCACCCCCCCCCCAGCTGCTGACCCACAGAGGAAAACTACAATGCTGATCCAGCCCTCGAAGAAATCCAGTTTGACACCCCTGTTCTAGACCAAACCCTGCCCAAGCAGGAGATCCTATACAGGGGTGTCAAACTCGAGGCCCCTAGGCCGGATGCGTCATGTGTTGGCCATTCCCACCCCCAGTTTAGCAAAGGGGGGGAAAGCCACAATACATCACGTGATGACAACGTGATGCCATGAGATTGACACCCTTGCCCTATACCATTCTGGTCAAATGGTTGCCCAATCTCTTCTTGAAAACATGTAGTGGTGGAGCATCCCCAACTTCTGGAGGCAAGCCATCCCACTGATTAATTGTTCTCATTGCCAGTAAATTTCTCCTTACTCCTAAGTTGGTTCTCTTCTTCATCAGTTTCCATCCGTTACTTCTTTTTTTGCTCTGGAGAATAGATTGTCCCCTTCTTCTTTGTGAAAGTCTCTCAAATATAGGACAACTGCAATCATATCATCCCTAGTCGTTCTCTTCATTAGACTAGATATATCCAGTTCCTGCAACCGTTCATTATATGTTTTAGTAAGATTCATTTTTCCACTGTTTTCTGCAAATTTGTCTCATATTTGTCCAGCATCCTAAATTTAAAAAAACAAAATTGATTGCAATGCTTTTTTTTTCACATTTCTTAAGAGTACTGATAAAAATTGAAATAATTCCCCATGCTTTACTATAAATCAATATGTTTAATAAGCTCATGAAGCAATGATGGTGAAGGAAACACTTTATTGTTAGATCAATAATGCAACAAAACTGATGACTTCATTTAGGCATGTTACAATGAATGCTGCAATTAAAAAAAAATGATGAATGTTTTAAAATTTGTTAATCTCTTCTGTTTATTAGAGGAGACACATACAAGCATAACAAAATCGAAAACAAAATTATTAGCACCCTGTAAGCTGTGATTCACACAAATCATTTGTGTGACTCATATTGTTCCTTTAATGAGAATGATGAACCAATGGTGTATAAAGACAAGGAAATTATTACCTAAAACAAATTCCTAGAAGACTGCGAGAGCAATGAAGAGACTACCGCTTTTTGACCTCACAATTGATCAAGTGGAACATACTGTTTAGGTGGATACTCAAAACATTCAAAATAACGAAAGGAGTATGCCAGGGATGTCCATTGTCACCTCTACTCTTTATCCTGACATTAGAAATATTATTAATCAGAATTAGAGCGAACCAAGAAATAAAAGGAACAAGAATTTAAAAAGAAGAGTACAAAGTACAGGCCTTCGCTGACGATTTGGTATTTTTTATCGAGGAGCCATTGGAAACTGGCCCCATCTTGCTACAAGAAATAGAAGAATACAGAAACATATTGGGCCTCAAAATTAACAAAGAAAAAACCAAAATATTTAATAAAAAATTAACAATGAACCAGAAAAAAGAACTAGAGAGGGAAATGGGATTACAAATTGCTAAAAAGATTAAATATTTAGGAATTTGGTTAATGGTGAGGTGCTCCTCAATAAAAGATGACAATTATACAGAATTATTTCAACAAATAAAGAAGGATCTGGAAAGGTGGGGGACACTGCAATTATCTCTATTAGGAAGAATAGCAACTATTAAAATGAACATTTTACCTAAATTACTTTACCTATTTCAAACAATCCCTATAAAATTGGACAAGAAGTTTTTCACAGACCTAAACAAAATAATTATAAAATTTGTTTGGTTAGGTCAGAAGGCACGGATAAAATTAGTTTCACTTCAGGATAGTAGAAGTAGAGGTGGCTTTGGACTTCCGATGTGGGAACTCTACTTCAATGCAGCGATTTTAGTATGGATTAGAGATTGGATAAATTTAAAAAATAGAAGAATTTTAACCCTGGAAGGACAAGACTTAAAAAAAGGGGTGGTATGCCTTTCTGTGGGATAGGGGAAATAAGGCACATTCATATTTTTACAGACATAAAATAAGGGATGCGCTAATACAAACATGAGAAGACATAAAGAAAAAACCTTATATGAAGATCCCCAGGTGGCTATCCACCATGGAGGCAATGATCTACCCCAACACACTAGATGTAGGTAAAATGCATAGATATAACGAAATGTTAGATAATCAAGGGAAACTCAAAAACAATCAGGAGTTGAAGGAACAGGGAATAGGTATTGATTGGTGGCCATATCTACAGTTACAATCTAGATTCAAAAAGGATGCAGAGGAATATGGATTTGATATTGTACCACAACAATTAGATAAATTGTTGGTAGGCCCAGAGGGAAAACTAATAACCAAAATATATAATTATCTACTAAAATCTGATAGGGTGGAGGAGGTTGTGAAAGAACCCATGATTGCCTGGGCCAAAAACTTTGGATATAATATAGAATTAGAAGAATAGAAAAAAATTGGGAATAAAAATTATATAATAACTAAATCCATGGCCTATAAGGAAAACCAATATAAGATGTTTTACCATTGGCATTTGGAGCCAGAGTGGTTGGCCAAGATGTATCCAAATTTAAATCCAAAATGTTGGAAATGTAAACAGGGGCAAGGTACTTTCTTTCACTCATGGTGGTCATGCCCCGAAGTGAAAAGATATTGGATGAATATACAGAAATGGCTGTGTGAGAAAAATAATTAGGCAGGAGTTCAGATTAATAACAATATAAACAGATGTATTAGAGTCTTTGCGCAAAGGTCCAAGATTTGGACAGAAGACAGAACTTCTGACACAAATAGAGGCAAAGGCCATTCTACAGAAACATGGTTTTTATACAGAACATGACTCCACCTTACTCCTCCCATTCTCCTCACATCATATCGTCCAACCTCCCATTATGCAACATCCTAACACAGTGTTTTCAAACTAGGAAAAATCCCAGGAACTATCCATCATCCTGACAAGAGTCAACTAAGTGTCAAATAGAACTTAAACTGGAACTGTTTCTCCTGGGGATAATTAGGGTGAAATATAATAGAAAGATAAAGTGTTTGATGTTACATATAATAAAAGCAGCAAGGATTGCCTTTGTGCAGTATTGGAAGAAAGACAGTATACTGCCAGAGGGATTAGTAATTCAAAAAATATTTGATTGCGCGGAAATGGATAAACTCACATTAGAGTTAAAGGGAAAGGATGACTCGGAATATTATGCGGTATGGGATAAATGGTATGAATGGATACATAATAGAAATAAGAAATTGAAAAATACATAAAGGAGTAGAACGTTTGGAAATAAAACGTATAAAAGGTATCGAATATTGATTCTAGTTGTACTAATAATGTCACAGATCTGTTAATTTTGTAATAGAGATATGTAAAGAGAAAAAAATGTAATAAAATACATTTTTTAAAAAGAGAATGATGGAAACACCTTCTGTGCTCATGGGAATCCTATTTAATATATTTATTTCTGAATACAAACCTCTGAACTTATCATGGTCTATACAGAATATAACAATAATGGTAACATTCTAAAAAACAAAATGTGATAAATTGTGTTATCTATTATTTTGCCATCCATCCATCCATCCATCTATCTATCTATCTATCTATCTATCTATCTATCTATCTATCTATCTATCTATCTATCTATCTATCTATCTATCTATCTATCTTTCTTTCTTTCTTTCTTTCTTTCTTTCTTTCTTTCTTTCTTTCTTTCTTTCTTTCTTTCTTTCCATCTATCTATCTGATACATATTGAAGAGAAATCAACTATCTCTCTTCTCAGTTCCTGTGAGAAAATTATTTGATCTGAATGTTGGCATGTCACAAAGTGTACCCTGTAGCCTCTCCTGTACAAGAAGTATAAAGATTGGTTTACATAAAGTAGAAGTTGAATGATAACTTGTGTAGGATCATTGCTATTTAAGATGTTGTTGTTGTTGTTGTTGTTGTTGTTGTTTTAATTGTGTTTTAATTTTTGTTACCCCTTATGGATATCTGATCTATGACTGCACATGTTTAATAAATTATTGTAGGAAGTCCTATGAAATTTTCTCAAAGGAATAACAACTATAGGATTGTAAGCTGGAGGTATGAGAAGAATGAGGCTATATGTGGGCAAGCTGGGAGGGGGCAGGTTTTGTTAAGAACAACAGACTAACAAACTGAATAACGGAGTTGGAAGGGATCTTGGAGATCTTCTAGTCCAACCCTTACTCATTAGAAGATCCTATACCTTTTCAGACAAATGGCTGTCCAATCTTTTCTTGAAAATCTCTAGTGTTGGAGCACTCACAACTTCTAAAGGCAAGTCATTCCACTGATTAATTTCTCTCACCGATGGGAAATTTCTTCTTAGTTCTAGGTTATCTCTTTGATAAGTGTCCATCTATTACTTCTTGCCATGCCGTCAGGTGCTTTGGAGAATATGTTTACCCCTTTACCTCTTTTCTGTGACAGCCCCTTAAATATTGGAAGACTGCTTTTTGAGACTTTAACTGCTTTTAGCTGCAATGTAACTATTTTAAATGCAGCCTTTACCAGTTTCCCATCTCAAAATGTTATAAAACCATGCCCTACATTTTCAGGATTCATGATAAGAGAAGGCTCTAAGGAGATAAAAAAAGAAGGCTCAGCACAGCCAACTCTTCCCTCCTGAAAATCAACAGCAAATGTTTCCTTTCCATAGCCAAAGAGGAAAATAGCAGCCATATTTCTCAGTTTTTCTATATAATATTTATAAGACCCAGATTTTTATACATAATTCTCAATTATTTGGACAGTTGGAGGGAGTGAAGTCTCCAAAGTTAAAAAAAAATGGATTCCACTTAATTGCTAGATATCATATTAGCCATAATATGATCCTTTCTGCAGATAAAGAACCAGGTTGTTGTAGTGGTGAGGCTAGAAATTAGAAGATTTTGAGTTCTAATCCTTCCTTAAGCATGAAGGACAGTTGGATGACTTTGGGCCAGTCAATTTCTCTCTCAGTCCAACCCACTTCAAGTTGTTGTTGTTGTTGTTGTTGTTGTTGTTGTTGTTGTTGTTGTTCTTGTTGGAGGGAAAAGGAGAAGGAACATATTGTATAACTGCCTTGAGCTATTTCTAACAATAATAAAAGTGGGATAAAAATAAAGAAATACAAATAAATAAAATATAAAATAAAATAATTACTCTTAAGGAAAGGGAAGATTCACCTCAGGCAGCAGATTCCTTTCAGCCGGCTTTTTGTAAGCAATCGTGTCATCCTTAACCGCCAAAGTATACTATCCTACTGCCAATGTCACGATGTTGAAAGAAGAGTCAAGTATCATTTGAATAAGCTTCTGTAAATAAAATTGTGAGGGAGCAATGTTTATTTATTTGGTAAATTGATATAGGCATCCATCTCACATACATAACTGAGCAGCCTACATTTTTAAAAAAAAACATAAAACAATACAGCAAAATAACCTCCCCAAACCCCACAACATTTTTTTTTCAAATTAAAAACAATAAAAATCATGACAATATTATAAACTACTATACTACTAAGCAGCAAAATATTTTAGACCGGTTCCAGCCAAAATGCTTTTAAATGCAGGATCAACTTAGAAAGAGCTTCATATTAATGGCTGTTTCTTTTTTCCTTGTCTTTTCTCATATATCTTGCAAAAACTTGTATAAATGGAGTAAAGGTAGTTTGGTTTAATAGTTAAAGCACCAGGCTAGAATCCAGGAGTCTGTGAGTTCTAGTCCTGCCTTAGGCATGAAAGTCAGCTTGGTGGCTTTGGGCCAGTAACTTTCTTCTCAACCCAACTCACCTTACACAGTTGTTGTCGTGGGGAAAATAAGAGGAGGAATTAGGTTCGCCTCTTGGATTGTTTGTAAAAATAATAAATGTGAGATAAAGATAAATAAATAAAATAAATATGAAGTATGAAAGAAAAACCATGGAATGAGAATTTTGGCTAAAATGAAGTAATCACAGATCAAAGCATTGGCTGTAATTGTGGCTGGAGATTGCGTGGAGATTTCCTAACAAGGGCAACAGATGGTTATTCTTAATATCACAATATTTTAGTTAGAATATTTTGTGAAGGTATGTTTAAAATGAAGAATGTTTGACTCACATTCTGTTGACAAGTTCAAGGACAGAAGTGTTTTCTTTAAATATCTCAAAACTTGGGAACAAAACTTGGGAACAAAAAATACTTTGGTACAAAATTATCTGAAAAACTGATAAAATTATGTATATATGAATAATATACATACATACATATACACATGCATACCAAACAAGCCATAAATTTCTGAAACACAAATAATAATAATAAATAATAACACAATAATCTGCTTCATCACTTTTCCCCTACTCCCTAAAAAAATGATATCATCTGTAATGCACAGGGAATTGTTTGGAAGACAATATATTGTGAATATCAATTAGGATTTAACATTCACCTAAAGAGGATTTACGCACTGTGAAGGGGAAGCATAATGGTCAGAGTACCACCCTTTAACCGAGAGAGCAGGGTTCGACCCCCTAATGTTTCACCTGCCTACCTCCAATATGGAACTGACATGAACTAAGAGAGTCGTGCTAGCTAAGGTCATCACCTCAATTTACCAGGTCAGCACCAGATGTTGAGAACCAGGTTAATCTAAGCTACTGAACGAGTCAAGATAACCTGGAATTGGTAGAATGCTATTACAACAGTAGACCTAATGAGAGGGGATATATGAAATGTACGAGGGAACTATGGATGGACAGAACACCTAAACCATACTAACTGAAAAACAGTTGGTTATCCAACGTTTCAACATTGTGAAGAGGAAACTGCTCTCACAGCTTGAGATAGGCCAATTCCATATCATGTCCCAGACTCATGAAGACTCATGCATCCAGAACAATTGGATATGCAGCCAACACTTGAAGCTGGAAGATCATTGTCATCCCCTCAATTATGAGGACAGCAGCTAATATTTAATTTAATTTAATTTAATTTAAGAGATTTGTATGCCGCCCAACTCCCGAGGGACTCTGGGCGGCTGACAACATATAAAATCATTGTTACATATAAAAACATATAATTAAAAATTAAAAAAAATTAAAAAAACATCTGACATTCATAACCAAGGGGGGAGACCCAAATATAATCTGATTGGTCTCACTTTTACGCCGCCTGCCGGAAGAGCCAAGTTTTTATTGCTTTACGGAATGCCAGCAGGGTGGAGATAGTTCTAATCTCTGGAGGGAGTTGGTTCCAAAGGGAGGGGGCTCCCACAGAGAAGGCTCTCCCCCTCGGCCCCGCCAACCGGCATTGCTTGGTCGATGGGACCTGGAGGAGACCAACTCTGTGGGACAGAGGCATATGGCATATAGGATAATGGATAAACTATCTAGAATAAACCTCGACTGATTACCAAGGCTCCATGAAGAAGTACTGTCAGACAGTATGCTAGAAGATGCCAATAAAGCTCTCACGACTATCCCTACTACCACCATAACTCAAACCAATGGAGTGGTATACTTTACAGTCACTGTAATCCTGGAGATGCTTGAATTTCTTTCAAATTAGGGGATGGGAAGAAAATCTTGGACAGAACAAGCAGTTTTGTCTCTTTTCTTTGTCAGGAGAGCAAGAAGGCATATTATGCAATGAATGCATTTGCCCATTGAGTGCTATGCAGACTGACAAGTTTCATTTCTCTGGAGTAATACATTATCCAACTGAGAATGAAAATAATACATTTGAATTAGGAGTAGGGTATTTTATACATTGGCAGGCAGATCTGAGGTAGAAAAATTGAATGTAACATAATTTTGGATCAAGTGTCTCTGCAGTTATTCTTCCTAAACTTTCAGGTGTGTGTGTGTGTGTGTGTGTGTGTGTGTGTGTGTGTGTGTGTGTGTGAACATACATACATACTTTCAGTTTAGTGTGAGAAATTTTATTGATAGTTATAGATATAGATATAGATACAGATACAGATACAGATACAGATACAGATACAGATACGGATACGGATACGGATACGGACACGGACACAGATATAGATATAGATATAGATATAGATATAGATATACCGTATTTTTCGGAGTATAAGACACACCGGAGTATAAGACGCACCTTAGTTTTGGGGGAGGAAAATAGGGGAAAACAATCTGCCTACCACGTATTCATCTGGCTAGCGTCCTTAGTCTGGTCAGCTTCAGCATATTATTTTATCCCCGGGTTAGGACTTAAAAAAAACCTTCTTCTGAGAGAGTAACAATGAAAGAGCCTGCAAGCCGGTAAGAGCTGGGAAGATAGTTAGCACCTAGTTAGGGCTGGAAAAAAAGCTTCGAAAAAGCTACATTCAGAGTATAAGACACACCCAAATTTTCAGCCACTTTTAGGGAGGAAAAAGATGCGTCTTATACTCTAAAAAATACGGTATATAAATACATATATACATACACACACACATATATGTGTGTGTGTGTATGTATGTATGTATGTATATATGTATATATGTATATATGTATATATGTATATATGTGTATATGTGTATATGTGTATATGTGTATATGTGTATATGTATATGTATATGTATGTGGTGAGCTGGCCAAATGAGGACAAGGAGGCCGAAGGAAGACTATGTACTGTGTATATTCCAAACTGACCACAAAATGAATTAGCACAACTGTTCTCCTTGGCTTCTTATTTATATCTCCTCCTTGTCATACAACACTCTCATTATACCTTGTTAGATCACAAGAAAGACGGAGGCTTAGAAATGCCAGTGAAATGGAGAAGTGAGGCTAGTCGGTAATCCAACTCCTTGGAAGACTCATGAAGTACATGCTGATCAAGCTGGGTTCAAGGTGACTGGAAGGAGCTCAGAAAAGCTTATTTATAGATGATTGATGCTTAGCGTTTCAACTCTTTGGAGTGACCATATCTGACTTTGTCTGGAGGAGATTCGTAGTTGCTTGAGGGTGAAACTTTCACACACATATACCAACATGCATTCAAACGCCATATTAATTACCATAGAGAAAGCATTAAAGAGAAGCTGAGGCTAGCTTTTAGAAAAGATTGTCAAATGTATTTCCATTTATGGGCTGTGACTGAGATAAAAGAATCTTCCTTAGCTGAAGCAGCTGATGGGTATGGACTACAGGCCCTGAAACCCTGAAACTTCTGAAATGGTGCTCTCTTTACCATTAAAGCAATCTGAAGGGGCCCTTTTCTGGCACAGATTATGTCATTAAACATGAATGTACAGTGGGAAGAAATAATTGCATGACATGTTACATGTTGCCCCTTTCTGGCTCTGCGTCTGGCATGAATGAGGAGAAACCACCTCATACAAATATCCTGCCTCCGATGAATTCGATCTGTTCAGCCATTTTGCAGGCAATCTGAGGTGGTTTCCTAGCTTATTTTCTACCTTTAGCATCCCATTGTCCAGGATTTCTGTATTCATAAGCTATGATGCTACTTTGTCCAGTCTACCTGGCTGTAGTTGATAAATGAGTGTCAGTCTGGTAGATTTTTCAGAGCAATATTTCTTCCCATTTCCAATATACTATATCTGTAGCAACAAGAGATTCTCTGTGGAATCCCTTCCAGTAAGTTGATTGTATTATAAATATAGCAATAAAAAGCAAGGGATGGAAAGTAAACAAGGAAAGATCCATCCTACAACTAAGGAGAAATTTTCTGGCAATTAGAATGATGAATCAGTGGAATGGCTTGTCTCCAGAAGTTGTGAGTGCTCCATCACCGGAAGCTTTTAAGAAGAAATTGGACAACCATCTGTCTATAATGGTATAGGGTGTCCTGCTTGAGTGGGGGTTGGACTAGAAGACCTCAAAGGTGCCTTCCAACTCTATTATTCTGTTATTGTTCTGCCAACCACACCAGGGTGTTATAATCTGATTAAATACAGTATTTCTGAAAGCTGTAGCAAAGATCACCTAAGAAAGTAATGAAGGGTAGATGGTCAGTGACTTATGTGACAAATAGCGAAAGCCAATGCTGAGGTTGAATGGGCCAAGCTAAAGATTTCCTAACCTAATCATACAGCTTCCAGAAAGCATGGGATTTTTTTTCCTCCTTATCCTTTAATTTGAGAAAGCAAGCCCAATGGTATCTACATCTAGCCACAATGGAGAAAAATTAACATGCATATACATGTAGTTCTTGACTCGCACCCATTCATTTAGTGACCTTTCAAAGTTACAACAGCACTGAAAAAGTGACTTATGACCATGTTCCACACTTATGACTGTTGCAGCATCCCCATGATCACGGATACAGAATACTATGTTATATGGAATAGATTCTATCAATGGTTGGAAGCTAGAATGCGATAGAATCAGGTTAGGTGGAAATGGAAAGATATACTATATATGTATTAGAATGTAGGTATTAGAATGAAAGATAAATTTGATGCTCTAGAATATGATGGTGAAAAATAACTGTACAGCACTAGCACTGTTTAAAATAGTATATATGTTAGTTTGTTTTTACTTTTGTTTCATGGCAAGTGGAATGCCAGGACAATGCACTGTATTCAACATATTTATGTCTAAACAATAAAAAAATATTTTTAAAAAATTCAGATGCTTGCCAACTGGCTCATATTTCTGAAGGCTGCAGTGTTCTAGGGTCATGTGAGCCCCTTTTGTGGCCTTCTGACAAGCAAAGTCAATGGGGAAGCCAGATTCATTTAACAACTGTTTTACTAACTGAACACCTGCAGTGATTCAGTTAACAAATGAATGGTCATAAAATGGGGCAAAACTCATTTAACAGCTGTCTCGCTTGGCAATGGAAATTTGGGGCTTAATTCTGGTCATAAATTGAGGACTACCTGTAGAGTACATCATGGCACAAAATCTGTCCTTAGGAATTTGCCTCCCAAAAGCAAATACACATATTATGAAATTTGCATTGTGACATCATGACAGATGTTTCATTACTTGCCTTCCCTTGAGGATGCCATACCTCTGTCTATCCTCCTCCTCCTCCTCCTTTCCCTTCCTCCCTCCCTCCCTCTCTCTGTAATCTTCATTCCTGCACATGTGATAGAAATGAAAGTGATAGGGGTTTGAATGTACAGTTGCACATACCATCTTGATTTTTTGGGCCACTCTGTTTTAGACTATGAAAATAGGTAGCATACAAGTAATGGGGGGATTAATAACAATGAAAAGTACTGATGAGTTCCAACTGCACAATTCAGTTTCAGTCCTTTAAATTTTCCAGGACAAGGCCAAATTATCATATGCTGTAAGAAATATTGTGGAAAGGGATTAAACCAAATGGGTTTCTTAAAATGAAGCAAGATCTCTGTAGGCTTTTCTTACAATGCAAAATAGAGATATAATAAAATTAAATGCATTTCTTCCCCAGTTGGTGTGAACATTAAATTATTCTCTTGAATAAACAAAATATTGGGGGCAAGTCATCAATAATAATTCTTTTTCAAATTATTCTACCTTCTCATAATAGGGACTGCAAATTGAAAGAAAAGGTTTAAAATAATGAAAAACAAAATGATCTGCTGCCATCTTGTGGTAAAATGACAATTTACTTTGGTCTACCTTCTGCATGTTGGGCTTTAAAGAAGCAGGAGAGGAAGAGTATTAACGCCTTTAAGCTTTGATGTTTGAGAAAACTCCTGAGAATATTGTGAACAGTCAAGAATACAAACTAATGGATTAAGTTAAGGATTGTATGATAAAATGGGCGCAAAATATTGGTGAACCTATAATGATGGAAACATGGGAGAATATATGGGTTAGAAATGTAAAATTTACACAAGCTCAAAATCTAAGAGAAAATTTATATAAAATGTTTTATAGATGGCATTTTGATCCAAAAAAACTAGCTCGTATGTATCCAAATTTACAACCTAAATGTTGGAGATGTGAATGTGAAGATGCTACTTATTTTCATATTTGGTGGACCTGTAAGAAAATTAAGGCTTTTTGGATTAAAATATGGTGGATTATTCAGAATATTTTAAAGAAAAAAATTAAGTTTACACCACAGTTTTTTTTGCTGGGAATAACTACAGACTGTACTGTAATAGAGACTAAATTGATTTTGAACTTGATAATGGCTGCCAGATTGCTGGTAGCACAATACTGGAAGAAAGAAGATATACCTACTATTGAGGAATGGACAGTAAAAGTTACACATCTGGCGGAAATGGCAAGAATTTCATCATACCTAAAAGAACATTCAAATGAAAGATACATATTGGAATGGAGTAGATGGACTGATTATATTAAAAAAAAAGTATCAGATTAAGAAGATATATATAGTTTAATAATGATATATGGTTAGAATTTCAGAATGGTTTAATAGATTTTAAACAATGTGGAGGAAACAATTAGAGGAATTTCTGAATTTATGATTTGTTAGTATATTTTAAGTTTATGTTTATTTGAAGATTATATCCTGTGTTCTTTCTGGGAAGTCGGGGGGGGAGGGAGGGGGTTGGGGGGAAGTGGGGAGAAAAATTTAAAAAATGTTTGTACTATGTACCAATAAAACTTTTTGAATTAAAAAAAAGAATACAAACTAATGGATCATCGAACAAATCAACCCAGAGTTCTCCTGCAAAGCATGAATGACCAAGCTCACATTATCTTGCTTTAGACAGGTAATTTGGGAGGAGTGGCATGGTGGTCTAGCAGTGAAGACACTCGCTTCACACTCAGGAAGTTGAGAGTTCAATCCTAGGCAGCAACAGATGTTTCTCTCTCAGGGTACAAAGAGAAAATATCTACTGTGAACTCCGCCTAGGCATCAGGAAGGGCATCCAGCCAGTAAACGCTCAGCTCCATTCAGTCACCCTGATTCCACCCCGATGAAAGAGATTACAGGGTCGTTAAAACAACAACAACAACAACAACAACAACAACAACAACAGCAACTGGGAAAGGTAGAAGGAAGGAGAAGATAAAGATGACCAGCAGCAAGGGGAGTGGACTCAGTTACAGTAGCAACAAGTCTGCCATTGGAAAAGTTGAAAGAACATGTTACGGATAGATTATCATGGACAAAATATATGTCATCGCTACCAGTTGAAAATGATTTGATGGCACATAATCAATCAATTAATCAATTATTATGGCACATAATCAATCAATTAATCAATTATTAAAAAAAGTCATTATAGTTTTCTCTTACTGCATTTGATGATAAGTAACCACCGATTTAAAAATAGCTAAAAGGAAAGAGAGAGGAAAAAAAGGAAAGCATCCAATAGTTCCTACATCAACTAAGTAAAATCACACGAGTGCATAACTGACTCTGTAAAGTGACTCATATTACAAGTATCTGTATCTCCACCAATATTTGCTCTCTGACTTGGATAAAGAGTGAGCAAGGAATGCTAGAACCAATGAGTCCCTCGGGAGTTGGGCGGCACATAAGAAAACCAAAATAAATAAATAAATAAATAATGAGGAAAAGGCTCAGAAATAAAACTCAACGGCCCAGGTATTATTCAGAATTTGGCCCACCTCTGTTTTTTGTACAGTTGGTGTGACACAATGTCTTAAGAGCAAGTTGTGGAGCCCTTAGTCTTAAACCTCAAAGAAAGAGTATTTTCCCATTGTTTGTGGGGATGCAAATGATTGCAATAGGAACAAACAAGACCTCCTGAGGCTCTCTTCTTTTCCCATTCTTTTTGACTAGTAGCACCAAGCCAAGGTACTGGATGTACATATAAACACACACACGCACACATGCATACACCATTTGTTTGTTTGTTTGTTTATTAGAAAATTTATATTGCCGCTTATTCGCACATGATGACTCAAGGCAGCTCACAGGGGTATAAAAACATCACATATAAAAATATAAAACTAATAAAAGAAAATAATAAAATAATAAAATAATAAAATAATAAAATAACCCCCCCACCTCTCACCCCGGTGGCAACACATCACACCAGCCATTTAATGGGCTCCATCCAGCTCTGGGTTTCCCAGGCCCGCTGGCAGAACCAGGTCTTCAGCGCCTTCCGGAAGAGCGTTAGAGTGGGGGCCATTCTAATCTCTGGGGGAATGATGTTCCAGAGAGAGGGAGCCACCAGGGAGAAGGCCCTACTTCTGGGTCCCACCAGGTGTATCTCCCTAGGGGATGGGACCCGCAACATTCCTTGCCTCCTCGCTCTGGTGGGTAGGGTAAATGTGAATGGCAAGAGACGGTCCCTCAGATAACCTGATCCCAAGCCATGAAGGGCTTTAAAGGTGACAACCAGCACCTTGAATATAGATAGATGCAGATATATAGATATAGATGATATACATAGAGAATCTTTTTCATTTAAAACAAATGGACACTTTGCAAACCAAATGTGTTTAGTGGTAGGTCAGCAGAAGCAGTTTTCATTTTATTCCAATTCTTCTTCTTCACTTCTGTACCTCTTCCAAATTTCAGTAACTAATGCAATGTTGAACTTTTATTTTGGTCTGACTAAATGCTTTATCATCAGACTTGCTAATGGGTTAGATATCAGAATATCTTATTTGACCACTGTAATTATCTCTGGGACAGGAGAATTCAAAGTAGTTCATGTCCTTTTATGCTGCCTGTTTTACTATTGCTGAAAGAACTGGTCACCATGCAGATGACACAAAATGTTTGTGGTAAGGCTAATGCACTAATGATAATGCACTAAGACCAAGTTTAAAGTCTGTCTTCAGGTATGCAAGCTCACTGGGTCAATTTGGGCAGGATCCTGTCTTTCAGCTCAACCTACCTCACAGGATTGTTTTTGCAGAGAAAACTGGAGAAAGAATGTAAGGTAGGCTGCTTTTGCTCCTGGAGAAAAGGTAAATATAAATCTGAAAAACAGATGCAGTAGATGAAAATAGATGAAAAATTTGCATTATTATTAGCTTTTGGGTAATACACATTTCAGGAAAAGCAACCTTCAAAAAATTTGCCTTTTAAATCTATGTACATTAAAAATGTTGCCCCAATGTCATATTAATTGAGAATGAAAATCCCTTAATGTTGGAGCATTTTAAGGATACAATCAAGATCAAGTAGGTACTAATACTACTCTATAAAGCCTTAGTTAGACCACACCTAGAGTACTGCATCCAGTTTTGGTCACCACACTATAAAAAAGATGTTGAGACTGTAGAAAAAGTGTGGAGGAGAGCAACCAGGATGATTAGGGGACTGGAGACTAAAACATATGAAGAACGGTTACAGGAACTGAGCATGGCTAGTCTAGAGAAGAGAAGGACCACGGGAGACACGATAGCAGTGTTCCAATATTTGAGGGGCTGCCTCAAAGAGGAGGGAGTCAAGCTATTTTCCAAAGCACCTGAAGGTCAGACAAGGAATAATGGATGGAAAGTGATCAAGGAGAGATTCAACCTAGAAATAAGGAGGAACTTTCTGACGGTGAGGACAATCAACCAATGGAACAGCTTGCCTTCGAAAGTTGTGGGAGTTTCATCACTTGAGACTTTCAAGAAGAGATTGGACTACCATCTGTCAGAAATAGTGTAAAGTCTCCTGCTTGAGCAGGGGGTTGGACTAGATGACCTACAAGGTCCCTTCCAACTCTGTTAATCTGTTAAATCTGATAGCCGGTAGAGTGATGTTCCATAAATAATGAGTAGGATTTGTGTTCTTTTAGGAAAAGAAACTTATATCCACAAGAGGGTGCTCCAGTCACACCGATGCAAATTCATTGAAGGTGTATTCACACTTTCCTAAGAGGAAACTTCATTGAACAGGACAAGGATTACTTCTGAATAATGTAGATAGGACTCTAGCATTAGAATTCTATCTTATTGTTCATTGACTCATTTCTCAAAACAAGTAAAAACAACAATTCACCCAATTTTGTGTTGAATGTATTACAGGACTTCTTTACTAAACAATTCCTTAAACCTAAACCTTAACTAAGAGTCTTAACACAATATATACATATATACTCATCATCATTGTCATCATTGTCATCATCATCATCATCATTGTCATCATCAGCATCAGCATTAGCATCAACATCAGCATCATCAGCATCATCAGCATCAATCATTATCCTTTTAACCATTGTCTATCCACTGCAGGATGAAGGCTTCTTTGGCATGTTTCCAATTAATATGGTCCTGAGCTTTCTTTTGCCAATTGGACCAGAGGTGGGTTCCTCCCGGTTCACACCGGTTCTATAGAACCGGTAGTAAACCAGTGGTGACATCACGGAGCCAGTTCTGTAGGTGCCAGTCCGTGGACGCCGCCATCTTTTTTTTTGCTATTTTCCCCTGGTTTTTGCTTCTGGGCATGCGCAGAAGCTGAGTTTTTGGCAATGCATATGCACCGCCATCTTGTTTTTTGCTCCCCCCTATTTTTTGCTGGTTTTTGCTTCTGCGCATGCGCAGAAGCCAAGTTTTCAGCACTGGGAATGTGCGCTCATGCGGCGCGCCCATGCAGCATGCAATGCGCATGCAGCCACATGGCGCACAATGTGCACACAGCCACACGGCATGCAATACGCATGCAGCCACACAGCACTCAATGTGTATGCAGCCATGCAGCATGCAATGCACACATAGCCACACGACACACAATGCACACGTAGCCACGTGGCGCGGGAGGAAGCGAACTGGCGGCGACGTAAGTTAGAACCCACCCCTGAATTACTTGCTGATGTCATCCCATAATATTTGCTGATGTCATTGATCCATCTTGTTTTAGATATCTTTAATGGACGCTTTTTATCAAGTGGGATCCATTCTATGACTGCCTTGGTCCACCTGCCATTTGTTCTTCTATGTGACCAGCCCATTTCCATTTACATTCTTTTACTCTCTTGATGATATTGTATTTTTTTGTTTGCTCTCTAATCCATGTGCAGGTATATACATATACATATACATATACATATACATATACATATACATATACATATACATATACATATACATATACATATACATATACATATACAGGTATATACTGAGTGTGTGTGTGTGTGTGTGTGTGTGTTTGTGTGTGTGTAATTTTTTTTCTGTCGTGGCCTAGAGGTTAAGCTGCTGCCTTACAGGCAGGCGGCCCAGGTTCAAATCCCAGTAAGGGTATGGCTATCTGATGAGAGCAAAATAGCTCGAAATAGATCTATAATAGTCTCCCTTCATTTTCATTTATCAGTAAAAAATGTTATACACACACACACACACACACACACACACACACACACATATGGTTATAGTCTTTACATATGGAATATAGTATCTTAATTAATTACAGCTAGTCCTCAACTTATAACTATTCACTTAGTGACCATTCAAAGTTACAACAGTTCTGAAAAAAGGGTCATGAGCATTTTTCATATGTACAACCGTTGCAGCATCCCCATGGTCACCTAATCAAAATTTGGCCACTTGGCAACTGGCATATATTTCTGATGGTTTCCAGGGCCTTGGGATCATGCTATCTACCTTTGGACTTCTGAGCAGCAAAGTCAATGGGGAAGCCAGATTCACTTAATAACTGTGTTACTAACTTAACAACTGCAGTTATTCACTTAACAACTGTGGCAATAAAGGTCATAAAATGGGGGAAAACTCACTTAAGAGCTCCCTTAATTAGCAACAGAAATTTTGGGATTCAATTGTGATCATAGGTCAAGGATTACTGTATATGGAGTCATTTTCAATTCCTTATTCAACCATAAAAACACCTGCTAAGGCTTGTAACTATTGTTCCCGTTTTAAAGATAGCAAATTCTGATCTGGATATGGCAAACTGAGAATCCTTGCTTAAATTTTGAATTACAGGTAGTCCTTGTTTAACGACTTTCGTGCTTGGAAATGTTAGGAAGGTGCTGAAAAAGTAACCTTACGACCAGTTCTCATACTTATGACCATCACACCATCATCGGTCCCATGATCAACACTTGGGCACCTTGCAACTGACAGGTGTTTGTGCCCATTGTAGCTTTGTGATCAGAATTTGCACACTTGACAACTAGCTTCCAACAAGCTTAGTCAATGCAGAAGCTGCAACAAAATCACAAGCTACGGTCACATGATGTCTCATTTTACAACTGCAGTGGAAATGAAGTCATCAATCCATTTGAGGCCATGTGATGTGTCACTTAGCAATGGATTTGCTGGTTCCAATTGTGGTCATTAAGCAAGGACTATCTGTACTGCATGCATATCTGAGACATTTCTATGCCATCTTTCTGAAAAGGAATTTTTCCAAGATCATTTAAATGGGGGAAAAATCTTTGTTAAGTTAGAGCAGTGTTTCTCAACCTTGGCCGTTTGAAGATGTGTGGACTTCAATTCCCAGAATTCCCCAGCCAGCTTTGCTGGCTGGGGAATTCTGGGAGTTGAAGTCCACACATCTTCAAACGGCCAAGGTTGAGAAACACTGAGTTAGAGCATTTAAGGTGTCAGGGTGTCAAACTCTATCGCATCACGGGCCGGATCATGACATATCGCGATGTTTTTTGCCGTTGCGGAGTCGGAGTGGGTGACATGACATATCCGGCCCGTAGTTAGAGGATCCGAAGGCTGCTTAGAAAAGTTAACAGATATCTACAGATTTCTAGTTTCATTGTTTTCTTTGGACTATAATATAATTGGAACACTGTACTGGACAAAAAATTCACCAGTATGAATGAAGAATAGTTTTTTTTTAAAAAATAATCTTACTATCTATTTTGATCTTAGAGCCATTCAAGAAGCAAAGCATCTGTTACTTATTCTAGTTATGTTCTTATTCTCTAAGCCAAGTTTTATAAATACCCCCCCCCCATTATTATACAATAATGGAATGTTCCGATCTGCTGTTTTCCTGGCCAAGTCCAGAGAAAGGAGTGACAAATCACCACACCCCTAACGATAGCAGGAGATCAAATGTGTGCGACAGAATACCCATCTATGCTTGGCAACATAAGCAAAATAAACAAATAAATCCCCTTCAGCTCTGGGCCCCCCTTTCCCCCTGCTCCTTGCCTTCATCCCTGTTGAAGCAATGGCTGGCACACGGAGTTAGCACATCTCGCCAACCATGCGTATCGAAGTCCTGTTCATCTTTCGCTGTCGCAGCCAGGGTGGTCGTGGCTGCATGTGGAAACCTAAAACAAACACAGGCTAGCTGCTGCCAGATGTTGAGAGGCTTTCAGGTTCACTTGATGCTTTGGAGGTAGGCAGTCCAAGCGCCACCCTTCTCTGTGCCGTTGGAAGGAACAACATGGCCCAAACGCTTGTATCTTCCCCTGCCCATGGGGCACAGCGCTTGTCTTCCATTCAGATCCATCTGAGCAAATAGCAGTCTGCTCCAAGTGATAGTGGCCACTGATCCATCAAGGTTATGTTAAACAAACCCTGCTGAACAATTTACAACTTGACCTCCCATTGTGCTGAGAATTCGGTCTGGAGAATTTTTGAAAGACCTTTTTCTTGGGAATGTTATACTTTATGCTATATTCATGAGGCTAAATTAGCCAAATCTAGAGCCCCTGTTTTAATTTTGAAAAAGAGGAGCTTTGGGTCCTTCCAAGACAAAGAACCTAGTAAAAAGCTCAAAAAAAAAAACCTGTAAAAACTATCCTTTGATTATTTATTTTTGGGCAGCTACTTTTTAAAGTAACAAGAGAGTAAATTGGGCAAGTTGTTCATAGTTCTTCACATTGCATGTACCACCAAGCAGTTAATTTTTGAAGTATGAAATATGAAATGGTTTGATATGCCACCCTGCAAAAGAAGCACTTTTCATGCATTATCTGGTGAGATTTTTAAAAATCCTGTGCAATGGCAACAGAAATTTTCAGTTTGTACTGCCATACATTTAACTTCTCAAATAAGAGCAATAGCATAAAATCAGCAAAATATGGCAAAAGTTATGACTCATTCTAACTATGACTATAGTTACATGGATGGCTTTCTACTAATGAAAAAAAATCAGTAATGTTTGCTGTTAATGTATTGTTGGTGTTCCATATGCACCAACCATCATAAGGAATCTAATTTTTAATAGATGACCTTACAATAGTATTAATGTTCTCACACTTATGCATTATTGAGATCACGAGAGGAGACTATTTAGTTTCACAGGAAAACAGCACTTTTTCCTCTTTTGAATCATATAATGAGTGCTAGGATTGTACTGTACAAAGCTTTGGCTTGAAGATTTGATTCCAGACTATTCAATCAAACTTCCAAACTTGATTTTCTGAATACTTGAGTTGAATAGTCAAATAGCGTATTTTTAAATTGATGCAGCAACTAAATAGATTCTGCAACTTTTGCATGATTAATGAGGACCCAGATTATTGGGGGCAATATGCTGACTCTGTAAACCGCTTAGAGAGTGCTGTAAAGCACTATGAAGCGGTATATAAGTCTAAGTGCTATTGCTATTGCTAATTCCAAAAACCAAATCTATTTCATTGGATGGTTTGAACTGAAACATTGAATCAATATATTTTTTTGAATCCACTTGAATCTTTGAACTGGATTGAACTGGCCATCAAAATAGAAATAATAATTCAAAGTGGATCACAACCAATACATATATCCTTACTGATTAGGAGAGTTGATAACGGTATTCAGATATTTTACACTGCTAATGTGAAATGAAATGAATAACGTCCAGTTTCATCCAAGGAAATGTATATGTATATCTATAATAGTCTCCCTTTATTTTCATTTATCAGCAAAAAATCCTACACACACACACACACACACACACACACACACATATATATATATATATGTACACACACACACACACACACACACACACATACACACACACACACACACACTAAAGGCTCTAATTATGCTTTATTTATGCACGTTATTGGCCTTGCAAGTGTCACCATCAGTATACAGATTGAAGAAGGTTACATGTTTCAATTGATTAGCTCTCCCCTCCAGGGGTGAAGGTTGGGCTGAGAGATTATGACGAATCTACTGTCACCCAATCAGCTTCCATGTCTGAGGGTAGAATTAATGTTGGATACTAATGCAGATGCTCCAACCATAGAGCTCTACAGGTGATAATGTTTCTTTCAGGTAGAAATCTCTGAAGGTATCTCAACTGCAATGGACTCTTTAGCACTTTGTGTGTCTTAGTACCTGATGATCATGTCAGGCCCTTGTGCAAATATGCATGAAGAACATTACCATATGCAAATTCCAGACTGCCAAATACACTTCAGGAATGTTGAACAAAAACTCTGTTTTCTGATCAATAGAATGTTAAACTATTTTTTTAAGGTCACATGGGAACGTTTTTTAAAAAAACATTGACATTTAACGAAATGTAGCACTACCTACCTACCTACCTACCTACCATCTACCTATCACCTATCTATCTCTATCTCTATCATCTACCTTTCATCCATCTATCTATCTATCTATCTATCTATCTATCTATCTATCTATCTATCTATCTATCTATCTATCTATCTATCTATCTAATATTCATTCATTCATTCATTCATTCATTTATGTATTTATTTTATTTATTTATTTATTTATTTATTTATTTATTTATTTATTTATTTATTTATTTATTTATTTATTTATTTATTTATTTTTCATGCTTCTTAACTACCCGTCTCCCTCAGAGAGGGCCTCCAGGCGGTATACAATTTAATCAATAAAATTAAGCATTAAAACAATAATTTCATATCAGGTTTTTTAAAATATAAAACATAATTATAAAATTTCAAAAGATGGAGAGTTCCAAGATGCGGAGGTTAACAGCTGTTAATACAGACAGGGTGTGTAAGAAGCGCACAGATAGATATACATGTCAATTGAAAATTCCAGGGAAACAACCTATTTTAACATAGGTAGATCTTTGGGAAGGTGACTGCCAATCTAAAAAGCTATAATTTTCTAGGCATTCTGGGAGTTGTAGTCTTAGCACAACTTAGCAGTGGTGAAGATTGCCATAGCTAGAGCAAGCAAATGAAACAGTATTTGTTTTAGCCCAGGGGAAAGTTCAGTTCAGATCTTTCCAAACAGCATAGGAAACCTTTGTAAAAAGAAGGGAGGTGACTCCCAAGTAGCAGGCAGGTACAGAACACCTGAAGCATCCTCTAACCGTGACTTCATTGTAAGCACCAAATGCCTTCTGTCTTCTCTGACTCAAATATTGAGACTCACTCTGGGGAGATCGTGGTTATCTGGCCATCTATTGTCATGTGGCTACTGTGTGAGTTAACAAATGACAGGAAGAATGTTCCCCCCCTTCTCCCCCCCCCCACGTGCCACAAGGCCCTCGCCAGCCCATCTCTCCTCCTCCTTCCTCTCCTCCCACCTCAGGCACACACCACACAAGGCAAGGAGGGGGAGGAACAACAGGAGAAGGTTCCCCCATGAAAGGAAGGAAAGGAGCATAAAACCGTCAGCTGCGTGCAAAGCTGAATTCCCACGACCCCCTAGCTGAACTTTTGTAAATAGGCTTGGCAGCCAACCCGCTTGCCTTGGAACAAACAAACAAATAAATAAATAAAGTCTCCAGCTGAACTCCAGGAGAGGACATACGAGGTTGGCTGCTTGGTTTTCCTTTCCTTTTCTGTTTTTTTTTTTAAAATATCTCCCTCCTCCTTCCTTTCTCTGTAATTCTGATGGGATGGTACTGTCTAATGTCTAAGCATACTTACCCATGTAGTATGGCTGTATTACTTTTATCCTTCTCATCAGTTACAGTATACTACCTTCTCTTCTTGGCATCGTTATTATGATTTTTATTACTTTGATATCATCATCATCATCATCATCATTATTTATTATTATTATTATTATTATTATTATTATTATTATTATTATTATTATTATTATTATTATTATTATTATTATTATTATTATTATTATTATTATTATTATTATTATTATTATTATTATTATTATTTCATTGTTTTGCATGTACACTGAGAGCTTATGCACCAGACACAAATTCTTGTGTGTCTAATCATATTCAGTCAATAAAGTATTTTTTCACACTTTAAAAAAAAAACTGTAATCCTGGATGGTTTTTTTTCTCTCCGAAACATTGTCTCTTCCCCAGAATACATTATTGTGGCGCAGTGGTTAGAGTGCAGCACTGCAGGCTACTTCAGCTGACTGCTAGTTCAGCAGTTCAGCTGTTCAAATCTCACCGGCTCAAGGTTGACTCAGCCTTCCATCCTTCTGAGGTCGGTAAAATGAGGACCCAGATTGTTGGGGGCAATATGCTGAACTCTGTAAACCGCTTAGAGAGGGCTGTAAAGCACTATGAAGCGGTATAGAAGTCTAAGTGCTATTGCTAATACGTACACATGTTCTCACATATCCATATGTGCTGACCTTACTGTGCTTTACGTATTTTCACATACCTATAAAGGTAGTCCTCGACTTACGACCACATTGGAGCCCCATATTTTTGTTGCTAAGTGAGACTTTGAATGAATTTTACCCCATTTTATGACTTTTCCTGCTACAGTTGTTAAGTGAATCACTGCAGCTGTTAAATTAGTGGCACAGCTGTTAAGTGAATCTGGCTTCTCCATTGACTTTGCTTGTTGGAAGGTCACAAAAGGGGATCACAGGACATCCTGGACACAGCAGCCATCATAAATATCAACCAGTCGCCAGCATCTGAATTTTGATCACATGTTCATGGGGATGCTGTAATCTGTAATCCATTGTTTTGCTGAAAGCCATGTTAAGTGCTAAAGGTTTAGCACTTTAAAACTCAGTGAAGACAGGTAGAGTTTCATGTCTCTTTCAAAAGCTACACTACATCCTCTCCCATTCCCAGTTCATTCCTAAGGAAAAGGTTGGTGGAAAGATAGGAAAGAATTATAACCATCCATGGGACGTTCATGATCACTACTTGGTCTTGAAGGGAACAAATGGCATTTTCATGACTGAACCCATGCACCGACTTTAACCATTCCTCTTTCAGTTCTGGCGTAAGGGCTTAATTTCTGCTTTTCAGGAAAAATTACATAAGACTTTAGCAAGTGCATACTGTTAACATCATATAGAGACAGAATGGAGGTCTCTGTAACTATTTCTGCATTTATCAATTTTCCCCTGCAAAATCCTCTTCCAGAACATTTTCCCAAGCAATAACTAAGTTAAGCAAGCAATAAACAAACAAACAAACAAACAAACAAACAAACAAACAAACAAATAAATAAATAAATAAAAATGAGGGTACCCTGGCAGAAGCAATCTCTGGCTGGGATTGATCATCCATTCAGTTCACAGTTTACAATTTCTCTGCAGTTTTCTCCCCAGATTCTACCTTTTGCTATTTTCACAAGAGAGAGAAAAAAGAAAGTAGTTGTTATTTTTTTAAAAAAATCTATCTATCATCTACCTTCCTCCTCCTCCTCCTCCTCCTCCTCCTCCTCCTCCTCCTCCTCCTCCTCCTCCTCCTCCTCCTCCTCCTCCTCCTCCTCCTCCCTCCCTCCCCCCCCCTCCCTCCCTCCCTCTCTCTCTCTCTTTCTCTTCTTTTGCATGAAATTTGCATTGCCCTGTGATTCTAAAAAGTCAAGATGCCCCCCTCACACTCACACTCACACAGAACCTCATAATCCCCATTTATTTCAATTACAATCTAATCCTTTAAAGACTGGGAATTTTGAGAGTTGTACTTGCATCTCAGTGTACAGTCCTGAACCCCAATTTTCTCTCATTTTCAAAAATAAGGGACTAATGTTTTGCAGCTGGATGCAGTCGCCCCATTAATATTTGCATGAAACTGTTGCAAAAATTGGCTCAAACAAAAAAAGAGAACCATAATACCGAATGCTAAAACAGGATATTTCATCATATTGTTCACACCAACTTTCTTTTTTTACAGAATTGAACATAATTGGCTAATAGTAATCTTTACATTAGGCATCCTCAAAGCATTGAAGTGAGGTCTCCTGGCTAGACATATTCAAAATCAATGTTGCAATGTTCTAAAATCGGGGGGGGGGGAGATTCAGTTCATAACACATAATGAATTGAACAAATTTATATTCTATATGAGATAATTCTGTCTTAGAAACTTGTGTGACTTCACTTATTTTGTATGCAATGGAGGGATTTCATTCCATGTAGACCAATTATAATTAAGCAGAATTAAAGAAAATATTAAAAAACTTAAAGATAAAATACCAAATGAAACTTTCATCACTTATGAGCTTGAGAAGAACTGGAATAAGGAGCCTGCCCTTATTGATCCCATTGTAAATATGTTTATTCTTTTTTCTCCCTCCTTATACCTTTTATTTAGGCATCACATATATTATTTAGATTATAAACTTGAGGCAGGAGGTGCTTCACTTATGCTCTGGGACCAGCGGTGAAATCTACTTACCTTCCCTACCGGTTCGGAAGCGCGCGCCACCATCGTGCATGCTTTTTCACCCTCTGCGCATGCACAGAAGGCTTTGCGCATGCGCAGAGGGTTAAAAAAAGAAAATGGCGATGTCCAAGCGGGTGGGCGGAGCCTCGCACTGCTGCCGCTACCGGTTCTCCAAACTGCCAGCAGCCGCCACTACCGGTACGCCCGAACCGGGCCAAACCGGTAGCATTATACCCCTGTCTGGGACTCTTCTTCACTAAACACTCTATATAAAATTGCATCATTGCAATTACTTTGAAGCTCATTGTTGTTGGTTTTTTTTTAATAAGGAGCAATTTCTGTTTTGTAATCACTCTTGTTATGTTAGCAATCATGCATGCTATTCTGCCAAGAAATCAGAACTAAGATATCTGACTAATAAATATCAGTCCTGCCCAAATTCTGCACAAAATAGCAACTTTTCATGTTTCTGAGTTAAACTGGATTAATATGGATGATATAAACATGTGGATTCCATGTATTGCTGGAAACTGATGTATTGCAAGCCACTTGTAAGTATGGAGGAAAATATTTCAAATGTTTTCCTCCATTCCAATTCAACTGGAGAGGTGGTAAAATATGGCTAGTTTACAGTCCAGCCGAGACCCCACTTTAGATTCCTAAGAAAAGAGTGATTCTCTGAGATTTAGATATTCCCCTTATCTTCCTGGTGTAACATCATCAGGGATTTCTATTCTTTTTACAACTAATGGAATTGTCTATGGAGATTCTCAGTCATTCAGGTCATGGTTATCCCCAAGGTGCTTTTTCAAAAGGCAACTGGACATTCTTTTATATAAGATTATATAAGATTACTTATGAGGAACACTTTTGAACGGTGCGGGTGTAAGGATGGATTTCCAGAGAAAATTGCACACGATGTGTTCTGTCCCCACGGGTATGCCCCCAAAATAAGATGCACGAGAAGGAATTGGGAACAATACTCTTTTACTTCAAATAAATTCTTAGCCAGAGTTGAGCTACAGTTCCTTTTGAAAAGAATATCAGTTATTTACAAAGTCTTCTCAGTATTTAGCTAGAGTCCCAGAGAGCAATTTATGAGCGTTATCTCAACTCACTGAGGTTTTGGCGGAAATCCAAACTCTCATTAATCACAGGAAAAATGTTAACTGTTGATAATCCGAGCCGTAGATACAAGAGCAAAATGTTGGAACCACAGAACGGGGTTGTTATCTGCAACGAAGCCCCTCGTGACAGACCCTTAAATACCCTCAGGGCGTGGTCAGGCCCTGCATTACTACTCACGAGGAAGCCTCCTCCTGATTAGCCACTCATGTCTCTTTGAGAACCTGCGTGCATCCAGAAGAGCTTCCTCCTCTTCTCCTGAGTCACTAATCTCAGGAGATGCATCAGGTTCTAATTGTTCGCCAGCCTCTGACCCCACATCCTCTTCACTCTCCGTCTCTGGTGCCAGGAACACCGGTCTTCTGTACTGCACCCTCACTACCTCCGAATCCTCGGGATCAGCTGCTTAGTGCACTGGACTCGACCTGACCACAACACTATAACTGCAAGGAATTTAAATCCTTGCATTCCCCACCATTCAGTCAGAACTGAAGAAGCTTCTTGGGTGAGAAGCAAAACATCTTCAAGGAAAAACAAAGAAAGTCCAGTTGCTTTTTGAAAAAGTACCTTGGGGACAACTGGGGGGAATTGCTAGTTTATCAATCTCTGAGTCAAGTCTTTCTGTTTTTCTTCTCCAGCAAGCACACAATCAGACTCATTTGCCACATTGCTTTGTGAGCATTGCAGGCACTGGTGATAACGCCAGACATAGGGCTGTAGTATTGTCCAAATGCCAGGGAAGAAAGGGGAGGGAGAACAGGAAGGAAAAATCCTCTCTACGCTGCTGCAGCAAATCCCAGAGAAAAAGCCCTGAGTAGGAATAGTAGCATGCATGCCAAGTTCTAATTCACTATTAAATTTGGAAGCATCATTGTTTTCCTGTTTTGGCAACTTCCAAATGCAGAGGCTTTAAGTCCCAGAATTCCTAATCAGCATCGCCCCTGCTGAAAATTTTGGGAGTTGAAGTCCCCTCATCTGGAAATTACCAAAGCAGGGAAAACCTGCCCTGGATTAAAATATAATCATGGTTAAGTGGGGAGGTTAAAAAATAAAGTTGCTCAGTTGTTGATTTACATGCACTCATGTACTGTATATGCATCCTGAAAATGCAGAGTCATACTACTCCAATGAAATCTCAGGGTGCTTCACTATGGACTTGTAATTATTGTCAGCCATATTCCTAAAATTATTTATATTAGCAGAAGCTCTAAAATGCCTTAAAAAGCATATCTGGGAACATGACAGACAGTAACAGAGCTGGAAGGCCCCTTGGAGGTCTTCTAATCCAATCGCTGCTCAACCATTTCAGACAAATGGCTGTCCAATCTCTTCTTTAAAATATCCAGTGATGGAGCACCCACAACGTCTGGCAAGGTAAAGTCCACTGACTGATTGTTCCAACTGTCACAAATTTTCTCCTTATTTCTGAGTTGCTTCTCTCCTTTAATCAAGGAGAGAAGAATCAAGGTTTTCATTCATTGTTTCTTGTTCTATCTTCAAGAGCTTTGAAGCATAGGCTGACCCAGGGGTGACATTCAAATTTCCCCCCTACTGGTTCTGTGGGCGTGGCTTGGTGGGCATGGCCAAGTCAAACTAAGCCATGCCCACCAAGCCATGCCCACAGAAATGACAGAAAAGTTCGGCCAAGTCTTCTAGCGTTCAACCTGGCTGCTTCTAGCCTCCTTTTCATGTTTGCTCTGTGTGTATGAGCCAGAGAAGGAGGAGAGAAGGAGTGAATGGGAGGGGTGGGGTGGGGTGGGGCCAGTCAGTGGTGCGATTTACTGGTTCTCTGAACTGCGCATAATCACTGCCACTGGTTCTATAGAACCTGTCCGAACCTGCTGAATTTCACCCCTGGGCTGACCTCTTCTTTGTGATAGTCCCTCAAATATTGGAACACTGCCATCACATCACCTTTAGTCCTTCTTTACATTGGAGTAGACATACCCATTTCTTGCAACCATTCTTCATATGTTTTAAACTTCAGTCCCTTATTCACCTTTATTGCTCTTCTCTGCACTCTTTCTAGAGTCTCAACATCTTTTTTATATCGTGGCCAAGTTTTTATATCAGTGCCAAATCTTTATCCTGTCCATCTTGGCAAATGTCCAACCAATTTCAACTTCTCTCAGGATTATTGTTTGTATGTTTTCTGGCTGAACTTGTAATTTGAGCCATCTGACAGAAGTGCAGAGTGCATGCTACTCACAAATGAAAAAAGATATACCGCAGTGACTAGTTCACTTGAGAAACACCTTTGTTTCATGGTAGTGGTGTGATGATGGTTGGGAATGGTGAAATTTCCAAATTCTTTCCCTAAGAAGAATGGTCATTTAGGCATCATTCCCCAAAGAGCAAAAGAATGGTTACTCATCTCCCCAAAACAACATAATATGCATACCATTGACCATGGTATCCTTCTGCGTCGTCTCGGAGAGGTGGGGGTGGGCGGCACTGTTTTGCAGTGGTTCTCCTCCTTCCTCTCTGACAGGACGCAGTCGGTGTTGACAGGGGAGCAGAGGTCGAGCCCTAGGCCCCTACTATGTGGGGTGCCACAGGGCTCGGTCCTCTCGCCCATCCTGTTTAATATCTACATGAAGCCGCTGGGTGAGATCATCCGATGACACGGGGTGAGGTATCAGCAATATGCTGATGATACCCAGTTGTACATCTCCACCCCGTCTCAATTTAGGGAAGCCGTAGACGTAATGGACCGCTGCCTGGCCGATGTTAGCGTCTGGATGGGGAAGAACCGGCTAAAGCTTAACCCTGACAAGACTGAGTGGCTGTGGATATTGCCTCCTAAGGACTTGACCAACTGTCCCTCCTTGGTTCTTGGGGGGGAGAAATTAGCCCCCTCAGAACGGGTTCGCAATTTGGGTGTCCTCCTAGATCCACAGCTAAAATTGGAACAACATCTTTCAGCTGTGGCTAGGGGGACCTTTGCACAAGTACGTCTTGTGCACCAATTGCGACCCTACTTGGAGAAGGAAGCACTTCTTACAGTCACTCATGCCCTTATCACCTCACGGCTGGATTACTGCAATGCGCTCTACATGGGGCTACCCTTGAAGAGTGTCCGGCGACTGCAATTGGTGCAAAATGCAGCTGTGCGAGCTGTGGTGGGTGTACCTAGATGCACCCACGTAACACCTATTCTCCGCCAGCTGCATTGGTTGCCCATTAGTCTCCGGATCCAATTCAAGGTGTTGGTCATTACCTTTAAAGCCCTACATGGCTCAGGGCCAGGTTACCTTCGGGACCGCATCCTGCCGCATACCTCCCTACGACCGGTTAGGGCCCACAGAGTCGGCCTCCTCCAGGTCCCGTCGACCAAACAATGTTGGCTGGCGGGACCTAGGGGGAGGGCCTTCTCTGTGGGAGCTCCCTCCCTGTGGAACCAACTTCCTCCGGAGATCAGGACCATCCCCACCCTACTGGCCTTCCGGAAAGCAATAAAAACCTGGCTCTTCCGGCAGGCGGGGTGAATGAGATACTCTTTTTAACTTTTTAACTTTTGTATTTTCTGTATTTTAATTATTACATTGTGTATTGTTATATATTTTAATGAATTTTTTATTTTGTATTGGATCTACATGCTGTGAGCCGCCCTGAGTCCCTAGGGATTGGGCGGCATAGAAATCCAACAAAATAAATAAATAAATAAATAAATAAATAAATAAATAAATAAATAAATAAATAAATAAATAAATAAATAAATAAATAAATAAATAAATAAATAAATAAATAAATAAATAAATAAATAAATAAATAAATACTTTTCCCTATGATTATATATGTATAGGTACACATTTTACAAAGAATGAGTAGAAATGCAATATGCAAAATGCAATAGAAAAACTGTAATGAAGTGGCCTGTATGGCTGCGGAATCTTCTGTTCTAGTGATAATAATAGCCAACTTTGGGGCCTTAAATCTTGGAATGGAATGGAATGGAACGGAACGGAACGGAACGGAACGGAACGGAACGGAACAGAACAGAACAGAACAGAACAGAACAGAACAGAACAGAATAGAATAGAATAGAATAGAATAGATGGAAGTGATCTTGGTGGTCTTCTAATACAACCCCCTGCTCAAGCAGGAAATCCTGTACCATTTCAGACAAATGGTTGTCTGATATCTTCTTAAAAACCTCCAGCGTTGGAGCACCCACAACTTCTAGAGGCAAATTATTCCACTGATTAATTGTAGGAAATTCCTCCTAAGTTCAAGGTTGGCTCTCTCAATATTAGTTGAGAGATCCATAGCTTCTAGACATTTTTCTAGAAATTTCATGAAACAACTGTTCAGACAGAGGACAGATTCAAACAGAAGAAAACTTCTCAAACAGACGCCTTCTTCTTTTGCCCAATAGATTTTCTACCAATAATATGCAAGATAGAAAAACACAGAAGAAAAAAAAATCACTTATGGGTTTCAAGGCATGTAAATGTCATCAACAGCCTCCAACTTTGTTATTATTACAATAATTATTTAATATACATAATACTGTTATTGCAAAGTTAAGGCAATTCCCATAGAAAAAATATATCTGTAGCTCAGGGTTGAACTATGGAATCCTTAGTGGTCTCTGAGCTTGATTGCTTGTTTGCAGATGTTTTGTTACTCAACTAGGTAACATCATCAGTAATGATCAATAACATCACTGACAATGTTACTTAGTTGGGTAATGAAAGGTCTGGAAGCAATCAAGCTCAGAGACCATCAAGAACGCCACACAGTTCAGGCAATTTCTAAACTGTCATATGAGATCTTGTGAGAAATATCAAAATCTCACAAGAGCTCATGTAAAAATGATTCGTACATCAGGTTTTCATAAGATTTTAGGTTTTTGAAGCTCAGAAGATGTGGCAGTCTTGTAAGATTCCAGCTGATTTCAGGAAGAAAGGATGGTCTTGACCTAAAATGGTTGCTGGCTTTTGCTTAACGAAATCATTGGGAAAAAAGAACACTCCTTTGACATTTGTTTCTTGGGTTCAGGACTATTTTGATGCCAGGAAAAAACCCCAATAGATATTCTCAAAATTTTGAAGATGGATCCTTGACACTTTCTTTGATGGCATGACTTTCCTGCCTTATTTTTCTAGAGGAAGTATAAATTAAAATTAAGGCCACTGGATGCAAGGAGGCTGCCCTAAAAAATAAATTAAAAATGCAAACTTGGTAGTACAATGCCTTTGGAGGCCAAGCTGTGCTTTGCATACAAACCCCGTGAGTCTGATTTGCATCACAGAGGATAACACTTTCTGAGAGCTGAGAATAAGCAAATCAGCCGCCTTTTAAGGAGCCAATCCATTTCATACATCTCCACAGAGATGCCCACCTTTTATTTATTTGCAGGGCCCAGGGCTTCCACGGGGTTGCAGGACTGTTTTCTTCACACAATCCAAACATCAGCCCTCTCAGACAGAGACAAAGCACCCACATCATTTGCTTGGTTGCTGAATTCAGCTGCTTGCCACTCTATAGAATGCCTGCCTCTGTCAGCCAACTCCTGAATGCTGCCTTCACAGGGACCCATGTCCAGATATTGTTATTGTCATGCAAGGCATTGGATGCATTTGTTCCTCAGTCTTTTTGCTGAGCGGAAGTCTGGTTTGTAGGCTTGGCAATCCTGGGTCTGGTTCCATTACGAGGCCACACAAAAGCACATCTCCTCTCTTTTCACAGCTTTTGGGGAAAATTAATGCTCCCATCTCCCCCCCCCAATCTTTTATTTATGGGTTCCTTTTGTTTCATTGGTTTGGATTTTGATTCCCATATCAGAAAGTCAGCCATTATTTATTCCCCTCTGTGATAGATCACGTTTTAACACGTCCAAAGGTGTTTGTCAAAAGATAACTGGATTTTAAAAAAAAATCCTTGAAAACATTTATCTTTTCATCCAAGAATCTTTTTCAGTTCTCACTGAAGGTCAGAACTAAAGACACTTCTTGGATGAGAAGCAAAATGTTTCCAAGGGGGAAAAAAACCCTTAAAAAGTCCAGTTGCCTTTTGAAAAGCACTTTCAGCGCAACAATGACTTGGATAACAGAGAATCACCATAGACACATTTTAACACCTTTGGAAGATTCCAGAATCTATTCATGGATCGTGTCAGGAGTTTATTATAACAGTTGTTGCATTTAAGCTAAATGCGGAAATGGCGTTGTTTTTCTTCAGGAATTATATCTCGGGTCTTGATCTGCCTGCGATATTTGCCAGCTGAAAACGGTAGCTGTATAGGCTGGCAAGAAGTAGGATTCTGTAGGCGATAGCCTGTGTGGACAAAGAGAAAGAAGTGGCTTGGGAAGGGTTTCAACACTGGTGTGAAGTAGCCTTAGCTTAGTTGGTGGATTTGGCACATACACACAGTTCTTTGCTTTCTTTGTAACTCAGAATCTCTGAAAGCTGCTATATAGCAAGTGAGGAAATGGCTGCGTATCTCATCTAACCATCAGCGTCTGCAAAACAAATATTGTTTTGTGGCCTCTCTTTTCTGCTTTCATTCTGATTACATTTATTATTGAATTACAATGTTTGAATTGTAAATGTATTCCAACCTTGTGAATTCCCAAGATTAGGCTGCCACTGCTTAAAGCACCAAGAGCATTAGCCTTTGGCTCATCACCATGAATAATTTAAGGGTCTGTCGACATGACTTCTGGAGAATGATAAGCCGGTACTTTCTCCCTGCAGGACTAGGCACTCCCAACACATGGAAAATATTAGGTGAGTCCTGCAATGTTGTTAAATAAAATACACCCAAAGAAAATACAATTATTGCTCAAGTGAAAACATACCACAAGGGATTATTAAAATAGCAAGATGTTTTATATTTTAAGGATGTCCCAGGTTCATTTTGCCCACTGCAAGACTGACACAATGACACTTCTAAGCTAATACCCAAAACCTCTTTAGTCAGATCTGGTTCAATAGAATTTTCAGAAGGAATCTTGTCACAACGTGGATTATATGCCACCTTCAAGCAGGATAGCATTATGCTAAATGACTCGAGACTTGTGTATGAATCAGTGTAACTTGCATTCTTCTACTTCTCCATAGATTGGAAAATCGTTCTGATACAAGCACTGCATTCTTTCTTTCTTTGCTATAGTTATAGACAGATATTGTTATGAGCAAAACCTGCCTGCATTTTTGTGAAGGCCAAATTATCTGCTCCAGCTTTCATATAAAAACTAAGGAAAAAGAGCCACTGGAGATCAAGGCTTTGAAAGAGATAGATAGATAGATAGATAGATAGATAGATAGATAGATAGATAGATAGATAGATAGATAGATAGATAGATAGATAGATAGATAGATAGATGATGTTCGTCCATCGTATTCGAAGAGGACCTTGACATCTATCAATTGGGGGGGATGTCAAGACTTGCACGTGAATTTGATTAAAGTGAGGGAGAGGTGCGCATAGTCAGCCTAACACTCTCTTCCCAGATTCCATCTTGCTCCAATAGCAGGACAAGAGTCGAGACAGTTGGAGATGGGCTGAGCGCAGTGTTTGACCAGGGCGTCTTTTGTGTCTTGCCGTGCTCTTAGCTTACCACATCGCTTGCAGAGACTGCCTTCATGACCATTGTCCTATTCTAGTAGGTTTCATCCCCTTAGTCCACCAGAATCTGTCCTCACATGCTCAGGATAGACAAGTCCCTATCTCACTGAAGGTCGATGACCCAATGACTACTCTCAACCTGGTTTGGCCAGCCTGTCGAAGCTGTTGCCCGGGGTGTGGCCGCTGCTCATGCTACAGCTGCTAGGAGCCACAGGTGAGAGCTGAGTGACAGGTGGGGACCAAAGATGAACAAGCTGCCCTAAAAGCTGCCCTAAAATGAGCTGCTGTAAAAGGACATGACATGCCCCTACACCAGAGGTGCTACCCCTCCCTGAGTACCCTATACACATAGATAGATAGATGATAGATGATAGATAGATAGATGATTGATAGATAGATAGATAGATAGATAGATAGATAGATAGATAGATAGATAGATATAGACAGACAGACAGACAGACAGACAGACAATAGTGACAGTATGAGAGAGAGAGAGATTCAAAGAAAAGAAGGAGGGAGAGAGGGAGGAGGAAGGAGAAGAAGAAGCAGAAGGGGAAAGGGAAGAGGAAGGGGAAGGAAGGAAGAAGAAGGAGAAGGAGGAAGGGAAGGGGAAGGGGAAGGGGAAGGGGAAGGAGGAGAAGGAGAAGGAGAAGATGTAGGAAAGGATGTAGGCAGTAGCAATAGCAATAGCAATAGCACTTAGACTTATATACTGCTTCATAGTGCTTTTACAGCCCTCTCTAAGCGGTTTACAGAGTCAGCATATTGCCCCCAACAATCTGGGCCCTCATTTTACCCACCTCGGAAGGATGGAAGGCTGAGTCAACCTTGAGCCGGTGAGATTTGAACTGCCGAACTGCAGCTAGCAGTCAGCTAAAGTAGCCTGCACTACTGCACTCTAACCACTGCGCCACCTACTTCTTCAGTAGGTGAAGATGATGATGATGATGATGATGATGATGATGAAGAAGAAGAAGAAGAAGAAGAAGAAGAAGAAGAAGAAGAAGAAGAAGAAGAAGAAGAAGAAGAAGAAGAAGAAGAACTACTACTACTACTACTACTACTACTACTACTACTACTACTACTACTACTACTACTTTTGGAATATTATGGTTCCTGGATAGGGCTTGTACACTACCATATATATTTTTATGCTTTGTCCAAGGCAAAAGAAAGAATGCTGGGGCCTGAATTAGAGGAGTATGATATCAAAAGTCTCTCTCTTGACCATTCCGGAACACTTTAGAAGCTATTTTTTCCCCATGTTTAGAACTCCTCAGTCAAAGAAACCAACAGGAGATATATGATGTTTTAGTCAGCTTTGCATCATGCGTCCAACCTGACTTGCAGCCCATGCCAGCACTAGTTCTGTTGGAGATGAATTCCTTCCCATTGCTTCATTTCCAAGGAGGAAATTTCCTTTAAAAAAATAAGAAGCAAATCAAGTAATCAAAAAGGTCACCGTGAGAAAGGGAAAACTCAAATATCTTCCCTTCTCATTTCTGTCAGGAGATCCAATTATTGAGCTCTTGAAAAGATGGTTACAATTGGTCTCTATACTATAGAATACTATACATCAGACATGCCATTGCTTAGCAGTTTCCATACTACGAGGGTGAGTCAAAAAGTAATGCCATTTTCTTTATTTCAGGTGAAATTTTTGATAAAAATACCTGAAATTTTTCCCAGTTATAAATGATTATATCATTTACATTCTGAAATATTTTATTTCTTACTTTTCAGGTTTGTAGACTTGCAAGGAAAATTCAAAATGGCTGCCCCCTTAGAGTTGCATCAAAAACAAAGAGCAGTGATTGAATTTCTTGTTGCTGAGGGGGAAACCCCTGTGAACATTCACAGACAATTACAAAATGTGTTTGAGGACAATACTTTAGATTATAGCAATGTATGCAGGTGGGTCCATTATCTGAATGATGAAAAGGTGGGAACTGTGAGTGTAGTGATGAGGAAGGGAAAATTGCAGTTAAGAAGTCGCTCACAGAACAGTCAACAAAATTTTACGAGGCAGGGATACATGCTCTCATTCGAAGGTGGAACATTGCTATTGAGAGAAACGGTGACTATGTTGAAAAGTAGGGATGTGATCCACAGAGGACCAGCTTCATTTTGATGTATGCTACATGTTCCTGTGTTGGTAATTATGCCTGTCCTAAAGAAAATGGCATTACTTTTTGACTCACCCTCGTACATTTATTATGGAGGCGGATAAAGTAAGCATAATACTTACTTTTTCTGTTTTTATTCCTGAAAATTGAAATGGTCATAGAAGCTAATGAAACCATATAAGCTATGTGTAGTTGGTTCAAGGAGAGACTGATACATCCTTATGGGATTATAAAGAAAGGGTAAGAGATCATCTCAAGATCCTTCACAGTATTAAAGGAGATGGATGATGACAAGGAGAGGACCTTCTTTGTTATTCCATGCACTTATGGCATTCCTTCCCCAGGGAGGCTCAACTTTTCCTCTTCCTGGCTTTTACTATTTAATGAGTTTTACCATCTGATTTTATTGTTGCTTTTATTCTCGCTATTTCGTAGTGTGTCTGTATATGGAAATTGGGAGGCTTTATTGTATTTTTAAAAATGCTTTGTATGTTTTTATTGTAAATTAGCCCAGGAATTACCAAGATGAAGGTTAATATAAGAATGAGGGATAACGGGAATTCAAGTTATTGAGCAGCTTAGAGTTGTAATTCACATAAAACTCACACAAAAAGAGATGCTCGGTGTTGTTCTCCAAGAACTGAAGTTCAAAATGTTGTTGGGATATATGGTCCAGATGACAATTTCCCTCCACAAGAAGCAAGGGTGATGACTTTCCTTTAAACACTTACTTGTGGAAAAATATGATCTCCAGGATTGATCGAATAATTTATAGCAATAGCACTTTACTTATATACCGCTTCATAGTGCTTTACAGCACTCTCTAAGCGGTTTACAGAGTTCAGCATATTGCCCCCAACAATCTGGGTCCTCATTTTACCCACCTCGGAAGGATGGAAGGCTGAGTCAACCTTGAGCCTGGTGAGATTTGAACAGCTGAACTAGCAATCAGCTGAAGGTCACAATGCTGCTTTTAACCACTGCGCTATCTCAGGCCCCTAATTTGCATGCAAGAAGACAACTGGTTGGTAAACTATGCGAGGGATATGGTTCGTTGGTTCCCCCCCCCCTTTTTTAATTAGTTCTGGTATGTAAACTTTAAAAAACCCGCCAATAAAATATAAAGAATGCAATGGCTAAATGTCATTAAAGACCCATGTTTATGCAGGTTTTGCATTTGCTATTTAAGAGTCTGGGCCAACCGCACATGAGTCGCAAGTTTGTATAGGCATGTGGAGCGCACATGGATTTCATTGCATGACAATCTGTGCAGTGAATAGCCAATTGTGCAATATCCTTTTGCCAGGCCATCTCACAGGGAAAGCTATTTTATTCTTGCTTGGGCACCACCACGCAGTTCCCAGGATATTTGATGTATGGGGTGCTGAGGCTGCGGTCCCATTTGGTGTACTGCTATTCAGGAAGTTTCTGGAGCCAAACACAACCTATTCCTGTAGCTATTTTTTTTTTAAAAAAAACCACCATGCTTGGTCCAATTCTCCTTGCTCCAAAACCAATCTTTTCAGCTCAATTGGTCCTCCCACAGAAATTGGGCAGACTGACCAATGCAAATATGTTTGGAACACATAGGCTCACAATTCCTCTTTTTGCTGTTTGGTTGTGAGCATTTGACAAAATGAGCAGCGAAGAATTGATGCTTTTGAATTGTGGCATTGGAAAAAAGTCTTGAGCTTCCCTTGGACTGCAAGGAGGACCAATCAGTCAATCTAAAGGAAATCAACCGGGATGGTTCTTTGGAAGGATAAATGCTGCAGCTGAAGCTCAAATACTTTGGCCACCAAATGAGAGGAGAGGACTGATTGGAAAAGACCTTGATGCTGGGAAGGATTGAAGGCAAAAGGAGAAGGGGACAGCAGAGGATTAGATGGTTAGATAATGTCAGCAACGCAATGAACATGAATTTGGGCAAACTCTGAGAGATAGTGGAGGACAAGGGGACCTGACGTGCTGTGTTCCATGAGGTCGCAAAGAATCAGAATCATGACTTAATGACTGAACAACAACATCAATATGTGTGGATGTGAATGAGTAGATTAGAATTCAGTTTTTGTCTCAGCATCTCATACCTTACTATGTTCAAAGCTATTTTGTACCTTCCTGTGCCAAAGCTAATTTCTGAACAAATTAGAAATGTTGGCTCTTTCTAAAGATAAAAAGTCCTTCGAGCTGATCTTAGCTGGCCCAGGGCACAGACATAAACTACCCCCACTCCAGTTTAGCTTCTAATGCCAGACAAGGTCAGCCAAAGTGAATAATTCATGGTTTTCATAATTGTTATTGTTTTAATAATTCATAAGTTTTCACCATTCATCATTTCCACACCTTGTATAAGCTGTTCTTTGCTATGATAAGACAAGTCATTAAATATTTTTTTCCCTACCTTGTTTAAGAAATGTGCAGGTTTTCCGAAATTCTTATTTTTAAAGAATGGAATGGAATGAAACATTCATTTACCTGCAGCAACCAATGCAGTTGGAACGTGGGAAGAGCATTCTAACCAGGTGTCACACGCATGACTAAATAAATGTTCAGGAATTTTAAATCAGACACATAGATAGCTGTTTTTGCCCCAGATGGACAAATTTATCAGTTTTATGTGTTCTCTCTCTCTCTCTCTCTCTCTCTCTCTCACACACACACACACACACACACACACACACACACACACACACACACGAGAGAGAGAGAGAGAGAGAGAGAGAGAGAGAGAGAGAGAGAGAGAGAGAGAGAGAGAGAGAGAGAGAGAGAGAGAATGGATTTATTTTGATTTGTGCAGGAACTTATAAATTTTCTAAAAAAATTATAGAAAATTATAAATTTTCTATAAATTTATATCTATAAAATTATAAATTATAAAATTTTTAAAATAAAATAAAATAAAATAAAAACAAAAACTGAATAAAATTCTCCACTGTACTGGAGCATTATTTCCACAACCAAGGACTGTCACATTTACTTTACATCCAGAATTCCTAAGGCAGATTTCATAGCAAAACAAACATTAAGGGGTGAGGATGGAAAGAAACACCCTCTTTGCAACTGTTCCAGTTTCAACATCCATAGAAATAGTGAATTGCTCAGGAAAGCAACATTTTTCTAGAAAGACAATGACATGAGCAAATAATTACGGGCATTATGAGAAGTAATAAGAGACGAGCTTCTTCCGCCAATGTAAATGCCATCGGCACCATGATGTGTGAGGTTTTTTTTAATGATGTTGGAACACTGGGAATGTGGGAGATTAAAAATATTGAAGACATATATGCAGTATAGATGGTTGTAGAGACCTGATATGTTCTTTAGGAAAAGGGAATTGTATTAAGTGTAGGAACAAATGTTTTAATATGAAATACATGTGTTACTGCAACTGACAGCTGAGGGAAACGGGAACAGATGAATTTGGGAAGGTTCAAAGTTTTTATAACCCATTCTTGATGGAAAGCATCAACTTTTATTTTATTAACTCTTTTCTGCCTTTGGGAAGGTGAGAGCCCTTTCTGGTTTTCTGCTTTCTTCCTTTCTCCTTGACCTTATGAAATTGGCCTCAGGTTATTGCATCTCCTGAATTTTATGTAGCAGCTGGCTGCGATTAGAAGGATTGGAATGGATAAGTGCTTGATTAACTTTCAGCTGTTCTTGGTTTACCCACATTTGTACAGGAGAATTAATTTTTTAGTTCAGTGGAATGTTGGACATTAATGCATTCCAGACATTTTTGGGACCACCCAAACAATAGATTCAGAGTATTATTTTTGTTGTTGACCAAACTTTCCCCAATCTGATGCTGTCTGGATGAATTGGACTACTGCTCTCTTAATTCACATGTTAAGGTCAATTTGGCATGTCCTGGGTTATAGAAAGCCACTCTAGATATATATTAGAGCCTGTTGTTCTTAACCTTCTTAAACTAGTATTTATATTGCATCAGAAGATAATTAACCCACTCTTTGTGACCCCCCAAAAAATTCTTCTCTGTATGTCCTTTTTCTGTAGCATTTAAGATTCAGTTCCTGTGACATTTATGGTGAAGCAAGTGAATAGCAATAGCACTTAGACTTATATACCACTTCATAGTGCTTTATAGCCCTCTCTAAGAGGTTTACAGAGTTCAGCATATTGCCCCCAACAATCTGGGTCCTCATTTTACCGACCTCAGAAGGATGGAAGGCTGAGTCAACCTTGAGCCTGGTGAGATTTGAACAGCTGAACTGCTGAACTAGCAGTCAGCTGGAGTAGCCTGCAGTAGCTGCATTTAACCACTGTGCCACCTCCCAATAAATCTTACTTTGAAGTCAGATACTACATGGACAGTCAACTGGGCAGATACAAATGAGGTCAGGAGTTCTGGATTTTTAATACTTCTGATGAATTGTGGTTTCCTCAGCTCTAATTTGAATCCTTCTTCTGTAGATGCTTGAGAACTATCCTCTTTTGCATCTGGCTATTGTACAGGTCATTTGACTATCTAGCCCAGAGGTGTCAATCTGGTGGCCTGCAGGTCGGAGGCCTCACCTGCAGGCCACACCCACCCTAGCTCCACGAAGGGAAAAATATTGTGATACATCACGTGACAGCAATGTGACACAGCGAGTTTGACACCTGTGATGTAGCCTATTGTGGCCTGCATAAGATTGTGGGTTTCACTCTTCCATATCAAACACTGGATTCAGTGCAATTTACTTCTTGACTATATATGTGTTTTCTACTAATTAATAATTTGATATAACAGTGCTTTGCAGAACAAGGCATAATATGGAGATTAGAGATAGTCCTCAATTTATGACCACAATGGAGCCCAAAATATATATTGCTAAGTAAGACAGTTGTTAAGTGAATTGTATGACCTTTCTTGCCACAGTGGTTAAGTGAATCACTGCAGTTATTGAGTTAGTAACATGGTTGTGAATCTGGCTTCCCCATTGACTATGCTTGTCAGAAGTCGCAAAAGATGATCACTTGACCCCAGGACACTGCAACGGTCATAAGTATGAACCAGTTGCTAAACATCTGAATTTTGATCACATGACCAAGGGGATGTTACAATGATTGTAAGTGTGAAGAATGGTCGTAAGTCACTTTGTTCAGTACTATTGTAACTTTGAACGGTCACTAAACAAACTGTTGTAAGTCAAGGACTACCTGTATTACCCGATGATGATGATGATGATGATGAAGAAGAAGAAGAAGAAGAAGAAGAAGAAGAAGAAGAAGAAGAAGAAGAAGAAGAAGAAGAAGAAGAAGAAGAAGAAGAAGAAGAGACGAAGTGTGGTTGATGCACCTTAATAAGCTTTTCTACTTTACAAATAGCAGCTTCTGAACAGATCCTATGCAGAAGTCAACCCTTCCTTTATTATGGTCTCTGCTTTCTGGTATATCATTTTTATTGAAAATTTGGCATATTAATTTTTATTGAAAGTTTGGTATGTTAATTTTTATTAAAACATTTAAATAAGAAGATAAAAACTAACACCAACTAATATAAAGTAAGGAAAGAAAAGGATAAAGAAAGAAATCAAAGAAAAAGAGAAAGGTGCAAGAAAAAAAGTTGAAGAAAAAATAGAAAGGAAAAAAATATTAAAATGTGGCTTCTGATATTCTTCACTGCAGTTATAAATACAAATGCATTTTAACTTATCTCTCTAGCATTACTTCATATTACTCTTCTTTCTTTAATCTATCCTGTCTAATCTTCAAAACCGTAAATCACAAATTCATTTATTTTCATTTTTACACAAAAAGTTCCTAAGATGTCCCAGTCAACAATAAATGTAGAAAATATCTTTTCTCTAATCAAAGAAATCAATTAATCCATTTCAGCAAAACCTGATTATTTCACCAACCATTCCTCCAGAGTGGGTAATGTTGAATCTTTCCACATCTGGGCACAGAGTAAGCTCATCACAGTAATCATATATTGAAATAATCTTCCATGAATTTTTTTTAATAATTTTTCATTAATCCTAAAAAGAAAACTTCCAGCACCTTCCCTTATTATAGTCAATGTCCAGAAATCCACTTAAGTTAAAAAGTAATATCTATAATGTCTGGGCAATCAAGAAGTTGAAATCCAATTATACAGAGGGCACAAGTTGGGGGCCATTGCTATGCAGGAGAACGCTATACGGGTTCCTCAGAATTTAAATCAGCTTCCCCCAAATCAATAGTATAGTCAAATATACAAGTTCCTGTTAATTTTAAACCTGGTGGTTTGAGAGAAATTCTATCTTTCTCCATTATATCCTTTGTAGCAGGATAATTGCAGATGTAACAATATCTATAGTTGTCATTCAGATTGTTTCCAGATTTTTCCACAACATTCATGCACCTGAGATTAACATGAATTGCACTTTTTTTCTACTCTATGGTTTCAGGTTTTTTGTTTTGTTTGTTTGGATTGTTATGTATGATCGTTCATATTATGTTCAGTATCATGTATTCTCTTTTCTACAATCAGTGGAAGTAGAATAAGCCAGGCCAGATATGATATCCTGTGGGCCTTCAAACTTTTTCCTCATTTTCTGCAGGATTAACATTATAAATAACTTTCCTGCCCAAACAATGAAATGCAAAATAGTTACTATGCAGACAGCCATGTCTGGCTTCATGGTTGCTAATAATGCCATGTGTTTAGTTCAGCTTGACTTCCATCCTCGTTTTAGCATAGCAACAAGGCAGACCTCATGTGGTGTGATTTATAATATATCACAACCTGAGACAATCTTATAATGGTTATCGCTTTTATTGACATCTTTCTCATTGTATATTGGTTGCTGAACCCATCAGAAACAGGAGAAAATTCTACACAAATGCTTTCATAAAAGTTCCATAACAATAATAATTAATAGGAAAGTGACAGTGCTGGTCTCTTTAGATCAAACATGAATATTTGAAAATAATTATTGAAGAACATCCATATATATATATATATATATATATATATATATATATATATATATATATATATATATATATATATATATATATATATATATATATATATATATATATCAGGGGCGGGTTGCTCTCAAAGTTGCACAGCCAGAGAACAGATCTAACTCCCCTTTATTGCTCCAATTTTGCCCCCAAAGTCCCCACGTTTAATGGAAGTCCTGCAGCAAAGCTCTCACGTGTACCTTCAGCAGCCTCTGGCTGTGAGTATCCAGTAAGCAAGGTTAGCCAAACAGTAACCAGGGCCAGCAGTTCAGTAAGCCAGGTTAGCCAAACAGTAACCAGAGCAAGAAGTTCAGCAAAGCAGGCAAACCGGGCAAGACCCACAAGACAGAGCACAGTAATCTCCAGGCATCGGCAAGTGCACACGAGGCTCCACAGATTCAGTGCTTGTTCCCAACAAATGCCCCTCCCACTGGCACCTCCTTACATTTCAGTCCCCAGGTGTGCCTTGTGAAAGGGGATGCGGCACTGTCCTCCCTCGTAGCTGTTGTTCTCGCCTTCTCTCTTCTCTCTGTGCTCTAGGATCAGGAGGGGGTGGTCCTTGCTCTTCGCCTGAGCTCTATCTCTCCTGCTCCTCCCTGTCTGCAAGTCTTTCTAATCCTGAAAAGCCCTGCCATGACTGACTCTGCCCTTCCCCAGTTTCCTCCAAAGCCAACGAAGCTGCCTTCTCAATCTCTGTCAGCTCTTGTTCCAGCTCATCTTCCCCCGCAGATTCAGACTCTGACAGGGGCATGACAGACCCCTTTTAGTGTGCCAAGAAAGAATACAATATGTACACATGCATTGTAAGAGGGTTATGGGCTTCATGGTTAGCCTTCATTTCTGTAGCCACTGTTGGTTGGCAGGGAATTTGACTAGGTTGCCCTGTAGGTTTGGAATATAGACTCCAGAAATATCAATAGTATCAATAGAGGAGATTCTAGAAGAGTGAATACCAAGGAATATTTATGTGTTTCTTTATTCATCCATTCAATTTATATTTTTCTATTCAGCTAAACATTTGGCACAGCTTAATAGTTGTTGACATGCAAAATTGTACAATATTAATTAAAATCTAGGCTAAAACTAATTAAAAATTAAATGTCTCTGATGTATACACCAATTTATCCATACGTAAAATTATGATTAATTTGAAGTCTTTTTAAAAGTAATATTTTATATAAAATGTTTTCTTCAAATAAAAGGAGGACCAGGAATAACGGTCTTTATAGTGAAGATAGGGTTCAAGGTACAGATTCTGTATTCCCCTTCAACCAATAGGGTAGAGGGCCTGAGAAAACAAGGCTTTAGGAACAGAAATCTCACTTCCAACACAATCTGTCTTCCATTCAGAAAAATATACTATTCTGTTTCGGCCATATTTGTCCATTCCCCTTGAAAAGTCAAATGCAACATTTCAACCAGTTATGAACAGGGAAAAGGAAAGGCCTCGTATAAGACACCATGGGCCAGGTTGACTGGGCTGGTAGAGCTATATCAGGCCCCAGCCACCCAACTCTGTAATGACTCTAGTTCTGTTACAGCAAAAAGTTTTATATTGCAAAGTTCTGGAAAAGGACTGATTTCATTCAGGACACTGAATCCTTTTGATTCTGGCAAGGTACTATAGGACTGCTAGGAAAGCAAATTCTATTTTCTAAACACAGCTGTATATTCATCAAAGTTCTAAAACATTTTTTTAAAAAAAAATTTTTTTGCTCCCAACATGATTCATCATTTGCTACCTTACTCTTTACAAAGCCATCTCTTTAAATGTCATATGACAGCTTGTGTGTGAGAAAAGAAGATAGTGCATATGAGCCACACTTAACAAAGAGAGATAGAAATAGATAGATGACAGACAGAGAGACAGATGATATAGATAGATAGATAGATAGATAGATAGATAGATAGATAGATAGATAGATAGATAGATAGATATAGATAGATGATAGATAGATAGATAGATAGATAGATAGATAGATAGATAGATAGATAGATGATAGAGATAGATAGATAGAGATAGATAGATAGATGATAGATAGATGATAGATATAGATAGATGATAGATAGATAGATAGATAGATAGATAGATAGATAGATGATAGAGATAGATAGATAGAGATAGATAGATAGATGATAGATAGATGATAGATAGATAGATTTTATATATATATAAATATAAATATCTCCCTTTATTTTCATTTATCAGCAAAAAATCCTACACACACACACACACACACACACACACACACACACACACACACACACACACACACACATATATGGATGCATGGATGGATGGATGGATGGATGGATGGATAGATAGATAGATAGATGATAGAGATAGATATATAGATAGAGATAGATAGATGATAGATAGATAGATAGATAGATAGATAGATAGATAGATAGATAGATAGATAGATAGATAGATAGATAGATAGATAGATAGATAGAAGATAGAGATAGATAGATAGAGATAGATAGATAGATAGAAATAGATAGATAGATAGATAGATAGATAGATAGATAGATAGATAGATAGATAGATAGATAGATAGATAGATAGATAGATAGAGATAGATAGATAGATAGATAGATAGATAGATAGATAGATAGATAGATAGATAGATAGATAGATAGATAGATAGATAGATAGATAGATAGATAGATAGAAGATAGACAGGCAGGCAGGCAGGCAGGCAGGCACAGGGGCAATATGTAATACTTAGCATGAATTTAGCTTTGAAGTTTTTTTTCTTTGCTGGATGAACTTGACCGACCGACCATATGAGCTCCTGATACGAGCAATCAGAGCTTGCCTCGGGCTCCTTCTCTTTCTTCTTCCTCCTGCACACAATCCAGGTTTTAAAAGAGGCCTTTTAAGAAGTTCTGAGCAAACATAATATTTGCTCTGATTAGAAAAAAATCAACTCCCAGTCCCCTCCAAAATAAATAAGAGCTCTTCACATCATCATTCTTCATTTAGGAGTGTCGGAAGTAAAGTCCCTGGAAAATAGCCTTGGAGACTACACCGGGATGACCTTTTAACCTCTGCAGGCATGGAGGATCAGTTAGCTGCGGTATTTTACCAATTAATTTTGTGTCTAAAGAAACCAGACTTTGGAGATTTGCATTGCATCACAATAATAATCTGGGTTGAGCAAAGCTGGAAGAGCTACGTGCACAAACCTCCCTAGAAAGAAGAGTCATATCTTCGGGACCGCATCCTGCCACATTCCTCCCTACGACCAGTGAGGTCCCACAGAGAGGGCCTCCTCCAGGTCCCGTCTGCCAAACAATGCCGGCTGGCGGGCCCACGGGGGAGGGCCTTCTCTGTGGGAGCCCCATCTCTCTGGAACCAACTCCCGCCAGAGATCCGGACTATCCCCACCCTACTGGCCTTCCGCAAGGCAGTAAAAACGTGGCTCTTCCGGCAGGCGGGGTGAAGAGATGATTCCCCCAAGGATGAATGGCTTTTTATATCGTAATATGATGTTTTTAAATGCCTTTTTTAATCTGTAGTTCTAATCTCTGCTGTAAGCCGCCCTGAGTCCCAAGGGATTGGGCGGCCTATAAGAACTCTTAATAAATAAATAAATAAATAAATAGGGTACCTCGGCAGCAATTTTCTCACACCAGAAGTTGAACGAGGTTTCTTTTTCTTCCTGGTCCTTGGTGGCATCCCAGGACATGGTCAAGTGCAGGTGTTCTTCATAATGTCCCTAGATCCCTCTTGTAGACCTTTGGTAAGGAGGAAGAATATTTTGCACATTCAACAAAATATCAACCCAAAATATTGCACACTACAGGCTACAGCTAATACCAAGGTAATATTACACTTTGTTAAGCCCTGCTTTATTGCTCAGTGTCTTGTAACAATCTAGTGACTTATTCAACAAACAGTGTAGTATAGGGGTGTCAAACTTGATTTCATTGAGGGCCACATCAGGGTTGTGTTTGACTTTGGGGGGGCAGGGGGGGCATGGCCAGCTCGATGTCACTCATGTTGGGGGTGCCTGTGGTGGCCCAAGCGCTCTGCCAGCAAAAATGAGCTCCATTTTCATCTGCGAAGGCATCCTGCAATGCGCTGCCAGAGAAAAAGGAACTTGGAAGGGCTGCCCTCAGAGGCACCATGAGCTGGCAGAGGCACCACCCTTTGCTGTTTCCAGGGCAGCCCCGCAGTCCAGATCTAATCAACCTGAGGGTCAGATCCGGTCCCCAGGCCTTGAGTTTGACACTCCTGGTGTAATGAGTGTGTCACAATGTGATTTTTGATTGTCAGCTGTACTCATATGTCAGACTTTATGACCCAGAGATTCATAGCAAAGCAAAGCAGTCACGTGAAGAGTGAACTGCGCATATGCACATTCCTTTCTATTCTCCATTACCTCTTCTGCTGCTGTCCTTCCTGGAAGAAGGACCTCTTAGATTGTAAAAATGTAGTTCTTAGGTTTTTATATTCTTTTGTACTGAAATAAATATTTTGTTGTTTTTAGACTTTATACTCGAGTTCCATTTGTTAAGGATTAGATCCAAAGGAAAAGATTCATCATCTCTCAGATTTATTTTCTCATTGCGTCAGAGTGGAACGAGATTTTGGTTCTACTTCCTTTAATCTTCAGATATTTTAAAAGTTGTTATTTCTGCCAGGAAATTTGATCAGATTGGGCTTCTGCTCTCAGTCTTCTTCAGAATGCCCCAAGGGTGATTATAGGGCAGTGATGGCGAACCTATGGCACGGGTGCCACAGGTGGCACGCGGAGCCATATCTGCCGGCACGTGAGCTGTTTCCCTAGCTCAGCTCCAGTGCGCATGTGCGTACCCGCCAGCTGATTTTTGGCTTGTGCAGAGGCTCTGGGAGGGCAATTTCAGCCTCCGGAGGGTCTCCAGGGTGGCGGGGGGAGCGTTTTCGCCCTCCCCAAGCTCCAAGAAAGCCTCTGGAGCCTGGGGAGGGCAAAAAACGGGCCTACCAGGCCCACTGGAAGTTGGGAAATGGGGGAGTAGGGGGGTCACGCACGCATGCACAGGGGGTGGGGCGAGTGGGGGGCTTTGAATTATGGGTGTGGGCATGCACGTGCGTGCGATAGCGCACGCGGACACTATTTCGGCACCCAAGGAAAAAAAGGTTCGCCATCACTGTTATAGGGTAATGATATTGATCCTTATTCCAGGAATCCCTGAGAAATTAGGCATGAATATCTGTAAGTTGTTTACAGATCCAAGTAGTGACATTGCTGAATGCAATTTAAAATAGAACCCATAATTCCTCTGCTTTGCAAGGCACCAAACGTATCTTGGAACATGGCTATCATAGAACACCTATGCTGGTATATCTTTAGCTGTGCATAGAAATTCTACCTTAGAAGCAGGGTGGGGTTATGGTGATGGACTACTGTATGTTGAAAGTATGGGTTTATGTGTGTTGGGGGTGAAAGAGGGAGGGAGAGAGGGAGGAGAGAGGGGTGAGAGAGGGATGAATCTGTTTCAGCTCACAATTTTTCCCTTCAGGGTTCCAGAATGCTGGAATCGCAGAACCTGAACAGAAATCTGACACTAACATTTTGGTGAAGTTTTCAGAATGTCTGTGTCATTAGTAGTTTCATCTTTACAAAAGGGGATATGAAACCAGGCAACAGCTACTGTATGTCAGAGACAAATATGCCTGACTCAGTTCAGTGGGAATGTTTGAGAAAATATTTATCCATCTAGGTATTCAGTTCATAATTTTCATCACATGCATCAGCACCTTCAAAACTAAGGATTTTCTCAACCCTATCCTAAAATAATCAAATATCTTGAGTTTCACTTTTTGAAACATCATTTTTTTCTCTCTTGTGAAAATAGTGTCAATAACTGAGTCACATTTAAGTATTCTTTTGAACTGTAAGCCAGCCAAATAAAACTTTTTGTGTTTTTATGCAAAGGTATTTTATCATCTAAAAATAAATGTTTAAATGCAACTGCATAAGAAAATATATTCTTGTGGTTAGCTGAGATAATCTAGAACATTAAGAGCCAGGATTTTGAAGGCATGTGGCCCTACTACAATTTTTTTTTTGTTCTTAAATTGTCAGTGAATTATGTGTTTCCAAATATTTTAAATATTTTTGGTGAGTAGGTTAGATTTACACACGGACAAACATACCGTATTTTTCGGAGTATAAGACGCACCTTTTTCCTCCCTAAAAGTGGCTGAAAATTTGGGTGCGTCTTATACTTCGAATGTAGCTTTTTTTTCCAGCCCTAACTAGGTGCTAACAGATCTTCCCAGCTCTTACCTTGCAGGCTTTTTCATTGTTACTCTCTCCAAAGAATGTTTTTCCAGCCCTAAGTCTTTGCAGGTTTTTTTCATTGCTCTACTTGCTCTGAATAAGTTTTTTTCTAGCCCTAACCAGGTGCTATCTATCTTCCCAGCTCTTACTGGCTTGCAGGCTCTTTCATTGTTACTCTCTCCGAAGAATGTTTTTCCAGCCCCAAGTCTTTGCAGGGTTTTTTTCATTGCTCTACTTGCTCCGAATAAGTTTTTTTCTAGCCCTAACCAGGTGCTAACGATCTTCCCAGCTCTTACTGGCTTGCAGGTTCTTTCATTGTTACTCTCTCCGAAGACGGTTTTTTTTAAGTCCTAACCAGGGGATAAAATAATGTGCTGAAGCTGACCAGACTAAGGACGCTAGCCAGATGAATACCTGGTAGGCAGATTTTTTCCCCCTATTTTCCTCCCCAAAAACTAAGGTGCGTCTTATACTCCGGTGCGTCTTATACTCCAAAAATATGGTAAATCCTGTAAACACACACATTATTTTCTAACGGTTGTATTTTTCACACAAAGAGGAACGTAGGTAAAATTCTGCCTGATCCATGTTTACTTATTGTAATGTCTAGCAGTGAAGAGATAGATCAGTTGCGGTTGTACCACACTGCAATAGAAATGTGCACAGATAATACCATTCCATTGGGCTCTTTTTGCCCCTCCTCTCCCACACACCAGCAATGATAGTGGGGGTGATGCAAACACTATTTTTTTATTCCTTAACGAAGATCTGTAGCTAGCAAAACCCAAATTGCAGCAGGCTAATCCTCACTGTGAGCCCTTGAATCTCAGTTGATTTAGGGATTTGATTTAATGGGATGTTCTGAGTGTGGGCTGTTAATTTCTTCCATATAAATGAAGGCTTGCTATTAATTTCTGCAAAGAAACATAAAATGGTGACTTCTTTTGGGAGGATGTAAAACCAGTCCAGTCCTCTTCCCCAAAAGGCCCAATCTAGAATTCACATGGAGAAAGTACAGTAGAAAGGTGTATCTACAAAAAGGAAGCCTTTTTTTTGTTTAATACAGAAACATTTTACTAAATATACATTAGTATTTTACTAAATATTAATAATTCCACATATTTTCCCAGTTCAGTAGAGAAATATGAAATAACCTATCTGTCACGGTTCCAAATAGTAATTGAGCAAAAATCAGAGTCCAAGGCAAAAAGTTCACCAAAGTGCCAATTTATTGCAGACACCATGTTGGCAACGCATGGGAAAACCCAAATCTAATTTGTCTCCCAAGTTCCCCTTCAATAGGAAATGGGCACTCCTTGTTTCCCACCCCCATCCGGGTCACGTTGCCCACTCAACTTCTGCCAGCGTGGCAACCCCTCCTTGAAAGTACTGGACAAAGATGACCTTGGAGAAGCCACAAAGAATTTGCTATCAGTAGCTTCTCACGCTCTCTGCATTCCCCTTCCCCACTTCTATGTAGAACGTTCTTCCATGTAGAACGGTGGCAAACGATGCTTTGACACTATCATTTTATTGAAACATTTCCTTTCCATTGAAGGCACTGGCTCAAGAATTCTGGGAGTTGAAGTCCACAAGTCATAAAGAAGCTGTGGTGCCACACCTCTGCTTTAGCATAACAACACAAGAAAGGTGGATCAGAGGAGGAGCTTCTTAATGACTACCAAACAAACCCATATTAAGAGCCGAGGTGGCGCAGCGGTTAGAGTGGGGTACTGCAGGCCACTTTAGCTGACTATGATCCGCAGGTCAGCGGTTCAAATCTCACTGGCTCAAGGTTGACTCAGCCTTCCATCCTTCCGAGGTAGGTAAAATGAGGACCCAGATTGTTGGGGGCAATATAAATATACATTGCTTACTGGTGTAAACCGCTTAGAGAGTGCTTGCACTGTGAGGCGGTATATAAATGTCACTAATAAAATAAATAAATAAAATAAATATCATTTACAAATTCTTCACCTTCCCAGGAACAGCTCTTTCAAGGTAAAAAGGTAAAGGTAAAGGTTCCCCTCGCACATACATCTTTTCTATGTGATAATTTTTCCCAAAGACAAATCCCACTTTAGAGAGACCTACTATATACTCATATATACATATGAATATGAATACACACACACACACGTGCACAGATACACATTCATGCTATATTAAATTATGAACCATTTCAAGAAAATATTGCAATTAAACAAATATATAATACAATCCTATTGATGCTAATGCAGAAATAATGGAACTTTATTATAATAGAGTTCAATGGGGTTTAATTTTAGGTTTGGATTTCATATATAGGTTTGCAATCCAAATCAATTAGAATGTATGCAGAACCTCCTTAGGCAAAGAAATGCAGTCTCTCCAATTTCATTTTTCAGTTGTTTTCAGACTATAATTATCAAATTGACTAGAGATCCTGAATGTTTCCGCCCCAATACTTTGGTGTTATGTTGGAAAGCTTATATTAATGAATTATTAAAGAACAAGATGTTTTTAGTTATGGACCAGAAACCAGTTAAATTCACAACATGTTGCTCTTTTGCCAAATTCTTCCTCTGGACTAATGGATTGGCTTAAACTATTTCTGAATTCATAAATTTGTCTTTTTGTGGAAAAGCAGAGGTGTAGGTATTTGAAATCCATCCATCCACAGAGCCTCTTCTGTGGTTAGCATTTCTGTTCAAATATAGAAGTGGATTTATAAAATGAGCTCACTGTGTAAAAATGAGAGGGATTTGTTGCCTTCTGCTACTATTTCTCACTTAAAAATAGAACAGAACAGAACAGAACAGAACAGAACAGAACAGAACAGAATAGAATAGAATAGAATAGAATAGAATAGAATAGAATAGAATAGATGGAAGTGACCTTGGTGGTCTTCTAATACAACCCCCTGCTCATGCAGGAAACCCTATACCTGTGATTGCGAACCTTTTTTTCCTCGGGTGCCGAAATAGTGCGCACGTGCACTATTGTACATGCGTGCATGCCCACACCCATAATTCAAAGCCTCCCACTTGCCCCACCCCCTCTGCGCATGCGTGCACGACCCCCCCCACTCCCCCATTTTCTGACTTCCAGTGGGCCAGCAATACCCATTTTTTGCCCTCCCCAGACTCCAGAGGCTTTCTTGGAGCTTGGGGAGGGCGAAAACGCTCTCCCTGCCACCCCGGAGGCCCTCCAGAGGCCGAAATTGCCCTCCCAGAGCCTCCGTGCGAGCCAAAAATCAGCTGGTGGGCACGCACATACGCGCTGGAGCTGAGCTAGGGCAACGGCTCACGTGCCGGCAGATATGGCTCCGCGTGCCACCTGTGGCACCCGTGCCATAGGTTCGCCATCACTGCCCTATACCATTTCAGACAAATGGTTGTCCAATCTCTTCTTAATATTTCCAGTGTTGGAGCACCCACAACTTCTGAAGGCAAGTTGTTCTACTGATTAATTGTTCTTACTGTCAGGAAATTTCTTCTTATGATTATATAAATGACTAGCTGAGACCTATGCTTCGCTATGAAACTATGTGATGGGGCTTGATAAATTGACACTTAAAGCTTGAAAATTAACGAGTAGTTAAAAAAGGGACTGTATTATTTCATTAGATATGGTAAGCTAAGTTTCTGTTACAGATGAAGACATTATTTGCATAGCATTGACTTTCAATTCGTCCCTCAGATGAATTGCTGAGGACCTCCCTGTAAACAACATTTCTGGTTTTGCTCTCTGACTGGAGGATGACCAGGCTGTCAGGTGAACTGACTCTGGAGCATGCCACATAGAACTGGCCATGGGAGAAACAGGCAGCTTCCCTTACTTGTGTTTTCCTAATCTCATCTGTAAATCTTTTCCTGTTTTTTTTTGCCTCTTTTCCCTTTAACTGGTGTTACAGTAGAAGGAACAGATTTATCTGAACTGAGGAGGAAAATAAGGGGGGGGATCTGTCTCTGCCTACCAGCATCCATCGGTATTCATCTGGCTAGCTTCCTGTTAGTGTGTGAGAGAGTTGAGGGGTGTTTGGAAACTCAAACAGTATTTACTGTGTGAGCAAGAAGGAGACAGGAAGGAGTCTGTGCATGGCTTAGCTCAACTGTTCTGTAGTAAAGCTGCTTGCTGCTGAAAGCAAAAGCAAAACTGAAACTCCTCTGCTTGTGTTTTGCATTTGGACCAGATTTCTTTTCAGGTGGGGAGGGAAAGTAGAACTCCTTAGCATCAGAGCTTGTTAATAATAATATAAGAAATACTCATGCTCTGATGGTCATTTTGAAAAATCCTTTCTTAGTGAGCACCTAGAAGCCAAGAGGAACATACGTGGCAAATTTCAAGTTTGTAGGCTTTACGGTTCTGGAGATTTTGTGATTAATGCATGAATGGTTTTTGCATATATATATATATATATATATATATATATATATATATATATATATATATATATATATATATATATATATATATATATATATATATATATATATATATATATATATATATATATATATATATATATATATATATATTAACAATTTGATTTAAATAAAATTAAAAAAACAATCACCCAGTCTTCTTCCTAGCAATTTTGAGTGTAGCCAGAAACAGTTTTAGTGAGACTAATGATCTTGCTAAGTTATCATCACAGAGTTTTTATTAACAGGAGATTAAAGAAGTCCACGATGCCTAAAATAACATCATAGGTTGTACATTGAGCAAAAGGTTGGATTTCACATTTTCCAAAATCCTTTTCAACTCTCAAAATCTTAAAATACTATTCAACTTGCCATTGAACCAGTCTCTGAAATTTACTTAGATGAAGAATTCCAAAATGTCAAGCCAAACTCAAGAACATGTATCTTACTTGCGACATATACAGTTGCATAGAATATCTTCAGAGTAAGGTGGGTGGCTTATAACTTTATAAATAAAAACATAAACAAATATCTGAGAGTTGAAATTGTAATGAATCATTAAGATTAGGTTTGCTAACATTAACAGACATATTTAGTCTACATCTGAGTGCAGGACATCCCCATTAATGATATGCTTTTAATGGACTTTAAAGACCTACTACAAATGTTGATAGATTTGACACTTAAGAGTAAGATAGGCAATATCTTAATCTGACAAATAAATTATATATATATATATATATATATATATATATATATATATATATATATATATATATATATATATATATATATATATATATATATATATATATATATATATATATATATCAGGGGCGGGTTCCTAATTTTTTTTACTACCACTCTGTGGGTGTGGCTTATTTTGTGGGTGTGGCTTGCCAGCCATGTGACCGGGTGGGCTTGGGCCTCGGGAGCTTGGCAGCGGCCAGAGAAGTGGGGGGGCATTGCCCACCCGCAACGCGGCCCCCCGCAGCGGAAGCAGCAAGACCGCAACAGTGGTTCTTCTAGGAGGCTCCGTCCGGCCTGAATGCTTCTCCCCATTCGATGATCCTAGGCTCCTGCCGCCCATTCCCCCTCCCCTCAGCAGCTCAAGAAGCCTCGAATGTGCAAAAATGCCTAGGATCATCACCGCGCATTCGTGGCTTCTCAGACTGCTGAAGGGAGGGGGAACTGAGATAGGTCCTGCCGCCCGTTCTTTCAGCGTCTCACGTGCTCCCTCAGCCATCCTCCCCTGCTTGGACTCACTGTGGGGTAGGAAGGCAGCGCATGTGCAGTGCTGGAAGCTGGGCTTCTGGGCATGCACAAAAGAAAATTTTTAAAAAAATTTAAATTTTTTTTTTAAAAAATGGCAGCACCCAGGCATAGGCAACCGACCGCACCGGTACTGTGACGTCACCAGCGGGCCGCTACCGGTGCTATAGAGTGGACTGCACTGGTAGGAAACCACCACTGATATATATATATATATATATATATATATATATATATATATATATATATATATATATATATATATATATATATATATATATATATATATATATATATATATATATATATATATATATAATGGCTATCTGATGAGAACAAAATAGCTCGAAATAGATCTATAATAGTCTCCCTTTATTTTCATTTATCAGCAAAAAATGTTACACATACAGACAATATAGTTTGTCGGCTATAAAAACTGCCTGGATGGTCCCAGGAGGGGCCGAAAGGCAAAAGGAAGCTGTGATGTTTCCTTCCATACACCAGGATGACTCGACAGAAACATTTATAACCCTTTCCTAGTGAAGAGCTGATAGGGAAGAGAACCTTGTGGCCTAGAGGTTAAAAACTGCTGCCTTACAAGCAGACTGCCCAGGTTCAATTCCCACTACGGGTATGGCTATCTGATGAGAGCAAAATAGCTCGAAATAGATCTATAATAGTCTCCCTTTATTTTCATTTATCAGCAAAAATTGTTACACACACACACACACACACACACACACACACACACACACACACACACACATCAACATGCATATGAGGAAATTCAAACAGATCAATTAAAAATGAAATACTAAAAGATTACTTTTTGTTGTTGTTGCTTAGATTGTTTGGGAAGCAGATGGTCGGTGAGTAGGAGAGGATTTGACTTTGGAAGAGTATTTCTAGACCAGACCGGATGAATTTTCAAATTAACAAAGCATGCATTTAAATACATCAAGGCCCAAACAAACACTGGAAAACTGGAAAGCTGAAAAGTCACTGCCTCTCCTTGTCCTACTGTCTTCCTTTTTTTTTTTTTTGGCTGCTGTGTTGAAAGACACAAAGTAAAATGGAGCAACATAACCTGTCTGAGTTTTATTCAAATCAGCCAATTAAAACATCAAGTTGAAATGTCCGCGAACATGCTATGGTCACTCAGGAATTAAAGCAGGAAGGCATCTGTCTGTCTTCACCACAAAAGCATGATTTTTTAAAATAAAATAAAAAAATCCACTTCTGCAAAAACTATGACATGACATTACAGCCATGAAAAACACTCACTGAAATGTACCTTGACTGAAGGGCAGCTGTCATCGCCAGTGGCTTTCTTATAAAATCAGATTGAACTAAACTCTGATTTTTCATTTCTAAAATGATGTTAAATTCAAAGAGGAAATTGTTGATCAGGTCCAGAAGCACCTTTAGTTTGCATTCTGAAAAATCACCACTTTGGTCCTGGAATCTCTAATTAAATATGTCTCAGGTAGAAAGGGGAAACTTTCTGTGAGAGATCTTGAAGAACCTCTGTTAGAGGCTTGAGACCAGGTGGACAGTTGTCTAACTTCAAACAGGGCAAGTTTCCCACATATTTTTTCTATAAAATATTTATTTATGTTTTATAGGAATGAGAAGCCAATTGCCCTCCAGGTGTTGTTAAGATACAATCTCCATCTTCATACCCAGAGATTATCTTTACTGGTTGAGATTTATGGAGATGACAATTTTCAATGGGTTTCATATGCACAGTTAAGAGAAAGATTTAATATAGATAAAAAAAGGTAACTGGAATTGAAGAACCTAACACGAAATTTGAAACTGAGCTATGTATGAATGATGAACATGTGATTGCAAAAATGTGTAAACTTTGTTGACGTCTTTAACTTGTTCTTTTTCTATTTCAAAAGATTGCATGATAAAATGGGCTAAGAAATTGGATTATAACATATGAATGGGAGAGAATGTGGGGGATTGAAATTCACACTGTATCATAATGTAAGACTGAAGTTTTATAAAGCACCCCTGGTATATGTCACCAGAGAAAGGAACTATGTTGTTTAAAGGTAGCTGTGGTCAATGTTGAAAATATGGAAAACATGGACATTACACAATGCATAATGGACTTGTGAAAAAGCAAAAAAAGAAAAAAGAAAAAAAACATATATTGAATGAAATAAATGCAAAGGGAAATACTAAGGTGAAGCCAGAAGTTTTCTCACTAGGACTTATAGACAATTATTTAAAGAAGACTTATGAAGCATTGATTTGATATATGGAAAGTACAGCAAGATTATTATATGCACAACAATTGACAAATACTAACGTACCCATAATGGAGGAATGGACTATAAAGATGAAAGAATTAGCAGAAATGGGGAGAAATGACCATTAAATGTTTTTGTTCTTGTTCCTATTAAAACAAACTATTGTTTCTTAAATAAAAACTGTCATAACTATAGCAAAAAAATGTTACTTGCTAAAGTAAATTTATTTCAGTTTTGCTCAAGCATACTGTGCATGAATTTTAGTTGTAATCAAACAATAAATCTGAGACAATGGTGGAATGAAAGAATTTAAATATAGAACAAATAATAAATAATAATTTTCTAGAGTTGTACTACAGCATGTCTTGCTTTTTTTCCTGGATATTTCTTCTTTCTAGATTTAAAAAAAAATCTATTGACACACACACACACACACACACACACACACACACACACACACACACACACGTATATGTGTATACATGTGTGTGTGTGTGTGTATAATATCAATGAAATAATATCAAGGATTCTGTCATAGTTCAGTAGTGTTGCAGGACTTAATTATCTCTTCTTGATCTATCTTTTCCATGCACTGGTGTAAAGAGCAATTTGTAGTGGGGGCAGAGAGGAGGGAAATGACGAGACACCCATTGTGACCTTATAACACAAACTCTGCCCTGCTGTTGCCATTCTGGCACCATAATGGTTAGGAACAGGTACCTGTGCAATGGGAATTGTAATTCTAAAAGAAGGTGCAAAGCAACTAGTGAGACATGCTGCAATGCTGTCCCAGTAACACAGCACAGCAGCAGCTCCTTTGCTTTTCTTACTATAGACTGGTGACACTGATGCATGTTTGTTGTCTGCTAAGTAGTAGATTGGTACAAACTGGACCTAGCTGCATAGGCACAAATGCATCTGCTGGAGCATCTTCACCATAAGCTGAACCACCGGTTGCCTTCCATGAACTTGCAATTTACAGATACAGATTAACAGAGTTGGAAGGGACCTTGTAGGTCATCTAGTCCAACCCCCCACCCAAGCAGACCCTACACCATTTTTGACAGATGGCAGCCCAGTCTCTTCTTGAAAGCTTCCAGTGATGAAGCTCCCACAACCTCCGAAGGCAAGCTGTACCATTAGTTGATTGTTCTCACTGTCAGAAAATTTCTCCTTATTTCCAGGTTGAATCTCTCATTGTTCAGTTTCTATCCATTATTCCTTGTCTGGCCCTTATGTCTGGCCCCTATGGGTGAAAGGATGCCAGGATGCTAGGCATCAAGATCAGGAAATGATTCTAGAAAGAATACCGCCACCCCAAAAAAATGATTTGGAATATTGCCTTCTCAGAAAACATGGAGGAAGACAGGAGATGAATCTGCCTATCGGAGGACAGATGGAGCCTTATCTAATGGCTCTTGCTGTCATAGTGCATACAACTAATGGCTTGGTCTGATCCTTCCAAATGTCATGGCAAATGTCATGGCAGGAAGAGCAAAAACAAACACAATCAAATGTGTCATGCCATTGGGTTAAAAAAGAACCATAATTACAGGCTATCCCCTTTTTCAGAAGTTCAAAGAAGCTCATTTTACTGATGTGCCGTATGTTGGGAAGCTATTAAGGACAAAAGTGACAGTTAATCGTTAAGATGTGGAAGAAAGTGGAGAAAGTGGTAGCTTGAATTGCATCTGGTGGTGAAGGCACCAGGCTAAAACCAGGAGACTGTGAGTTCTCATCCCACGTTAGGCATGAAAACCAGCTGGATCCTCCTAATATCCCCACAGCAATCACTCTGTGAGATGGGTTGGGCTGAGAGAGAGTGACTGGCCCAAGGTCACCCTGCAGGCTTTCATGACTAAGGCAGGACTTGAACCTGGTGCCTAACTCCTTTTGGGGTTAGGCAGAGGTTTTGAAAGTCGTTTAATTATTTATGTATTTCATTTAGAATTACCTGGGGCAGGTTCATCCGATCTTATGAAAGCCAATAGGACAGTTCTTTCAATCTCTGCTGTTCCTGAGCTCAATGTAAAGTACATTGCTAGGTAATTAACGTCTGCGGTAATTATATTTTCTTTTCTGCAGATTAAATGTTTTAATTGAGTGTCGTTGTGGGAATGACATTGTAGCTTGAAAGTTAGAAGAAACTGTTTTAATGTTTGGTCTAGATCAAGGGTCTGTAGCCCATGGCTCTGGAGCCGCATGTGGCTCTTTCATCCCTCTGCTGCAGCTCCCTGTAGCTCAAAACATGCGTCACAACCGCCAATGTGCGACACTTGCCAGCACACAATTTATTGAGCTTTTCGACCCATCTTTTTTTTTCAGAGTTCAAAATGTTTTTGTTGCACGCAGAAATAAAAATTTGTTTTCTCTGTAGCAGGTCATTGATTTCACAAATGCAACACACTATAGTTTTTTTGTACATAGCATAAAGGTAAAAAACGATATATGCAGTGTTATCTTCATTTTAGATGTCAAAAGTTTTTTGTGGCTCCCAGTGTTTTCTTTTCTGTGGCAAACGGGTCCAAATGGCTCTTTGAGTGTTTAAGGTTGCCGACCCCTGGTCTAGATGCCTTTGTATTTACTAAACAGCTACATTTTCTTACACAAAGCATTGATATGTCTTATTTTCCTAAAATATATACAGTATAAGCATGTAAAATACATGTATGGATGCTCGATTAGAAAAGTATCAAACATACATTCAGTATGAAAAAATTCCTTTCTCAAGAAAGTCCAGTTATCTTTTGGAAAAGCACCTTTGGGATTACTTATATAATATTTCCCATTAGCTAACATCATTCAGAAGCCGTTAATTATGTGTTATTTGTATGAAAATGGGAACAGATAAAAAATCAAAATGCTATAATAATGGGTTAACACAGCAAAAGTGGCTGTGTTTATTTAACACCCTCTTACTTCAGTTATCTAATGCAAATTATTTTTATAATATTCGTCAGACTTCAGCTTCATTGTGTTTTACTAGTTGAAGCTGGGTGGCGGCTGAGCATTGGGAAACAGATTCAGTGCTCATAGAAATAGAAAACTGTACATTATATGCTTGGTATCTGGCTCTGGAGGGTAAACCTCATGTCGCGTGGGTGGCTTAGAAATGGAATAATAGTGATTTATCCTGTTTCACAGACTGTATTTTCATTTGGCTATATAAGGAGAACACAAATATATACACACACCGGTACAGTATATGCCCATTAAAGCATGTGATGAATGATCTTGATGAAAGCCCACTTAAAGGATTCTGAATTCAAAACTATAGGACGGGAAGGTACTTCACTCCTTAAAAAAAAATAGTGACTATGTCTGTAGAGGGTGCTAAAGATCTTTACAGCTCATCCCACTGAAGAAAAAGGAGCAAGCTACTTCTGGCATTTACCAAACAACAACAACAACAACAATAACAACACACACACACATACACGTTTCTTCTGCCAAGTTTCACTACTTCTTCAAAGAGTATAGAAACATCTTAGATTCTTTCAGTTTTAATTTGTTTTCTGACTTTTTTACATATGAGGCCCACACAATCCAATAGCGTTTTAGAAGTAAAGTAAAATTCTGCTACTAGAGTCAAGAAAACTTTCGACAGTCTTAAATAATTTTTGGTTTGTTTTCTTTGTTTACACATCACGGCAGTTTAATGGCCGTGCTTGATTTCAGCCATAGTTTGAAGCTTTGATGACAGTATTGTAGGTATTTGGAGGTAGGAGAATTAATTTTGCTGATTATATTTATTTAGTGGCAAACTTTGTGTACAATAAATGTCTGTAGGTATTTAAGTATAAATAGAAGACTTGCTTTTTGCCTTCACAGCTTGCCATAGAAAATGGCAACTAATACAGTCCATTTCTCAATGCTTCTACATTTTATCTCTCTATAAATATAATATTACTGAACCAAGAGCAGCTAGCTAATAAGGTTCTGGTAATTTAATACCCATTTTGAGCTAGTAGGAGTGTTGGTGACAATCCCAAGATGGGTTTGTTTGGACTTGTGTTAAACAGCAATCCATTAAAAACAACTAGAAAGAAATAATCCATCCAAAACTTTAAAAATTAAAGCATGCCTAAATCCTGGTTCCAGGTTCTCCATAAGAATCACAGTTACGCTCAGCAAATGAAGAAAAAAAACCCCCTGATGTAATTGAGTTTATAAAAGTAAGTTTGTTTTTTTAAAGAAAAGGTACCACATGTTCCTTTCAGGATGCAAGCCAAACAATTGCTATTACATTTAAATCACGTTCTGACACAAGGCTGTAGCAGTAAACCTGTTGGAAAGAAACAGAAGTCTTGTTGCGGAATTCAACTCCATTAAGAAAGCCCCCGTGTGTTTGAACTTATCATTCCCCATTTGCTCCAAGATGTTTTTCTTAGCTCCTTTTGCGGGAAAGCAAAATATTCCTTTTTCCACCCCTCCATAATCAATCTGTCTTGCTCCAGAGCAAATGAGCTTTCAATGAGCGGACTCCTCAGCTTAATCAAGCCAGCTACCGGACAATTCAGCTGTTAGTCATCAGCCAGCCAGCTCTGACAGCTCTAAAAATTTGGCTCTGCAGAAGCCAGCACCGAGTCTTGGACACCTTCAGAATACTAATTGACATCTTTGCTTATTTTTTCTGTGGAAAGAGCCATGCAAACACTGGGCAACTGGCACACCGCTTCAGTATCCCGGAGCTTTCATTCAGGATGCAAGATTCATTACCTTTCTCCCAACCCTCCCCTTGTTTTGCTTTCTCATGTGTGTGTGTGTGTGTGTGTGTGTGTGTGTGGGCACAAGCCTAAGCCTTTTCAGCACTATTTTTCAAAATTAAAACGAGAACAAGGCCCGCCTCGCAATAAATATATCAACCGCTTGGAGAGGTCTTCCTTCTGAATTTTTTTTTTAAACAGTCTTTCTGTAGCTCATGATTTCTCACGTCTTGATGAACTGGGAAAGAGTTCTCCGTTGTTGAACAATTTGCTTGCTTGTCATTTCTCTCCCTTTCGTGTATCTTAAGGCACTCTTGTCAGGAATCCGTGTGTGCTTGTATTGCCATAACTTAAATAGGAGCTTTCTTTCTTTTTCTCCCCCCCCCCCATGTATTATTAAGTTACTTTTTCATTATGAAACTGTTTTGGATGCGTTATAAATTTCCAGGCATCCTGTGTGCTGCTATTAAAAATGATTTCAAACATGAAATCCAAGTTTAAATCAACTTAAATTTTAGTCCATATTTTTCATCTCAACCATTTGCATTTAAATGCTAATCCCTGATTCAGCATAAAACATTGAATTAATACATTGCCTTTCCAACCTTACCCAGGGATAAAAGCAAAGATCAAAATTTGGTGACGGAATATGGAAAGATCCATATTAAGTGACCTATCAATGGTCTTTGCTCGCAGGTATAGTTTAACTTAGCTAATTGGAAAGTCAGTGGACATATTCATTTAATAAAGAAAGAATTAGTGGACCAGTTTGGTGTAGGAGTTAAAGCACAATACTGGAAACCAAGAGACCATGAATTCTAATCTGCCTCAGGCATGAAGCCAGCTGGGTGATTTTGGAAGAGTCATTCTCTCTCATCTCTAGGAAGACGATTTGCAAAGGCAAATCACTTTTGAAATCTTGACAAGAAAACTACCTGGACTAATCCAGTTGACAGAGGTCAATATTGACTTGAAGAGATTTTTTAAAAATCTCAATGCATTAATGGAAGGAGGGCACTCTTTATTTATTTTATTTATTTTATTTATTTTATTTATTTTATTTATTTTATTTATTTTATTTATTTTATTTATTTTATTTATTTTATTTATTTTATTTATTTTATTTATTTTATTTATTTTATTATTTATTTTATTTATTTTATTTATTTTGTCAAGTACGTGTTGGTAATATACATAGATATAACATTGTTTATATACCTAAGATGGGTACTGATAAGAGGGAACATTAGGGCAGGGACGGTAGGCACGCTGGTGCACTTATGCACGCCCCTTACTGACCTCTTAGGAATCGGGTGAGGTCAACAGTGGACAGTCTAAGGGTAAAGTTTTGGGGGTTTGGTGATGAAACCACAGAGTCAGGTAGTGAGTTCCAAGTATTAATCACTCTGTTGCTAAAGTCGTATTTTCTACAGTCAAGTTTGGAGCAGTTCTGTTGTGTGCTCGTGTATTGTTGTGGTTGAAGCTGAAGTAGTCGTTGACAGGAAGGACGTTGTAGCAGATAATTTTATGAGCTATGCTTAGATCGTGCCAAAGACGACGTAGTTCTAAGCTTTCTAAGCCCAGGATTTCAAGTCTGGTTGTGTAAGGTATTCTATTGCGAGTAGAGGAGTGGAGGGCTCTTCTCGTAAAGTATCTCTGGACACTTTCTAATGTATTTATGTCCGATATGCAGTGTGAGTTCCAGACAAATGAGCTGTATTCAAGGATTGGTCTGGCAAATGTTTTGTATGCTGGTTAGTAGTGTGATATTACCAGAGAAGAAGCTATGTAAGATTAGGTTAACAGTTCTTGAAGCCTTTTTGGCGATTTTGTTGCAGTGGGCTTTGGCACTTAGGTCATTTGATATGAGTATTCCAAGGTCTTTGACTTTGAATTGCCCTTCAGTTATATCAAATGATAGGTCTGATTTGACTGGCGGCTTTGGAAAATCATCGCACTGACAAGATTAGATCCTTGGTGGATTGGGATCTTCTGTGTAGCCCTGAGGAAATTTAGGTGAGATCCACAGCTCTAAAATAGCAACAAACTGTGGCAAAAGTTCAACGGTATAGAAACAGAACAAAAAAGCAAATGTTGGTGTTTTGTAGAGAGAGTTTGCTCTATCATTAGAGAAAATGAGGTAGTCCCTTCTGGAAAGTGAAAGAAATTCTACTCTTGTACTCCAAGCAATGTATGACCTTCACCAATAACATGGTGACATGATTGCAGTTTTCCAATATTTGAAGGATTGCCACAAAGAAGAGGAGGGTCAACCTATTCCCCAAAGCACCAAAAGGCAGGACAAGAGGCAATGGATGGAAACTTATCAAGGAGGGAACCAACCTAGAACTAAGGAGGAATTTCTGACAGTGAAAACAATTAACCAGTGGAATATCTTGCCTCCAGAGCAGTGGTGGGTTCCTACCGGTGCGGTCCACTCTATTGCACCTGTAGCGCCGGGCTGGTGACGTCATCAGGAGGTTACCGACCCGGTGCGGTCGGTTGCCAGTCCCTAGGAACCGCCATCTTTCTTCGCGAATTTTTCGGCGATTTTTTGCTTCTGAGCTTGCGCGGAAGCAAAATCATGCCAAAATCTTGCGAGGGAATGTGCGCATGAGATTTCAGCAAGATTTCACTTCTGCGCATGCACGGAAGCGTAAAATCATCAAAATCGCGTGCGGAAGCAAAATCGCACGAGGGGGCACACGCACATAGTTTGCACACAAGTGCACGAAACATGGTGATGTGCGCGCAGCGCACCGGTAGCAAGGTAAGTGAGCAACCCGCCCCTGCTCCAGAGGTTGTGGATGCTCCATCTCTGGAGATTTTTAAAAAGATCTGGAATGGTATAAGGTCTCCTGCTTGAGCAGGGGTTTGAACTAGAAGACCTCTAAGGTCCATTCCAACTCTGTTATTCTGAACAATGTGTAAGCCAGTTGGCTTTTAAACATGAAAAGCAAGGCTGATGCACCATCTTATGCTTCATATCAAGAAAAACAAAAAACAAAAAGCAACAAAAAACAAAAAAACAAAAAAACAAAAAGCAACAAAACAAAAAAAAACAAAAAACAAAACAAAAAAAGAAAAAAACAAAAAAAAAAACCCCACCCTCCTGGAGACTCCAACATAGAACCAGTGTGCCAAAACTGTTTGCCTCCCAACCTTTGGCACTGTTCTATTTTTAATAATTGGAGCTATTTATAGCAGCATTAAAGCATCTGTTCACTTCCGAAGCATCTCTCAGCTGCCTGTCTAGTGCTGAGTAGGTGCCAACAACCATTTTGTTCAGTTGGAATGGAAGGGCTCTTGCCTATGGAAAAAGTCACTTTTCCACTTCCAGAAGCAGCAGATAGATTTTACTATGTTGTGTGGTTCCAGCAGAGCAGGCAAAAGGGGCTGGGAAATTTGAGAGGCTTGCAAAGTTGGAAGTTAATGCAGATTTCCCTCCAAGTGCCTCTTTTTTACTGCTTCCATCTGAGAAAGATTGAAGATCTAGGAATATGATTAGGCACTAGGAGAACTCCTGCTATTAAGACAGGTAACTGTTTTTTTGCAGTATTATTAAGAGGTCACCCATCGTGGTAGCAACACGGAGAGAGGTCATTTGATTTTTTTTTTCCTGAGGAAGAGAGAGAAAAAAAGTTTATATATGTATAAGAAGAAGAGGTATGCTTTGTGGTGTTTGAATTGTTCTTTGGGGGATATATATTCTCTGAATTTATATGTGGGAGAAAGAATACAATATTTTCTTTCTATGTGCTTTGGAGAGGGGGAGTTGACAGTTGTGAGATCCAATGCACTATGTGATGCTGGCCGCTGGTAGTTCTTTTTTGTTAAAAATTACTATGGGGCTCATTCTAATATTTCCAAACCACATCATGAACATGCCCTGGTAATTGATGTGTCCTCATAATGTAGCCTTTACTCACCCATATTCATGCCTGAGGTAGTTTAGAGTCATCATAGCTGTTTCAGATTTATTTATTTATTTATTTATTTATTTATTTATTTATTTATTTATTTATTTATTTATTTATTTATTTATTTATTTATTTATTTATTTATTTATTTATTTATTTATTTATTTATTTATTTATTTATTTATTTATTTATTTGTGAGACTTATATTCCGCCTCAAAGTGCAAGCACTCTCTAAGCGGTTTACACCATTAAGCAATGTATATTTTATATTGCCCCCAACAATCTGGGTCCTCATTTTGCCTACCTCGGAAGGATGGAAGGCTGAGTCAACCTTGAGCCGGTGAGATTTGAACAACTGAACTGCTGGTCACAGTCAGCTAAAGTAGCCTGCAGTACTACACTGTAACTGCTGCGCCACCTCGGCTCATCAGCTTTAAAGTGATATGTTCCCTCTTATTCCAACACACGTTTTGCTATGAATTCAATCTAGCATGCTTTAATAAAGATGTGGCTGCTGACGCAATAGAGGTGGAATTTGTTCTCTTCCCATTGGCCACTTGGACTGCAGCAGATGGGAGCGCAATAGCTCAGTGGTTAAAGATGCTGAGCTTGTCAGCTGCAAAGCTGACAAGTGCTGCATGACAAGGTGAGCTTGCTGCTGCTGTTACTTGCTCCTGGCAACCTAGTGGTTCTAAAGTATGCAAATGTGAGTAGATAAATCGGAACCACTTCAGTGGGAAGGTAACAGCATTCCATGCACCTCAGTATATAATCATGCTGGCCACATGACCATGGAAAAGTCTTCAGACAACGCTGCTCTCTCACTTCAGCTAAGAAATGGAGATAAGCCCTGCCCCTCAGAGTTGGATACAACTGGATAGGGAAAACCTTTATCTTTAGCAGGGGTGAAATCCTCCCGGTTCGCCCGGGCCAGTCCTTCGGCGTATAGCCGATGGAACTGGCGGCGGTCGCGGCGCAGAGCTTCTCCCGCCCGCTTTCCCGTCCCGGCTGAACGCCGCCATTCGGGTTATTTTTCCCTCTGTGCATGCGCGCGCATGCACAGAGGGAAAAATAACCCGAATGATTGTGTTCAGCCGGGACGGGAAAGCGGTGATTGTGTTCAGCCGGGCCGGGAAAGCGGGTGGGAGAAGCTCTGCGCCGCGACCGCCGCCAGTTCCATCGGCTATACGTCGAAGGACTGGCCCGGGCGAACCGGGAGGATTTCACCCCTGATCTTTAGGCTTCTGTGGACAAAACCCATCTTCTCCAATCTCTGGTCTATGATGTTTTCCTCACTTCTCCTACTTTTTTCAGTCTCTCCCTTGAGAAATAATGGATTCCATGGAGCACTTTGGGAATTTTTATAAGTTTGGGAATAAAGTTGTATAGGTTTTCCCTGATTGTCTACCTTGCCTCTTTCTGGCCAGTTGCTGTGATCTCAGATATCATTAATACACAGGGGAACTTTGGAAGTCTCTCTCTCTCTCTCTCTCTCTCTCTCTCTCTCTCTCTCTCTCTCTCTCTCTCTCTCTCTCTCTCTCTCTCTCTCTCTCTCTCTCTCTCTCTCTCTCTCTCTCTCTCTCCCTAGCTTGCTAATGAACTGAGTTCAGAGAGCACCAATGACCTCACAGTTTCTAGAAAACTGTTGATAATTGACTATAACTGCAGGAAATTTAAATCTTTACTTGACCATTTCTGCTCCATCTGTGTCTAACCAATCACGGCCTCAGGCTGAAAACTAGACAAAGCTACTATACCGGATGCTAAAAAATAATGTTTGCATTTTTCTTTGTTTCATGAATTTTGTATGCTTATGCATTTAATATTCCTTTTTGACAGCTAGTTTAATTATTCTCAATTGTGTCATCAGAAGTGCTTTTTAAGAAATACCATTTAAATTATCAATATAAATTCTCAATCCCCATAGTGTCCTAAAAAGTTTGCCATTTAATGTTGTTGGAAATAAATGGTCAATTACTTTTAAATATTCAGGTGGGTCTTTTCAGTTGTAAAATGAATTGTACAGGCATTAACAAGATGGAGCTGGGTGAGACCGGTGGCTAGATACACGTTGGATGGGCCAATGGAAATCACTAAAGCCAAATAAATATTTGTGGTGCAGCATGCATGTAGTTCCAAAAAACTGCTGCAGATCATATAAAACCCATTATTTCATTTTGATCTCCTTCAAGGAAAGAGAAAAATAATCAAGCATATTACCTGGATTTGGTTTCTGAGCAATGACATTAAAAATATATGAATAACAAAATAGGTGAATGCCTGGAACTTTGTACTGTATATCTCTGGAACGAGAGAATTTGAACTGAAGCCTGTTATGATACAAAAAGAAATATTGGCACAACATAGCTCAGCATGACAGTTGCTCTTCTCTGTATTGCTTGATTGAACAACAGGAATGTGCTGGCATGCACAACTGACATAAAGTACAGTGTAGTTGCATAGTCAAGTATCCTCAACATTAGTCTATTCTCTGGATTAAATTTAAGGGATATCCGACACTTGTTCTCTGTTTTGCAACTCTCCTTTACTCAGAAATATACCACACAGGGATAATCACTAACTTTAGAGAAGGGGTCCTGCATTATTTCAACTCTAATTTTATATGATCAGTTCCATTGACCATATTAGCTTGGATAATCCATTTAGAACCATATTGTTGAATTATTATCTGGCATCTTTGATTACCAGTTTATGAGAATCCTATCAAATCAATAGTCTAGTTTGTAATTTCCACCATGTGCAAAAAATGGCAGTACAATACAAAAGCAGTGTAAAGTTTCAGTCTGCGGATTCAGTTAAAAAGTGGTTTGATTGAATTGCTGCATTGAACTGACCTTTCAAAATATTGAATTGAATCAAATCAATGTTCTCAATCAGTCTAAAATGTTGAATGAGGTAGAATTAGGGATCCAAATCAAAATTTGGTGATCAAATTTTGGTGGTCAATCTGTACATCTCTAAAAAAACATGAATTATGAATTTCTGATCTTCATTTTTAATCTTTTTCAAGTCACACCGATATTTATTGAAGTCAGTAATCATTTATTGACAATTTACTGGAGTCATTCTATTCTAAGGTAATTCAAATGCTTATTTCCATTTCTTAGATCACCCATTGTTATTTTAATTCATCTTATTTTCTGCTTGAAATTATAGTTAATATTTATAAATTCTAAACTAAATTGAAAGCCATGTTCTTCAAAGGCATATTGGAAATTTGATTTTGGACATTCTTTGTGGCTCCTTAACCAACTGAGGCTGCCTTGAATTGGCCCAGAAATTGCACTGCAAATATTTTCACAAAATTAAGGATGAGCAAAAGGATATTTGGCCAATACAATTAATTAGACAGATTTCCACCCATATTTAGATTGGACTCCTGGCTGTTTATCCCCCCCCCCGGAATGTTCCTTCTAACTTTAAATAGAATTAGAACCATGACTACCTTAGCATAATGCTGTTAAAGTACTACTTTAAATTGTTACCCAATTATTACATTTCTTTATCATTGGCCAGAAAACTGCTGATAAATAAAACAGCTATCCTCAGCCTAGTGATAATGGCTGTAATAAGAGTTTCAATTCACTATAACTAGCATGCGGGCTGAAGAATTCTGGGAATTGAAGTCCATGCATCTTAAAGTTGCCAAATCTGAGAAACACTGAATTACAGGATATCATCAAAATGTACCTAAGACATAACCCTGATAAATCATAGGTGGTGGTTTATTCACCTTGGAGCCATTTTTAAAAAAATACAATAAGTCAAACTGACAATTTCTCAAGATTCCTGGTGTTAATAATGTACTTTGGTGCTAAAGCATTATGACATTTTGTAACTGCAGTCCTTACAAAAGGGAAGTTTGAAAATATTGTATAAAAGAATAGAATTATATCCTGACAATATTGTGCAACCTATTGCTTTCTAATGGCTAAAAGGCATATGTTCCAAAGACAAATCATTAGATTCTGGAACACCATAGCACAGTAATAGTGATTGGATCTCTTAGATAAATCTGTTTTGCTATCATGCAATTCATACAAAAACTTAACTAAAATTTAAAATATATTGGAGTCTCTTATGGATTATCAATACATTTCTATAATAGATGGAAGGGCCAGATGGCAGTCTGTACATGTAGACTGACCTGGCTGGAACGATTTGAAAACTAAGCATCAGCATAATAACAAATAGATCCGTGATGGCGAACCTATGGCATGCGTGCCACAGGTGGCATGCGGAGCCATATCTGAGGGCACGCGAGGCTTTGCCCTATGTCAGCTCCAGCGCACATGTGTGCACTGGCCAGCTGATTTTTGGCCTTCCGGAGGGTGGGGGAGGCTGTTTTTGCCCTCCCCAGGCTTCAGGAAAGCCTCCGGAGCTTGTGGATAACGAAAGATGGACCCAACCGGCCTACCGGAAGTTCAGAAATAAATTTCCGGTAGGCCCGTTGGGCCGTTTTTTCGCCATCCACAGGCTTTAGGAAAGCCTCCTAAAGTAAGGTGACCAGATTTTAACATTGGTAAAGAGGGACACCATTGACCGGGGTGGGTTCCTGATTAAAAATTATTTATTTATTTATTTTTGGTCGTTTTTGTATGCCGCCCCACTCCCATAGGACTCAGGGCGGCCATACAACTTTCTTTCTTTCTTTCTTTCTTTCTTTCTTTCTTTCTTTCTTTCTTTCTTTCTTTCTTTTTTTCTTCCTTCCTTCCTTCCTTCCTTCCTTCCTTCCTTCCTTCCTTCCTTCCTTCCTTCCTTCCTTCCTTCCTTCCTTCCTTTCTTTCATCTTTCTTCTTTTCTAACATCTCTCTCTCTCTCTCTCTCTCTCTCTCTGTTTCTTTCTTTCTTTCTTTCTTTCTTTCTTTCTTTCTTTCTTTCTTTCTTTCTTTCTTTCTTTCTTTCTCTCTCTCTCTCTCTCTCTCTCTCTCTCTCTCTCTCTCTCTCTCTCTCTCTCTCTCTCTCTCTCTCTCTCTCTCTCTCTCTCTCTCTGTCTCTCTGTGCGTATATGTGTGTGTTTACTAATCCCCTTTCTGTTCCTCCTGGCTCTAGTCTGTCTCACTTGAATGTTACACCTCTTTCATAGTGTGTAGCAACATAAATTTTGGGCTCAATTCTGGTTGTAAGTTAGGGCTACCTATATTTTTCTCCTAGATGCCTGCTATCCTTCTTCAAGTTTGTATCATCTGTAAATGTATTTTTCACCTCTTATCTAATCTATTTATAATGAAATTGAACAGTGTTAATCCTAAAAGGGAGCCTTTCAGTATACCACTGAACACATCACATAAGGCCACTAAGATATATTTTGGGAGAAATTTATTCAATTGGTTCTCTTTCATTTTATGGAAAATGCAGTAGATGTTCCACCTGATCAAGATCGGAACAGGAAGAAATCAAAGTAAGATGGAGTAGCTGTTAATTCAGAAGTTACTGACTCCAGGACTATAGTATCTCAGTCTACACAATATTTGACCCTTGATAGGGGTTGTGTTTCCTCAGATACAGCAGGCTGCCAATCTGAAGTCCTGGACTCACATCTGTTAGAGGAGTAGGCAAAGACCTATGTTAGGTGTTCTTTATTCAGCTTTGGCTGGTATATCAGTTATGACCTTACCTGAAATAGAAACTACTGAAGACAGTCACCCACATCCTTGCCATATTATTAGGTCTGGGAACTACTAATCCAGAGTATCTTTTTAAGATTTATTGTTAATATGCTGGCCTTTACCAAAATGATTACAGCATCCAACCAGTGATCAGACACAACTAAACTACAAGATAGTGAGGAACAGAACTGGGCTGAGTGGGGTAAGGTAGAGCACAGTGACACAAGGTGACACAAAAAAAAACTGTTGTTTAAATAAAGAGTGAAACCTAAATAGAATGAAATAAGAATAAAATTCTTTACAAAACTTTTATTTTAGAAAAATCTATGTTTACACTGTCTTCTACACCTTTTGATATTCGTAACATTGCATCTTATTACAAACATTGTGGGCATGCCTTTTTTTTAGTATCCCACAACACTTGTATATAAATCACTATAGTCTGAATATAACTATTTTAATTAAAATGAAGAACAGAGATAAAATTTTGAAGTGGAAGCTTTCCATAACTTTTCTTTACACAATGTGGGAAAAACTTCTATGTGGTTGCTAAGGTTCACTATTCAACTTGATATCACATAATATATCCAAATTAATACATTCCCATAAGAACATTTTCAATTTGCATTGCAAAATATTTTATTTCTTAAATACCTTCTAAACAGTAAAATATGCATAATGAAAAAATTAAGACAATATACACAGAGGTGTCAAACTGGTGGCCCGTGGGCTGGATGTGTCACATGCAAGCCATGCCCACCCCAGCTCCGTTAATGGGAAAAACATCATGAAATGTCATGTGATGGCAATGTGAGGCCGCGAGTTTGACACCCATGATATACAATATTGGATGGTTAGAAAACATTAAGTCCCTTTTACCTGCAAACAATTATTCTGTGATTGTGCAATATTAGCCAAGTTTGATTGATGCAAACTTTAAAAATATTCAAAATCAGAAATATTAAATATTAATTTAAATCTATTAAGTTTGATTACTTTTTCAATTGGCACCTATTTGCACCTATCAAATTAATTTATTAAACAAAATACGTCTAGCCTGTATAAACATTTATATCAATGAGTAATCCTACTTCTCTTATATGCAAAGCAAAGCAAAACCATACATTGTCCCAGTTTATCTCAGTGAAATCAGAATCATCCCAAATTAACAGTATTACAATAAATGTATTTGATATAAAAACAATGAAAACTGTTTTTATAGACTATGCTGATTTTTTTTTAGAAGAATGAACAAAACCTTTAAATTTTCAACCTAACAGGAGCGTTTCAGAAAAGGCAAAGGACACAAGATCAAAAATATAATGTAACCAATAGAGAAAGCAACATGTGCTGCAAGAAGAATTAAAGAACCAATCCTGGTTCTGTAATTATCAGCTGCAAAAGTTCATATTTTGGACATGTGACAAAACTGTGTGTACTAGAAAAAATAGCTACCCTGCTTGGCAAGATTGAAGGAAGTAGATAGGGAAGACAGAAATGAACTCATCGTCTGAAGTGAGGATGACTTCAATGTGCTATTTCTTTAGCATTTGCAAATGTGTTTACAGTCCTTTTATTTTTACAGCATACTTTTAAAAGGGACACTCTGTTAGTATTTTCCTTTGACCGATTCATTGTTTCAAATAAAAAAGCCTTGAAAATCACACTCATGAAAACTTTGCTTGGGTAATTGACTACAAAAATTTGAAGGTGGGGTGAAGAAAGCCTTCATGCAACACACTTTTTTCTTCCCTCCACCCTGCCCCAAGCCGTTGCAGGGCTCTCTGTTGCGTCTTCCAGTCATTTGAGTCAAAAACGAGCTCATTTGAAGGAACGAGAAATATTAACACATAACACACACACACACACACAGAGAGAGAGAGAGAGAGAGAGAGAGAGAGAGAGAGAGAGAGAGAGAGAGAGAGAGAGAGAGAGAGAGAGAGAGAGAGAGAGAGAGGAAATTGTTCTGCTCGGGGGTTGTGAGGAGCAGGAAGGAAAGGTGCAACTGCGAGGTTATAGGCAGAGCTAAACTGGCTGAAAGGGCAGAAATGTGTATTCAGTTAATCACCGGAGTTGCAGAGGCTGACGGCAAAATAACAGAAAAAGAGGGAGAGAGAATGAATCCTCTGACTAGCGTTCATGTCCCTGGGCCGTTCAGAAGGAACAAGACAAAACCGAAGGTGCTCCTGCATCTTCTGGGAGGCAGGCTTCCTGCCAGCACCCTAAAAGAGCTGCAGCTTCCTTGAGGAGGAGCAAGGCGAGACGCAGCGGATGACGACTTCAATCAGAATAGAGCTGGGAGGGACCTTGGACTAAATGTCTGCGCTGCAGTTGTGGGTTTTTTTTAACTCCCCCCAGTCTCGCACGCCCCCCTTTCAGGCTGATTTTTTGAAAGAATGCCCTAGTCGTGCATTCTTTCAAAAAATCGGGACTTTTTAGAAACGCAGCGGGACGCGGGACAAATCATTAAAAAGCGTGGCTGTCCCGCCAAAATCGGGACGTCTGGTCACCTTATCCTAAAGCCTGGGGAAGCCGGTAGGCCCGTTGGGCCATTTTTCGCCCTCCCCAGGCTTCAGGAAAGTCCGGAGGCTTCAGTGAGGCCTGCGCGCATGAGCGGGGGGTAGCATGGGGGGTTGTGTGCACATGCATGGAGGGAGGGCATTGCATTATGGGTGTGGGCACGCGCACACGTGCTATCACATGTGTGCACGCCCTTTTGGCACCCGAGCAAAAGGTTTGCCATCACTGAAATAGATCCTCAAAAGAAGTCTTTTGGTTACTATGATGTTGTTTTGACAAACCAGAGATAGCTACTGTTCAACTACTAAGGAAAGAATATATCACAGCCAGCATTATCCTCAATAATAGTAATTGAATTTAAAATGGTGGAATCAAAGCTCCATTCCAGTTTTTAATCAAGAATTGTACACATTGCACAGACATAAAAAGGATAGTGATTGATTGTTCGATCATGCCTGCTTTTTTGAAACTGTGACTGTGGCTACAGATATTTGTATTTGTATTTGTTTATTTGTCAAGCATATATGATTATAAGCAAAGTATAAACAGTTAAACATGATTGAATATATATATGTAATAGTACAAGCATGAATAAGAGTAAAAGAGGTATGAATATATGGGTACATTAGGACAGGAACGGTAGGCACGATTGTGGGCTTATGCACGCCCCTTACTGACCTCTTAGGAATGGGGTGAGGTCGATGGTAGATAATCTGAGGTTGAAGTTTTTGGGGTTAGGGGAAGAAACTACTGAGTCAGGTAAAGTGTTCCAGGCATTAACCACTCTGTTATATCCCAAATCACAGTGAGGGAAGCTTGTCCTCTTTGGATTCCTCGTATGTAGGTGGCATCTATGAGAAGTTTCCATTGTTTGAACCCCACAAAGAAAATGAATTCTAAGGGATGTGTTATGATATGAAAAGTAGGTGTGTGTTACTCTGAGTCTGTCTCTCAAAGTGCCTTATATGACTAAAGCCATAAACCACCAGCTGCTGAGTAGCTCTATCATTTGAGAGGAGCTACCAAGAATTGCTCAAGTATCATCTCCTTATCCAATGAAAGTTAAACTTCAATATTGGTCATCTTCGAATTCCCACAAGGCAGAACAGAACCAAACATACTGTTTAGACAAACGCCCCGGAGACTCATTTAAAATATTCCATATCCTTTTCCTTTATTTTGCTGGATGCTGCAAATCTGTGCTGTATGTTTGTCCAACCAAAACATCCTTGCTTAACTTTGTTGAGTTAAGAAACCACATGTGTCACCAAAAATATGTCTGGAAGAAATATCTTTTTTGTCTTTTCGTGTTCTTGTGGGCATGTATTTTCATTATAGCCGCTGACTAATTGTCATCTTTTTAAAATGAAATAAATCACAAACTGAAAAAGAAAAAAGAAACCTTCCCCACATGGACATGCATTTTTAAAAATCAGTCCCTGCACGATAACTCAATTCTTCCAGAAAGACCCGATACTCCAAAATTTAATGTATTTGAATTTCATTTAGTAATGTCTTCTTTTATATTTGGTTGCTCTGCCAGAATTGAAAAGTCATGCTTCATCTTGATGGGTGAGCTTCCCACCCCTAGTCCATCGCTTGATTTAGGGTAGGCCTGATTAAAATGAATTATTCTGAAATATATCCTTTGGACATTTGAAAGCAATTTGTTTTAATTTGGCCTCATTCAAAATTGGGCACTATTGTACTCTTGGAATACACTGAAGCCTAGGAACTTTTCTGCAGTCACCTCTTCCTTACTTTTTCAAATATAAAGAGGAAGCACCAGAAAAAGCTGGTGACAAAAAGGATTATGGACTGGATTATAGTCGGGATGTTTCTGTATGTATCAGCCACGACATCAACTATGTCTGCTGGGAACTTGGGAAAGAGTTCCATTTTTTAGTGTGCTAAATATTGTAGGCTTAACAATTTTTATTGTGCCAGTGAATAATATTGTAGATTTAAGGAGCCCTGATGGAGCAGTGATTAGAATGCAGTATTGCAGGCTAACTCTGCCCACAGCTTGGAGTTAGATCCTGATGGGGCTCAAAGTTGATGGAAGGATGGAAGGCTGATTCCATCCTTCCGAGGTTGGTATGAGGACCCAGATTGTTGGGAGCAATATCCTGACTCTGTAAACCACCCAGAGAGTGTGGTAAAGCACCATGGGAGAGTATATTTATTTATTTATTTTATTTATTTATTTGTCAAACATGTATAGGATAGTAGTAGTTTGTATAAACATAAGTAAAAAGTAACAATAAAAAAGGACAATAGGACAGTAGGACAGGGACGGTAGGCACGGTGGTGCGCTTATGCACGCCCCTTACAGACCTTTTAGAAACGGGGAGAGGTCGACTGTAGACAGTCTAAGGTTAAAGTTTTTGGGGTTTTGGGAAGAAACCACAGAGTCAGGTAGTGCATTCCAGACATTGATCACTCTATTGCTGAAGTCGTATTTTCTGCAGTCAAGTTTGGAGCGGTTTACATTTAGTTTGAATCTATTATGTGCTCGTGTATTGCTGCAGTTGAAGCTGAAGTAGTCATTAACAGAAAGGACATTTTGGTATATGATTTTATGAACTACATTTATATCAGATTGGAGGAGACATAGTTGTAAATTGTCTAATCCCAGTATTTCAAGTCTGGTGGAATAAGGTATTTTGTTGCGAGGGGAAGAGTGAAGGACTCTTCTTATATAAGTCTAAGAGTGTTCAAACTCTTTGTACCACCTCCTTATAAGAGATTGAGATACAGAAGAAGGAACTACAATGAAGAGGCAGTGGGGTCTCTTTTAGAGAGATTTGAACCATATTATGACATGACAATTTATCACAAAGTTGTCACAGTTATATTTGTGATTTGTATTTTGCAGACTTAACAATAGTTTCTTGACTCTCCTTGTTCACAAGACTATTATTTAAACCTATATTCTGACTGATAGATTTTGTATTGTGTTGTAAAAGCAACAAGCCAAAGAAATCATTCTCAGGAGATGCAAGAAAATTCATGAAAAGGGCACCCCATTAAGTGGGGTGTCATATAAAACCCTTGAGATCAAAAGAAGGCAAATGTACACTCAACAATGTTGTGAAATTGGCATTAGGTCCATTTCAGCTCTATACTGTAGATCTGTATGACTGTGGAGAAGAGTAGATGAACTCCTACTGCAAATTTGAATGATCAGTGTGGTTATATGTTAGGAATTTTATATGGCCGTATTAGCTACTTTGGGTGACTTACATGACAAGGAAAAAATATCAAGAATAATTTTAATAGTGATAAAGTTGCAAGAAAGTTGACTTTAAAAGTTCTGAGAAAATAATTCTTTTGCACTCACTCAAGTAAGGTGGGGCACCAGTGCAAAGTTATTCTGCAAATGGACTACCATGGAGGAAATTGTTGATTATTGATGTTAAATGTGTGCTGGAAAATGTTGCCTTAATGATTTAAGATTGATAGGGTAGATTACATGGCAATCACAGACCTGTCTGTAAATTAAGCTTAAGCCATGTAAGACTTTAAATGCCACTGTGGACCTCTAAAATTGGGTTTAGAAGGCACCTTGCTTCAAACTGGGTTAATATGGGACTCCCAAGACTGGCACCTCACCCACAAAATGAAGCAAGATCACCAAGATCTTTGCCCATCACATGTCTTCTGCATTTCCTTCAGATTAATGGATTAACTATGGTATTCCAGTTAATACCTTCACTTTCCAGCAGTTCAATAGTCAAATGGTCCAGTAGCCCCCTAACAATATTTCTCCCTACCAAATCATTAAGGGATGGAGAGCCCTTAATGCCCTTGTTCCTCCCTGAAGGAAGATATTCTTGCCCTAAAGAGACAAGATATTTTGGGGTTGGGAGGGCATCTCATAGGTTTGATAGTGAACGCAGCTCACATGTGTATGGAGAGGTACCGTTTACCACCACACCTTCAACAGTGATCCACCACTAGTGCTCAGTTCTGTGTACAGTCAATCAAACCAAGAAGCAACCACAGCAAAAAACCTGGAAGGGCCAGGTTATCTTCGAGACCGCCTTCTGCCACACAGCTCCCAGCGACCGGTGAGATCCCACAGAGTTGGTCTCCTCCAGGTCCCGTCAGCTAAACAGTGCCAGCTGGCAGGCCCATGGGGGAGGGCCTTCTCTGTGGCTGCCCCAGCTCTCTGGAACCAGTTACCTCTGGAGATCCAGACTGCCCCCACCCTATTGGCCTTCCGAAAAGCAGTAAAAACCTGGCTTTTCCGGCAGGCCTGGGGCCATTGATCTCGCGATGATAATCGGCGAGATTCGGCCATGAAATGATATGCATGTGTTTTTAATTGTTTTAATGTTAAGATGTTTTTAATGTTTATTCTGTTGTTAAGCCGCCCAGAGTCCTTTGGGAGTTGGGCAGCATATAAATTTAATAAATAATAATAATAATAAATAATATTTGATTCCACAAGGTGGGGCATGGCTCCTTGGCAGAATTCCACATCTATGGCACATAGCAAAAATGCTGGAGAGATAGAAGCTGCTGAATGACTTCTAATCAGCAATTGGTGACTGTAAAATTACTTGTTTATTGGCATATGGCAGTGACTATCTCTCCAGCATCAGATTCACCCCAATCACCAGTAAACTTTATAATGATGTGACATTATCCTGATGGGGAACTCTGTGGGAAAATGGAACACACATTTTTGTTAGGGACGGTAGTAGGTAGGGATCATCCGGTCCTAATACAGATTAAATTATGAGGCATAAATTTACAGCAAGGGGAATATCTATTGAAACCATTCACATTTAAACTAAGGTAGTCCTCGGCTTACAACCTTCCATTTAGTGACCATCCAAAGTTACAATGATAATGAAAAAAGTAATTTATGATTGTTTTTCACATCTACGACTGTTGCCACATCCCCATAGTCATGTGATCAAAATTCAGGCGTTTGGCAACTAGCATGTATTTATGATGGTTTCAGTGCCCCCAGATCATATGATCACCTTTTGTTACCTGATAAGCAAAATCAATGGGGAAGCCATATTCACTTAACAACTGTGTTACTAACTGAACAACTGCAATGATTCACTTAACAACTGTGCCAAGAAAGATTGTATAATGGGGCAAAACCCACTTCACAACTGTCTCGCTTAGCAACAGAAATTTTGGGTTTGATTGTGGTCGTAAGTCAAAGACTACATGTAGACTGTATTTTAATTGTGTTGCTTCCAGTGAATTAATTTATTATCCATTTAGCTAGGCTCCCCATTAGCTAGAAAGAACAGGCTGCTTTTTAACTTCGTATTTTCTTCTTTTAAAAGAAACCTCATCAATGACTCATGGCCACATTTTCAGTTTGTAAAGCATTAATTGTTTTAAGCTGAACAAACTTCTTCCAATAAAACCAAGCTGTTATATCCCATAAGCCAATTTTAAAGGGGGTGGGGGAGTTGGTGTAAAGTAGGGGCTACAATCAATTATGCCCCAAAACCAGGCCTGACAAAGTTCGGACAATGTTACAAGGCAAGCCAAGTAAACACGTATCTCAATATCCATTAGTTCTGCAGAAAGGAACTGCCCTGTCAGCCCTAATTAATATATGTATCCTTTTTAGATATGCTGACCATGAGAAAGAGCTTTTGCTATGTCTACAGTATTGTGTGAGCCGTTGTATTGTTCCTTAAAACAAATGTCAAGGATAAACCACAGTTGGGAAACATCTGTGCTAACATGTCTTATATGCTTAACTGTCTGTTCCCAGTTCCTTCTTTTATTTTAAGATAAGTTTGCCTCATTGTATACCATAAATGGGCATAGGAAATACATACGTAAACCAGGGTATAAGAATCTGGTCTTGTCTAGTGTTCAGGGTTCAGGCCTTTGCATTTGCTTTGAACCTGCGCATATCAATAAACCTTTCCTTCTGTACAAGTGCTTGCTTAGTGTCCTGATTCATTCTACAACAGCTTTGGCACCCCAGATGGGACGTTAAGCGAGGCGCTATTGCGCTGAGGGCTGCCTGATCCCCTTGGACCCTGGGAGGGGCCACTTCTGAACATTCTCCAGGCGCCACGGGGGTTCTACCTCCGGGAGACGGCAGTGACACCTCCAGGGGGCCGACGGTGCTGAAGGCAAGTCCAAGAACCCTTGAGGGAAGGAAAGGGGTCTGAACTGATTCCTGGCCAGGACGAGACATCTCAGGCGAGTATATGTAAATGTGTTTACCTATCTCATTTGAAGATAGAAGAAGGGACCTGATCTCTCCCTTCGGCTCGGGACTGAAGTCCTAACGAAGCCGTGTTAGGTTGTGTGGGAAGGGTCGTTGCCGAGGTTCCGTCCAGTGACCGTGATATTCCGGGGCTGGCGGCCGGTGACTGTGTGCTAGGATGGGAGGTGGTAGCAGCATTCCCAGCACTCCGTTGGAATGCATGATTAAGGGCTTTGATGATTATTTCAACCATGCTCAGTATAGGGTTCCTTATCCAAAAGTATCAAAGGATAGGTTACGTTATTTGTGTGAACAACAATGGCCACATATGGGTGTTGGGTGGCCACCGGAGGGTACCTTTAAAAACCAAGTTATTGATGATCTTACTTCGGTGATAGCAGCTAATGAGGAAAAATACCCTAATCAATTTCCATATATAGATCAGTGGGGAGATGCTGTAAGTGAGAAAGCGGATGATCTGTTGCAATGTCAGGCTGAAATGGTTCGTTTATGTGTGGCTAGACCAAGAGGAAAAAAGCTAAAGGTGCCGGTAGGAAAGACTAAGGATTTGAAGGTGTCAGAAGTTAGAGTCTCTGCCACTCGGAAGAAGGTGTTGGTTCAGGGAGATGAAGAGATTTTACACCCCCCGCCGTATGCGCCGATACCTTTGATCCCTCCTGCACTCCCCCTAGGGCACCCAGGAGCAGCTGGTGGTGTAGCCGATGGGGGAAAGCAGGGAGGGGGTGATGTTGATTCGGCTGTTCGGAGAAAGCAGACAAAGCAAAAACATGGCAATGCAAAACGTGAGGAATGGAGAGAGGAGAGTGCTTTTAGTGAAGAGGAATATGAAGAAGCTAGGGGGGAGAATGTTTCAGGGAGACCAGTAACTAGGGCTGCAGCTAGGGCAGCAGCGGAAGCTGAAAGGGTTGCGGCTGAAAGAGAAGAGGAAGATGTGGCCACCGGACCCAGTTTTGTAGCTCCTTTAAGGCAAATGGATCAACAAGTTGTGAATCCACAGGGAGTGTTAGAGTACAGACCTTGTTTTCAGTATGTCCCCTTCTCAACTACTGATCTTTTGAATTGGAAGCAGCATTACGGACCTTTATCAGCTAAGCCGACTGAAATGGCAGATCTTTTTCAGACAATTATGCAGACGCATAATCCTAATTGGCAGGATATACAACAGTTAATGAATGCTTTGTTGACGCCAGAAGAAAGGGAAAAGTGGAAGGCAGCTGTAAGGGGATGCATAAGAGATAGATTTCCGAATATCCAGGATCTGGGTCAGGAGTTGGCAGAACGGGCTCCTGAGCAGGATCCTGGATGGGACCCTAAGATTCAGCCCCAAATGACAAGGCTGCGTGAATACCAGAATTTGACAGTAGAGGCTTTAAGGAAAGCAGGACGACCACCGGTGAACATGTCGAAACCGGCTCTAATTACCCAAGGGGCAGATGAGAGTCCGGAAAGCTTCCTCCAAAGGTTGATTGAAGCCTATGAATTGTATACGCAGGTTGATCCAAGAGCACCTGATAATGTGAGGATGTTGAATGAAAGATTTATTGCCCAGAGCTATGATGATATTCGTAAGAAATTACAGAAGTTGGAGGGGGCATTAGGGAAGAATACCACGGAGTTGCTGGAAGTAGCAAGAAAAGTTTTTGTGAATAGGGATAAGGTGGAGAAAAAGGAGAGAGATGCCCGTATGCAGAAGAAAACAGAATTGTTAGCAGTAGCATTGCAAGGGAGGACACAGACTTTAGGATTCAATCAATGTGCCCATTGTGGCTCTGAGGGTCATTGGCAGAGGGAATGCCCACGCAGATTAATGAGAGGACGATTTGTGCGGGGCCGGCCCTCTTTTGGTCGAGGTTTTATAGGAAGAGGGGGTCCACCCAGGCATTTAGCTAGGGGATGGAATCCACAATATGCACAGGCTGGAAGGGGGATGCCCAGCTCTGAGAGAGAGTCTGAGGTAGCAGGTATTGGATTGGCTGGCACTGGATGGACGGACTGACGGGGACCTGGCTTGGAACAGACCCCCCCTGAGCCTATGGTTACCCTGAATATTGGGGGTCATAATACTTCGTTTCTGGTTGATACAGGGGCAGGTAGATCGGTGGTGAATAATCTTATTACTGCCCCAGGACCACATCAAATACAAGTACAAGGGGTCTCTGGCCAGGTTATAGGGCGGCAAGTCCTCAAACCTGTAACCTGCATATTCAAAGGGTCAGAAATCCAACATGAATTCCTATATATCCCTGAGTGCCCAATACCCCTTATGGGAAGGGACTTGCTCAGTAAACTTGGGGCCACCATTTCTTTTGATGAGGGTCAACAATCAATTACAGTTAAGCACAAGCCAGATACCATGTGGAGATTAATGGTAGTCAGACCAGTGGAACCTCTTGATGACAAATGGAAGGAATTTGGTGTGCCAGGATTATGGTCAGAGGACAATCCCCCTGGGTATGCAGCACATCACCCCCCCATCATAGTAGAGGTAAAACCTTCAGCCACCCCAGTGCACATTAGACAGCGCCCATGTTCTAGGGAAGCAATTGCTGCCATTTATGAGTGTATTCAGAAATACCTGAAGGCAGGAATATTGGTACCTATACAATCGCCATGGAATACACCTATTTTGCCAATTAAAAAGCCTGATGGTTCATATCGACCAGTTCAAGACCTTAGAGTAGTTAATAACATGACAGTGACAATACATCCAGCAGTGCCCAATCCATACACCCTCCTGAGCTTAATCCCACCACAGGCAAAGTGGTTTTCAGTAATTGACTTAAAAGATGCCTTCTTTACTATTCCAATACATCCAGTGAGCCAACCTTTGTTCGCATTTGAATGGGAAAGTCCAATTACTGGTACAAAAATGCAATATACCTGGACCCGTCTTCCACAAGGTTTTAAAAATTCACCAACATTGTTTGGGACGGCCCTAGGTCGAGATTTATTATACTATGTACCTATACAGCAAGGGGATACTTTGCTGCAATATGTAGATGATGTGTTAGTAACTGGACAGACAGAAGACACTTGTTGGGAGAATACAAAGGCACTGTTTGTATTGTTGTTAGAGTGTGGATATCGTGTCTCTAAAAAGAAGGCACAATTGGTGCAGAAATGTGTGCGATATTTAGGATATGATATTGAACACGGAAGGAGGGCTTTAGGACCTGAGCGGAAAGAGGCAGTCTTAGCCATTGCAGCACCTACTAACAGGAGACAGCTCAGAGGATTTTTAGGCTTGGCTGGCTTTTGTCGCATATGGATTCCCAATTTTGCCTTGATGGCTGCCCCCTTATATGCTTCTACGAAGGGGGGCAATGCAGATCCTTTTGTGTGGACGAAGGAGCAGCAGCATGCATTTGTAGAGATTAAAAAAGCTTTAATACAAGCACCAGCCTTAGCTCTGCCGAATTTAGACAAACCTTTTAATTTGTATGTGGACACAAAATTGAATATGGCTTTAGGGGTTTTGACTCAGCAGCTTGGTAAATGGCAGCAACCTGTTGCCTACCTCTCTAAACAGCTTGATGGGGTAGCTCAAGGCTGGCCACATTGTCTCAAAGCTCTAGCTGCTATTGCTGAATTGTTGCAGGATTGTAACAAGCTTACCTTTTCTTGCCCTGTTAATGTACATACTCCTCATGCTGTCCAAGCTATTTTAGATCAGAAAGGACATTTGTGGATTAGCAGCCAGCGATTGGTGAAATATCAGGCAATGTTGATAGAAAATCCTCACGTTACCTTAACTGTGTCAAATAAACTGAATCCTGCTACCCTTTTACCCATAGATGTGGATTTGCAGCATGATTGTTTGCAAGTACTAGAAAGTGTGTATTCCACTCGACCAGATTTGACAGATATGCCTTTATCGAATGCAGATTATTATTGGTACACAGATGGTTCTAGTTACATTCATAATGGGATGCGAGTAGCTGGATATGCAATTGTGGATGATGATAAAGTCATAGAAAGTGGATCCCTTGGCAAAGGTGTCAGCGCCCAAGTGGCTGAATTATGGGCATTACTTAGGGCCCTGGAAAGGGCTTCTGGGGAGAAGTTGAACGTGTGGACAGACAGTAAATATGCTTTCTTGACATTGCATGCACATGGTGCAGTATATAAAGAACGAGGTTTCAGAGACTCTGCAGGGAAATATATCCAGCATGGACATTTAATTCAACGTTTAATAGATGCAGTTCAGAAACCAAAAAAAGTAGCTGTGATGCATTGCAAAGGACATCAACGTGGAGATGATAGAGTTGTCCTAGGAAATAGGGCTGCCGACTCTGAAGCACGAGCTGCAGCACTTAGATTTGATAAACCATTACCAGATCTTTCTATTCATGTAGCTATGGATTTGGGGGTTATGCCACCAAGTATTAAACCGTCATATTCTCGATCTGAATGTGCAAAGGCAGTGAATGACCTTAAAGCTATAGTAAGAGAGGGGTGGTATATTCTTCCAGACAAGCGAATTTATGTCCCTTATTCAGTGACTTGGCAGTTAGTGCAATCCTCACATACTGCAACACATATGGGGAAGTCGGCACTTGAAACAGCATTAGCTCGTGATTATTATATTGATGGTCTAGCTGGAATTGTTGCTAAGGTAGTCTCACAATGTGTTACCTGTGCTAAAGTGAACCCCAGGCAAGGACCTCTATTGCCCCCTGGAACAATACCTGTCTCATATTATCCAATGGATACTGTGATGGTGGACTTTACGGATATGCCTCGATGTGGATTTTACAATGCAATGTTAGTTATTGTTGATTTATATACTGGATGGCCGGAGGCCTATCCCACAAAAACTAAGAAGGCTCGTGAGGTAACTAGGGTGTTATTGAAAGACCTCATCCCACGTTATGGTTGCCCTTCCTATATTTCATCTGACAATGGTCCTGAATTCGTGCATCATATTAATCAGGCCTTGGCAAAGGCACTTGGGGTACATTGGCGGTTTCATTCAGCATTTCACCCCCAATCCGCGGCCCCATGTGAAAGATTGAACCGCACCCTAAAGGAGAGGATTACCAAAATATGTATAGAAACACACTTGAAATGGCCTGATGCTCTTCCTCTTGCTCTATATGCCATTAGAAGTGCTCCAAAGAGGAAATATAACTTATCACCATATGAACTCATGTTTGGGCGACCTCCTACTTTACTCAGACGACATCTAGCAGGATGGCCCGATTTAGGCCACAAGGGGGGAGTATGGACTATGGAAATGGTACAGGAACTAAACAAACAAGTTGAGAAACTGAAAAACTATGTACTGGAACAATCCCCTCCAAGATTAGTTACTAAATGTCATAGCTTCATGCCAGGGGATCGGGTATGGGTTAAACATTGGAAGAAGGAACAATTAGTGGGGCGGTGGAAGGGGCCCTATGTTGTAATCATGTCATCTCCACTAGCTATCAAGATTGCTGAATCTAAATCGTGGATCCATTGGACACGAGTCAAGAAGGCCGCAGATGAGCAGAGACTTATCCTGCAGAGAACCCATCCTATGAAACTCAGACCAAGAAACTAAGACGATCAGGACTTTCCGCTTTGATGCTTTGCTGCAGGTAACATTATATGTGTTAATCTCCACCACAGACAGAACTTTCTCTAACATAGGAACTTTCTTTTATTACAAGGCCACTCTGCAAAAACCTTACCGGCAATAGGTTTTCTTCGTACAGTGGTGAACATATACCCCTGCTGGGCCACTCCTGGAAGCTGGCTCTTTACGCACGGGTGAAGAAAGGATGAAGATGGACCCTCTTTGGATGACCATAATTGTACTGTTTTTTATAAGCAACAATCATGTGTTGGGAAATAGTGTATGTATTAGCAATTTGGGACAATGGAGTCTCCCAGGTGACAGGCCTCACATCAGCCAATCTTACACTGTGGGACAAGGACAGGAATGTGAAGGCCACCCTCCTCTTACATTACAACCTGAATGTTGGATAGGAATATTACCACATCCCTGTCAATTCCCTCAAGCTTTTGATACAATTGTTAAGGAAACATGCCTTACTAGGCAGTCAGTGAATCCAGAAGTATGTCAATTTGTAGGATACATCTTGCGAAAAGGCATGTGTGCACAAGCCCCATATAGAGGTCTACCACCCCCTGTTAGATTGGATTGTGGTAATCCTTTATTTTGGGGTTGGAAACGTGTAACATATATTAGCCAGTTAAAACCAGGTTGGGAAGGAATTTGTCTTATCCGCTCTATCCCTGAGATGGACTTAGAATTTGGTCATACAATAAAAGAATCAAAACCCAGACGTAAAAAAGGTAAGCGCAGAACTGGTCGTGAAACTAACACCCTACCTTATGCCTCTAACTCTTCTATAACCACTTCCCTGACACGAATAAGGCGCAAACGAATCTTAGGAGAAATTGTCAATCACATACAATGTCAACAATGCATCCATGTTACTATGACAGGGAACATTATTACTCATACTTTGGTGTATCATACCTCAGTTCCTCCCACCTGTACACAATTTGACCTTTTGGATTGTACACTTAATGGGACATCATATAAGCAATGTAATGGTTCCCAAGGAATCCAATGTTATGATCCAAAACAAGCTACGAGAGTAACAAATTACCAAGTTATTCTCCGACACAAAACTTGTGGAAGAAAGGAAGAAATTACTAGACTAGTAACTCCCACTCTAAATCAGCAGGTTACCTTAAAATTTGATGTCTGCGCAATCATAAACAGAGCTTGCTTTCCCAGAGGAGGTTGTGGAGGTTTAGCTTGGGAGCGTACCTATACGTTCAATGATAAATATATGTGTCTAGAAAAAAATGGTCCTCGTAGTGCTGAATGTCAAAATATAGAATTCAATTATTGTCCCTATTGGACTTGTGTTGCTTTTGCAACCTGGATAAAAGGACCTACAGGACCCCATCAAATAGCCTTAACAAAAGGAACCACTAATACTAACTGTAACAAAGGAGAATGTAATCCTGTTTTGCTATCCCTCACCCCGAAAAGCACTTTTCAGCCCATGGTTATGGGACTTCAAATAGACGGGAAGGGAACAGATCCCGGGACGCTGCTAGAATTAGAAGTCACCACCAAAACTACCTCCATAGGACGTAAGAAAAGTCTGTTTTGGTCCTATTATCAAGAGATAGAAAAACTTAACATTCAGGAATTACCCTCAAAGGTGGTAAATACCTTTGTGGAGCTAGCTGGAAATGTAGCAAACATTTTAAACGTAAGCAGTTGCTTTGTATGTGGAGGAACCAATATGGGAGAAAAATGGCCTTGGGAAGCCCAGGAGCTGAACTATACTACAGTGCTTGAAATGGAGAAAGTAGGTAACCTTACTGCTACACTAGGTAAAGATGGGAATTGGGCTTTAACTTCCAATTTAGTTGGGTCGGTATGCTATACCCGGAACCATACCACTGGATGCCAACAGGTAGGAGCTCTCAGATGTCTATCCACCTGGAATAATGGTCAATGGTGGTCAGGTAAGGGTCAAATACCACCCTGGGAAGCAAAAGCCCTGGAATCCGTAAACTTATTAAAACATTATATTTTGGATCCTCAGAATTATTCCAAGAAATGGTTAGCTCCAGATGGTATGTATTGGATTTGTGGTAAATATGCATATAGCCAATTACCTTCTAATTGGTGTGGTTCCTGTGTTTTGGGTCTTATCAGACCTGGCTTTTTCCTTTTGCCCCTTCGCCATCGACAGATATTGGGTATCCCTGTATATGATGAAGTGGGAAACATTCGTACTGAAAGGGCCATAGATACTTCCATAATTGACAACCTAAAAATAGGTACCTGGAAAGATGATGAATGGCCCCCAGAGAGAATTATTCAAGTCTATGGTCCCGCTACTTGGGCCGAAGATGGTACCTATGGTTATAGAACCCCTATATATATGCTGAATCGTCTAATTAGATTGCAGGCTGTTATTGAAATAATTACTAATGAAACGGTGTTAGGCTTAACAAAATTAGCTGTGAAGGGAGTTAAATCCCGCACGTATATCATGCAAAATCGCTTAGCTTTAGATTATCTATTAGCCAAAGAAGGAGGTGTATGTGGAAAATTTAATCTTTCTAACTGTTGTGTTGAAATAGATGACAGTGGACATGTTATCCAAGAAATTACTAATAAAATGGTTAAAATTGCTCATGTTCCAGTTCAAACCTGGAAAGGCCTGAATTTGAAAGATATTTTTGGCCAGTGGTTTCCTAAGCTCCCTGGCCTACAAGCAATTGTAGCCTTGATAGGACTTATAGCTGCTGGTTGTATTATTCTTCCCTGTGTTTTGCCAATATTAGTCAAAGCTATTACTAACAGTTTATCTCTCTTAGCCGAACGAAAGGCAACTGCCCAGGTAATGGCTATGTGGGAATATGAAGGCTTACGCCAATCACCTCATCAGGAACCTGAGTATGTAACTCTTCTGTCTAGTGATTCAGAGTTACAAAGGGGGGACTAAAGTAGGGGCTACAATCAATTATGCCCCAAAACCAGGCCTGACAAAGTTCGGACAATGTTACAAGGCAAGCCAAGTAAACACGTATCTCAATATCCATTAGTTCTGCAGAAAGGAACTGCCCTGTCAGCCCTAATTAATATATGTATCCTTTTTAGATATGCTGACCATGAGAAAGAGCTTTTGCTATGTCTACAGTATTGTGTGAGCCGTTGTATTGTTCCTTAAAACAAATGTCAAGGATAAACCACAGTTGGGAAACATCTGTGCTAACATGTCTTATATGCTTAACTGTCTGTTCCCAGTTCCTTCTTTTATTTTAAGATAAGTTTGCCTCATTGTATACCATAAATGGGCATAGGAAATACATACGTAAACCAGGGTATAAGAATCTGGTCTTGTCTAGTGTTCAGGGTTCAGGCCTTTGCATTTGCTTTGAACCTGCGCATATCAATAAACCTTTCCTTCTGTACAAGTGCTTGCTTAGTGTCCTGATTCATTCTACAACAGGTGAGTTATCTCAGTAAGTTCAAATTACCTTCAATTCTATAAGGATCTGAGTTACTATTATTTAACTGCTAACAGTTTGCAGACTCTTATTGTAAGTGGCATTAATTTTACCTGCATTATGTGATTTTTCAGGATAGTGTCACTGTCAACATAGCCTAAACTTCACCAAGTGTACATAGCAAAGGTTTAAAATTCCAGTAAGAGACCTAGTTGCTTTGGAACCATACATAACACCAAATATTATCTTAAGTAATCCTAATCAAATTAATCTTCAATTCACCCTTTACTCCATTCAACCTATGACTTCATTGTGAGTTGCCCGAACCATGACCCCAATTTCAATTTCTTCCCATTAGAACTATTGAAGTCAATTTATTAGAACTGAGAGTTTACTTGAAAATTGCTCCTGTATGATGCATGAAGTGATAACTCATTTTCATTATAACCTTATATGTCAAACATTTTGTTTAATAGTGATATTCCTGACTCAATTGTATAATGAGGCATTACGCATACATACACTGCATTACCACTTTATATGAACAATTAGAAATATCATGAAAAAAGCAGGAATGAAATTTTAGACTGCTCATTTGTTCTTGTTCTCCCTGGAGGATGAGGTGGAATTGTAGTTTCCTTAGGTTTGCTTATTGTGATCAAACCATTTGGATACTGCCACTTTAGGGGAAACTACTGTTGGTGTTAACTGCTTAATTGTTTAATGGGCTTTTTGTTTCTTAGTTTTATTAGAACATAGAATAATAGAGTTGGAAGGGACCTTGGAGGTCTTCTAATTCAACCCCCTGCTCGAGCAAGGGACCCTATACCATTTTAGACAAAAGGTTGTCCAGTCTCTTTTTGAAAGCCTCCAGTGATGGGGCACCCACAACTTCTGAAGGCAAGCTGTTCCATTGGTTGATTGGTCTTACCATTAGGAAATTTACCCTTAGTTCTAGGTTGCTTCTCTCCTTGGTTAGTTTCCAACCATTGTTTCTTTGTCTTGCCTTTTGGTGCTTTGGAAAATAGGTTGCCCCCCTCATATTTGTAGGAGCCCCTCAAATATTGGAACAATGCTATCATGTCACCCCTTCTTTTCATTAGACTAAACATACCCCAATTCCTCTAACCGTTCTTCATATGTTTTAGCCTTCAGCTAAATACTGTTCTATGAGATTATTATTCCGTGAAGTCTTGTGAGTGTTGCATTTTCTCTTTATTTTTATTATTAGGCACCTCTTTGAATTTGTTAAGGTTCAAATTATCTTAGAATTAAAAACAAAACAAAACAAATGAAGAATGAGGAAAATAGCAACAAAACCAAAAGTCCTTTGGAAGATTTTTGGTTTTGTTCCTAGAAGAATGGGGTCCTTGGTGCCCTCTGAAATTGGCTGTCTTTTTGCAGATGTTTCACTACCAAACTTCCAAACTAGGCAACATCATCAATGCTACAATTTGAATTTAATTTGAATTGGTTCTTTGGTTGGTTTTCTTTGATTGTTGGAAGCTGTCCAGAGTGGTAATGGTCGAGTTTGAAATTCTATAAACAAATAAATATATAAAGCCACTAATCATTCCTTCCAAATTGCTGAATATTTATTAAATGTATATGCCACTCACCTTGCCTAGATATGACTCTAGGCAGCTTGCCATCAAATGGCAGCTTGCCATCAAAAGCAACATGATAAGACATTAAACATTGAAATAATAAATATTAACATTAAAATTTACTTAGAAATTAATAAAGATGACAAGGAAGGGACAAGGACATACACACAAGGGGGTGTGTGTGTCTTATCTCAGTCCATTAACCACCTCCAGTATGAGAAGTCCCCATCGGGGCCCCAAGTCAATTGATGGAGCCAGGTTTTCAGGCCCTCTTGGAAAGCCAAAATATTGAAATGAATTCATGCGTACATGCTTTTTCTCACCAGTATTCTGAATAAATCATGACTTCAAGAAATTAATATAATTTATGGAATTAAAAAATATTTATAGTACATATTATTGGGTTCTGAAAACTAGTACTTTTTGACCATTGACTTAAATTCAATTTTATTTTGCTAAAGTCTGAGGGGGCAAAAATGGAGTACTGTTCAGGCATGAATGCATTTATTTTCTAGAGAATTCCTCCAATCCTAGCAATAAATATTTGCATTAAAAATGTAAGACATTTACGGGTTCTTCAAGAAGTTATCTTAGCCAATAGGTTCCTCTCCTGAACTGAACCTCCCACTGCACAGCTTCTTTAAGCAATTTGGACACACTATGTTTTTGGCACTTGCGGAACTACCTCAAGTTTAAAAATTACCTGGCAAACCACATTTATATCCAAAATTGTAGCACAGGGAAGTGTAGCACAGGGAATTAAAAATAAAAGACCCCAAAAAAGGGGGGGAGCAAAAAGATTTGGTCTCTTTTCTAAATGCAAAGTATAGCTGTGGCATGGGTGAGTACCTTCTGCAAACCCAAAATAAAACACAGACCAAGACTAAACAATGATAGGAAGAAATGCAAAATTTGTCACTTGTATTTTATATACTGTATAGACAATATTTTTGAGGGGTTAAGGATTATTATAATTATAATTATAATTATAATTATTATTATTATTATTATTATTATTGTTGTTGTTGTTGTTGTTGTTGTTGTTGTTGTTGTTAGTTTATAATATAAATTACAAAAATATGAAAACAAATAGTAGGAAAAATAGGGGAGGGAAAGGGAAGAGTGCAGAAAAGAAGGGAGTCAGAAGTTGACTTCTGACTCCCTTTGATGCAGTATAATAAAATTGTAACAACTTCAACTTTTTACTTTTTCATAATAGTATAAACTAGCCATTTCTATATCAACAAATCTATCTAATCACTAAAATCCAAAATCAAAGTTTCACTTTTTTTTCACCTCAAGCACAAAGTCCAGAAGTGGTTTCCAAGTAGAAACAAAAGTAATTGTCACGGTGTGATTATTACCTGTTACATATATATGCAGGGAGATGCATCCCTATTCAATATAATGGTTTATTCCTGAGCACGTGATTAATATGTTCTTGTATGCATGTGTGCATTCCTTTCTCCGCTCTGCCCTTCTTCCTCTGTTTTCCATTGAGAGAAGACGCACTTTTATATTAGAGATGTAAACAAATGAGGATTTATTGTTTTTGTACCGAAATAAATATTTTTACTTAGACTTTAAACTGCGGTTTCTTTTCTAATGTCTGGTGTCCGGGAAAAGATCCAGCATCTCCTCTGTGAGATTAATTATCACCTCTGTCAGTAATTGTGCTTTTTTCTTTTATGAAAGCAGTTAATTTACTGCTTTCATACTAACTCAATCAGCTTTTGTTGTCCTTCTGCCATTGTGGGGATCAAAGTGTCCTTCCATTTTTGTGCATAAAGTAATTTTGCTGCCATCAACATATATAACATCAAAGTTCCACTTTTTCCAAGTCTTTTTCCAATAAGCTCAAAATAAAAGTTTCTGGTTTTACCTTTATGTTCACTTTAATAATCTTCTGTAATAGAATATGAATTCTACTCCGATATTTCTTTGCTTTATCACATGTCCACCAAATTAAGGTTAACTATTGATCTTACAAGTGCTTTCTCCCCAGCTGAGAAAATGCTTTCTCCATGATGAACCAATTAAGATTCTAGCCTTCCCTTTGTGACATGCTAAGGTCTTTGATCTTTTAACTCTCCATATTTCTCTTTTTCCTCTCTCCCTTGCAGACGCTTCAAAAGCCCCTCCCAAGCCAATAAAATTAATTTAGATCTTATCAGCATTCTACTGTTTAAGTTTTTCAATTATCCCTTTTTAATTTTTTTTTGAAATGAATCAAATTCATCCAAGAACTTAGTATATGTAATATTACTCAAAACAGCAAGTTAAAATAAAGATATTTTAGTGGGGAGTGGAATTCAAAAAAAAAAAAACCTGCTTTCCCTCTATAATGAAGCTGTTTATTATGTTCATGGTTTTTTAGAGACAATGCTTTAGAAAAGTAAAGAAGAGATTAATTTCAGAGTTGAAAGGAGTGATAAAGATAGATAAGAATTTGAACATTACAGTGACAACAAAGATGAGAATGTAATCATAAATGGTAAAGTCAAATTTTCCTTGAACTGAGCAATAAACTTTATGCCTTCACATAACCTTTTGGCAGCTACACAGAAGTGATTCAGCACTGTCTTTTAGATTTTTTTAAAAAAAACTTGTCATGTTGGCTTCAATCTGGAATGTTCTGGTGGATTCCATCCAAATGCTAAGCAGATCAAATACAAATCATTTCATCCCTGTTCATTCATGTAATCATTCATATATACATCACATACTTTGTGCATGAATCCAAATGAAAGATGAAGCAGGATAGAGAAGATATGATGGTGTACAAATTGTCCCATACTTGCAGATGAAGTCTTCTTTTCTTGAATTGGTCAACCACCAAGACATTATAGGTGAGCTATCATCTATCTATCTATCTATCTATCTATCTATCTATCTATCTATCTATCTATCTATCTATCTATCTATCTATCTATCTATCTGTCTATCTAATCAATCTATCTAATCTATCTATCTATCTATCTATCTATCTATCTATCATCTATCTATCATCTATCTATCTATCTATCTATCTATCTATCTATCTATCATCTATCATCTATCATCTATCTATCTATCTATCTATCTATCTATCTATCTATCTATCTATCTATCTATCTATCTATCTATCTATCTATCTATCTATCTATCTAATCTATCTATCTATCTATCTATCTATCTATCTATCTATCTATCTATCTATCTATCTATCTATCTATCTATCTATCTATCATCTATCATCTATCATCTATCATCTATCTATCTATCTATCTATCTATCTATCTATCTATCTATCTATCTATCTATCTATCTATCTATCTATCTATCATCTATCATCTATCTATCTATCTATCTATCTATCTATCTATCTATCTATCTATCTATCTATCTATCTATCTATCTATCTATCTATCTATCTATCTATCTATCATCTATCATCTATCATCTATCATCTATCATCTATCATCTATCTATCTATCTGTTTTATGTTCTCTCTTAGGCTGGCCAATTATCAAATGTGGGTGCTTAATGGTTTTGAGTGGTTTTCACAGTTGGAAAGAGCTGTTTGGTTCTTATAGATTGCACAGCTAGGAAAGTGCCATGTTCTGTCCTCAATAATTATCTAGGTCCCTGCAGAAAATATCATTATGAATACTGCACCAGCTTTTGTTTTTTCCTGTCTTTTCATTGCATAACATTCTGAGATAGCTTTTTGCTTACCTCATAACTGTTCTTATTTTTGCCCATTCTATAGGGTTATATTTATCACAAAGATATCACTTAAGCTCAGTGGAGGGTTCTCAAAATTTTTACTACCACTCTGTGGGCGTGGCTTATTTTGTGGGTGTGGCTTGCCGGCCATGTGACCGGGTGGGAGTGGCTTGCCGGCCATGTGACCGGGTAGGAGTGGCTTGCCGGCCATGTGACCGGGTGGGAGTGGCTTTGCAGTCATGTGACTGGGTGGGGGTTGCTTGGTGATCATGTGACTGGGGGGTCATGTGACTGGGTGGGCATGGCCAACTTGTCGTCACTCACGTCAAGGGTTAGGGTTAGGGTGCCTGGCCTCTCCTCGCCTCAAAGGCCTCAATGAGATACAATTTCCCTATCTATTTACTACTACTGAACATCCAAAATATACTATTTAATCCTATGTAATGTGTACATACATATTACACACAAGCACACAAAAATATACATTATCTACTATATATACTGTATGTGTATGTACACACACACACACACACACACACACACCTCTCTTCTAAAACTATACACATTCAACCTTACCTACTGCATTTGGAAAAACGCACCCAGAGTCCACTTTAACTTTTTAAAAATCAAGGAAATTTCTTTCAAAGTTTAGCTACACTTTGATTTATGAAGGATCTGGATATTTTTGTTGCATTTTCTGTACCATTTCTTGGAATTCTTTTATTTAAAAATCCAGATTTTCATCAAATGTTTATCTCTGTGGAAAACTGTAACTTATGCTACACAATGTTGATAGATTCTTGGAGAGGAGGTATCACCCTCCCATTCTCTACGGATGGTATGGATATGACAGGATTTTAGAGAACCTTCCTGCTAGCAAATGTGCTGCTTTTTGCAGTGAGAGCAGAGATCATAATGAAGTATCAGAAAACAAGTTAGTATTTCTCTCCCCTGCAGATCTCTGGGAGTTGAAGTCCACAAGTCTTAAAGCTGCCAAAGTTGGAGACCCCTGCTCCAAACGAAGCAAGAAGGGGAGAGGAGCCCCCCCCCAGGTTTATCCAGGAGAGGGGGAGAGAATCGCAAGGCTGAGCTGGACTCCAATTCAGGGAAGGCAGAACGGGTGATGATGGGAACTGCGCACTCTCCCCGCAAGGCAAGTGGAGCCCGGAGGCGCCCGGGGACCCCTCTTCGCCTGCAGGCGTTCCCCCCGCCCTCCAAGCCCCTCGCCTGCGGCCAGCACCACCCCGGCCAGGTGGGCCAGCAGCTGCGGCAGCCACGGGAGCCCCAGCGGCACAGGCAGAACTCCTGCCGGATCGCTCGTTCGCTCTGGACTGCTGGGGCAGGAAAGCTCCAGAGTTGGGGCCTCCCTTCCCTTCCCCCTTTCCTAAATTTTCTTTCCTTTCCTTCCCTGCCGCCGGGGTAGTTCCATATCCCCAGTCCCATCCCCCCCACACCTCCCACGCCAGAAAAGCACAAGCGGCAGCAAGATAAGCGAGCGTCTCTGGCTTCCTCTCCACCCCCAGCCCTTCGCCCCAGCACCTACAGCGTCTTTGGAAGAATATGGCTTCGTCTGGAGCTGCTCCCCTGCTGTTTATCCCTGCTGCCCCTGGGTGCGAGGGACCAGGGCGGGCGAGAGGCAGCTGTATGTTCGGGCAGGGTGAGGGGGAGAATGGCTCATCTGGAGCTGCTCCCCTGCAGCTGAGGCCGTGGCTTGTCCCTGCTGCCCCCGGGTATGAGAGAGCTGCTCCAGATGAGCCATTCCCCCTCATTCCTGGCCTCTTTAAATCAAGAGCACCCTGGATGATTTAAAGACACTGCGACTGCTGCTTTTGGAAGCGCAAAGCCGCCAGGGAACCTGCGCCCCCCGAGCACCAGCGTGGAAGGGACCCAGGGGTGAAATCCTCCCGGTTCGCCCGGGCCAGTCCTTCGGCGTATAGCCGATGGAACTGGCGGCGGTCGCGGCGCAGAGCTTCTCCCGCCCACTTTCCCCGCCCGGCTGAACACAATCACCGCTTTCCCGGCCCGGCTGAACACAATCATTCGGGTTATTTTTCCCTCTGTGCATGCGCGCGCATGCACAGAGGGAAAAATAATTCGAATGGCGGCGTTCAGCCAGGCCGGGAAAGCGGGCGGGAGAAACTTCGCGCCGTGACTGCCGCCAGTTCCATCGGCTATACGCCGAAGGACTGGCCCGGGCGAACCGGGAGGATTTCACCCCTGAAGGGACCCCTTCCAAAGCCCGCGTCCTCCTCCTCATGCAAAGCGACCTGGCTTGCCGGCTCCTCCTCCTGCTGCTGCCGCTGCCAAGAGAGGCGGCGCCCGGGCCAGTCACAACGCTTTTTGCCCTCTTTTCAGGCCAAAAAGCTGCCTAAATTTCAGGTTGGGGCATAGATGGATCGGAAAGGGGCGGTTGCGGTGCTTTATAAACTGGCCGCTGGCTGGCAGCAGAAAACAGTCCCAGCTTCTATCTTCGAAGGGCGCGTCCATGCCGTCTGCCCCCCATGACTTAGAGTTTGCCCGCCGGTGCGAAATCCCACGGGGGAGGTTTGCGGAGGGCGTGGAACCGCTCACATGGGATGGCAGGTCGGGAGTCCTTAGCTGGACGGCGGAGAGAAGCTAGCCAGCCAGAAGGGAGAGAAATAAAACCTTCTACCGGAGTCTTGGCCCCTACTCAAGGCGGAGCGGCAAGGAGAGGCGGGGGGTGGGGGTGGGCTGCAGCAAGCTCCAGGGATGGGGTGGGGGTGCCCTAGCACGACCGCGACTTACCTGTAGGCAGGAGAAGGCAGCTCAGTTGCGGCGCAGGGCAGGCACCACGTGGGAACTGGGAAGGCAGCTTAGGCGGTGAGGAGTGAGTGAGCGGAAACAAGATGTAGGCACATGCGCAGTGCCGGAAATTCGGCTTCTGCGCAGGCACAGAAGAAAAACCCCCGAAAAATTCAAAAAATATTCAAAACAAAAAACATGGCGGTGCCCAGGCACCGGCAACCGACTGCACCGGGCCTGTGACGTCACCAGTGGGCCGCTACCGGTGCGGTAGAGTGGACCGCACCGGTAGGAACCCACTACTGCTTAAGCTCACTTATTTCTCATTGCTTCCTCTGGCTGGTTTACAAATTGGTCAATACTTGTTCAAGTAGCTGATGTTTGTCCCAGTGGACCTGGACTTGGAATGAATGATGGTATTCCAGGTCATTACTTTCCCATCTCTACTTTCTGGTTTTGTCTATCATGCTAATTTTTATGTTCTTTCAGGCTTGCCCAGCTTTTTGTGAGGACAATTTTTTCCCACTCATCCCTTTATTTGCACACTAAAATGTGTATCAGTTCAGGCCTCTTACTATTAAATATAGCAGATCTATAGTTACACAAAGGGAGCAGGATGGCTCAACAGTTAAAGACAAGCTGAGCTTGTCAGTTGGAAAACTGACAGCTGGGTTTGAGACCTGAGCACTGCACAATGGGGTGAGCTCCCATTCCTTGCCTCAGCTCCTGCCCACCTGGCAGTTCAAAAACATGCAAATGTGAGTAGATAAATAGGTGGGAAGGTAACAGCATTCTGTGCACTTTTGGTGTATAGCCATGCTGGCTACATGACCAGGGAAAATGTCTTCAGACAACGCTGGCTCCCTCGGTCAAGAAACGGAAATGAACAGTACCCCCTAAAGTCAGACACAACTTTGTAGAGAAACCTTTACCTTTTAATAGTTACACAGTCTGTTCCCAACTTCACAACCTCAGAGAAAATGCATATTGTAGGTTAAATATAAAATTTTAAAAAGAACAGAGAATGATGAAGAATGTTAGTTTTAACAACCTGATCCAAAATATATCTCTTCCCAAGAGTCACAGCTCATTGTCAGTCAAGTTCTATTATTTATTTATTTATTTATTTATTTATTTATTTATTTATTTATTTATTTATTTATTTATTTATTTATTTATTTATTTATTTATTTATTTATTTATTTATTTATTTATTTATTTATTTATTTATTTATTTATTTATTTATGAGACTTATATACCGTCTCATAGTGCAAGCACTCTCTAAGCGGTTTACACCAGTAAGCAACATATATTTATATTGCCCCCAACAATCTGGGTCCTGATTGAAGGTTGTATTTTCTGCAGTCGAGTTTGGAGCAGTTTACATTAAGTTTGAATCTATTATGTGCTCATGTATTGTTGTGGTTGAAGCTGAAGTAATCATTGACAGGAAGGACTTTTTGATATATGATTTTATTAACTACTTTTAGATCAGATCGGAGGCGACGTAGTTGTAAATTGTCTAATCCCAATATTTCAAGTCTGGTGGAATAAGATATTTTTTTGCGAGCAGAGGAGTGGAGGACTCTTCTTGTGAAATATTTCTGGACTCTCTCAATTGTATTAATGTCTGATATGCAGTGCAGGTTCCAGACAGGTGAGCTGTATTCCAGAATTGGTCTAAGAAATGTTTTGTATGCTCTGGTTAGCAGTGTAATATTGCCAGAGAAGAAGCTACGCTAGATTAGATTAAGAACTTTTAGAGCCTTTTTGGCAATGTTGTTACAGTGGGCTCTAGCACTTAGGTCGTTGGATATGAGTACTCCAAGGTCTTTGACAGAGTGAGGGTCGTCTACAAGTTCGTTTCCTCCAAGTTTGTATTTTTTATTCTGATTCCTTTTGCCAATGTGTAGGACAGAGCATTTGTTGGTTGAGATTTGAAGTTGCCAGTTGTTTGACCATTCTGCTACATGGTCGAGGTCTTTTTGAAGGGTAGTAGCATTGTTGGTGGTGTTAAATAGTTTAACATCATCAGCAAAGAGAACGTAGTTGCTTATAATATGATCACAAAGATCGTTTATGTAAAATATGAAGAGTGTTGGTCCTAGAAAACTGCCTTGAGGGACACCACTGTTGACAGGAGCATGATTTGATAGGGCACTCCCTATTTTAACCACTTGTTGTCTGTTAGATAGGAATGCAGTTATCCAATCATGTAGGATGCCATAGGATTTTAGCTTCAGAAGTAGTTTGTCGTGTACTACTGAATCAAAGGCTTTACAAAAGTCTATGTAAATTGTGTCTACTGTTTTACCCTGATCAAGTTGAGTGGTCCATATGTTTTTTATTATTACCTATATTTTACAATTACCTATCAATGTAATGCGAGGATAATCTTTTGTTGCTCAGTCATCTAATGCTGCCCTCCAAATTTACAAAATCTTGCATATATATTTTTATTAGTTTATCAAAATATAAAATACAGAAATTTTAAAAAAATGGGAAAAGGGGAAAATAAGGGAGGAAAGGGAGAAGAGGAAAAAATGTACGGTGAAGGAAAGAAGAAAAGGAAAAACATCGACTTCCAATTCTTTTTGGCACTATAGACTAAGGTCACAATATACAATCTCAACTTTTTACTTTTACATAATAACACATACTAGCCATTTCTATAACAGCAACCCATATAATCAGCAAAACCCAAAATCAAAGTTTCATTTTTTTCTACTTCAAGCCCAAAGTCCAAATATGGTTTCCATGTAGAAACAAAATTAATTGTATTCTTTTCTTTACTCAAAGCAGTCGATTTAGCCATCTTTGCTAACTCCATCAACTTTTGCAGTCATCGTCCACTGTGGGAATCAAAGCATCCTTCCATTTTTGTGTGTACAGTATTCTTTCTGCTGTCAGCATGTATAACATCAAAGTTCCATTTTTTCCAAGTTCTTTATCCATTAAGTCCAAATGAAAAGTCTCTGCTTTTATCTTTATGTTCACTTTAAGAATCTTCTGTGTTAAGATATGAGTCCTACCCAGTGGTGGGTTGCTACCGGTTCACCCCAGTTCGAGCGAACCTGTAGCGGCAGCATTGGGAGGCTCCGCCCACCCACCCAGACATCATCACAGATGATCTGCGTATGCACAGAAAGTTCTGCACATGTGCAGAAGCGCCCCACATGTGCAAAGCGCAAGCGTACACGTGCATGTTTACAGTTCTGAACTGGTAGCGAAGGTAAGTGAAACCCACTACTGATCCTACCCCACTATTTCTTTGCTTTATCACATGTTCGCCAAAAATGGTAAAAAGTTCCTTCTTTACATTTACATTTTCACACATTTACCAAATCTCATTAAATTATCAAGTCTTCCACAAATTCAATGATCTTGTCCTACGATCTTGGGTTACTAGGTTGAAATCCCCCAGAAGATAACTTGCAACATTCTGCCTGTGTCCCTTGCTTTGGAAGACATCACTCTGCAAAGCTGAGTGCTGCTATGGGTGAAATATTTTCCTGTCTCATGCCCCACCCCCAAAAAAGTATTAAAAGCAGAGCTAAGGGCAGACTCCAAACACTTAAGTACAATTGTCCAAATGACTGGGATACTACTGACACTTTACTTCATGCCACCACCTTGTAAATCTACCGTCACATTTATCCCCACAAATTCCACAGACAAATTTAATGCCCTTGCCTCACTCATCTGTCTTTCTGAATTAATCTACCATTTTATACATCTTGGAAGGAACACCATCTTTTTATTTTATTATTTTGCCTGCTGGTACGTTTCCCAAAAGTCCAAGATAGATGTTAATTGATTTGATACAGCATTAGAAAGACCTTGTTTAAAGATGCAAGGTTGTTTTTTTTTTTAAGGTTAATGAGTGGAAATATTAACTTTAGAGTATGTTTTTTATCTCAAATAAGAAACAACTATCGGGGTAGAACCGCAATTTTTGCTTGAGTATTATAAAGATTTCCTACTAAGCATAGCATGAAAATGATGAATATAATTTGGAGGTGATGGATGGAATACAATATGTTTTTCCATGGGTACAAAATAAGAATACATTGCCAATCCCAACTACCAAAAAAAGCCATGTTTCATTGTAAAGATAAACTGGGACTGAGTTTAAAGCAGGAGAACCATCTCATCAGTCAAAGGAAGATTTCAGGCATACCATTTTAGCAATGTTCTGCCATAGCAAAACCTGTGGATTTCTTCCTTAATAACATTTTGCATAGTCATTTTCATTTACATTTTAGTTGAGCCAAAGGTCAGCCAAGAGGATTAATCTTAGTTTTTGCATTTGCTACTTCCTTCCATGTCTGTGGAAATAAACCGTGCCTTCTAAACTGAAATGATGATAAATTAAGAGCCGAGGTGGCGCAGTGGTTAAATGCAGCACTGCAGGCTACTGCTAGTTCAGCAGTTCAGCTGTTCAAATCTCACCGGCTCAAGGTTGACTCAGCCTTCCATCCTTCTGAGGTCGGTAAAATGAGGACCCAGATTGTTGGGGGCAATATGCTGACTCTGTAAACCGCTTAGAGAGGGCTGTAAAGCACTATGAAGCGGTATATAAGTCTAAGTGCTAGTGCTATAAATATTTCTGTGAATTCAGGTTCATCTTTGTATGAACAGTTTTCAAGTTACAGAGTGGATGACGCTCACTGATACAGTGACTTACCTAATCTCTGAGTTTAGCCATTCAGCTTCCTGATGCAGGGACTGTCAACTGCAATATGTCATTCTTGCTTTAAAAAAAAAGTGCAAACTTGATCCAAAACTTTTTAAAGCAGCCATGTGATCTGCTCTTGGGTTTTGCCATAAAGAAGCTTTCTTGGTGGTCTGGAAAGTTTCATGGCAATTCCTTCTGAATTTCACCACAGCTTGGTGGTACGTCGGGGACCAAATTATCAGTGGGCATTTCCAGTTTCAGAATCTGTTATGGACCAAAGTCGAGTCTGAAAAATTGATGAGGGCAGCATATCTCAGCATCTGCTTATTTCTTTGGTGCACCATATGCCCCATAAGTAATAATTGAAAACAGTCCGTATCTGGGACGGTAGCCCATTTATGAATCCTAAAAGAGCAAAAGGAGTGGGTGGATTCATATACCAGAAAACCAGCACCCCTTTCTTCGTTTTCAATTAAATTCAGAGCCAGGCTTCTCCAGAGTCTGGTTGTAAATAATGAATCTTTTAAATTGCTTCAAATGTAACACTTGTTTGAATTCATTATCCCCCTCTGGATTCAGGGAGAGAGTGAGCTTTAAACCAAATGTTCTACAGAAAGCAATGGATCTTGATTTCGCTTGAATTTGGCTGGGCCGTATCTTAAGTTTTTAAAAACATTGTTTTTCATTTATCTCATTTAAAAGGTGCATATGGATGCCCATCTCGAGGAATACAACTCTGGGTGGTTAACAGCTGCGATAAAAACATAAACAATGAAACCAATATTTTATTTTATTTTTTCCCCCTCAAATTTTTTTTTATTTTAAATAAAATAAAATAAATAAAATAAAATAAAAAATAAAAAAAATATAAAATATATAAAAAAAGAAACCAATATTTTAAAAAGAAAGAAAGGAAACAAAATCAAGAAAAGCCAGGTACCAGTGTGGTAACTACAGGCATTAATCTCCCCAGGCTTCAACTTGTCCCAGTACCACAGAAAAACAGAGCTCTTCGCCAATTTATAGAAGGTCAAGAGAGTGGGGGCCTGCTGGATACCAGGGAAAAGGGTGTTCCCCAGCACAGGTCTGCTATGGAAAAGGCACGTTATTTGTTCCCACTAGAGGGCAATATTTAATGGAAGGACCTGAAATGTGTCCTGTGGCACTGATGATGCTACCTAGTTTGGTTATGAAATGTCTGCAAAACAACAACCAAGCTCAGAGAACACCAAGGACTCCCCTGAAATGTGTTCCCTCCATCTAATCAAGCGGAATAGGAAGATACCCCTGGGGAGAGGCAGTCCTGTAAAATAACCCGGTCTGATGCCATGTAGATCTTTAAAGGTAACATCCAGCACCAGATAGAAATTGGGAGCCAGGGCAGCTCACACAGCAGTGGTGTGACATGGGGAAACCAAGAGCCACCCCATACTTCACAAGTAGCTGAATTTTGGACCACTTGTAATTTCCAAGTAGTCTTTAAGGGAGCCCCATGTAGAGAGCATTGCAATGATCTATCAGGAAATGACCAAGGTACGGATTCTCCCAAACAAGGCCTCCCAGTCCAGGAATGAGGGCAATTGGTGCATAAAAAGTAACTGTGCATTGATGACTTGTCTTGGTGTCCACCATCTCTTAATTAATATCAGCCAAACTGATATTTTGAACTATGAACATCTTGTTTCTTTCTTCTTGTTCTGTCTTCTGTCTTAAACGACTCCCTCTGATTAAACAGAACTGTTGCAGAATTCTATTGAAAGCCATCAGATTTTGTGAGAGCTGGAAGTACCATAAAAGTACCATAAAAAACAGAGACCAGGTAGGCCAGTTACAATAATAATGCCCAGATGTCAGCCATCTGTCCCTCTAAGAAAGGATCTTCTTGCTATCTATTAAGGGGCAAAAAGAAGCACAAAGAAAGGACTGCGGTATTACTGACTGAAGACTTTTTTTGCTCTATTTTCTAATGTCCATAATAATAAACTAGCTTATCAAAGAGCTGTGTCCTTGAATATTTGTTTGCTAGCTTTTGAGTTCAAGTAATGGTCTGGATGAAGCCTAACAGATTTTCTGTTAACCATGACCATTTTTTTCCATTGGGTTTGCTCCAGACCAACTTTGGCTGGGTTGTAGCGTTGATGTAAAACAGCCAGGAGTCTTTATTTTCTGAAATAAAGATGTCATCCTCATCTCATTTCCAAGACATAACTAGTGACAGAGTGTTCCCCCCACCAACAAATTGTTGGATAGTGGCTTCCTCAGAAGTTTGACAACCCCGATTCTTTGAATGGCATTGCCCGGATACCAGAGCGCATTTTGGTATAGTAAATTTTTGGCCCTGATTCAGTGAATTATTATTCAGCGTGAGAGCTCTGTTCCTCTATTATTCATGCCTTCTGCTTACAGTGAGATTTATGTGTCAGGCAAAACATACAAACGAAATCCGATTTATTTGATTTATGTCTTGTAGGTACTGCCCTTTGGCTCCATTTCTGTATGTATATTTAAGTCTGATGTATCAGCTCTTTTCTTTGTCAAATCTTTTTGGCTCAAGGCTTGCAATGTTTTCAAGGGTTACAAGATGTGTATGATTCTAAGCTGTATCCTAAACAAATCTCTGCCTTTTCTCCCTGCCCAAACTTTAAAAAAAACAGTGAAAATAATAAGAATGAAAATGTTTCTTGTACCTAAGTCTCAAAATCAAGCTATCTGACGTCAGGAACTTGAACGGAGGCTAGAACCTAATGAATTGATCACATAAATGACTACGTATAATTTTTTGGTGGTTTTAGCATAAGAACTAAATGTATTCAATGTAATAATTAAACTATAAGCAATTAATACTTTAGATGCACCTCTCACTTTTTAAGCCTGACGGATAAGAAATTATTCCTATCAAAGAGGTGATATAGGATCTTGCTTCTTTGAAGTCATTCGTACTTAGAAAATAAAACCGAGATTCAATTCTAATTAACAAAATATTTATTTCAGTACAAAAGTAACAAAAGAATATAAACCTTAAATAAGCTACATTTTCTCAGCTAAGAATTCACGTCTGCGTCGGGCGAGGCTCCAGGAGAAGAAGGTAGGAGGAGACTCCTGGAATGCACACATGCGTAGTAAAACATATCACATGTCTGCTTGATTAGAAAATACAATAAACCTAGAAATAGTAGAGATGCTCAACTGGCAATATCCACATCGTGACAAAGCCTTGTCACAAATGTTTAAAGATAAGCCAACTTCTTGTAGATTGTGAATCTAGTAGACAAGAGATCAACCTTAGTACCTGAACTCTACTAAATCAGTCATGATTTGTCCATCAGAATTCTCTGTTGCCTCCAGAATTGCTTCTGGTTAAGAGGTACTACTTTTAAAGACCATAATCCCAATTTGGGGGTCTTCTTGGATTTATAGTTCTTCTTGATCACCATCTTGTTTTCTTGTTGCTTTTACATGAGGGGTTGCTGTGACTGTTATTACTATTTGCACTGGTTTAACATAACTGTAGGGTATTTGAATGGCTGTTTTATATATCCTGTAAGTTGCCAAGAGTTATTTTGATAATGATTTGGTAGAAGTATGATCAATCAATCAAAAAAGCAAGGAAGCAAGATGAGGAGATGAACAAATGGATTGACCATTCATAATTTATAGTTGGTCGATAAGAATTTGTTTTGGGAAAAAAGATGAAAGCACTTCAATATTTTCACTCTTAGGCTACCCCCTTGGCTCAGTCAGTCTGGGGCTCATTTAATTCTTGACTTCCTCATATATTTGCCATTCCAAGCTGAAATATGTTTATGCTGGTAGGCTGGTTGTTTACTTTCTTGGGAACAGCTTAGTCTTAAGCCCTTACCAGTGTAAACATTTCACAGTAACTAATGCATTCCATCTCATAAAAATGTCAAAAGCATACCTCATTAAAATATATTTTGAGCAGAATGAATTTAATGTGAAAATATCAAAAGCTTTTATGACTAACAATCTGAAGAGAGATAAGATTCCCAACTCCAAAAAAAGAGAAACATTTCCTAACAGTTCCTAGAGCCGAGGTGGCGCATCAGTTAGAGTGCAGTACTGCAGGCTACTTTAGCTGACTGTGATCAGCAGTTCAGCTGTTCAAATCTCACCGGCTCAGGGTTGACTCAGCCTTCCATCCTTCCGAGATAGGTAAAATGAGGACCCAGATTGTTGGGGGCAATATAAATATACATTGCTTACTGGTGTAAACCGCTTAGAGAGTGCTTGCACTATGAGGCGGTATATAAGTCTCACAAATAAATAAACAAATAAATAAACAAATAAATAAATAAATAAATACATACATACATACATACATACATACATACATACATACATACATACATAAATACATAAATACATAAATACATAAATACATAAATACATAAATACATAAATAAATAAACAGTTATCCAAATTTTATTTTCAAGGTAGCCCTTTTTACAAGTAATAGAAACATTTTTATATAACAATGTACTTGATTAGCTAAATTACTATTATTATTCTTCTCATCTTTCCTGTTACCTATTTCCTTATCTTCTTATGACTATAACTTTGTTGGTTGTATCTTACGATTTATATTAATTGTTTTATTTAATATCCTAGTATGATTTATGTTGATTGCATATTTAGTATCCTATTACTATCACTAAGTGTTGTATCTTATGTTGAATCTATTTTATGATGATTGTGATCATGATTTATCACTTCTTGCTTGTATGTACACTAAGCATTTATGCACCTGAGAAAAATTCCTTGTGTGTTCAATCACACTTGGCCAATAAAAAATTCTATTCTATTCTATTCTATTCTATTCTATTCTATTCTATTCTATTCTATTCTATTCTATTCTATTCTATTCTATTCTATTCCATTCCATTCCATTCCATTCCATTCCATTCCATTCTATTCTATTCTATTCTATTCTATTCTATTCTATTCTATTCTATCCCATTCCATTCCATTCCATTCCAAATATTTGAACAAATAATGTCACAATACTGGCAGGGTTTTTTTGTACTTCAAGCCGTGAAGAGGAAAAATTTATTCTGACTTATACTGTAAATTTCTTTCAGGGAGAAGCTAATGATAGGAACTGATTTTGAAAAAGTCTGATACTTTTGGATACTTTTTCCAAAGGAAAATATTTACAGCGTAATCTGAATATGCCTACATAAATTATTCCATGGACTTCAATGGGATTTATTTTGAACAACGTATAGGATTCTTCTCCATTTTTTTCATGTCAATAGCAGTATGCATTTATAACAACATTGGAGCTATGAAAGCTGACAGAGAACTTCCGATCTTGGGAGCAACACAAGTACCAACTTTTACCATAAACTCAGATTTTATGATGTGAATGTTTGGACATTTGCATCAGCTATAGTTCCTTTTGCTGTTCTGTTTATTAAATAGTCCTGATGAATATACAGTATACCAGAAGGACAGGACAGCAGATTTATGAAATCTCTAATTCATTGTGTCACATTTTAACCATTAGAAGATACCAGAGGTGGGTTTCAGCAGGTTCTGGCCAGTTCTGGAGAACCGGTAGCAGAAATTTTGAGTATTTCGGAGAACTGGTAAATACCACCTCTGACTGGCCCCGCCTCCATCTATTCTCTGCCTCCCGAGTCCCAGCTGATCGGGAGGAAATGGGGATTTTGCAGTAACCTTCCCCTGGAGTGGGGTGGGAATGAAGATTTTACAGTATCCTTCCCCTGCTACACCCACCAAGCCACACCCACCAAGCCAGGCCATGCCCACCAAGCCACGCCCACAGAACAGGTAGTAAAAAAAATTGAATCCCACCACTGGAAGATACCATATGGGAAGGCTAGCCAATAACACCATACAAAATAAAGTTCAATCATTGATATTCCAGCTAATGAATAGGAGGCCTGTGGCCAATCAGCTGCTTCACAGAACTGGACAAATTCCTTTTCTCTTTTCTAGAAATGGGTGGAACTTGATTTAAAGATGTTGATAGTTTCCACCCGGCTGCTTAGTTTAAAATGAGATATTTTAAACATATTTGTATTTGTTTAAACATGTCTGATACCTTTTATAGGGCTGCAGTTGAGAATGGTGCTTTTGTTTGCATCCAGTTTAGCATTTCATTTCACCATGTTTTAATGGAAAGCTACTTACAATAACAGCTCTTGGATTGAGCACAACTCATACTAGAATTGATCATAGGATGTGTGGGTTCCACTTGGTTTAAGGTTAAGGTTAGATGGAACTTAAAAGGCAGCATCTCACTTACTAAATCAGAGGCAAGCAGACTGCTGAGCACTCCCAAAATATCTCCTGGGAAATATATTAATTAATTTAAATATATTTAAAAAGCAGCACTAATTACTTGCACATAATGGACAGGATTAAGAATGCCCTTTGTGTGTAACCATCAGGGTTATCTTTCATTTATTTTTTAAAAAAACTTTTTTTTAAAAAAAGTGACATCACATTCTTGTGTTGCACTTCCCAGATTGAAGAACCTGAAGACATAGTGTAGTTACAGTCCAAATAGTTCCCTTCCGGTAATAAGCTAAACGTTACAAGTAGAAGTTGCAGGAAAGAGGAGATTACCAAGGAAATAATAGGTTGCCCAGGAAAGAGGAGTCCTGTGTGGTTATCTGCTGTGCATGTGAATAACCCATGAACAAAGAATCTGGATCATTTGCAACCACATTGCTTTCAAAGTTCTAGTTCAACAGGTATATTTACTAGGACCACGCCATGTCTTCAATTATGAAGTATGTTGTTGTTCAGCCTCTAAGTCATGTCTGACTCTTTGTGACCCAATGGACTACCGGACTCCTCTGTCCTCCACTGTCTCCCAGAGTTTGCCCAAATTCATGTTCATGGTGTTGATGACACTATCTAGCCATCTCATCCTCTGCTGTCCCATTCTGCGTTTGCCTTCAATCTTCTCAATATCAGGGTCTTTTCTGATCAGTGGTGGGTTCCTACCGGTGCGATCCAACCGTCCCGCTGATTGCACAATTTGCACGTGATGGCTCCGGTGCCGTCTTCGCTGGTCCGTCGCATGGTGCCATCTTTTTTTCTGAATTTTTGGCCTTTTTTTGCTTCTTGTGCATGCGCGGAAGCAAAATCTTGCGAGGGGATGCGCACGTGCATGAGATGTTGGTGATTTTTTGCTTCCGCACATGCGCGGAAGCAAAAAACCACCAAAATCACCAAAATCGCACACACACGCACGTCCCCTCATGAGATTTTGGCAATTTTTTGCTTCCTGCGCATGCACGGAAGCAAAATCGCGTGAGGGGACGTGCGCATGTGCGAAAAGTGATGATGCGCGCGCAGCGCACCGGTAGGCAGGTAAGAGGAACCAGCCCCTGTTTCTGATGAGTACTCTTTTCTCATTAGGTGGCTAAAGTATTTGAGCTTCAGTTTCAGTATCTGTCCTGTATACTTTCCCTTTTAAAGTCTCTGCATAGTACTAAAATGCATGAAGATACCTTAAAGATATCTCTTTACCCATTTATTTGGAGATCTGCACAATACCTTTCCTCACTATGTATCAGATCATATAAGATGCTATCCAGATCTTCCAAATCTGAGCACCAAAGCCTAACAGAAAGGGAAAGATTTTAAATATAGCTCTACAGAGCAAAATTGGGGTGAGCTTAGTTTTTTTTTTTTTTTTTGGTCATTTATCCTCCTAGGTATTCCCTTGACTGTCATTCATTCTGTGTACTTTAAATTTGATTATAACTTAAAATGTTCAATGCCATCCATGTATCAGCACTCCAGCAAAAAAATGATTATAAAAACAAACAGCCAGTAAGCTAAACCAAATATGATAAATTCCTATCAATGGAATATTTTTATAAGCAAAACATCTTTATCTAGACTATGGCAAAAAAAAGTGCAATAATGTCTGTGCAAGAATGGGGATAAGGTATGGACATGCTGTCTTGGGTGAGCTATCTCCCATGTTTATAAGTAATTTATGAAGATGATATCTTCTTCTGCTTTACAGATCAACATCAGCAGTGGGTTGCTCCCGGTTCGGACCAGTTCTTAGAACAGGTAGCGCTGGCAGTGGGAGGCTCCTCCCACCTGCCCAAGACGCTTCTGCGCATGCGCAGAAGCATCGTGCGCAAACGCGCGCTCAAACCAATGACAAAATTATTTATAACCCACCACTGATCAACATCATTTGTGAACCTTCCCTCTGATTTTTTTTTTAAAAATGTACAAATCATATTCATTAAAACATCATTCATGGATTGCTTTCCTCACATTTTGCCTTGCATGCACATATAAAGTGAAGCATGCTCCCCCCCCATAGGTATAGAATTATCTAAAGACACCATTTGTTACTCAGCCATGTTGAACGAAAAAGGAGAAATATGCTCCTTCAAGTTACTTGTGTTGTGCCAATATCCTACACTTTATTGCCCAAGAGACACATTAGATTTAGGAAGCTGCTAATTGGATCCACCAAACATATTAATTGTAATCATGCAAAAATAATTCATGGCCAGAATGTTGAATAGGCTGAATTCCAAGTAAAAGAAAGACTTCATTGTGTATGTGCCTTTATATAAAATTGGTTCATGAAGTTTTATTTGCCAGGATTCTAAAAAGTTCAGCAAGACCTAGTTAATGTGATGGTCAATAGTACAGATATCAATGAATTATAAGATTTTTTTTAAAAGCATTGGCTCGTGAAAAGCTATAATTCAAAGGTAGAGTCAAGCAACAGACAAACCTTGATTTATTTGTCTATCTAAGATCAGTCATAACTTAGAATAATGACCCTGGTTCTAAAACGTAGTAGGTTTAAGATGGCACAGATAAAAAAAACCTTGGTGAAAATGATAGCTTTTGGTTAACAGATTGATATCTGCACTGAATCACTATGCACAGCTATAAAATGTGGGACTTTAATCAGAGAAAATTTTATATATTCCTGGGAATCCTCTAGTTTACTAAAAGAATATTTTCCCTAAATAATATGTACTGTATTTTTCAGAGTATAAGACGCACCCCTATAAGTGAGTGGAAATGTCTGTGCGCCTTATACAGCAAATGTTGCCGAAGCCCTGCCCACCCACCGGCCCCCAACCTTTGGCCATTTTTTGCCTCCGTGCATCGCGTTTTCGGCCTCTGCACGCCCCATTTTAAACCTGTTCCAGGCTACGGGGATCACCACAGCACATCGCCGCCGATTGCTGCCTCTGCAAGTTGTGTTTTTGGCCTCCATGGGTCACATTTTCGGCCTCCGCACCCCCCCATTTTTGGCCTCCATGTGTCGCATTTTGGGGCAGTTCCAGGTGGCGGGCCTGGAACTGGCCAAAACGCAATGCACAGAAACCAAAAACGTGATGCGCGGAGGCCAAAAACACGATGCGCGGCAGCAGTAATGGGCTGTGGTGATTCCCGCAGTCTGGAACAGCTGATTGGCAGTATTCTGGGGAGGCTGATCCAACCGCCAATCAGCTGCTCATGCTGAATCAGGCTGCGATAACGTGCTGAAGCTGACCAGGCTGTTTGCTGTTTGCTGCAAGAATGCTAGCCAGATGAATACCGGTGGATGCTGGTAGGCAGAGGCAGAATTTATTTTCTTCTTTTCCTCCCCAAAAACTAATGCGCGTCTTATACTCCGGAGCATTTTATACTCCGAAAAATATGGTAATTGCTTCTATTGAAAACTTATCTTCAAGTTTTTTAGGATTCCCTTATATTACATGGATAGCATAGAGAGCAATAGCAATAGCAATAGCACTTAGACTTATATACCGCTTCATAGTGCTTTACAGCCCTCTCTAAGCGGTTTACAGAGTTCAGCATATTGCCCCCAACAATCTGGGTCCTCATTTTACCCACCTCGGAAGGATGGAAGGCTGAGTCAACCTTGAGCCGGTGAGATTTGAACAGCTGAACTGCTGAACTAGCAGTAGCCTGCAGTGCTGCATTTAACCACTGCACCAACTCGGCTCATTAGACCTCAATGTAGATACTCTTTCAGTGATTAATCTTAACTCAGGTGACTGGTCATGGATTTTTAAAAATTGCACAAAAGTTTTATTTTATTGATGAAACAAACAAATCCGTACTTGTTTGTAAAGTTTTAAAAAAACTAACACAATAATTAATAATTAATGTGCTCATACTTTTTAACTGTCAAAGACTATAAAAAGCCTAGGATATCACTTACAGTTCATACAAAACTCACTGAAAGGTGAAAGAAAATAGCAATAAAATGGATAGTGGGGAAATCTGTTTCGATACTAAGAAACTGCTTCTGAGCACTCTCTTAACATTATTATAAAATTAAAAATGAATACATTAATATTTTCCTTCTATGAACAATAAAATTTAACACTGTATAACTCTAGATAACTCTCTTGTGTGCAAGTCAGTTTGGATACATAGTAGTCTCTTGTCACTGAACATAGATTGGTCAGAGCTATAGGTTATTTGCTCAAATATCTGTGTGCCCTTTTTATATTACAAAAATTTATCTCTTTACTCAACTCCAATTTTGTTAACACATGCAAAGAAAATGTTGCAGAGCAGGACCTACAGTAGTTCTACAAACTCTATTACAACTGATAATATACAGTATTACATGTGACAGAAATATTATCTAAAGATATTCTATTTTATAATCTGTCATAATAAATAATAAAAACATATTACATTGCAAGGATACAGTATGGTCTTTGAGTTGAGGATTAGTTCAGATTATCCCAGCATTTGTAAATATTTAAATCAGTAAATTCATAGAAAGAGGCATGGTGGCTCAGCGGCTTAAAGACGCTGGATTTGTCAGCCAGAGAAAATCAACTCTCTACATTCCAGCAATTCGAGCCCTAGCACTACATGACAGAGTGAGCTCCCTTCACTCACCTCAGCTTCTGCCAACCAGCAGTTTGAAAGCATGCAAATGTGGAGGCTCCTCCCCAAGATGGCTGCTCACCAGTAGAAAGATTTTTCTCTCCTGCTGACAATCTGCTGGTTTTGCTGCCAAAGCTGGTTCTTTGGCATCGTTGCTCCCTGGATTTGAATGGGGGCACTTAGGAAAGACCCAAGATGACTTTTGGATGGCTATGAACCAATGCAGAAGGGGAATCTTAAAGATTGCAGTTCCCTGTGGGAGCAGCTGGAAAGTCACTAGTCTTTCATCCATCTTTTCCTCTCAGCAGACCATTCTTGTAACCAATAGCAATAGCAATAGCACTTAGACTTATATACCTCTTCATAGTGCTTTACAGCCCTCTCTAAGCGGTTTCCAGAGTTCAGCATATTGCCCCCAACAATCTGGGTCCTCATTTTACCCACCTCGGAAGGATGGAAGGCTGAGTCAACCTTGAGCCGGTGAGATTTGAACAGCTGAACTGCTGAACTGCAGTGCTGCATTTTAATCACTGCGCCACCTCGGCTCTAAAGTTAAAACCAAACCTTGGTTTTAATTTCACTTTAAGTGGCTGGTTGAATACTGATTGAATGCTGGTTTATTTCAAACCCCTACTGGATTGATATAATATAAAATCCATGCTGGATTGTATCTTTTTTTTTTCTTTTTTCTTTGATCTATTTGTCTGTCTTCCGCTTTTCTTTAAGGAAAATCACAGTGTGTTCCTGGATAGTGAAAGTGCTTTTACTTGATTTACATTTTTATTGGACATTCACTACAGGGATTTTGTATTATATCAATTTGCAAAAAAATAATAATATTGGAGCTTATCTTTCTCAATCTTTCTTTTAATTTTGGATCAAAATATACAGAAAATATTTTCTCTAAAAGCATGCAAATTCATATAGATAAATAGGTACCACTCTTGTGAGACTAATGACAGAAGCAAGAAACTAACCAGCATTGGATCAGATCAAATGCAAGGCGAAAAACCGGCAGAGAAAAAGGCTCAGATGACGCTGACACTGTTGCAGAACACTGTTAGCTGCTTTGAGTGAGGAACTAGTTCGCCCCCGTGGTGCACCCTGGATAGCACGCATGTGTGAACTGAACAAACTAATAATCTTAGGCAGCCAAACTACCACTCTGTAATAACATTGTAGACTCCTGGCTTTCATGTACCAATGCCATATGCTCAATAAATAAATAAGTAAATTAATAAATGAAATAGAACCCTCTTAGTCATATCCTATGAATTTTTCATTTGATGTAGAAGGCAACAACAGGCCTCTCCAGACAAAAGGAGGGCTCCAACTGAAGCAAATGGAACACCCCTATATTTGACCCCTTGCCGGAAAAATACTTGACCAAACTTTTGGCTTGCTGTCCTGGCAAGTAACATGCAAATCGATGTGATGATAGGATTTCAATTTTGTTGGAAGGAATTAGGTTATGAACCAGCATGGGGCAAACCTTGACTCAAATAATAGTTTCCTTTAGAGATTTTGCTGAATTCAGTGTGAGACTCATTAGCACATTATTATCTACTGTTGTGCTTTCTTTTAGACACTTGGGGACCCAAAAGCCTGCATTATTTCATGATCTGCATTTATAATAGCCAGTGCAATACTCAGCTAGCATTCCTTGATCCATTTCCAAGGAGATAACTTTTGGCTCATTATAACCTAGATCAAGTTCACGATCCCCCCTTTTTTATCTAACTTCATTAGAATATATTAAAGCAACCACACATCAGCAAGGGAAATAATCGAGGTCAGATTCAGGAAATCATGTAACTCATACCAGAACTACAGGGAATACAGACGGAAAGGATACATTGAAATGGCCTGTGGAGAGAATGATCTTTCTGTTATAAAAGTTAACCTAAAGCAAAGATTCTAAAAGGGGCCTTAAATTCTGTGTTTTAATAATGTTAAGGTTCTCAACTTTCCAAGGGGCTAGATTGCCAAAAAAGCAAAACAGATGATATGGCACCTAATACCTATCGACTTATAATGTCAGCTGGTAACTTGAGCACTATTTACACTCCAAAACCTTCTCATTAGGGTTTTCCAAAACTTCAAGCAGGATTTTGAAGCCAGTACGCACAGAAGAAAGGTTTCAAAGATAATTCAAGACATTTAACTGATTCGGAAATATCAGCAATAGGGTCATTACTGTTCTTTGTGATGTACCACACTGGTTGGTTGAGATGATGGAACACAGGGAGGTCACTAAATTAACTGCTTAGAATAGAGAAAAAAAACAATTATTTGCATTTATGGTAGACTGAAAACCCCTTATGGACATTTTGCTTGAAACAGGAAAAAAAATGCACTTATGAGTTGTGGTTTTGATGATTAGAAAAATAATTAGATAACAAAGTGAGGTTTTTTTTAAAATAAACTTAGAGTAGGATAATTTTGTGATCGTACCTATATTTTCTGCAAAGAAAATTGGAAGCTTCTTTCTATTTTTTTTCCTTTTTGATCCTTTCTGCATGTTTGATTTTCTTCCTTTTTCTTTCTTTGTGGCTTCTGCTCTTTATTAGTTTGTGTTATTTTTTATGTCATCTGTAAAACTTTAATAAACAATATGTACAAAAACAAAAACCCATACCCCAGATAAATTTTAGTATTGCAAAGCTTTCCAGTTTTCATTTTTCCCCACTGAAGTGATATCCTGGTCATAGGGCAAGGCTGTGCATTGGAATCCAGATCCTGATATAAATTATTCAAGATTTGTTTTTAGTCTTACAAAAGACTTTTGCATCATCTTCAAACATTTGCTCTGAAAAAAACAGAACTATTTGTGCAACCTGCGTTTAAACCAGAAAAACTGGCGCATTCTATTCACTCTGTTGCTGAAGTCGTATTTTCTGCAGTCGAGTTTCGAGCGGTTTACATTGAGTTTGAATCTATTGTGTGTGTGTGTGTTGTTGTCGTTGAAGCTGAAGTAGTCATTGACAGGTAGGACATTGTGGCAAACAATTTTATGAACTACATTTAGATCAGATCGAAGGCGACGTCGTTCTAAGTTATCTAAGCCCAAAATTTCAAGTCTGGTGGAATAAGGTATTCTGTTGCGAGCAGAGGAGTGGAGGACTCTTGTGAAATATTTCTGGACTCTCTCAATTGCATTAATGTCTGATATGCAGTGCAGGTTCCAGACAGGTGAGCTGTATTCGAGGATTGGTCTGGCAAATTATTTGTTTGTAAGTTGAGAATCCAGTTTGGAACTGCCACTGTCCAAGATGCTTTTGTAAAAAAACGGAATCTGTTTTTGTTGGGGATAATGACATTATTTGTGATGGGGAAATGGGGTAATTGGATCAAATAGTTTAAGAACCACAGCTTTAAACAGTCACTGTTCCTTTCCTGGTTCTGGTATACCAGTTTAGATGCAGAGCACTTCTAAATGCATTTAGTTGATGGTCTTCTTTCAACCACTTTTGGCTTTAACATTTTAACAGGAGTCATCTACAACTACAATGTGAAGACTGCAACAGCCACTACTAGGACAAACAGGCAGAAGATTAGCTGAACGCATCCATGAGCACCAACTAGCAGTCAGAATACATGATGAAAACTCTTTAGTTTCACAATATATGGATAGACATTAATAGTTTCAACTGGGAAACTGTGACCATCCTAAACCAAGCCAAGTCCAAACATGCTAGAGAATTCCTGACAGCCTGACACTCTAAGACAGTGATGGCGAATCTATGGCACGGGTGCCACAGGTGGCACGCGGAGCCATATCTGCCGGCACGCGAGCCGTTGCCCTAGCTCAGCTCCTGCGCACATGTGCGTGCCCACCAGCTAATTTTTGGCTCGTGCAGAGGCTCTGGGATGGCGATTTCAGCCTCTGGAGGACCTCCGGGGTGGCAGGGAGAACGTTTTCGCCCTCCCCAAGCTCCAAGAAAGCCTCTGGAACCTGGGGAGGGCAAAAAACAGGCCTACCGGGCCCACTGGAAGTCGAAAAATGGGGGAGTGGGGGGGGTCGCGCACACATGCGCAGGGGGGTGGGGCGAGTGGGGAACTTTGAATTATGGGTGTGGGCACACACGCACGTACGATAGCGTGCACGCGCACTATTTCGGCACCTGAGGAAAAAAAGGTTCGCCATCACTGCTCTAAGAAATTGGTCATCAATAGACACATAGACATAAACAACATGTACATACTGTACAAAAGAGACAATCAAATAAAAAAAGGAAGCAAACAGATCAAAACACCTAGCCACCAGCAATCAACATTCAGATGAGCATAGATTAACACCAAGATTATTATCAGACCAACAATCAAGAAGTAAACAATACCCCAATCAAGGAAGTGCCAAAGAAGCTAAATTCAGTGGTGGGATTCAAATTTTTTAAACTACCGGTTCTGTGGGTGTGGCTTGGTGGGTGTGGTGTGGCTTGCTGGGCATGGCTTGGTGGGCATGGCAGGGGAAGGATACTGTAAAATCTCCATTCCAGGGGAAGGTTACTGCAAAATCTCCATTCCCTCCCGATCAGCTGGGACTTGGGAGGCAGAGAATAGATGGGGATGGGGCCAGTCAGAGGTGGTATTTACTGGTTCTCTGAACTACTCAAAATTTCTGCTACCAGTTCTCCAGAACTGGTCAGAACCTGCTGAATACCATCTCTGAAGCTAATAGTAAACAGCCCAATCAAAGAAACTCCAAAACCACTCCCACCAACACTGGCAGGCAAGCTGCTAGAATATAAACTGACAGCAAACCCCACTCTTTACTAGCACTGATGACATTACCTAAGTTGGGTAATTAAATGTCTGCAACAAAACAACTAAGCTCAGAGAGCACCAAGGGACCCTCATGACTTTAACATTACACATATTTCTTCAGATACTGGGATGGGTTAGAGGAGGATGTAATCAGTGGTGGGTTCCTACCAGTGCGGTCCACTCTATAGCACCGGTAGCGGCCCACTGGTGACGTCACAGTACCGGTGCGGTCGGTTGCCGGTGCCTGGGTGCCACCATTTTAAAAACATTTTTTTAAATTTTTTTAAAAAAATTCTTCTGCGCATGCCCAGAAACCTGACAATTAAGTCTTTCCCTGTCCCTTTGCTTGAAAATAATAAAAAGCTTGCATTTGACACTTTTCCTTTGCTTTTGCCTAAAGCTTCCCAAAGTGGGCATTTTCCGAAAGCTTAACCTTTTATACTGTTAATTTTATACAGTTTTATACTGTTATTCTTTAGACGAAAACATTGAGGACTGTTAAAAGATACTGTTCTTTTAACTGTCCTCAATATTTTCGTCTAAGAAATCCATGACTGAAACCAAAAATGCTGTATGAGACTTGCTTGTCTTTTAACTATAGCATTTTCTGCATATAAAGGTTGCTGTGTTGCCATGGTGTAACACACACTTTGTATGCAAAGCTTTTCATTTAAGGTATAAAATAGCAAAAATAGTAGTAACATCTCTCTGAAATAACTAATATATGACCGGCAAGCCACGCCCACCCGGTCACATGGCCGGCAAGCCACACCCACAAAATAAGCCACACCCACAGAGTGGTAGTAAAAAAAATTAGGAACCCGCCCCGGATGTAATATACACATATGGCAAAGTTACCAATCCATAACAGTTTCTCATGTTGGCTCCAAAGCATTCTTTTCCTATATTAAGTGGACAAAAGGTAGGTAAGATATTCTTAATTTGTGCCCAGCTCTTGGTAATGTCATGGTGGTGTACAACACTGCCTCCAAAGCAGTTTGTCTTTTGCAATGTCCCTTATTTACGACTGTTCTTGAAGACAATTAATAGACAGCTGCAAAGAAACACTCTTCTGAAACTAAACCTGATGGTTCATTTTGTTGTTTTAGTTATTTGTCCGTGATTTAAAGATCTTTACAATCTTTCCAAAATTTGAAGACTCAGCCAAAGAAAATATTAATCAAAGGAATGCTATGCCTTCCAGCCAATGATTCAGAAAACTAAAAGACGTCTTATTCATCTCAGGGGGAAAAAAATGCACAAAAGCTAACCATGTTAAAAAGTAACATGAACTTTGAGATCCTTAGTTTGAGTGAGGAGGAAGGAAGATTGGCATAAAACTGGCAACTTTTGTAGATGTAACATACCCAACAATATGTGAAACACATGCACAAAGACATATTTAGTATCAAAGATCTGATGCAGCTATTAAGAAGCTAACAGAGGCATTACGGCAATTGTTCCTAATCTCTTTACTGGTCTCAGCAGTTTTATTTATTTATTTATTTATTTATTTATTTATTTATTTATTTATTTATTTATTTATTTATTTATTTATTTATTTATTTATTTATTTGTCAAACATGTATAGTAGTAATTTGTATAAACATAAGTAAAAAGTAACGATAAAAGAGGACAATAGGACAGTAGGACAGGGACGGTAGGCACGCTGGTACGCATATGCACGCCCCTTACAGACCTCTTAGAAAGACCTCTTAGTTACAGACCTCTTAGTTTTCTTATGCATCTGTGCCTTTTGCCTAATGTCTACATTCACCTGCTGCCATTTTGTTCTCCATTTTTAGCAATTGGTTAGGATTTTTATTGATTTATTCTTTTTAAAAGTAAAGACACTCTCAGTTCCTCTGATGACTTCACTGAAAAGCTCATTGTGATAACCACAGTGGAAAGGATCACCCCAATTAGACTTTTATATCCCCCACTCATCCAAGAGATGTCTTTGATGGATTCCACTCTTAGAGGATGACAAAGGTTTCAAGGTTTTTTTAAAAATCTGCTCCAACTTGCCTCAGTGTCTACCTTAAGCTTAGTAGTTAATTTATATTACTTTTTACTGACAGAACAACTTCAATTCTTACCTAACTTCATAAAAAAATGATCTTAGTCCTGGTGGACCATTCCCATCCCTATGTTTATAGTCTTGGACAAATACAGGAAAAAGCCCACTTGCTCTCTTTGACCTCTCCTTGGCAACTGATAATTACCTTCCTTAGCCCAAAGGGTTGAGGCATTTGGGAATATGGGGAGATGCTTTATTTAGAACATATGACCTAGAGTTTTGCAGTTGCCTTCAGGAGTCACTTAGTGTTTATTTACATTATATAAAATTAGAGGAAATGAAGGGGCATGTGTTGGAAACGGCAACTCTGCCCTGTTTGTTACAAAGTCCCCTAAAATAAATGTTTTGCTAAATGCCAGCAGCTTTGCACATTTTGGGACTAAGGCACTTGAATGGTCAAGCATGACCATGAGGCTGCTTGGATGTAAACATAGCTTTGTAAAAAGATTGTGCTCCAGAAGACATTAATTATATGTATGGAATCTAATGGGCCTGCATTTTGATGACTAAAGATCAATGACTAAAGTTAAGGAATAATCAATAGTCAAAAATAACCAGTGAAGTGCCAAATTTTGTCACTGTACTTCCAATAATCATCCTCCTCTTCCTCCTCCTCTTCCTCCTCCTCCTCCTCCTCCTCCTCCTCCTCCTCCTCCTCCTCCTCCTCCTCCTCATCCTCATCATCTAAATATGTATGCCCCAAGACACTCTGTGATTCTGGACCAACACTTGAAATGTCCCTTTTCAAAATATTCACATGCTCTTTTAAAATAGTGAAATAGCTTTAAGGACTCTTAGAAAAGGACTCTAGCATTGGGAGGGCCAAACTAGCTGAATTCATTCTGTTAATTCATTTCTTTATGGTATTTATAGATTGCCTTTTTACAAACATCACCAAAATGTCAAAAATATTTCTCTTTGAACTGTAGCAGAAGGCACAGCTGCCCCATTTAATTTTCCATACAAGCTTTTGGACCTTTCTTCCCATCCCAAATGATGAAGAATAGTTTAAAAGGGCAGTTGCTGGAGCTCCTGTGTGTTCATGCATCACTATAGATGAAGCTTGTGTGCAGCAATTTTCAGGCTGGTTTGGTTTTCAAACAAGTTGTGGGTGCTCCATCACTGGTGGTTATCAAGAAAAGACTAGTCGGCCATTTATCCAGGATGGGTCTCCTACCTGAGCAGGGGGTTGGACTAGAAGACCTCCAAGGACCCTTCCAATACATTCTGTGTTTTTTAAGACATCAGCTGGTACTTGGTACCCAGCAAATTCCTGTATATATTTATCTATTCATGACTGATCTAAAAGCAGCTACACTCAGATTCTTTATTTCCATGGTTTCATTGACAACTTTTGTTGTTATTTAGCTATTCTATTTCATATTTCTTTTTTTTTAAGGGTCAGGATGTGCAACAACAATGTGAGAATTGCAGGGAGATCATGCTGAATACTCCAAAGACTCCATTCTTCTGAAATTGTTTGGTTTTAACTTATGCTTTTTCCACTCAGTCTGAATCAAAGCAGTTGATGTTCTACTATATTTTGATATGTTTTATAAGTTTGGACGCATGGCTCTCTGCTTGCATTTCTGTATCTCTGAACAGACCACAGTCTAATGAAGCCACGGGAGATACTCTTTAATTTGTGTTGTTCACGAAATAGAATAGTCTACAGTTAGTTTAGTCAGACTGAAAGTTATCTGTAACCTGTCCACTTTGAACAGCCCAGTTACCACATGATAAAGTTCAGTTCCTTTCAAAAGGCTACAATTTCTTTCCATGCTTAATTCCCAGGAGTAAGTGAAACTTCTGTCTTTGCTGTGTAAGGATCTGTTGATCTGCTCTGCTTTATGTCAGCATCCGATATGCCACTTTCCACTTAGGCCCTTGCTTCATTTAATCTTCAGAGACCAATTGAAGTTATTTGATCTTTAAACATGTAATCAATTGTAGTGACACAAATAGATGTAAATGGGTATTTGTCTTAAAACAAGGGTTTTTTCTTTTTAAAAAAGATCTAATGTAAACGTGGTTCCCATTACCTAAAGATGTAGAACATGAACGGACCAGGCCATGTACTGGATTGTCTTTTTGGTCAAATGGAGATCATCAAGTTTGGAATTCTGGAAAATCTTCAAAGAAGTCATGGCAAGGGAAAGAAGGCCAAGGAGAGGTTTTGGGTATGCCTTCTCCCTGGGCATTGCCCTTGAGGGCCATTTTGGTTTGGGTTGCAAAAGCAACAGGCAGCCTGGCTTCCATACAGACATCTTCCTGCATAATGTCTGACTGATGCTTTATGAAGTGCTTGTCAGGTCTTACTTGAATGACATTAGTAGACATAGGTTTAGCTAGTTTGTCTATGGACTGTTAGACCAGGGGTGAAATGCTACCAGTTCGGGAGAACTGGTAGTGGACATGTGGCCTGGTTTGCCAAACCAGTAGCGACAACTGGCTGGCCATGCCCCTAACCTTCCACGCAGCCTTCCCGGTGGTCCCCCAAGCCTGCTTGCCTTCTGAGGTTGGCGTCCAGCCAGTGACGGAAGATGCTTCTGGCCCGGCCAGTGGGTGTCCCTTAGGGGAGAAGCAGTGGCTGCACATGGGCTGAGAGGGGCAGTGGTGCCGGAGAGGAGTGGGCTTAACAAAAAGGGACCAGACATGCCAGGGGCAGACAAATAAAGAAGGGAAGGGGGCCTCTGCGACAATCCGGGTCTGTAAGAGCCTTTTTATTATCCTGCTGCAAAAACTCCCCACAATACCTTTGCCCAAAATGCCTCTCACATCTTTCAGAAGCGATTGGGGGGAGCGGGAGGGGGGAGCGTGCCCAGCAAAGGCCAGGAAGACCCAGCTGCCCCCTCCCTCCCTCCCATCTCCCCCTTCTTCCTGGCTGGCTGGCAAGAAACAGAGCGTGGACAGCCACGGCGGCGCTATTCTACCTCCTCTGCAAAACTGCTCCGTGGCTCCGCTCATGTCCAGCGGCCCGATGCAACGCCTGTGGCTTGTGTGGGGCAGACCACGGCAGCTTGAAGGCCAAGATGCTGCTCGTGCAAGGGGGGGAAGGGAGGGAGAATGCAGGCATCACACTAAGCAGCCCCTCCCAAAAAATAAACCCTCCCATGGGTGGCTTTGATGCAGCTGTGCAAACCTCCTGCATGCTACCACCCCCTCTCTGCTAGTTATCGGGTCTCCCGCCCCCCTCCGGGCCCCCTCTCTGCTAGCCAATATGAAGGTTTTTTTAAGACTAATTTCTCCTGAAGGAGTCCTGGTTGTGCATGGTGCAGAGGATTGGTTAAAGCTGAGTAACAATGCCAGGTTCTGCCAGCGGTCCTTTGCTGGTTCTGTTACCAGCAGTAACCTTACAGGACTTCTACTGATTCCACCAACAAAGAGTTTCACATGGTACTACATTCTATTGTTTAAACTATTTTGGTGTAGGGAGGTGTCATTTTTTTCTATCCCTATTTCATTGTTCTAGGATCATGGCCATTTTCTACCATCACAGACATTTCCTTGAGGAGCTGGTTGACGATGGAGATTGCTCATTCTCAGTCATTCATTCCTGATTCATCCGATGCCTGTTAGATTGACTAGAGGTGGGGGGCGGTAGAGCAAAGCAGGAGAGGGCATCTCAGCTGACCCTATCAACCTCTCTTCTCTGCCATTGACCTGTCAGTTGAACTATGTGACGGGATAAAAATTTACAGCTAGAGGTGATAAGATCTTTTTCCCTTGAATCTAATCCTTATCGAAATAAAGCCCAAGAATATTGTCTAAGTAATAAAATATTTATTTCAGTATAAAAGAATATAAAACCTAAGAGCTACATCTCTGCAATATAAAATACACATCCTCCTTCGGAGAGGACCGGAGCAGAAGAAGAAAAAATGCAATGGAATGTTACACATGCGCAGATCACTCATCACGTGTCTGCTTTGCTAGGAATCTCTGAATATCATAAAGCATGGCATATGAGCACAGCTGACAATCAAAATTCACATTGTGACACTATGGCTGAGCATGGATCGAGTGCCTGCAGTATATACCTCATCCCTGTCCTATATAAGGAAAAATAATTTATGACATACATTCGTGAAACCAGGGGAATCTACCAATCATTTTCCTTAAATTGTCCCATATTACAATTGTAACGGCTGGACTACTCACTAGCTTTGTACTAGAGGCAAGCTTTGCATTTGGGATAAAGTAATTTATGCCAGCGTGCTTTTCTGCTGACCCAAGGAGTACAGGATATCAGCTTCTTCGATTCCCACAATGGATGAATGAAACTGATGGGGTTAGCAGAGATGACTAAATTGACTGTTTTGATTAAACATTTTTAAAAATACAAATAACTTTATTTCTACTTGGAAACCGTTTCTGGACTTTCTGCTTGAGGTGGGAAAAAATGAAACTTTGATTTTGGGTTTTACCAATTAGATAGATTTGTTGTTATAGAAATGGCTAGTTTATATTATTATGTAAAAGTAAAAAGTTGAGGTCAGATGTTAATGCCTTATTTTACTGCACCAAAGGAGTCGGAAGTCAATGCCTTTTTCCTCCCCCCTTGCTTTCCCTCACTATCCACTTCCCTTTTTCCTTTCCTAATTTCCCTTATGTTTACTTTTGTATTCTCTTTGTATGCCATATTAATAAAAAACTAATAAAAAAACTAATAAAAACTATATAAAAAAGGAAACAAAAAAAGATTTCAGCTTCTTTAGGCTTCACCATATATTGGGTCTTGCCTACTCATCTGTTCATTGTCTGAAATAGTAAGGGTCTCCTGCTTGAGCTGTGGGTTGCACTAGAAATCATCTAAGGTCCATTCCATTCTGTTCTGTTCTGTTGCTCTCCTCCCTTCCATACAAGTAATCTAATATACATGTCCATGAAGCTAGTTCAGTTAGGACCCAGAAACAGTGGTTCTTAATTACATGCCTTGTCTTGTAGAATGCCTTCCTTTGACTGAAACCAATCTGTTAGTTTTTTGGAAATTGGTCCAATTAGAGCTTTTCTACAGAGCATTTGGGGAATAACTGGAGCCACAGTAGCTGCTGTTTTGATTGTACCGATGAAAACTGCAAAACTTTCTCTAACATACATATTTTTTTTTAAAAAAAAGTCCATTAAAAACAGTGGTCTGGTTTTAGCACTGGACTGCCATCCTAACACAATGAAATAATTCATACTGATCAGCAGTTCCTCACCTATTTTTGAGGATTTCTCCATTTAAAAAAATAACAAATGTTACATAAAAAACCAGAGCATACTTCTTTATAATGTGTGAGGTTATTTTATTTGCTCCTTAAAAGTCTACTGTGTTTGATAATTTCACTTCCTTGCACATTGGCAACATTTGAACAATTATTTATGCTGTTATATGGGGTTGTTTTTAAATAGTCAACCTCCAAATGTGAGATTGAAATGCTTTTCCAACTTTTTCCTGCCAACCTATCAACTATACAGACAAACTGTTCAGTAGCTGCAGTGGTATTTTATGGTCAGGGTCAAAGCTAATTCCAAGTAAAAGCAAACAAGTTTGTTTTTCTAAGAGAGATACAGAAAATTACAGCAAGCTATTCCAACATGGATGATTTACCTGCAGGATCAAACTTCCATTTATTCTGTGATTGAACACTTGGGAAATTTGACACCCAACCCCTAGAAAATTGTACAAGATGCTTAATGTTGCTGCTGTTATTCTGTTTCTCCCAGGAATCTCATACATTTTATTACATGGAGCTGCCCAACAATAGCTACAGGCTCAATTAAATTGAGTGATGCTCTGGGCTTCCTATAATGTCTCTTGCATTGGAGATACATATTTCGAAAGAAATAGACTTTGGGTAATATATTTCAAAAATGTTTCATGTCTTTCTCACTCTCTTTTTACCTTCTTCAGCATTAGAACTCTCAAAACAATAAGATGGTAGATATTACAGTCACTACATTGAGACTGCAAAGGTCTACAGAGTAGAGATACCATATATATATATATATATATATATATATATATATATATATATATATATATATATATATATATATATATATATATATATATATATATATATATATATATATATATATATATATATATATATATATATATATATATATATATATATACTAATATATACTAATATGCCTCTGCTGAGTAAGATGGATTGACCATGTACTGAAATATCTCAGAAATTAGAATTAGAAAAAGAATGATGCAGAAATAGCTGGACTTTTGTCCAAACAGCCCTGGCAAAATTGTTCTTAGAAAAAGGATATTTGCAAAACTCTTAGTATTCTGGACTTTGTATGGATACTTGTCCAGAAATGTCAGAAAGTGGTACCAAAGTATAACAAATAAGCTAACACAAAAATCCTTCTGATGAGATTAGTTTGACTAATTGTTCCAGCAATGGGTTACCACTGGAGTTGCAGAATAAAGCCAGATTGCGTTTCACTCTAACTACACGAGCAAATGAAGTTTGACTCCAATTTAAGCTTCGCATCAACATACCAAATGACTATAAAAACAATGCCACATGTGTTGGTGCCTCTTTTTAATAAGTGTCTTCCTCAATTTTCCCTGTTATGATAGGAACATACACAACATTAACAATATTTGAAGGGATATCAATTGTAGCCAAGGGGGAGAAATTTATCCAGGGCACTTGGAAAACATGGTAGAATTAACATTGCTGCCTTTTGGAAGGTGGTCATTGCCTTAATTATGCTGTTGTTTTCTTAATAATTAAGACCAAGGATGTCTTCCTGTTATTTTGGATGACAACTGCCAATAACACTAAGCAGCATGACAAGTAGTTAAGGATTATGTGAGCTGTAGTTGAAACATTTGGAAGAGACAAATCCTTTGGATTTTGGAAAACATTCCCATGGCCAAACACTCTATATACTACTACTACTACTACTACTACTACTACTACTACTACTACTACTACTACTACTACTACTGACTAGTTAAAATAACCATTCTTGATTTAAGTATCTGTTTGAACTAAGAATTTTAAAAAATCCAGCTGCATATACAGTATTCCAACTAGGACGGAACTGAAATGGTGCATTGATGATAGCTTCCTTAGTGTGCAGAACACACACACATGCATGTATATGTATAATGTAGACTTCCTTTCCCCATCAGTGAGTACTTGGATGAATGACTGGATGGCATGATGTCAGTTCTTTAAAAGGAAAAAAGTAGCCAATGGCATATTTCAGAAATAAAGCCATTTACTTTACTGTTTTTGCTGAGTTTCTCATCAGAACTTTAACCTTTCCAAAAAAGCAACACAAATAATGTCTCTTAAATGGAAATGTTTGGAAGAATTGAAATATAAAGCCACTTTACCACTTTAGCAAATACATATTTCATTTTCTTCCAACAGCATGTCTGAAAAATAGCTTATAGAGATTTTATAATGGTAAATTTAATTAGTTTTTTAAATGTTTGTAATTTTTTTTACAGGTTAAGGCATAAACTTATGACCTCTTCCTTTCAGCCTGTTTGGAGAAGCAGACAGGCCAACAGTTAATGCTGAAAACAAAAGGTACCATTCAGACAGTCAAAGAAATCTATATTTTCTGTATCAATTGGAGAAGTGACTAATTTTCAGAAAAATAGGTTGAATAAAGGAGAAGGGAAAACCAAGGCTTATATATATATACATATATATTGCTTATTTTGCTCTCGTCAGATAGCCATACCCCTTACTGGGATTTGAACCCGGGCTGGCTGCCTTGCAGGGCAGCAACTTAACCACTAGGCCATAGGCTCTGTTCCCAATCAGCTCTTTCACCAGGAAAGGGTTATATATGTTTTTCTGTCGTGTTATCCTGGTGTACCCAAATATGGGAGAGAAAGCATCACAGCTTCCTATATATATATATATATATATATATATATATATATATATATATATATATATATATATATATATATATATATATATATATATATATATATATATATATATATATATATATATATATATATATATATATATATATATATATATATATATATATATATATATATATATATATATATATATATATATATATATATATATAAAGCAGATACTTAAATCAAGAATATATATATATATATATATATATATATATATATATATATATATATATATATATATATATATAAAGCAGATACTTAAATCAAGAATATATATATATATATATATATATATATATATATATATATATATATATATATATATATATATATATATATATATATATATATATATATATATATATATATATATATATATATATATATATATATTCCTGACAGTTTGCTAGTATTAAGTGATGGTCTCTCTCTTTTCTCATGTTCATTTATTTCTCAATTTGGTGAAGAATGTTCAAACATAGATCAAACACTATCTTTCACCTCCAAACTATTTTAAAGAAACATGTTGGTGATGACAGGAGGTGGGACTACATGTGATTGCTTCCTCCACTTTATCTAGCTCTAGTAACAAGTAGTTGGTTGGCAGGAAGCAAAAAAGATGAATAGCAGCAATGGATGTTTATTACTTTTCTTTGAATATGAACTGGATTGTCATTCTTGGCTATCAAAAATGTACCAATCTTGTTCCAGCAAAGGAAAAATACCAATTGCTATTGTTTTAGGTGTTCTCTGTTTGCAGATAAAGTTAGCAAACCAACAGCCCTTTTGGTTTCCTCTGTGCAAAATGTAAAAACTACAGCAGAGGGTTAATTTCTGGTGGGTGGGGGTGGAGACAGGAGAAGAGGATTGATGCCCTGGGTAGGGGATTGTACTGTGTACTGGAAGACCTCCAAGGTGCATTCCAAGCCTATGGTTCTATGATTACCAGTTAGTCTCTTGAGAAAAGAAAATGTGGGAAGAAAATAGCAATAGCACTTAGACTTATATACCGCTTCATAGTGCTTTACAGCCCTCTTTAAGCAGTTTACAGAGTCAGCATATTGCCCCCAACAATTTGGGTCCTCATTTTACCCACCTTGGAAGGGTGGAAGGCTGAGTCAACCTTGAGCCTGGTGATTCGAACTGCCAAATTGCAGGCAGTCAGCAGGCAGCAGAAGTAGCCTACAGTACTGCATTCTAACCACTGTGCTGCCAAATTGGAAATGGTATGAAGTAGACTGCAGTACCATGGTCAGATTCACAGATTTTTGATATTTGTTTGCTTCCATCCCTCTAATAAGGTCATAGCAAGAATTTTGACTCGGGTGCTTTGAAGCCATCCCAAATTAGGGTCCTGTGAACATCATTTTTCCAAAATAACCTTGACTGGTTCACAATTTTTAAAACATGGATAAGATGCCTCAGTCGTAAAAATATGGGCTCTTTTGTTTGTTAAATGAAAGGGGGAAAGGAACAAAGGGGAAATAGAGAAGAAGCAGAGCTCCAGGGAAGTGTGGCTTGACAGATGCTTCACCGTGTTGCAAGCATGAATGGAAGATTTGGCTACTTATTTTAAAATTAAGTAATATAGCAATTCAGTCTTCCTCATTGCTGTCATTCTTCCCCATGGGCATCTGTTTTCTTGATCTATTCTTTCGCACAGTGTTTCTCCCACTGGCCTACTGTTATTCCAGGACATAGTATCTTGCATCCCCACTGCCCTGGAATGCACAGGAGTTTGCAGATAAAGCTCTTTGCAATTCTACATCTACAGGTGAATCGCTCTGAGGATTCTAAACCTGAGATTCCTAAAACATAGGGCAACTTAAACTCTTGATAAAAAATATGGCCTACATGTCTGCTCCCTTTCTTATCCTACATTCTATTATATATTTATTTTTGCTGTCTTATGCGATCTGTTCCTTGATTTCAGCATCAAACCATGAAGCAGGAATTGACGGCTGATGAAGCTTCTAGTTCTTATTACCTCTCACGTTCTGCTTTCCTACATATTTCCCTCTTCTTGCAAAATCGCCCTCTCACTGGTCTGGCTAAAATGGTCTCAGAGCATGAATGAAGGAATAAGGGAACATTCACAGCCTGGCATGGGAGAAATGGACTGGACGTACACGAGGTTTAGGTCTGCCGCTCAGCAGGGCATTTCCTGCTCTTGGGCAGCGCTGAAGCAGTTTGTGTGGTTGCATTGCAATCAGCAGGGAATATTGTGTTGTTTTTCAAGGAATTGCTAAACCAGATGTTGAACGGAAGTTGAGCCAAAGGTTTTAGCTTACTGCAGACGGGTAAACTCCTTTCCAATGACTGATAGGATCTCCTCCCCCTCCCCCCCCCCAGTCTTTTCAGTTCATGTTGCTTTTAAACTTACAGTGGAGATTTGCTTAATTAAATACTATAGAGGCCCTCTTAATTTTCACTGTCAGTTCTTGGTAACTTATGGAGAAAAATAAATACATATTTGGGTGCACAAGGCGCAATGAGGAAATAATCTTTATATCTTTCACATGAACATTCAAAAAGGGATTGGCGTCAAAGAGTGGAATTGGGGACTGAAGAGAAAGAGAAAGAGACGTTCAGGTGGCTAAAAAGGAAGGAAAAGCTATGCCTGAACATATCCCTCTGATAAAACAGAGCTTTTAGCCTGAAAAAAGTTCAACCATTAAATGTTAATGGAAATACTGATAAATATGAAACTGCTGTGGGGAAAAAAAAAGACCAACAAAGTATTTCCCCATTCCTAATCAAAAATATTCTTGTAATGGAGCTTTACAGAAAACAAAGATAGGAAGTTGTCTCCCATATGGAAAGAATACAGTTGTTCTATCCTTCACCATTGTAATAGTGTTTTTACTTAAGCTGAACATTTTCCTAAATGTTAATGATTGTGGCTAAGGGAATACGGTACTTTCAGTTTTCCTAAAGAGGGCAGTGATGTTCCACAAAATAGCTTTCTTTCTTTCTTTTGCAAAAGTTTTTTATTTTTTTTATTTCTAAACACTCTTCACATAAACTTCAGTACATATACCATAAATCATTTCAAACTTTACATAATTATACATTGTTATCCAATAAACATTTAGCAAACATCCTAATCTTGGACTTTTTATATTCTTGTTACCTGTCTGTTTTTCCAATACTTCTATCATTCCCCTCCCTCTATCTCCCTCTTTTTCCTCTACCTTCTTTCACCTTCTTTCCCCCCTTCCTACTTCCCTCTTCTCCTTCCTCCCCATCCCTCCTTCCAACTTCACCATCTTACACTCTTCCTTCTGCCTTCCTCTTCTCTACTTCCTCTTCCTCATTCTTATTCCTTTCCTGAGTGAATTCATTTATAATCCATCTTATGGTTATTTGTTTATTTTATTTATTTATTTATTTTGTCAAGTACATATTGGTAATATACATAGATATAACATTGTTTATATACATAAGATGGGTACTGATAAGTGGGAACATTAGGACAGGGACGGTAGGCATGCTGGTGCACTTATGCACACCCCTTACTGACCTTTTAGGAATCGGGTGAGGTCAACAGTGGACAGTCTAAGGGTAAAGTTTTGGGGGTTTGGTGACGAAACCACAGAGTCAGGTAGTGAGTTCTAGGCATTAACCACTCTGTTGCTAAAGTCTTATTTTCTACAGTCAAGTTTGGAGTGGTTCACTTTGAGTTTGTATCTGTTGTGTGCTCGTGTATTGTTGTGGTTGAAGCTGAAGTAGTCATTGACAGGAAGGACATTGTAGCAGATAATTTTATGAGTTATGCTTAGGTCGTGCTGAAGGCGACATAGTTCTAAGCTTTCTAAGCCCAGGATTTCAAGTCTGATTGCATAAGGTATTCTGTTGCGAGTAGAGGAGTGGAGGGCTCTTCTTGTAAAGTATCTCTGGACACTTTCTAATGTATTTATGTCCGATATGCGGTGTGGGTTCCAGACAGATGAGCTGTATTCAAGGATTGGTCTGGCAAATGTTTTGTATGCTCTGGTTAGTAGTGTGAAATTTCCAGAGAAGAAGCTACGTAATATTAGGTTAACAACTCTTGAAGCCTTTTTGGCGATGTTGTTGCAGTGGGCTTTGGCACTTAGATCATTTGATATGAGTATTCCAAGGTTTTTGACAGAATGAGGGTCGTCTCCAAGGTATTGTCTATTCAGCTTGGATTTGGTGTTCTGATTTTTTTTGTCAATGTGTAGGACAGAGCATTTGTTGGTTGAGATTTGGAGTTGCCAGATGTTTGATCATTCTGACACAAAGTCAAGGTCTTTTTGGAGGGTAGCAGTGTTGTCGGTGGTGTTGAAGAGTTTTACATCATCGGCGAAGAGAATGCAGTCGCTTGTAATGTGATCGCAAAGGTGATTTATATAGAGTATAAAGAGTGTTGGTCCTAGTACGCTGCCTTGGGGTACACCACTGTTAACAGGAATGAGATTAGATAGGGTGCTCCCTATTTTGACCACTCGTTGTCTATTTGACAGGAACACAGTTATCCAGTCATGTAGGGGTCCAGAGATGCCGTAGGATTTCAGTTTCAGAAATAGTTTATTGTGAACCACTGAGTCAAAGGCTTTATAGAAGTCTATATATATAGGTTCCTCTCAGTATATTTTGATTATTATCTAAATACTGCCTCCTTAACTGCCTAATTTTGTCACCTGGGTCTAACAACTTTAACTTTCCATTTTCCTCAACTTTATTCAGTGTTAATTATCTTCTATACATATTCATTTTCCAACCAATCCACACCATGTACAAAGATTTCCTTATGCAATGTCTCTGGAAATAGCTGTATATTTTACTTCTTCCATACCATAAAAATATGTGCCTCCCTATGTGTAAATCGTGTCCTTCCAAAGTCAAAAGTCTTATATTTCTTAGCTAAAATCCATTCTCTCATCCATGTCAGTGTTGCCACATAATAATATAACTGCCAATTTGGTAGTCCAAATCCACCTCTAAATCTTGCATCTTACAACGATCGTAGCAATATGTTCATTTTAGTTGTTACAGTTCTTCCCATCAACGATAATTGTAGATTTTTCCATTTTCCAGATCTGTTTCAATCTATTTCTTTAATCTGTAATAATTATCTTCCTTAATTATTATACACCTTGCTGATATTTCCTTTTTATTGATATTTCCATTTATATTTCTCAAGATCATCTTAATCTCTTCTTCCATGGTCATTTCAAAGCCTTAGCCGATCTCGTCAGTCGTATATCTCTTTGTTCCTTTGCCTCTTTTGCCGTTGTTCCTTCTAGTTCTTTCTCTTCTATCTCTTTAGTATATTGACTTGCTTGTTGTTTTGTCTCATCTCTAGTGTCTTCTTGGAATCTAACCTCTCTTTCTCTTCTCAGTCTTTCTTCGCTTTGTTCAAAATGTTGGTGATAAAATATTTCAGCCTTTTCCATTGTATCTAATTTGTATCTTTGTTCATGCCAGACCAACATTATCTCTTCTGGTATCAACCATCTAAAATTTGTTCCTCTTTCAATCAATCTCTTCGTCAAGAATTGATATTCTCTTCTCAGGTCTCTCACCCTTCTTGGAACTTGTTTCAAAGCCACTATCTCCTTTTCCTTATATTTAATTGTGGTGTTCCTTAACTTTTGTAAAATTTCTGTTCTAAGCTATTTCTTTGTGAACCTAATATGAACCTCCCTGGGCAGCTTATTTTTCATTGCATATCTGGTATGGACTCTGTAAATTTCATCAATATCATTAAGTATCTTTTCTTTGCTTTCCTCCATCGCTTCAGCCAAAATTTCTGCCATCGTCTCAGCCAAGTTTTTGTCCTTTTCTTGTCACATTTTGAAATTGTAGATAATGTTCAGATCGATCCATTTCCAATGTTATAATTGTCCTATCTTGTTCTTTGTCTGTTTCTGTAAGCCGAGTATCCATTTCTTCCATCTTCTTCTCAGTTGCTTCCACTTTCCCTTCAACTTTCTGTAGACGTTGTTCATTTTTTCCCATCAATCCTTTCACCTCTTTTGATTCATCTTCCACTTTACCAATACTCTTACCCACTTTACCAATACTTTCTTTCAAATCTACATGAAAAGCTTGCATCATGCTCTTCAATTCCATAGTATTAGACTTATCTGCTTGTGCTGAAGCATCCGCCACTTTCTGTCCTGTACTTTGTGTTGTTGATGTAGTTTCGCTTCTCATCCAAGAAATTTCTTCAGCTCTGTCTAGATGGTGGGAAATGGAAGGATTTATATTCCTTGCAGACAGCTGGTCATTTGCATTCTTTTGGACAGTTGTTGAGGCCACTCAGTCTGTGCCTGTATTCAACAGTGAAGGGGCATAGGACAGAAAAAATCCTGCAGCAAGAAGGCTCCACACCCATTTGCACTACTCAGGTGATCCTGAGGACACAGATAAACCTCCAAGTGGCTTCAATAACTCTCTAAAAGAATGCAAATGATCAGCTGTCTGAAAAAAATATAAATCCTTCCATTTCCCACCATCCAGACAGAGCTGAAGAAGCTTCTTGGATGAGAAGCGAAATGCCTTCAAAGAAAAACAAGAAAGTCCAGTTGCCTCCTGAAAAAGCACTTTTGGGACAATCATGACTGGATGACTGAGAATCTCCATAGACATTTGTATATTCACATGCAAAGAAACAGTCAGTGTATAACAATATTTGAATAGCTACTTGGCATTTGGCAAGGAAAGATGTCCTGAGTGCAGTTTCCACCTATACGTAGAAACCATGCTCAGTTTACATACTTTCCATGGACTGTTTTATGTGTGCAACCAAATTGGGACAAGTTCCTTCTGCCAGACTTCATCCTTTGATGCTTATTGATCTATTTGTAAGAGAAGGCTTTTATATATCTTAATTGTAGTAAAGGAATATGTATGTTATGAAATGGGCATATAGACATCTTCACTGAACTGGCTGACTTAATACTGATTCATACCACCAGTCTTCATATAAGAATATTGATATGGAGAATTATATTGAGTTTTCTCATAGGAGATTATGTGGAAAGATACTTGTAGCAGGCTAGAAAACCTGTGGATCTCTACAACATAGCACAACTCATAGCAACATATCCTTATTTTGGAAGTATTCTTGATGGGGGGTGTTAATGTTGGCCCCATCTTGATTGGAATGTAGCTGTCAGTCTTTCACATAATTGAGTTCTGCGAGATTTTCTTCCTTTGCTTAAATCAGGGGTCGGCAACCTGTGGCTCCGGAGCCACATGTGGCTCTTTGGGCCCTCTGCCACGGCTCCCTGTCACCCTGTCGCATCAGTGGAATGGTCGGAGCCTTAGCGCGGGAGCAAAGTGCCCCTGCACTTGCCTTGGTGCGGCAACAGCATTCTGCCTGGTACATTTGCTGTTGCCACCAGCAAAGACTGCTGGGAGAGAAAACAGCAGGGACAGATCTTGCAGGGTGGGGGCCATCCCCCAAGCCTGGCCTTCCTCCTCCCTTGTCAGTGGGGCCAAGAGAAAGAAGGGGGACATGTGGGGAAGTGCTCCCCAGGCCTGCTGAGCACAACAGCCCAGCAAGGGGGGAGAGATGGCGCGGCAGAAGCGCCCCCATTGGCAAGTTGGACGGCGCAGAGGCGTGGTCTGGCTCTCACAGCAGAACGCGCCACCTTCTGTTTCCTGTGCCTTCCCCAATCTCAGCTCTTTCAGCAAGAGCTATATTTCTGTTTGGTTTTGTTTCCCTGGGCAGCAATGGATGGGGCCATGGGGGGGGAGCAGAGGCCTCAGGGCTGCTCCCCCCCTCAGCAAGACAGGCCTGGAGAGAGTTGCAGGTGTTGGAGGGTCAGAAGACGTGCTCTGCCTAACATGCATTTCCAGCGCGCGCTCCTCTGTCCTGAGGTACGATTGACCAGGGAGCAGGGAGCAGGGTGAAGGGAAGGAAAAGCCCAGTTGGCTTTCCTTTGGCATGAGGCAGGGGGGAGACCAAATACCCCCTCCATGCGCGCTTCACAATGGGGGAGACTGGGTCCCCTCCTCCTCCTGGAGCCCATTCCCTGCCCACTTGCCCCTGACAATACTCTCTCTCTCCCCTCCCCTCCCTCTCCCTCCCCCCTCCCCTCCCCCTCCCTCCCCCTCCCTCCCCCTCCCCCCTCCCCCTCCCTTCCTCCTCCCCCCCCCTCTCTCTCTCTCTCTCTCTCCCCCCCCCCCGGAGAGCAAACCCAGAAGCAGCTGCCCTCAGTTTCCTGCCAGTCAGGCAGTGAGAGAGAGAGACAGAGAGTGGGAGGGAGACAGATTCAGCTCAATTCAGCCCTCGCCAAAGACACTCACCCATCAGCCAGTCTCCTTCACTGTCTGTCTGTCTGTCTGTCTGTCTGTCTGTCTGTCTGTCTGTCTGTCTGTCTGTCTGTCTGTCTTGATCCCTGCCTCTGTGTCTCTTCTCACTCTTGGAAAGCCCTGCAGCCCTGTGTGCTCTCTGGGGCGTTTCGCCAGCTGTTTTTCTTTCTTCCTTTTGGAAAGCCAGGCTGGTGGAGGAATGAGTGGCAGAGGCTTCCCTCACCCTCCTCCTCCTCTCATGCATACCCTCCCAGACCAATGTTCCCTGTAATAGCTGAAAACGGCACGCGGCGTTCTCTTTTCATCTGCGCAGCCGCGCAGGCGCGCAGCCTCTCCCATTAGAAAATGCCGGGCGGAAGTTAGAAACTTCCGTGCTGCGTTCTTTCATCACGTGCGCAGCCGCGCGGCCGCGCACCTTAGAGGGAACAGTGTCCCAGACCCGCCACAGCCAGCAAGGGGGTTGCAGGAGGGGGAGGGAAGCCTCTGCCCCAAAGAGCACATGCAGGGCTGCAGGGCTTTCTGAGAGTGAGAAGAGACACAGAGGCAGGGAGCGAGACACACACACACACAAACACACACACACACACTCACAAACATAGAGAGAGAGACACACAGAGAGAGGGGGGAGAGAAAGAAAGAGAGAGAAAGAGACAGACAGAGTGAGAGAGAAATGTGAGAGGGGAATGAGAGGGAGATAGAGAGGGAGATAGAGAGAAAAAGAAAGACAGATGAGAGAAAGAAAAAGATAAGAGGGAAAGAGGGAGAGGGAGATAGAGAAAAAGAAAGAGAGAAAGATACAGAGAGAGAGAGAGGAGATAAACAGAGAGGGAGAAAGAGATGAGAGGGAGGGGAAGAGAGAGAGAGGGAATTACCTATTTCCCATAGAAAACATGGGCCACAAAACCTGGGTGGCATGGCTGGGGGTCATGTGACTGCGTGGGAGTGAGTGACATTGAGTTGGCCTCGCCCACCCAGGTTTTGTGGCTCCCAGTGTTTTGTTTTCTGTGGGAAATGGGCCGAAGTGGCTCTTTGAGTGTTTAAGGTTGCTGACCCCTGGCTTAAATGAAATGATGTTAGGAGCTTGCCATTTGAATGTCTTATTTGGTTGGACAAAGGGCTGGAGAGGGAAAATGCATGCCTGGCAAACAGAGCAAAACAAGCTTTTTTAAAAAAAAAATTCACACAGTAGTGTGCTATGCAGCTCAGATTTAAATAAATCTGATTTGATCCTGAAATGGGGGCTGATAAGCAGCGGAAAAGGGTGTACTAATGATTTAAATATATTTCAGTACTAGTTACACAGAGACACCTAAGAAGCATCAAGGGCTCATTTTGGCAAATAGATTAAATTTTTTAGATAGTTTGCACAGAAAAATCATTGAGCTTTAAAAAATGTTTAGCCCTCCTCCATGCCTTTAGAATCAGAAAGGTAGAGAGCCATGCTCAAATTTATGGGAGGAAAAGGTAGAGGTAGGGGCTCTTTAACTAAGGCTGAAAAAATTCAGCCTGGTGTACCTCTTAGCTTCTGAAACAGTTTTTAAAGGGTCTCCCATAAATGATAGGAAAAGGTTAACTGCTCTCTGATTAGACCACTGATTAAATGAATCATCATCATCCCCCACATAGAATGTTGGATAGAGATAGAAGTTACTTTTGAATCTCGAAACTAGACAGATCAATCCAGCAAAATTGAAATACCCTAGCACAGGGGTGTCAAACTCAATTTCATTAAGGGCCATGTCAGGGTTGTGTTTGACCTTGGGGGGGATGGGGGGGCCAGGGTGGGGGTGGCCAGCTTGATGTCACTCATGTCAAGGGTGCCTGTGGTGGCCCTGAGTGCTCTGCCAGCGAAAATGGGCTCCCAAGCTCCATTTTGGCTGCAACGGCCTCTTGCAACCCTCTGTCAGCAAAAACGGAGCTTGGAAGTACCTCCTGCGGCCCTCCCGAGCTCCGTTTTCAGCTGCGATGGCCTCCTGCAACCCTCTGCCAGCAAAAATGGAGCTCAAGAGGGCCACACGCAGCCCTCCCAAGCTCCGTTTTTGTGGCAGAGGCACTGCGGGCTGGTCCTTCACTATTTCCAGGGTGGACCCGCAGACCAGATCTAAGTACCCCGTGGGCCAGATCCGGGCCCCGGGCCTTGAGTTAGACACCTCTGCCCTAGCAGAAGAACCCTATTTAACAGTCTGTTATCCAATTTCGTCTGCTTGAGTTGGGGTTTCTGGGGCTCCTCCCCCCAAAGAAGGATTTACAGTTTCCCCCTATAGCTCACAAGGCAATTTTTCCTCCCAAAATGCCTAGTGACTTAATGGTGTTGATTACTGTGACATTACTTTTTTGATCTTCAATTGCTCTTACAAAATTGAATCTTTTGACATATTAAAAGAGGATTAACCAATTCTTGAATTCAAATCTCTGAGTGACCCAATGAAGATTGGAATTGCAGTATCAGGTAAAATATGGAAAGTAAATTATGAAGGCAAGTTACAAAAATTCAGGGGATAAATATGATTGTGATAACATCTAGAGTAAGATGAGAAACTAGGGAAACTTTTGGAAGGCTGAACTTAAATAAGAAATAATAATCCACTTAACAAAAATGGCTCTGATGGTGGCTATTAAAGAAACAAAAAGTAGTTGTAAAGCACTTGGATGAAATTAAAGAGAAAATTGATATATACAGAAAGGCACAGAGTTTAAGCCAAGATAGTCCCAAGGGGTTAACCAGACAGAGGAGAAATTAAATCTCACAGTGAAGATAACTGGAGGTTGATGAAATTCAAATCAAACATAGCAATGGACATTTGACTTTAAAATAAATAAATAAATAGATCGATAAAATAAATAAGCCTTCCGTTTATAAAATTGCCATCAATTAATTTAAAGGAATACAGAAAATAGATATGGAAATAGATTGTCCATTATTTATTTGCCTAATCCTTAGCATGATTACATTCTATGATGGTTGCTTGTCATTCTTGAGGCTATTCTTGATGACATGACATGCTTCAGGAAAAAGGCAGAAAGAGAGCCAGGAATTATAGTAAAGCATGGTGAACTTTGGCAGCTTCACATATGTCAGCATATCGGTATTTCTGTACATGTGTGTGTCCAATCGGTCATTATTTCAGCTGTCAAATGTCTTTTGCTTAGTTTTGTTATAGAGAAACAAGATATAAAATAGACCCAGCTTCTTCTACCACTGCATACTATGATAGCATAGTTTGGGTTGTTTATTTGTTTTTAAACATCTTCTTGAATTAATTAGGCATTCTCTATTATACTCTACTCTACTCTACTCTACTCTACTCTACTCTACTCCACTCCACTCCACTCCACTCCACTCCACTCCACTCTACCTTACCCTACCCCACCTCACCCTACCCTTAAGTTATGACCCAGGTGGTCAAGGCAAGATGGGCCTTTAGGGAGTCCTTTATTGCTCTCAAGAAGTGTTCAACAAATGGCCCTCCAATGACCAGTAAGGCTCCACCCCATGCTACCCTGAAGGCAGCCATCCTCAAAGTCCTCAAAGCAAAGACACGGTACAAGGCAAAGACAATTCTGAAGGTAAAGCAAAGGGCAAAATCAGTCTACAAGGCAAGGGCAAAGCCAATGACAGCAAAAGCGAAAAACAGTCCTTAAAGCAAGGCAAAAAGGGAGTGTAATCCAAAACAAACAATTGTTCCTGGAAAAGAGTCTCCACAGAGTCTCCTTAAGTCACTCCATTCCAGATGTTCCTTATGAAGAGTGGTGGGGCAACCTTCTCCTGAGTAGCTTTGCAGCCCTTCTCTGAGTCTACCTATGCTCCACTCTCTGTCTCCTTAGATTGAGTGGAGGAGGCAGCTGTTCCTCATCAAAGGAGATCTTCTGCCTATCAGCACCACTGCCTATCAGCAGCCAATCCTCCCCATGTCTGTGAAGGCAGGGAACTCTCCATCTGGTTGACCACTTCCCCCAATGTCTGAGGGGCCTGGGACAGCATTGTCCTCAGCCCCTGGCCTCTCCAAACATACCAAGGAGTTATTTGCCAGAGAGCCCGTTCTGAAACACCCGAATCCTGAACAAGGATTTTGGTGGTCCAAGCGGATGCCAGCAATGCCAGTAGCCGCTGTCTTACTCCAAGCTAATGAACAGGGCATGCTACAGCTATGCGTGTATATCTCCTGCATACTCTCAGACACTGAACGTTGGTGGGCATATGGGAGAAAGAGGTCTTCGTGGTCCGGTGGGCCCTCATTACCTGGCGTCACCTCCTGGAGGGAAGTAAAATACCATTTGTGATATGGATGGACCATAAAAACCTTGAGGCCCTCCAGGCTCTGTGGAGGTTATTGCCCAAACAGGTACAGTGGGCACAGTACATTCAACGCTTCCAGTTCACCTTGAAGTACATTCCGGCCAGGAGAAACTTTCTTGTAGATACGGCAATCTTGAAACATCAGTGCCCTCCTAAGAGCAATTAAGGGCTTGGAATCCCTTGGCAATGTCCATTTTGCTCTTCAAATTCATGTCAACGTAACCCTAACCCCACATGGATTTGCATGTATTAGGAGGGAGCCACTTGTCTGAAATGATATAGGACAAGGGTGAAATGCTATCGGTTCGGCCCGGTTTGGGTGTACCGGTAGCGGCGGCTGCCAGTGGTCCGGAGAACCAGTAGCGGTGGCAGCGCGAGGCTCCGCCCATCTGCCCAGACATCGCCATTTTCTTTTTTTAACCCTCTGCACATGCGCAAAGCATTCTGTGCATGCGCAGAGGGTGAAAAATGCGCGCTTCCGAACCGGTAGGGAATGTAAGTAGATTTCACCTCTGATATACAGTCTCCTGCAAGAGCAGGATGTTGGGCTTGAAGACCTCCAAGTTCCCTTCCAGCTCTGTTCTGTTCTGTTCTGTTCTGCACTCTACTCTACTCTACTCTACTCTACTCTACTCTACTCTACTCTACTCTACTCTACTCTTTCTATTCTATTCTATTCTATTCTATAAGGCCTCTTCTGCTGACTGAAAGATAGGTCCTGATTGGATGATGGTCATTGGTAGCCAAAAACAATCCCTTAAATTATGTTCAAATATGCCCATTTCAAGACATGCATAAAACATTTTCCAAATCATGCACTAATAATCAACCTTGCTGCCACATTTATTGTGTACTGTCGTATTGATTGAAATTTCCAGATACCCTTCAAAGACTACCCCATGTAGACTTTTGCATTAGTCAAATCACAATGTCACTAAGGATAACATCTCTGTTGATAAGTATGAGTGACTCCGTAATTCTAATAGTTTACATGATGTCATTATATAAATTTAGTTCTTGCTGCCACTACTGTATAGGAGCAGACCTGTGTTTTCAAAAACAGCACAACCCCAATCCCAGAGCTCACTACATTCTCCTCTTCCATGGGTTTCTAGAGTGCAAATCTGTCATTTGATTATAGGTGAAAGTTAACTTCCATCTCAACAACTGACCACCACTACCCCATCGCATGACCCTGGCAAGTACCTCAGAGAAATAAAGGGATAATATAGCACACATTTAAACACAATTTAAACCTCCAAAAATAAAGGGGAGAAAAATTGACATCAATATTAACCATAATTCTGAGACCTTTCAAAGGTGAAGATGTCCTCATTCCTCGCATTCCTATGATTCTAACGGATATGCCATTTCAATTTAAGAGATTGCATTTCAAATTAGATTGGCGTTCGCAATCACCATCAACAAAGCTCAAGGCCAATCTTTAGAATTGTGTGGTTTAGATCTAGACACAGATTGCTTCTCACATGGACAATTATATGTTGCGTGTTCTAGAGTCGGCAAACCAGACAATCTCTATATCTGCACAGACAATGGAACAACAACAAATATTTTATACCCACAAGCATTGTGAAATTAAACATATTAGAAATGTGTGCTTTCTCTTTTCTTTCTTTCCCATTTAAGCAGACTGAGCCACAGCAACGCGTGGCCGGGTATGCTAGTCTACTCAATAAAACCCAAAATCAAAGTTTCATTCTTTTACACTTCAAGCACGAAGTTCAGAAGTGGTCTCCATGTGGAAACAAAAGTACTTATGTTCTTTTCTTTAATTAAAGTAGTCAATTTTGCCATTTCAGCCAATGGCAGCAATGGAGGGCAATAGAGATATGAGAAATAAATAAATTATTATTTAAATAATGGAAATGGCAAAGGATAGCCAGTAATAAAAAGTACCTTTTCTCAAGGCATATCAAATGTCTCATGAACTGAGTAGACAATGCCATACATCTCTTTTATACTTCTGTGAGCTTTGGCGAGAATTTGTAAAGGCCCAATTCACTATGGACCCCATGGCAGATGGAGCTTGTCTACATCAGTTAGTTGGAACACTATGCTGGAAATAATTCCCTAGTGAGAAGCTTTGGGAAACTGCTGCACTCTTGAATCTGCCAACTCCTCAATTATACATTCAACCTGCATTAAGCTATTCAACCTATGTTAACTGTCAGATACCAGAAGTCAGGAACCAGGATAGAGTTCAAAAGTACTATAACCTATAAACAACAATCTGAACTTCTAGCAGTCAAGGTGAATTGGTGCCAGATAACAGTCAATGGACTTCAAGGGGAGCTGGACATAGGTTATGGTGCAGGGGTGGGTTCCTACCGGTGTGGACCAGTACTGCACACCGGTAGCGGCCCGCTGGTGATGTAATTTTTATCAGAATTTTTGGCGATTTTTTCGGGTTTGGATGGCTTCTCCTCGTCCTCTGCTTTGGAAAAAAGTTCTCCTGCCCACCCTTGGGTTAATACCGACCTTTATTTCTTCATCTGAAGCACAGCTGAGCACCTCCTCAGCTGTGTTTCAGAAACATCCTTCTGAGCATGCACGGAAGTAAAATCGCTCAATGGGATGTGCACACGTGAAACATTGCGATGCGCACCGGTAGCAAAGGTAACTGGAACCCTCCCCTGTTATGGGGGCACAGAGACTCCAAACTGATGATGTGTTTGACCCCGCCCTCGGGCTCAGCCTGGCCATCTCCTACACTAACTTCTGTATTGGTTTAAAAGCTTCCCAGGTTGTGATTATTTTTTCCTTCTTTGCTCTTTTTCAAAGGTTTTTTTTTTTTTTTAATTATAATCTTTCTTTTCCCAGCCTGTCAGACATTCAAGCAATCTGAGTTTGGCCTTCAGTGAAAAAATGTCGGAAGAGTGGTAGCAAGGGTTAATATTATACCTGCCACAACTTTCCCCACCATTTCCTTAGAGAATCCTCAATGGTTTTGAACTGCCACTGGAAATAATGACTCACAGATGCAGGAACTTGTGCTAACACTCGATATTCCCGTGTCAAGTGAACCCGTGCCACCACTGCACGCTTCCAATTAGCTAATGCCATATACTGGACTGGATCCTTACTCAAAGATTCTAACCACAAGGCTTCCCTCTGACTTTTTTTTTTGTGTGTGTCTCAGAAATAGTTTTATCTTTCTTTCAAAAATGGAAAACCTCATGAAAAGTGCTCCTTGGTGAGTAATAATGCACTTAACTAGCAAACATGGGTGATACATTTGTGAGAAGCAAGAAATGGATACTATTGGTGGGAGACCTCAATTCTGTAGTGGTTTCACACTCCATTTTAAAATGAAAATTATAACCATTGGGGTTTCCAAGTAGGAATTCCATCCAAATATACGTTTGCAACTTTTCAGCATTCCTTTTCAGTTCATGATGGCTTGGCTCTTTTGATAAGGGAAAATTGTTTATGGTATTTATGGAAAGGCAGAATCAGCATATTTTTATAGGAAAAATTCTATCCAAAAATTTCTAGCCTGAAATTGAGGTCCTGCAGAATCATTTTTTTTCTTGTCTTTTTTCTTTTAGTTATAAAATAAATGTTATGCATGAATAAAGTCAAACATTTATTTTACAGGTATTGACTGAGCTTTAGAAAAAAAGAGGAACCTATCCAAAAATACAGAGCACCTTTGTTGAATTGCTACAATGCTAAAGACACAGAAAAAGAAAGTGACAAGCAGAAGGACATAATTTTCCATGTTTAGTCTTCTTTGTGAAGTTGATTGCACCAGCAACAGTCCCAGTGAAAAAGATAGGTCTAAACACCATATGCCAGAAATGTGAAGAACCTGTGATTCTTCAGATGATATATTTCGCATCAGTGCTCTCCATTGATTAAAGTGGCTGCAAATGGTGGACACAATAATTCAATAACAATTGGGAAGCTAGAAATTCCTTCTATATTAAAAAACCATGGATTACTGAAAAAGGTTTAATAGATTAATTGACAAAGTCATAGATAAGGCCTAGAGGTTATAGAATAGGACAGGACAGGACACGACAGAACAACTTTATTGTCACTTTGAATGTATACTAATAGGCATAGAGCCGAGGTGGAGCAGTGGTTAGAGTGCAGTCCTGCAGGCTACTTCTGCTGACTGCTGATTGCCAGCAGTTTGGCAGTTCAAATCTCACCGGCTCAAGGTTGACTCAGCCTTCCTTCCTTCTGAGGTTGGTAAAATGAGCACCCAGATTGTTGGAGGCAATATGCTAAACTCTATAAACCGCTTAGAGAGGGCTGTAAAGCACTATGAAGCGGTATATAAGTCTAAGTGCTATATATAAAAATGAAATCTCGTTGCATACAACTCTCAAAGGGTCACCACCTCCAATAAACACTACATAAACATAACTAACTAACTAACTAACTAACTAACTAACTAACTAACTAACTAAATAAATAAATAAATAAACAAACAAACAAATAAATAAATAAATAAATAAATAAATAAATAAATAAATAAATAAATAGTTAACTGTGTTCTACAAGATAATGTAAAGATTGTGCTAACTGGCAATAGAGGAATAGCTCCATTCTATAGTACGGCTATATTACAGCTATCTTGCAGCATATCTTCTCCTTAGTGATAGGCTTGTCACAGTAATTAAAAGGTATACCCATTCACATATAAGAATATTGTATACAGCATTTAACTGAACATGCGGGGGGGGGCATCTGTTATCTCAAACAAACAAAGTAATAGCTTCTTTAAGCAGCTTCCAAAACAGGTATCAGGGAAACTGGGATCACACATAGAATTATGCATAAAATATAGGAACAGGGAAAGAAAACCAATAATGTGGTAGTGCAGCAAGATCCGGGAAGAATGAAGGCATCTGACGTATGGAGCACCTCAGAATTCATGTCTCTCATCATTTCATTTTAACTTTTTTACTTTTATTATAACATTATATAAGGTTAGATTAACGTTATATAAGGTTATATTAATAGAATCTTACAAATCTGAATAGACCTTCCTCTCTTCTTTTATCTTCACACGAACTAGCTTGTCTGAGATGTTTTCTCAAGCTATTTTCTTGGCTCAGGTGTTTTTTATCTGACCATTGCCTTGTTAGCAACTCTTCCTCCTGTCCTGCAAGGCCATTCCCTCTGCTGTCTACATCCTGGCCCTTTCCCTTAAATGTTGTCATCTGGTGGCGCCTAGGAAACACAATTCTGCCAGTGGTGGGATTCAATTTTTTCACTACCGGTTCTGTGGGCATGGCTTGGTGACATGGTTTGGCTTGGTGGGCGTGGCTTGGTGGGCATGGCAGGGGAAGGATATTGTAAAATCTCCATTCCCACCCCACTCCAGGGGAAGGATACTGTAAAATCTCCATTCCCACCCCACTCCAGGGGAAGGTTACTGCAAAATCCCCATTTCCTCCTGATCAGCTGGGACTCCGGAGGCAGAGAAGAGATGGGGGCGGGGCCAGTCAGAGGTGGTATTTACAGGTTTATTTATTTATTTATTTATTTATTTATTTATTTATTTATTTATTTATTTATTTATTTTGTTATTCTTATATGCCGCCCAACTCCCGAAGGACTCAGGGCGGCGTACAACAAAGAAAAATACAAGAATAATCAAAATTACATATAATTAAAAACAAATACAAAATTTAAAAAAACAGTATAAAAAACAACAACATCCATTCAACACCATACATACTTGGGGGGTGAGCTCGAGTGGATTAAGCTGTCCCCCCCACCTGCAGGAAAAGCCATGTCTTAACGGCTTTTCAGAAGGCCAGCAGAGTGGGGATGGTTCGGGTCTCTGGGGGTAGTTGGTTCCAGAGCACGGGGCCAGCCACAGAGAAGGCTCTCCCCCTAGGGCCCGCCAGCCGGCATTGCTTGGCCGACGGGACCTGGAGGAGGCCAACTCTGTGGGCCCTAACCGGTCGGAGGGAAGTATGAGGCAGAATGCGGTCCCGAAGATATCCTGGTCCTAAGCCATGAAGGGCTTTAAAGATGGTGATCAACACCTTGAATTGGACCCGGAGACCGATGGGCAACCAATGCAGCTGGCGGAGTATCAGTGTCACGTGGATGTACCTTGGCACACCCACCACAGCACGCGCAGCCGCATTTTGCACCAACTGAAGTCTCCGGATACTCTTCAAGGGTAGCCCCATGTAGAGCGCATTGCAGTAGTCCAAATGCGAGGTGACAAGGGCATGAGTGACCGTGAGTAGAGCCTCCTTCTCCAGGTATGGCCGCAGCTGGTGCACCAGGCGGACCTGTGCAAAGGCCCCCCTAGCCACAGCAGAAAGATGATGGTCTAATTTTAGCTGTGGATCTAGGAGGACCCCCAAGTTGCGGGCCTGGTCTGAGGGAGTCGAAGACCAAGGAGGGACAGTTGTCATGGTCCTTAGGAGGCAATATCCACAGCCACTCAGTCTTGTCGGGATTAAGTCTGAGTCTGTTCCTCCCCATCCAGATCTTAACGTCGTCCAGGCATCGGCACATTACATCAACTGCCTCCCTGAAGTCAGACGGGGTGGTGATGTACAGCTGGGTGTCATCAGCGTACTGATGGAAACACACCCCATGTCTGTGAATGATCTCACCCAGCGGTTTCATGTAGATGTTAAACAGGATGGGCGAGAGAACCGACCCCTGGGGCACCCCACATGATAGGGGCCTGGGGGACGATCTCTGCCCTCCTGCCAACACCGACTGCATCCAATCGGCGAGATAAGAGGAGAACCACCGCAAAACGGTGCCTCCCACTCCCAACTCGCCGAGCCGATGCAGAAGGATACCATGGTCGATGGTATCGAAAGCCGCTGAGAGGTCAAGTAGCACCAGGATGGAGGAGTTCCCGCCATCCCGGGCCCGCCAGAGATCATCCATCAGAACGACCAAGGCAGTTTCTGTACTGTAGCCGCGCCTGAACTACTCAAAATTTCCACTACCGGTTCTCCAGAACTGGTCAGAACCTGCTAAAACCCACTTCTGAACTCTGCCCTATGTATTACCCTCCCCATGAGATCCAACAGCCCCCTTTCCTCCTTTAAAACCTTTACTTTGTGATTATAGACTACTAAACTCTGGACCACTAGAATTACTATCCACTGCTTCTTATTTCGTATCTGCTGAATCGCCTTCCTGCACTTTCCCTAAAGTAGACTTGAGAGTTGATTCAGATGGAAGAGGGACATGAACACTTATTATCCTTTGATACCGTACAATGTATTTGAGTGCAAAGTAATGCTCTATGTGTCAACTCTCAAAATGACTTTAGCTGAATCCATATTCTTTTTACTTCGTTTCTTAGTTGCCATATATATGGGGGAGGGGGAACTCGGGATGTGGGATAATTTCCTCTCAGGTGCCAGTCATAACAGTGATAAAGCCCATGGGAATCAAGGTCATCTCAACGAGAGCACGTAATGGCCAGAGGGAGTAGCTGAGCAGCCTGCATCTACCTGGTTGGTTAACTAGAGGAGTGGGTGATATCTAATTCTTTTATTATAACAAAACACAGGAAATATTTAGAGTTGGTTTCACATTTGAACATGCCGATATCATGTACCCAATAAAATGGATCTTTGAGAAAAGCCACAGTCTCGGAGTCCCGAATTGATTGGGCCCATTACTCAGAACCATGCCATTATGGCTTAGTTAGTACACTGACCTTCGTATAGTTTGGATTCGTGAACAAGATATTCTCAGTTATTTGTGTCAAGTATGTAGTTATTTATCTGTTGCTGACATTTTGATTTCCAGAACACTATTTTCTACATTCCACTCAGGCCAAGAATGTGTCCACAGCACATACATGTTTTATAGCATCTACTCTAAGTTGTGGAAAATATCTTTCATTTTCCTCCATTAAACTTTTTGGGGTATCTGAAAAAAGAAATCCAGAGATGGCCATGGGAAAGAATGAACGAACTGTGAAAAGAGGAGAAATGGGAACGTAGTTCTGAGACAGTGAATTGCATGGAATAAGGTGGAGCATTGAAAGCTCTACAAGAAACATGCCATTGGATCTTGCAAAAATTCAATCCATAATTCAGGAGTAGGTTTCACTTACCTTTGCTGCTGGTTTGGGAATGGGAGTGTGCGGGTGCGCGCTTTCCACACACGCAACACTTCTGCACATATGCAGAAGCTTCTGCGCATGCGCAGAGCGTTTTTGATGACGTCCGGGTGGGTGGGCGGAGCGTCCCGCCACCGCCGCTACCGGTTCGTTGAACCGGTGCGAACCGGTAGCAACCCACCACTGCCATAATTGGATGACAAATTTCAAAAAGTGATAAAGATCTTAAACTTTTTGTAGGGTTTGCCAACTTTTATAGAAGATTCATCCCTGATTTGTCAGCAGATAAGGCCACTAATTTAAATTTTGAAAACAGAATGCCAATTTAAATGACCTACTCAAAAATTTTAAAAAGCCACCTTTCTGGGCTTGAAAAATCTCTTTTCATTCCAGTGATTACTCAGACATTTCTCTCCCAGCTACAGTACCCATTTGCTGCCTAGCAGCTTGCAGGAGCCCTCCTGAGCTAGAATAGAGCCTGTCCTTTCAACTGCAATTTGTCTTTAAGAAAATTATTATACATTATACAGTATAAATTAGCTAAGTTTGCTCAAACATGGAAGTCAGATACACATCTTCCATCTGACTACTTTGAAACAATAGAAATGTGCCACCACTGCATATTTCTACAACCGTGATAAAGATCGACGTGAATGTAATTACTCTTTCATGGTACAGGAAACATGACTCTTGATCAAATCATGACATTTTTGCATATCCATTTATTTGTTTCCCACCTTTATTATTTTTATAAATAACTCAAGGTGGTGAACTCACGAGGTATATCCAGTACCCCTTCTCCTCCCATTTTCCCCACAACAACAACAACAACAACTCTGTGAGGTGAGTTGGGCCAAGAGATCACTCAGTTGGTTTTCATGCCTAAGTGGGACTAGAACTCACAGTCTTCTGGTTGCTAGCCTGGTGCCTTAACCACTGGACCAAATTGGCTGTCAATCCATATCCATATCTCCCTATTGCCTATAATTCCTCCAAATGTTATTTGAATGGCAGTGGGGGGGCTAGTAATAGCTACCACTATAAATGTATAGCAGCATGTACATGCTATAGGTGACAAGATGCAGCAGCTGGTAGCAATTCGAAGAGTGTGTCAAAGCTGTGCGTTCTCAGTTATATTTTCACAGTGCTCAAGTGTATTATTTGCTTCCCTGACTTAAGGAGATTCAAGAGACTCAGTTCAATAAAATATACAACTCCTGTGTCATTTGGAACAAATTGTAGGCCATCAGGGTGAAAAAATATCTGTATTATTTTAGAGAATTTTAGTTGAATATAGAGTAACAGCCAAGAGGTTGCCTTGGAAGGAACAATTTAGCAAATCTAGCAGAGTTTCTCCTCTATGGTGATTTGAGATCGCTGTATTTTTATACTTTCTTTGAACCTGGTTTGTCTGTCTGTCTATGTGTGTGTATTTCAAGGCAGATACAGGAATATTAATACATGTGAAGATAAAAATATCAATATTTTCAAGTGTCGGAACCCAACTGAGTATTGGTTGAATTTACTTCCCTGCAAAATGTTTTCTTTGCCTTCTTCCTTGTGAAAAAGGAAGTCATTTAGAAACCCCATCACTGCTGGCCCTGTTCACAAGTCTGAGAAAAGAGTTGGAATTATAATGAATATGAATTGTTGCATCCTTAAAGACTTTTGAATACTTGAAGACTTTTAAAGTCAAGCCACCTGTCCTCTTTGGCACAGATCTTCCACAGCAAAACTATTAAGAACTTCTTATTGGAGACTGCATCTGATCCCTTTTATATACCAAGTCTTTGCTGCTTTGCTTTGTCTCTAACACCTGGCTGTTATCTGTGTGTGTAGGGAGGGGAAAAAAGAAGAAATTAAAAGCCAATTATACCAATGCCTTTTCCTTATAAAAAAGACTCACCACCAACCAACCAATCAATTTACAGGTTGCCTAATTCCAAGGACAACAAACATGAATTTGAAACAGATTAATTTACCAAATGCAGCAGAACTGCAATACTTTTTTTAAAAAATCATCAATATGCATTGTGTCAATTCAAGTTTCAGTCATATCAGCAAATTCCCAACTTTTATTATCTTTTGACTGAATTCAGAAAGTGTTCACAGCAGCCTCACAGATGAATTGTCAAATATAGCATTCGGTATTGCAGGTTTACATAGATGCCTTAAATACCTTCTATTTATAATCTCATGATCCATTTATATGAGATAGATTCTTCTTGATTATTACCACTGAAGAGATGGAAAACTTAGGGTGGAGGGGATTTATCCAAAGCTATAATTACTGATTTGCCGTCCTGCAGTCTAACCAATTAAGGCCATAAATGATGGAACCTGTGAAGCCATAATTATTTTCAATTCAGACTTCTTTAGATCACTTTCTGGGGGAAGAAATGCAACCTACCTCAACGAAAATTAATCTGCCCACCTCTATTTGAGCTTTCCTTAATACAAGGAAAGAGGTGGAGGCTATCAAAGATTAAAAGTTACCAGGTCTTTTAAAAAACATTTTATCCTGAAAACATTTATATATTCCTGGTTAAAAAAATTAAGAAACCCCCCCCCAAGATGCATGAACCTCAAAGAATTAATTTAATGATATGGTGCTTTGCCGTGGTTGCTTGTAATTATAGGAATAGAGGTGGAATATATAAAACTGTGGATATATTTTAAGGGAGCAGAGTTAATTTTATTTATAGAAGGTAAGTTACTTTCTCCCAGAGCCATGAAAACACCTCTGAAAACTATTTTTTCCTGATTTAAGTATGGGTTCCTTCCCAAGTATAAGTGCAATCAAGGAAATGTAATTACATCCTGCATCTTACTAGCCAAATATTTGAATTCATGTTAATATATTTGCTTTCTATTTTGCAGTAAATACTGCCTACATTCAAGAGAATTTGTACTGGAAAGCATGGTCTAAAAGGCAATAAAATGCATATATAGCTTTGGTCATACACATAAATTCAAGAATTTAAATAAGGAAAAAGAAAGGAATAAGATAAATTAGTTCATACTATTGGGAAAGGAAAAAAACTTAAGATGCATAATTGCAGGAAATGTTTGAAATTGACTCATCCTGTAGAGGTATCAAAATGCGGTTTTTACATTTTGTCTTCTTCAGACACAATTTGTATTTAACCTCCGAATTAGCACTAGTTCAACTTATTACAATATTCCAACAGCCTTGTGAATGAAGAGGCGCGGGAATGAAGAGGCGAGACATAGGAACAGTTCAGCACCTTTGTTGTCTATTAGCTATAACTAATATGGACTGCCGGCAGGCTGCAGGGAAGCCGCTTTTAAGGGCTTCCCTGAAGCCTGCTAGCCACTGACAGCAGTTTATTTCTCCCGCCGCTGGATTAGCCAATCAGCAGTGGCTATGCAAATCCGTACTCCATACGTCAGTACGTAACATCCCCTACCCCAATCTAACTGATCCAATAGGAGTGACCTAAATTGTCGGTCCTGCCTCAACTTGTACCTTTACAATAAGTAAGAATGACCCTTGGCTCCATTTGTTGAGAAAGGTGTAGTTTACTAAAGGTAAAGTGGATTACAGTAAAGCGAAGCCACAACTGAGGTTTGCACCCCAAATCCCTATAATATAACTTTTCCTTCCCAGATGCTTCCCATTGCTGGTTCCCTCCACCCCCACCCCCCCAATCGCCCAAACAGTCATTCCTGCATCTGTATTCTTCTACCAGGGAGACATGTCTCTGAGGGGTATGCTTCTTTCCATCAGTTTCATTTTCCCCCAAGCATCCATCCTTCCACTAGGGTTCATGACAGACTGGCATGAAATGGCAGTTCTGACATAGGTAGTGTCATGTGTGATCTCAGTTTAAGATCTGACTGTCATTGTGTAATTGTATCAGCTTCCGTGCTAAAGAGCTAGAATGCAATTTTGAATGAGAATTTGAAAATGAATGGATAGGGTTCCAAGAGGTCCAGTAAATGGATTTCTTTCAATGATAAAGAATGAGTGGTCTCAAAGTTGATGAGGAACACAAAATGGTGGCTTTCCCAGCTTTGTTCCCTTGCCATCTGTCAAAACCCATTCTAATTTTAAGCAAATATTTGCTACATATTCCAAGAAGTCCAATTATCAACTGAATATCAGGCTCTTGCGAGGTGGGTTTGTTTGTTTGTTTGTTTGTTTGTTTGTTTGTTTGTTTAGTTGTTTAGTTGTTTAGTTGTTTAGTTGTTTAGTTGTTTAGTTGTTTAGTTGTTTAGTTGTTTAGTTGTTTAGTTGTTTATTTAATAGATTTGTATGCCGCCCAACTCCCAAAGGGATTCTGGGCGGCTCACAGCATATTAAATACAAAATCTAAAAAACAGTTAAAAAATTTAAGAACAAGATTAAAATAATGTAAACAATTAAAACATTTGACAGCATTAAAAAAACCCCACAATTTAAAAACCCAATGATGCACTCATGGGGCCAAGAATAATCGGTGTTATATTAAAATCCTTGGCCCTAGGCCTGTCGACAAAGCCATGTTTTTAATGCTTTTCTGAAGGCTGGCAGGGTGGGAATTATGCGGATCTCGGGGGGTAGTTTATTCCAGAGAGCCAGTGTCGCCACAGAGAAGGCCCTCGTTCGTGGGCCTGCTAGCCGACACTGTTTGGCTGACGGGACCACCAGCAAACCAACTCTGTGGGCTCTAATCGCTCTTATGGAGGTATGTTGGAGAAGGCGGTCTCGGAGGTAAACTGGTCCTAAGCCATTTAATGCTATTCTTATAGTAAGGGGCGTGCATAAGCGCACCACTGTGCCTACCGTCCCTGTCCTACTGTCCTATTGTCCTCTTTTATCGTTACTTTTTACTTATGTTTATACAAATTACTACTATCCTATACATGTTTGACAAATAAATAAATAAATAAATAAATAAATAAAGATCCCTTGAGATGCTTCCTTGCAAAACACTTGCATCAAATGAGAGTGAGTTTTGAGTTGCTAGCCTAGCCAGGTGTCAAAAGTCTCTTTGCACCTGTTCAACCCACATGAAGGAGGATGTCCGGTTGATTTCATTTATTTAATTATTATTTTTTTAATCGGTGATATTTAGTAGGAAGAAAGATAAACCAAGTTGAGGGAATCCATCAATCTTTATCCTTCATATGTCCTTTATAAATAGGGGCAGAAACTTCAGCTGGGCTTCTGCCTGGGGCAGAATAGGGAGCACCAGGGACAGAACAAATATTTCCCTTGCATGTATTTCTGCTGACTCAAGAACTTGAGGATAACAGCTATGAAGAGAATTCCTGAAGTTTAGATCAGGGGTCTCCAAACTTGGCAACTTTGATAATTATGGACTTCAACTCTCATGCTGGCTGGGGAATTCTTGGAATTGAAGTCCACAAGTATTAAAGTTGCCAAGTTTATAGACCTTTGGTTTAGACTACCAAATGGTTTGGATGCTAGTCTACTCACTATTGCGCATATCATTCAGGAACACTGGGGATAAAGTACATACAAATATGTTTTAAAACTTAAATACCAATGTAACCAGGAATCTCTTGATTGTGGCAAATAAATAAACATTAGCAAATTAAATCCTTATATTATTGCCTCCATTCCAGACATCTCTTCATAACATTGAAGATATGGCCTCAAAATTCCTCCAAGCATCTCTGCCTTCTGCATCGGACTTTTTTTCCCACCAATCTGTTTGAAATGTTATATAGATCAGGGCAGGAGATTAAGAGCTACACTTCTTAAGAAAACACGACTTATAAAAAAAAGCCTGTGCTTTATTAGGTTTGCATAGCATGTGGTAAAAATATCATGAAAATATCTCCTAAGAAATGTGACATGTTTGTATTCATCCCCTCAACCTGCTGAAGAGCAGAAAAATCTAAGCTGTTTTGTGTTCTTCTGGTGCTAATTTTGCTCTATGACAGGCTTTCCTCATCCTGTTGCTCCCCCAGGAACACTGGGATTCTGGGATTTATAGTCCAGTAGTTAGAGGAAACCAGATTAAGGCAAGTTATATAATTACAACCTGAATTGAAAAATAGAACTGAAAGTTATAGGAAACAATTAGCATGCACCAATAGAGCTGCAGTCAAGTTGCAAGCAAAGGAACTAGACTTGGGTTGAATTTTAGGAGTATAGCAATAGCAATAGCACTTAGACTTATATACCGCTTCATAGTGCTTTACAGCCCTCTCTAAGCGCTTTACAGAGTTCAGCATATTGCCCCCAACAATCTGGGTCCTCATTTTACCAATCTCAGAAGGATGGAAGGCTGAGTCAACCTTGAGCCGGTGAGATTTGAACAGCTGAACTGCTGAACTAGCATCAGCTGAAGTTGCAGTGCTGCATTTAACCACTGCGCCACCTCGGCTCCTTCTAATTGTTGATGGAAAGGACTATAACAGGTAATCATGTGCTAATATATGTAAGCAGAAAATATATAGCCATCTGGGAGGCAAGAACAACATTTTACGCTGCAGTCTGAATTGAGCAAGAGGCTAGATTACCTTAGGTCACTTCAAGTTTCCCCTTCCCATACACTACAGCAGGTGTCTCCAAAGTTGACAACTTTAAGACTTCTGGACTTCAACTCCCAGAATTCCTCAACCAGCATGTGAGTTGAAGTCCACAAGTCTTAAAGTTAACAACTTTAAAGTTACCAACTTGGAGACACCTGCTCTATAATACTTCCAACACCACAGTGAGAACCTTATTGTGTTTGACCCAGGGGGAAAAAAATGGGGAGAAGGTAAATCTTGATCCCATTCAAATGGAATTTTATTGAAGAAAGAGAAAAATTGTTAACTTCTACATCCAACCGAAGTGAAATAGAATTCCCTCAGGATGATGCTTTTAGTTGTTTCCAATCAGGATTTCATAATGACTAAATCCAGGACTCTTATACCCATCCTCAATAAAAGTCCTAAGAGAAGATATTTAGAAGACTATATCCATGGAGGAAAGAAGAATTTTGGGCCCACATAACGTATTTTTCGGAGTATAAGATGCACCTTTTTACCCCCAAAAGAGGGTGAAATTTTGGGTGCGTCTTATACACCGAATGTAGCCCTACCCACCCACCAGCCCCACCCCAACCGGCATTTTCGGCCGGTTCCAGCCATTGCTGTCCCAGCCGCCGCCCCCGTCCCCACTGTTGTCCCAGCCGCCGCTGTCCCTGCCGCCACCACTGCTAACCGAAGCGAGCTGCCACAGCCGCTACTGCCCAACCCCCCCACCGTCTGAAGCCTGTTCCCGAGGCACCTGAGGAGCGCCGCTGCCGTTGCTGTCTGAAGAGAGCCAACAGGTTAGAACTTTTTTTAAATTGTTTTTTTAAGGGTTTTTTTTAAGGTTGCCAAGTGGAGGAGGAATTCTGGGAGTTGAAGTCCACAAGTTTGAAGACCCTTGCACCCCCTTGGCAAGTTTAAGACTTGTGGACTTCAACTCCCATTCCTGAGCTAGTATGACTGGAGGAGGAATTCTGGGAGTTGAAGTCCACAAGGCTTAAACTTGCCAAGGGGGTGCAAGGGTCTTCAAACTTGTGGACTTCAACTCCCAGAATTCCTCCTCCAGTCATGCTAGCTCAGGGATGGGAGTTGAAGTCCACAAGTCTTAAAGCTGTCAAGTTTGAAGACCCCTGGGTTAGGGGTTAGGGGTGCAAGGGTCTTCAAACTTGGCAAGTTTAAGACTTGTGGACTTCAACTCCTATTCCTGAGCTAGCATGACTGGAGGAGTGTCAGGCAGTGATTTTATGTTGCCTGTTACATGTATATGCAGGGAGATGCATCCCTATCAAATATAATGGTTTATTCCTAAGCACGTGATTAATATGTTCCTAGTACGCATGTGTACATTCCTTTCTTTTGATTCTTTCCTTTTGTTCTCTGCTTCTGATGAAGCAACACCTATGTTTATAGCCAGCATGTGATTTTTTTATTTTTGTATCAAAATAAATATCTTATACATTAGAATTATAATGCGGTTTATTTTGATAATGTCAGAGTTCCAGGAAAAGATTCATTTCGCCTCTGATAAGAGTAATTCTTATCTCAACATGGTAACAGAGAGATTGGTTCCTGGATCTTAATTAATTCTGACAGATTTATTGCGTTTAGCCTAGTAAGAGAAAGATGAGAATGTCTTCTCTGGAGAAAAATTTTTTACCCCTCCTTGGCCAGCCGCTTGAAGAGATTCAAAGATCTCAAGAGGCACCCTATTTGCCAGCACCTTCTTCGCTTCTAATAACTACACCGAGAAAGACCGACATCGCATCTCTGCAAACCTCTCCGATGCCGTCTCCCACACCTTCAATTACAGCGGAAGAGGCCCTCCAACAAGAAAAAGATTTTGAAAGGTCAGTCAAAGTCAAAGACACACATTTTTTCCCGGGGGCAAGTTCAACTCAAATGGGGGCCATTCCAAAGATCACTCATTATGAGCCACTTCCGACTCAATTACTTGAAAGTTTTTCTGAGGGAGTTCCCTCAACCAACGTATCAGTCACAGAAAAATATATTGATAAATGCCATAAAGACCTTCTTGCTAGTAAAGACAGAGAAATTGAATACTTAAGAAAGCAGTTACTAGAAAGCCAACGCCCATATGAAAAACAAGATGTCTGCCAGCTTTCTCATATTTCAAAACCTCTTACTGGGCCTTCTCTTCCGGTCTCTCAAACATTAGAGTCCCACCCCAAAATGGGTGTTACCTTTCATATGCCGGAAAGGGAAAGGACATATGACTATACGTCAATAGGGGCTGGCTCTGATCAAAGATTTTATGAACAAAGAGACTCTCCCAAAAGTAATGTTACAGTGCCATCTGGTGGACAAAATAATATAACAGAAACCATGTTCGAAATCTTACTAAAACGGTTAGATCTTCTGATGTCAGGCACAAGACAACCTTTGTCACCTATGCCACCTGAAAGTTTTGGATCGCAGATTGCTCCACCTACACCTTTAGTTCAACAATCTTTTCAGCCTGCCCAAATAATACAGACACAAAGTGCACCACACATTTCTATGGCTGCACAAATTATGCTGCAAACTCAAGCTGCTTCGCAGGCTGAAATTGCTACAGCTTCTGCTGTTTCAACTACACAACAGCAACCCCAAATGGGACAATTACTTATTCCAATGCAAGCTCCTACGCCTGCCCCAACTGTGGCCAAATTAGTGCCAATTTCTCCACTACCTGCTCCTATGCAGCCGGTCCCTGCTGCTGCACCAGCTGCTATACAACAGCCAGCCCAGGCACCACCACCTGCTCCAGTGCAGGCTACTTTGCTGCCTCCTCTTCAACCCCAAGTGGGTCCACAGGCAATTCCTCAAGCCTCACACTTGCAGCGCCCCCTAGCTGCAACACGTCTTCCAAATAGAAGACCCCCAAAGAGGAGATACACTCCAAGATTGCTACGTTGCCAATATTGTGATCGTGTAGGTCACACAAGCAGAGATTGTAAATTGCAACACACTCAATTTCCTGTCCAGCCCAGAGGAACAGATTTCAGAGATCAGTATCAACCCAGAGGCACAGCCTACAGGAGAAGTGCATCCCAGCCCAGAGGAACAGTCTCCAGAGGCAGCAGAAGCAGAGGTGGCAGCCAACGTCGCCCAGGTCCAAGGCGCGACCCATTTGGCCCATATGCCACTCTTGCCATCACACAAGCTGTCCAACCCTGTCAACAATATGATAGACATTTATTGTGGACTTTGGACTCAGGTGCCTCAATTAGCATTACTTACCAAAAGCACCTTTTCAAAGAAATGCATGCACCAGAACCAGAACTTCGTGAACTTTATACATTCACTGAACGTCCTTGCAAAGTCGAAGGAAAAGGGACTGTTTACATTGAAGAGTTAGATACACTGGTTCCAGATGTTTATTATGTTCCTGCTGCAGCTTTTAATTTGCTTAGTTATACCCATTTAATCAATATTTTAGATTTTCAGATTCATCATTTTAAGAACGCAAGCTACATTGTTAAGAATAGTATGATTGTTGCAGACACAATTGTGATTGCTGGAGTCTTCTACTTAAGGCCAAAACCTGAGCCTCAAAAACAAGCAAGTATAATACCTTCCATTAATGGCAATGCAGGCCCAGAGAGAGATGTCCAAGAGAGAGATCCTGTGGTTGCCTCACTGACTCCTAAAAGCAAACCTAAGGTTCCTAATTCAAATGTTAACTTTGTTAATTCTCTTACAGGCAGACCCTTACATTACAACTGTATACATAAATGGCACAGGAGAATGGGGCATGCCAGTTTTGACGTCCTTAAGCGGATGCCATTGTTTGCCCAAGGTTTGAATTTCAAAGGATGTAAGGTACATTTGGATTGTGCTGTTTGCAAAAAGGCAAAATCAAAGGCAGCAGCCATTCCAAAACATGCTATACGTAAGTCAACACGCATTTTTGATTTGGTTCATACTGATATTGTGGGTCCTTATGGCCCAACTATTGGCGGTAAAAAGTATTTCTTAACTATTGTTGATAATCATTCTAGATATGGTTATGTCTTTCCTATGAGAGAGAAATCTGAAACGTTTCAGATCTTTAAAGATTTTGCAACACAGGCTTTCAATCAACATGGCGTGAAGATCCGCAGAATCCAGAGTGATCGTGGTTCCGAATTCATGTCACAACGTTTCCAGGACTGGATGCGCAGAAACGGTATCATTCACCAAACATCCGCCCCTGCAACTCCAGCTCAGAACGGAGTATCGGAACGATGGCAAGGTGCGCTGCCTCCTAGAAGAAGCCAATCACCATGATGGAGGATAATCAATCAGTTGTTTACATTTCAGAAACACGTTTCACAGGTTCTAGGTCCAGCCACATTGACATTCGTTATAAAAATGTTAGAGATTTAGTAAGACAAGGTTTCATTAAGTTAGAATATGTGCCAACAGAATATCAGATAGCTGACATCCTGAACAAGCCGTTACCAGCAGCAAGACATGAATCTTTAACATATCTAATGTGTGTAGAGTGATATAAGCATATCCATCCAACAGACAAAGAAGGGGTGTCAGGCAGTGATTTTATATTGCCTGTTACATGTATATGCAGGGAGATGCATCCCTATCAAATATAATGGTTTATTCCTGAGCATGTGATTAATATGTTCCTAGTACGCATGTGTACATTCCTTTCTTTTGATTCTTTCCTTTTGTTCTCTGCTTCTGATGAAGCAACACCTATGTTTATAGCCAGCATGTGATTTTTTAATTTTTGTATCAAAATAAATATCTTATATATTAGAATTATAATGCGGTTTATTTTGACAATGTCAGAGTTCCAGGAAAAGATTCATTTTGCCTCTGATAAGAGTAATTCTTATCTCAACAAGGAGGAATTCTGGGAGTTGAAGTCCACAAGTCTTAAAGCTGTCAAGTTTGAAGTTTGTAAAAAGTGTGCATGGTTGGGGACTTCCGGTTTGGATCGCGCCATCGCGGACGTCCCTTTGTTGGGCGCCTTTCCGATCCTCGTAAAAAGCCGCCAGAACAGCTGTCTGGCGGCTTTGAAATCTCTTCCCCGGGCAAAGGGGAGAGATGAGAGCCTGACAGGTGGGGTAGAGCCCCCCCAGTGCCCTAGGAGCCATCTAGGGGCGCGAAGGGAGAGCTCCCCATGCAGCCTGTCTCCAGCTCCGAGAATCAGGAAACCTCCGCTTTTGCGGAGCTAGATGTCGTGACCGGCCGCTGCTTCCAGAATGGGATTTACAATTACTTTTGAATTATAGAAGCAGACAGAGAGAAACAGGTGTGAGATGGGCAAGTACTGAAACCTCTTTTTTCTTTTTTTTCAACTCCTGGGTAAGCTTTCACTTCGGTAAGGAAACAAAGGAAACAAAGTAACAATATGGCGATTGAGAAGTGAAAGTGACTTTCGTTTTCCCAGAGGCTTTTTTTTCTCTTATGGAAACTTTTGACTTGGAAAAATGGCTTTTCTTTCTCTGTCTCCTAACCCTGGATTAAAGTTATAATTGAAAGATTTTTAATAATAAAAGACTACCTGGTTTTGAAATTGGAAAGAACTTTAATTAGGCATCTGGCTTTTTTTTTCTTTTTTCTTTGTACTCTTTTGAAACACCATAATGGCTTCAAAATCTGGAAAGATTGTTTTGACTAAAAGAAATGACTATCCCTCTGGATATATTTCTAAAACGCAACTTAATACTGAGTTAACACCTCCACAGCCTTTGACACCTGAAAACTTATTAAATAATTTAAAGATTATGAAATATGAACTGACTTTGGAATTTAATCAGAAAATTAGTGAGATAGACAAAAAAATGCAGGCTGCTTTGAAGAATATGAATCAACAACTCAGGCTGGACGTGTTAGAGGTTTGCAAAGGTTTAGCAACAAATATTGAAGTTTTGGCAGAACGTATTGAAACAAATAAACAAGCTTTGGCAACCTCGGTGAAATACATAGATAAAATTCAAAATGACATTGCAAATTTTGAAACAGAGGTGTTGATGACACAGTTCAGATCCATGGAAGTTGCTATAAGGGTCAGAGGTTTGAAGGAGGGATTATATGAAGATTTAAAAGGAAGGATGGTTGATGCATTGGATCAGGTGTCTGGAATTTCTAAAGTGGAATTGGCTACACAAATCGACAAAATATACAGAATCAATTCGTGGTATGCTAAACAAAAACATTTACCAGGGGACATTGTCATATATTTTACTACAAGAGCTCTACGGAATAGAATTATACAGGCAACGTTCAACAATAATCTCAAGGTGAATGGTCAGGAATTAAAGATTTGGAAAGAAATCCCCTCTAAAATGCTTAAAGCCAGAAAAAGCTACACTTTTTTGATTGATGAATTCAAAAGATTAAATTTACAATATAAATGGGAAGCGCCAGTAGGAGTAGCAGTGAAATTTTCTGGAAAAAGATACCGGCTTAATACGATAAAAAAAGCTACTGAATTTTATGTCAATGTTTTAAAGGCTGATATATCCAAAATTCCAGAGGAAGGATGTATGAAAATAAAAGAGGAGGAGGAGGGGAAGCCATCTTTGTTGGATCAAAAGGAAATAGATTTAAAAAACCAAAAGGAGTGCCAGAGCCAGACAGTCGGGGAAAAGGAGATGGAGGTTCGGGACCAGATGGGAGATGAGTTGATAAATTCAAAATCATTGAGTTATTAAAAGATGCAACTATCAAGATACAAAAAGATGTGGTGTTGAAATATATTGGACGGATAGAGACTAATATGATTGTACTTTTCCTTTTCCCTATTTAATGATTACCTATGTAATATTTAATTAAGTTTTATATAACTTTGAGGTTATTTTTAATGTTAATAATATTAGATACATACAATTTGTTGAAGATTTGTTTTTTTTGTTTTTTTTAAGATTTTAAAGATTTTTTGTTTTTTGAAGTTAATAAGTTAATCTAGAATAATATTATGTTATTAATATTATGATGAAATTTAATATTTAATGATTACTTATGTAACATTTAGCTAAGTTTTATTTATCTTTGAGGTTATTCTTAATGTTAATAATATTAGTTTAAGATTTTTGTATTTTATATTTAGCTATTATCTATATAATATTTACTTTGTATAAGGTAGAGGATTGAAGGGAGGAGGAAGGAGGTTTGTTTGTTTATTTTATCTTTCTCTCTCTTTTTTTATTTTCTCTCTATTTTATTTTAGTTATGTTTTTCTTGTATTGTTAAAGAGATTTCTCTTTCTTTTCTTTCTTTTCTTTTTTGTATCTTTATTATTGTATACATAGACGATATATTATTAGTGTATAATTTGGAGTTGAAGCTTTTAAAAAATAATGTTCTTTTTTTTCTCTCTTTTTATTAACAATTTAAATTTATTATTATGCCCTGTATTATCTCTGGGAAGTCCGGGGGGGAGGGGGGAGGGAAGGGGGTGGGCTAGGGGGGAGAAAAAATAAAAAAATGTTTGTACTTTATATTTAATATTTAGCTACCATCTATGTAATTTTGTACTAATAAAACTTTTTGAACAATAAAAAAAAGTGTACATGGTTGTAAAAAGTGTACATGGTTGTAAAAAGTGTACATGGTTGTAAAAAGTATTCTGCTACACTGGTATTTTATTAAATAATATATTATTACACCATTTGGTTCAGAATACTTTTTTCCTTGTTTTTCTCCTCTAAAATCTAGGTGCGTCCTATATTCCGGTGTGTCCTATACTCCGAAAAATGCGGTAATTGGTTAATTCTTTAGATGCTCAGTTATAAGCCACAAATTGCTGTTCACTTAATGGATTCATCACCAAGAAGTCCGTGATGAATGAAGGTACTGTGTGATTTTTAAATGCTAAAGCTGTGCAATGCCTTTCCCCTGTAGAGTTTGTATTTGCAGAGCACAGCATGGAAATTATAATTCTGGCCAGTTTAGGTGCTTAAGGACCTGGTCTGGCAATATGCATTGATGCAATGACTTAGGGGCATCATATATCTCAGGGGATCCGGCCCATGGAGTGCTTAGATCTGGCCCATGGGGCCACCCTAGAAACAGCGAAGGACCGACCCATGGTGCCTCTGCCAGCAAAAACAGAAAACGGCTCCGGGTTGCAGGAGGCCGTTGCAGCCAAAAATGGAGCTTGGAAGCCCTTTTCTGCTGGCAGAGCGCCCAGGCCACCAGAGCAGAGGTGGGTTCATACCGGAGCTGCCCGGTGCACAGCTCCAGTAGGGAGCGGCCAATTGCGCAATTTGCACGCGACCGCTCCGGAGCCCTCTCTGCCAGTCCACTGCGCATGTTGCCATTTTTCCATGAATTTTTGGCCGATTTTGATTCTGCGCATGAGCGGAAGCAAAATTGTGCCGAAATCTTATTAGGGGATGCGCGCACGAGAGAGATTTTGGTGAGATTTTGCTTCTGCGCATGCGCGGAAGCAAAATTGCACCAAAATCTCTCTCTCGCGCGCGTCCCCTCGCGAGATTTCAGCGCAATTTTGCTTCCCCGCATGCGCAGAAGCAAAATCGTGCAAAGGGGCATTCATGCGTAGCGAGCGAGCGCCCGAAGCGTGGAGATGCACACGCAGCGCACCGGTAAGAGAGCAACCCGCCACTGCACCAGAGGCGTCCCTGTCACGAGTGATGTTGAGTTTGAGCCTGGTCCCCCGAGGTCAAACACAAACTTGATGCGGCCTTCAATGAAATTGAGTTTGACACACCTGGTATATGTGGATAAACCAATTTTTTGCTTAGAAAAAGTATGCTGTTTCCCTAAAGCATCCTTCAGGAGATGCAGTCCAATACATCTGTGGGGTGCTAAGATAGGGATTGCTGGTGTAGTGTTATTGAAATGGAGGACTACATGTAGAGGTAGATAAAGATAGATAAAATAGTTTCTCTGTTTTTCTTATAGATGAACGTGGTCTGTTATTTTTAAATCAGCCATTAATTATAAGTGATAATTGGTGGAGGATCTCAGTAAAGGTCACTGCATCTTGCTAACAGATCATTGAGTAAGAATGGATTGCTGAAAGCAAGTACAGGTAATTCTCAAGTTATGACCAAAATTGAGTTCAACATTTCTGTTGCTAAGTGAGACAGTTGTTAAGTGAGCTTATTCCATTTTACCACCTTTCTTGCCCCAGTTGTTAAGTGAATCACTGCAGTTGTTAAGGGAATCTGGATTCTCCATTGACTTTACTTGTCAGAAGGTCACAAAAGGTGGACCTGTGACCCAGGGACCCTGAGACCATCATAAATACATGCCAGTTGCCAAGCATTCGAATTTTGATCACACAACTATGGGGATGCTGGTAATAAGTGTGAAAAATGGTCATTAGTCACTTTTTTCAGTGCTGTTATAACTTTGAATGGTCACTAAATGAATGGTTGTAAGCTGAGGACAAATTGCAACTCCTAGTGCAAGAAGATGCTGTGCAGAGAAATATGTCACAATTTGCAATGTTTTTACAGTAGTTTCCGGCTGCTTGAAAGGGTCAGACTTCACAAGTCTGCACTATGGATATTTACAATGGATTCAGCATTATTTGAGCAAGTGATAGAGATGAATCTATGCGCACGTAAAGCTGAGCAGCTGCTCTTTGAGACAACAAAAGCAAAATAAGCAAAACTCAACAAAAGCAAAACCCAACAAAAGCAAAATAAGATTTGCTGCTTGCTTTTTAAAAAACTTTTTATACTCTCTGCAGTATAACTTGCAGAGTGGTTTTTTAAAGGCCTTCTATTCTCCCTTAATTGAACATTCTTAATTGAGGATGATACTGCAGAGTCAAAGTGAACGACTATAATTTTCTCTCCAAATCAAGATTCTAAGGACTATGGACTTTTGGCCTCTCCTTGGAAACATAGTAAAACCGATGGCAGAAAAAGACCTAATGGTCCATCGAGCCTGCCCTTTGAGGGTTTTTTCTTAAAAAAAAAAAATAATTTTTTTATTGGATGATGGACATGTGTTTATCCCCAAGCGTGTTTAAACTCAGTTACTGATGATTGACCCACTACTTCCGCTGGAAGTTGGTTCCAAGCCTCCACAACTCTTTCTGTGAAGTAAGACTTTCTAACCTTACTTTTGAACTTCTCTCCTGTCAGTCTGAGGTTATGCCTCCATGTTCTGGATTCTTGCTTTATATTGCCTTTTAGAATCTTATTCACACCTTTAATATATTTAAAGGTTTCAGTCATGTCCCCCCCTTTCCCTTCTATCCTCCAGCTGTATATATTCAGTTCCTCCAGTCTCTTCTTATATGTTTTGTCCAGGTTGTTCCTACCTCGCTACTGGTGCGCTGCCATGTTGCATGTGCGTCCCCTCGTGAGATTTTGGCGAGATTTTGCTTCCGTGCATGTGCAGGAAGCAAAAAAAAGATGAAAAATTCGCAAAAAAAGATGGCGCAGCGCGACGGACCGGCGGGGATGGCACCGGAGCCATTTCGCAATCCGCCGACCGCTACTGATGCCATAGAGAAGATTGCACCGGTAGGAACCCACCCCTGGTTTTGTCCCTCAGACCTGTCATCGCTTTGTGTTGCCCGTCATTGGACTCACTCAATCTTATCAATATCTTTTTTTTAAAGCAAACTCTCCAGAACTGGACACAGTATCCCAAATGGGTTCTATTTAAGCCCTATAAAGCAGTATTAGGACCTCCTTTTTCCCCACTAGTGATCCCTCTAGTGATGCAGCCTTCTTTATTATCTTTCAAAGTAAATGGCCTTAGTGCTATTGGCAGACAATGCTGGCTTGGTATAACACACAAGTGGCTTGAGCTTATCTGCTCTGCAGAAACCTAGATGTCTTCTAGATGGCAACAAATACTCCTCATTACCATATGGAACATGCATTCCAGTACTGTTGAATCAACACAGCACACAAGCCAACCACATTTCAATACTGGTTGCGAGAGCTAATCTCTTATCACTAGTTTCTGGGTTGGAATGTTTATTTTTATTTATTTTATTTATTTTTATTTGTCAAGTACATGTTGGTAATATACATAGATAAAACATTGTTTATATACATAAGATGGGTACTGATAAGCGGGAACATTAGGACAGGGACGGTAGGCACGCTGGTGCACTTATGCACGCCCCTTACTGACCTCTTAGGAATCGGGTGAGGTCAACAGTGGACAGTCTAAGGGTAAAGTTTTGGGGGTTTGGTGACGAAACCACAATGTCAGGTAGTGAGTTCCAGGCATTTACCACTCTGTTGCTAAAGTCATATTTTCTACAGTCAAGTTTGGAGCGGTTCACTTTCAGTTTGTATCTGTTATGTGCTCATGTATTGTTGTGGTTGAAGCTGAAATAGTCATTGACAGGAAGGACATTGTAGCAGATAATTTTATGAGTTATGCTTAGGTCGTGCCGAAGGCGATGTAGTTCTAAGCTTTCTAAGCCAGGATTTCAAGTCTGGTTGCGTAAGGTATTCTGTTGCGAGTAGAGGAGTGGAGGACTCTTCTTGTAAAGTATCTCTGGACACTTTCTAATGTATTTATGTCCGATATGCGGTGTGGGTTACATAGGTCCAGGAAATGGGGTTCAATTGGGGAGTTCTTATTGGGTGAGCTATGAGTAACAGTGTTGGAATACATAATATCAAATGACAACTAGGCTGTGCAAATCCCTTCTTAAAATCAAATCCACCTGGTTAGCTGCGCACAGCCCAAATTTGGGTAACCTCAGCTTACTTGGTCGTGCTTTTCTACTGTTTGCTGCGGCATTCATTAGCCCACCTCTAAGCTTTCTATGACCTGGTAGACCCTTTCTTCCAATATTTGGGAACTGTTACCAAGATATCTCCTGCCAAGAGAAGCAATCCTTGCTCCTTAGCAAAAGGAAGCCAACCAATGTCTCGGATCCTTGAGACTTGGCACTTCTTTGGGGCAGAATTAAAATCAGGCTGACCTTGTTTGCACAGGCTGCCGTCAACATGAATGCAACAAGCACATACCCTTCTCTCCTTTTCCTTCCTCTCAAATCTACCAACTAGGAGTAAGAAATTTAGATCATGTTTGGCGAACCATTCCTAACGGTAGGAGGATTTTAATCCATCCCGAGAAACCAACAGTTCTTTTTTTCCCCCAGGAATTACAAACCAGAGAGGGAAAGAGAGGACATGCTTGGCAAGACTGAATGAAATTGAAATCCCTCACCAATTCATCTGAAAGAACAGTCCTTTGCAAACAGCATTGTCATGCCAGCAATCACAAGTGAAAAATCAAAATGAGATCATCAGAGCTGCTTGAACCAATAAGGTTACGTGTTGATTGATCGGCAATTTCTAAAATGTCAAGTGCCTCCCAAAAGTGGGCTAGGTAGACTCTTGAGCGGTGGGCTTTTTTTTTTTGGAGACATTTTCATATTTCCAAACAAGACGTTTCTTTTTCAGAACGAACAGGATATAACACTGGAGCGTGGAAAATGACTGGCTGCTATATTTAACTCAGACAAACACATAACAAATCACTATCCTGCAGTGAGGAGGCACACCTCGCGGGCTGTATTTTTTTCTCCTTCTTGAGGCTGACTGTAAGACCACAGCCCTCTAAATAATCCTCTCGAAATAGACCAATGAAATCTTGGCTGTGACAACAGACTCAGTGTTATACCTGCAGCTGGTCAATGTTTCCACTGTCAAACCACCTTTCCTCTTCATTTCCAGTAAAAATTTGGTCCAGGGGGAACAGTCAGCAGCTAGGATTTTAATGACTTTTCTTCAGTGCAGGAGAATCGAGAGTCGCAATTACAGACTTGCCTCCCGTCTCCCAATCTCCCCCCCCCTCCCATTTCATGTTCCTTCCAGAAGTAATGAGAGATTTAGCCACTAACAAATGACATGGGCCAGTTTTTATGTCATTAGACCATGACTGTAAATGTCTCTTGAAACATAACGGTGAGTCCCTCCCCAGCGCCACAGAGCAACCAGGTTGGAGCCTAGTGTACTCTCAGCATGTCACAAGAAAACCAGAAACCAAAATACGGAACAGAGAGCATTGCCAGGTACACCCAGCAGCCTTCATGGCAATAATATTATTATCTTCCATAAATCATAGGAGTCACCCGGTATCCAGGTCGCAAGATAAATTCACGGAAAGGCATTTAATCATATTTTAAAGTTCTTCCCCATCTGAGCCTGATTGCTACCATTGCTGTCATTGCTACTGCCTTATAGGTTGCCTTCATAATGATGATTAATGGTGATTACCATTCAACACCTACTCACTGGTCCGCTCTGTGCAAGCTTTTTAATTTACTAGAACTAAACAAATTCCTTTGTGCAATACAACTCGACAGACTAGACATTCCTGATGTTCTATCAGTTTCTAATAAATGTATATATTTTTTCATGTTGTTTTTACCCAACAGGTTATAATAGGATTCCACCAGTCTCCTGTCACCATTTGCTTTTGCTTTTTAGAGGACAATTAAGGATTTAGAATATAGAAGATAAAATTGAGGGCATACAATACAGAAGATGAATGATGGTCCTTGCATCTTCAACATTCAAAGGCTACTTCTTGAGATTATTGGTAACTTCCATGCAGGTTTCCTTTTCTAACTTTCTCTTATAGCTATACCCTACAGGCATCAAAGTTTCTTTTATTGCCAACTAACTCTTCATTTCAGCTGGATGTGCTGAACCTAGGAACCTTTTCCACAGATAATGGGTATTCTGTCATTTGTTAGAGTTCCTATCCTGTGTCCAGTAAGCACACATCAAATTGACCAGCCTGCTTTAAAAAAAAGAAAAGAAAAAGAAAAAGAAAAAGAAAAGGATGGCTAAATTCACTTATACCCCTGATTAGATTAGACAGTTAGACATTTTCCTCATTCAGCATTAATAAACATTAATATTGGGGTTGTTAAATATGTTAAACAATCCTAATGTGCCCTATAAGCAGCTTTGCATCTTAAATTGCAGAAGAGTTAATTGCCTGGAAGAAAGACACCCTTTGACTTGGGATGGACTAAAGCCAGAACATTGTTGAACTTAATTGAATCTGCAATGTATATAACTGTCTTCAGTTATTAAAATATACAGAGCTTCACTTTAATATAGAAATAAGAAGATTACATCTTCCTATGCCTTTCTACTTTCCAAATCTTGACTTTAAGAGCTGAAATATTTATTTCAAAAATGGAGGTCAAAGGATCACTTTCTTGTTTCTTCTTCTCAGCAAGTTTTAGCAGAGTTTCTAGTGCAACCCAACACCCTTTCTGTTATTGATAAAGCCTAATTTGCATGTCTGGAGACCGTCTTTCATGTCTTCCAGGAATGTAACTTGGTCCAGATATGGATTGAAAAACTACCTCACTTTTTCCCCTTCCCTCCTCTGTTTTTCTGGCTTATCACTATTTTGCCTGGTGAAGAGCCCTTGAAAACTCAGAAACAATTGGTTTATAAACCTTACATTGTTTTAATAAATATATCATTTCTGTCCAATTTCTGTTTCCAATAATATGTTCATTCTTCTTTTCAATATTGTCTTAGCACCATTTCAGTCCAGTCCAACATCATTTGTGGAACATAAAGAAATAAAAACCGTTCTTCATAGGCAGTCCATCATAAAACTATATCAAACGATGCATTCATTATTCTCCAGATGGCTACAAAACTTTTGTCTAGGTTTTTATTATAAGTCTCATGCAGTTATCGGCAGTCACGTGGCTTTATTTGCTCCTCAATAACATCACAAGGAAAAGACAGACTTTAAAGAGAGAAAAAGAGAGACAATTTTAGAGCTATTTGCTATATTGCTAAGTAAACAACTCTGTTTCATCTCAATCAAAATGTAAGGAAAACTGAAGAACTCATAAAAGACATTTATTTTCAAGGATTCTGATGCTCAGGGTAGAGAGAAGCAAAAGGTGTAGTTGTGATCAAACAAATACAGTATATGCAATTTTGCAAAGATAATTTATTGTGGAGTATATACTATTTATCAAATCAAATCAAATCAAATCAAATGAAATCAAATCTCTATTGTAATCTTTGACCAGCCTAAATATACTGGTTAAAAATCCTGCAAGTGATACCTGAGATCACAGTTGACACTAAATCACCACTATTTGTTTCCAATCACATATACTTACTCAAAAAAGAATTATTTCTGATATCTCATTAATTTATCAGATCTGGATATATTGGTGGGACAAAATTAAAAGAGATATCTAAATGCTACTTCTTCTATAGCTGTCAGAGTCAGCCAGTCAATTTTCAGAATATCTCCTACAACTGTTGTTTGTGATTCATAGCTTTCAGTGCTTACAAATCAAATGGATCTTTTATAGCTTCTATAAAAACCTTTCAGATGAACACTTGTACCAAAACATTAAGATAAGAGCTCATGAAAAAAAAATGAATGTTATTCTTCTGGCCACTTTTCTGATACATGAGATTTAAATCATTGTATATGTTATATTGTTTTTATTATTTTAGTGTATATCAATTGCACAGATTTATTAGTTGAATACAATTTTGGCATATGTTTATCATTAATTTTCCACATTATGTTCTAATGCGAATAATTCCTGTTCTGAATGCCACTAAACAGTCTAGTTGTCACATCTTAGAGGTGCTCAGATTTAATGAAATACTGAAGCAATCAATTTTGGGACTTTGCAGAGTGATAAACTTATAAAGTAATTCTATGCTTTCTACCAAAATGAGATTCTGAATAGTCTTCAGAAACAATTATATAGAGAGGATATGATAGAAGCAGATATTTTAGAATAATGTGACTGCAAATGCAAAATTTAACCCCATTTCATGTGTTCCTTCACCTAATGTTCTAAGGTAGCTATTTCCTCTGCCTGAAATCCTCCCCAACATTATTGATATTTCCCAACAAGAGAAATATTCCTACTGTAAATACATATTTCAGTGAAAAAAACCTAACTGATCTATAGGCTAACTTTTACTGAGTACAAACCGAAAGTTCTTTTACTAATAATATAAGAGAAAAAAAATAGCAAAATTTTATTTCTTTGTCACCTGGCCCTCTTTGATTGTGGGAGGAAGATATATTAACATAACATTTGTTAATATTAACATTTCTAATGTCCAAAAGGAACAACAGATCCTTCATCGGTGTTATTGTGCTGTCCTTTTTATCCAGGCTTGCCACTTTGACTTAATGAGCCAAGATGGCGCAGCAGTTACAGTGCAGTACTGCAGGCTACTTTAGCTGACTGTGATCAGCAGTTCAGCTGTTCAAATCTCACCGGCTCAGGGTTGACTCAGCCTTTCATCCTTCCAGGTAGGTAAAATGAGGACCCAGATTGTTGGGGGCAATGTAAATATACATTGCTTAATGGTGTAAACCGCTTAGAGAGTGCTTGCACTATGAGGCGGTATATAAGTCTCATAAATAAATAAATAAATAAATAATAAATAAATAAATAAATAAATAAATAAATAAATAAATAAATAAATAAATAAATAAATAAATAAATAAATAAATAAATAAATAAATAATGCCATCCAGATCAGGGGTGGGTTCTACTTACCTTCGCTACCGGTTCCGGGTCGCACTGGAAGTGCTCATTTTGCTCGCTATGCTCGTGCGCACCCCCATCATTCCCGGGTTACAGTCGTCTGTGCATGCGCATGAGGCTTTGTGCATGTGCACAGGGTTATTTTCACTTAAATTTGGCTCTGGTGGACAGATTTCAAGCCGGAGGACTGGTACTGGGGCGTGTCCAGACGGCCATCGCTGCCGGTTCGGCGAGCGGGGGGAAATTCCTGCTACTGATTCTAGAGAACCCGTCCAAACCGGCAGGAACCCACCTCTGATCCAGATACTCTTCTTTAGAAAAAGTTGCTGTACTGCTCAGTGGTTCTCACTGAAATTATTTAAGTTTTTAAGTTGAAAGATGTCCATGTTTTCTGGATATTAGATGGTTTACTCATGTGTACTTTGCTGTTTGGATAATTTCATCTCAAAATCCTTATCCTTTTTATCCTGTTTAGGGCATGTAATATATAATGGGCAGCTAGTCCCTAACTCAAATAAATGATCTAATCTAATCTGTGCCATTTTTGTTAACATATGCACATTGCTGTATTTGCTTATGCAGCTTTTTGGGGCCAGTTTCCTTTTTGCATACTTTTTCCTAATATAAACCATATTATGAGTACTTTTTTTTTTAAAAAAAATGCTAATTTACGTAGGCAGTTTTTAAGTTACACACTAAATCATCATTTTCAGGAGTTTTTAAATTCTGTACAGTATATATTTTTTCCAATTTGTATATACAGATTCAGATAATGTGAATTTGAAGAGGACATGGTTCAGCGTGATTCAACATTTCTCCATTCCTAGGCCCAAAGAGGCTACTGGAGGACAACTTCTTACAATACACAAAGAGAGCAGAATTGCTAATTGATAGTCCCTAAAAAGGAAAGGGAGGAGTCCCCCCCGAATGAATCATATGTATCTACTCTCTCACACACACACACCAGCTTGGCAACAATTAAAACAATTGCAAGTCTCTGATAGGCTTAATGCTAACCAGACCCTCAAAACAAGGAGGTTAAAAAATACCCCTAAACTCTCAGCATGGCATCATCATGCTACAGTAAATCCTTTAGCCTTAACAGTATTAAGGAGTAAAGAAAAAAAATCAGAGCGTGAAGACAAACCATGACTTGCAACAAAGGATATCGGTGAAGTAAAAAGATGGTTACATTACTTTTTTAACCTGTACAGGAATTTGTTTTATAAGGAAGCATCTAAGAAATCTTCCTCTAAATATTATTTATTGATTGAATATTTTCGTAGACTTTGCAAAATATTTTATTTGTTGTTTTTCTAAAAATATATATAAATAAAATGTGTGTGTATCCATATCTATATTTATTTATTTATTTATTTATTTATTTATTTATTTATTTATTTATTTATTTATTTATTTATTTATTATTTATTTATTTATTTATTTATTTATTTATTTATTTATTTATTTATTTATTTATTTATTTATTTATTATTATTTATTATTTATTTTTTTAATTTTTTTATTTTTTATTTTTTATTTTTTAATATTTTTTATTTTTTATTTTTTATTTTTTTTATTTATTTGTGAGACTTATATACCGCCTCACAGTGCAAGCATTCTCTAAGCGGTTTACACCAGTAAGTAATGTATATTTATATTGCCCCCAACAATCTGGGTCCTCATTTTACCTACCTCGGAAGGATGGAAGGCTAAGTCAACCCTGAGCCAGTGAGATTTAGATTAGATCTATCTAATCTATATCTATATATCTATATCTATATCTATATCTAATCTATATCTATATCGGCTCTGATGCTAGTTCTCAATTGTGCTGCCTTGACCTAATAGGTCCAAGTAAATTAGGATTCTGGAAACGGAATTAGGGCTTTTACACCAATAGCCCATTGTTCTGAAACGCCTTTCCAGAAAATTACATTGTTCTGCCACTGGTGACTTTGAAGATTCTATTTAAAGTGGTTTGATTTTTCTTAGCTTTTTACTTATGATTTTATGACAGATTCATGTTTTAGCTGCTGCTGTTTTAGTTCATTAATTTATTGACTTTTTTTAAAAAAAACTTTATTGTTGATAACCGTATTTTTCGGAGTATAAGACGCACCCTTTTCCTCCGTAAAAGAGGCTGAAAATTTGGGTGCGTCTTATACTCCGAATGTAGCTTTTCCGAAGCTTTTTTTCCCCAGCCCTAAGGAGGTGCTAACGATCTTCCCGGCTTCCTACTCCGTCTTTGCAGGCTTGTTTTCATTCCTACTCCCTCTGAAAAAGGTCTTTTCAGCCCTAACGAGGTGCTAACGATCTTACTGGCTTGCAGCATTTTTTTTATTCCTACTCCCTCGAAGTAGTTTTTTACCAGCCCTAAGTCTTTGCAGGCTTGTTTTCATTCCTACTCCCTCTGAAAAAGGTTTTTTAAGTCCTAACCAGGGGATAAAATAATGTGCTGAAGCTGAACAGACTAAAGATGCTAGCCAGATGAATACCTGGTAGGCAGATTGTTTTCGCCTATTTTCCTCCCCCAAAACTAAGGTGCATCTTATACTCTGAAAAATACGGTATATATTAAATGCTTATGGTCCAAACAGAGAGTACAGATAGTCCTCGACTTACAACAGTTGTTTAGCGACCATCCGAAGTTACAACGGCACTGAAAAAAGTGACTTATGACCATTGTTCACACTTATGACCTTTGCAGCATCCCCATGGTCACCAGATCAAAATTCGGATGCTTGGCAACTGACTCATATTTAGGAAGGTTGCAGTGTCCCAGAGTCATGCGATCCCCTTTTGCAACCTTCTGACAAGCCAAGTCAATGGGGAAACCAGATTCACTTAATGACCGTGTTACTAATTTTACAACTGCAGTGATTCACTTAACAAAGCTGGCAAAAAAGTTGTTAAATGGGGCAAAACTCACTTAACATCATACATTTTGGGCTCCATTGTGGTTGTACATTGAGGACTACCTGTACTACATTTATTAATTATAATATACAGAGACCTTATCTGCTGCTTTTCTGCTACAGGGAATCCTTGATTTATAATCATGGGATTAGTAACCCTTGAAAATTATAATGGCACTTTAAAAAAAAGTGATTTATAACCAATCCTCACATTTACAATCATTGAAGCATCCCCACAACCATGTAATCGAAAACTCAGCCATTTGGGAACTGGCATATATTTACCATGGTTGCAGGTTATATGATTAGTATATATGATCTCCCCATTCAGCTTCCAACAAACAAAGCCAATGAGGGGAGCTGGATTCGCTTAATGACCACACAATTCCCTTAACTGCTGAGATTCACTTAACAACCGTGGCAAAAAAAATAAGGTAGTAAAATCGTGCACAATTGACTTAAGAACTGCATTAGAAATTTTGATCCCAACTGTACAGGTAATCCTCGACTTACAGCAGTTCATTTAGTGACTGTTCAAAGTTACAACGGCACTGAAAAAGTAACTTAGGACCATTTTCACACTTAGGACCATTGCGGCATCCCCTTGGTCACATGATTTACATTTGGATGCTTGACAACTGACTCACGTTTATGACAGTCGCAGTGCCCTGGGGTCATGTGATCCCCTTTCGCAACCTTGTGACAAGCAAAGTCAATGGGGAAACCAGATTCACTTAATAACCATGTTACTAATTTAAGAACTCCAGTACTTCACTTAACAGATGTGGCGAGAAAAGTCATAAAATGGGGCAAAACTCACTTAACAAATGTCTCACTTAGCAACATAAATTTTGGGCTCAATTGTGATTGTGTTGAGCACTACCTGTAATTGTAATTTGAGGACTAGCTGTAGGATATTGTGCTCCACTTCTGATCATCCCTGACCAATAGCCACACTCACTAGCTCTGGTGGGACCTGGAACCAGCTCTTGACTACAGGACCATCAATTTCCCTGATAAGTGAAGTCCTAAAGGGAGCTATAGATCCACTCCTGTGGAAATGTTTGTTCTCAATTGACTTTTCAGTGCTTGTGGTTTTCCCATCTCCCTTTCATCACTTAGATGCTCTGTATATATTTCTGTGTTGATATATCACTTAGGAGAGGACTCATCTAGAAGAAGCTGCTTAAATTTCCAGATTATTAAGTGTGGGAGGGGCTGGGGATTAATTATGTCAACTTTCTTTTTAAGCAGAACTTTAACCCAGCCTGTATTAAGCAAGTGAAGAATGAGATCGCGGCCTATTAAGACTAGTCAAAATCTTAAAAGGGCATCAGCTATCTATTTAAACTTGTTATACAGGTAGTCCTTGACTTAGGACCAGAACTGAGCCCAACATGTATGTTGCTGAGTGAGACATTTGTTAAGAACATCTTGCCCCATTTTGCCCATTGACTTTGCTTGCCACAGTTGTTAAGTGAATCTTTGCAGTTGTTAAGTTAATAACACGGTAAGTGAATCCGGCTTCCCCATTGACTTTGCTTGTCTGAAGGTCGCAAAAGGGGATCACATGACTTCGGGACACTGCAACCGTCACAAATATGAACCAGTTGCCCAGGGTCTGAATTTTGATCACGTGACTATGGGGATGCTGCAGCGGTTATACGTGTGAGAAATGTTCATAAGTCGCTTTTTCAGTGCCGTTGTAACTTCAAACGGTCATCAAATGAACAGCTGTAAGGCGAGGACTACCTGTATTACCATGTGTGTCTCTGAAGTCAGAATCCCTGGCATACTCAAATCATTCCATTTTAATTTCTTTTTCCATAGAGTTACGATTAGCGGAGAATCTCTTGCTAATATGTGCGCACACATAGACACACATGCACAACCTCAGACGCACAGGAGTAAACTTTAGGGCAGCAGAAGAGGAAATGATTTAACCCTTTTTTTCAGAAAGCTATACTATTTCTTTAACTAAGTGAAGAAAAATAATCACCCGGACTTTGTCCTTTGGTTCCTTTAAAAAAAAAATAAACATTAGGGTTGCATAGCTCTTAAATCGGCTGGAACCCTTTGCTAATTTCAGCTAAAAGTTATGAAAGCTTTCATGAAAATCTAAACTCTTTTGCAGGCCTCTGTTGCCAACACCAGAAGCTGACATCTCACACGACTCGCGAATCTATAACATGTGTCCTCTATAGGGGCGGAGGAGATAAGCATCAGGTAATTTCATCTGATTTCCTATTTCCAAATTATTTCCTTGACATTGGACCACACAGGTACATGCGGGCTTTTATCAGATGTGAACTGTGGAATTTTTTTTCAGGTCAAAGTTGATCTTTTCAAGATGGTAGCAGCAAGAAAAGAGGAACAGGACAGGAGAAGGCCTACGCTTGGAGCCAGGCCTTTCGAAAGCAACCTCAATAGGGAAGGTAGCTTAAATCCTATCAATGTTTCTGAGTGCTTTGCAGAACAACGTAATGATTTTTTTGAAAGGAAACTGCGATCCATTTCAACAATGCAAATAGGCAGGGGAATAATAAAAAATAACTTTCTTCTTTATGAAAAAAGATCAGAGGCCGGAGGTCCCAAACTGCTATTCTGCTGATTCCAGAACAGTCTCCGGTGGGTCCACTCAAATTGGTGGTGCAAATTGCTGCTGAAATTCAACCATAAACTGCCCCTCATTTAGCAGCAAAGCCTGACTGAGGAGCCAAAAAGCTAAATAAATTTGTTATTTTAATATTTTGTGTTCACATTAAAAGTTCCGCCTGGGGAGCGAGGTTAACTTTGGGGGAGATTTCAGAAAAGCTGGTGCTCTCTGGATGCTTTGATTAATAATGTCTGTTGGTTAAGTTGTTAGACAATAATTTGGAAAAACTCAAATTCAAGTCAGCCCGCCAGCGTAGAAGCTCATCAGATGATTACAGAGATCGTTCCTCGGCTCAAACAACCCCCCAAGGTTATTGCTGTGGGAATAAAATTGGAAGAAGGAACATTTATAGGTTGCAATGAGCTCCTGGAGGAAAAGCAAAATATTAAAATAACACCCCACTCAGAAGTTCTATCCAGCAGGACCAATAATAAAGGATTATGGGACACTTAGTATGAGATATATGGAGGTCATCAGCTTACCCACCCTAGTTCTAATGACATGCTGTACAAGAATGAGAACATTGCATTGATTTGTTGTTGTTCAGTTGCTAAGTCATATCTGATTCTTCGTGACCCCAAGGACCATAGCACAACCTTCACTGTCTCTTGGAGTTTGACCAAATTCATGTCCATTGTGTCCATGACACTATCTAACCATCACATCCTCTGCCATCCTCTTCTCCTTTCAATCTTCCCCAACATCAGGAACTTTTCCGATGAGTCCTCTCTTCTCATTTGGCAGCCAAAGTATTTGAGCTTCAGCTCCAGTATCTCTCCTTCCAAAGAACGGTCAGAGTTGATTTCCTTTAGGATTGACTGACTGGATCTCTTTGAGAGTCCAAGGGACTCTCAAAAGTCTTCTCCAACAACACAATTCAAGAGCATCAATTCTTTGGCGCTCAGCCTTCCTGATGGTCCAATTCTCACAGCCATACATCACTACCGGGAAAACCATAGTTTTCCCAGTAACAGACTGGGAAGTCATAGAGATTGATAAGGTGATGTCTCTGCTTTTTAATATGCTGTCTAGGTTTGCCATAGCTTTCCTCCCACGGATCAAGCATCTTTTAATTTCATGGCTGCCGTCACCATCTGCAGTGATCTTGGAGCCCAAGAAAACAAAACCTGTCACTCTTCCATTCTATTCCATTGATTACCAATAACCAAAAGGATGAAGAAAGAAATGTATGAAGCCGTGTACAGACTTGGTGGCATCAAAGTGAGTTTGCATGGATAGAAAGAATGGAAAGGAATGGTTAATAGTCTTGGCACCAACATTTCTTTTGCTTTTTTAAAAAAAAAAACTTGTGCCTTTAATTTCTTTGGCTTGTTGTTCCTTACTCCTTTTCTACATTTTGCATAATTTTTTTTTCAAGATAGCTACTGTAGGTCTTTATTTATGTAAGCACAAGGACGCTATTGTTCTCCAATCCGAGCCAACAAGAATTAAGCTGCAATTGCTGGAATACCCACCTCTGTTCCCAATTGGAACATTATTATTGTTGTTGTTGCTATTACTAATCTTCTCTACTTTAGCTTGTCCTCTAGCAGACTCTTGAAAGTTGTGACCCGAGATTATTTAAACGAGACCAGAGGCAACTCTTATGCTCCAAAGGTTTTGGGAGGTTAGGGATTTGCGCATGCTACATTTAGAGCAGTTGCCCATCATTGCAGAAGAACCATGAGAAGCTCTTTCTGGAATTTATAGGCTAAATTGGGTATATCACACTGAGAAATGTGCTTGAGAAACATTACACTCATTTCGTTGGCTTGCAGAGCAGACATTCTGCTCACTATACTCCCCCTCCCCCATTAAGCATCATAAATGCTCTCTATATGAGGAACACATAGTTGGAGGGTTATTTTTTTCTTTGTTAAATATGCTGAGGACATCTCTGACTTTCTCCAGTCACAAGGAGATTATAATTACTAATTTGCCTGGTCAGTAATTAATGCTTGTTTCTACCCATCCCATCTGATCCTTCATGCTGTGTGGCCTCTCAATTAAAGAATGACATCTGATGAGACCTAGCAAGGAGGTCTTCTATTGCAGTATCTGCCATTCAGAGCACCATACTTTCAAAAGTAGATTGGCCAGAACTTTGCTAGTCTTTCACAAGCATTGCCCACTGCCAGAAGTTCGATTCTGACCAGCTCAAGGTTGACTCAGCCTTCCATTCTTCTGAGGTTGGTAAAATGAGGACCCAGATTGTTGGGGGCAATATGCTGCCTCTGTAAACTGCTTAGAGAGGACTGTAAAACACTGTGAAGAGATATATAAATCTAAGTGCTATTGCTATTGCTGTTGTTTATTTATTTTACATAGGTCTTTACGTATTCGAAATGAGCTTTAGTTCACTACACACTGATGTTCTGCTAAATGAGGACCCAGATTGTTGGGGGCAATATGCTGACTCTGTAAACCGCTTAGAGAGGGCTGTAAAGCACTATGAAGCTGTATATAAGTCTAAGTGCTATTGCTATTGCTAAATATGGCCTGGTTCTTCAGAAGGTCTCCTTCTATATGGCTTTCCCATGAACAGAAATTTGCTTCTCGGGCAAAGAAACTATCTGTATAATACTTTTTTTCTCCCTTGAAGGTTTTATATTAGGTTGTGACTTCATTTTGCATGTCTTGCAAGTCGAACCAGCAACGTGGCCACTACTTTACACTCTACATAATGTCCTGGAGCGAATGTCATTTTAGGACAGGACATTTTATTTATGCCTGATTTTGTGCAGCTGCATTCAGACATTATGCCAAGTCAGGTTTTTAAGCTATGTTTTGTTGACTAAGCCACAATGACCTAGTTTGCAAATATTGTAAAGACATGAGGGCAATGTTGGTATATCACACTAGAAGATCAAAACCACATTACAGCTTAGTAAATTGCATGAATCCAATCTTTATTTGGGGTGAGTAGGGGTATATTGGCCAGTTGCTACCAGAAAGACAATTGGTAGAAAACATTTCAACAAAATTCTGCATTATGATCGTCCATTACAGGAGAATTTGCAACTCGTCTTTACGGATTTAGGGATCCGATTGCAACTTTTCTTTATCTGACAACCCCTCCCCTCCAGATTTTGATTCAAACTTGGTAACCCCCTGTGGGATATATTTGAGAAACTAAGCTACTAATAATCCATGTTTCTACTCCAGAGATTTCTGCTCCAGGAAAGCGTACATCAGCCAATCTTTAACTTCAGGATATTGCTTGGAGGGTTATCTGTAGAGGTGGGGAGAACATGAAAATAATTCTCCCTTAAAGGGAAACGAGGCAGGCGAGAGAAAGGTCACTCCATTGTAACGGCTTTTCTTTTTTAAATTCATGCCTTTAATTATTTCCTTGGAAAAACAAACTGGGCGATGGATCCTGGGACTCAGAGGAAACAACAGAGGAAGCTGCCTGTTTTCTGAAACTCTCTCACCATGTGGCTGCTGCTGGGTGCCTTTGGTCTCGCTGGTTTCCTGAAGGTGGATGGGAAGCGTGTCTCTTTTATAATCTCATTTCATCTCTCCCCCGCCCCGCCTCCCTGCTTTCCCCATTTTTAGGTAGTTGATAGGAAAAAGGAGCCAGCTGTAAAGGAGTCTTTTATGTTGGTCACAGTCCCTGAAGTCCATTCAACACCTTTCAAGAACTTTTTCACGGTTACTCCAATTACAAGGATGTGCTAGATCCTTCTCCTGCCTGGCTGAAGTCCGTAAAAATTCTGGATGCAGAAGGAGAACCATCCCTTAAAGAGAATTGCTTGGCGTTCACAAGACAGAAGAAATCAGATTAGTAAGCCAGTACAGGTAGTCCTTGACTTCATTTAGTTCATTTAGTGAGGTTTCAAAGTTACAGCAGTACAGAAAAAAGGTGACTTATGACCATTTTTCACACTTACGACCGTTGCAGCATCCCCATGGTCACGTGATCAAAATTCAGATGGTTGGCAACTGGTTCATATTTATGATGGTTTCAATGTCCCCGGAGTCATGCGATAAACTTTTGTGACTTTCTGACAAGCAAAGTCAATGGGGAAGCCAGATTCATTTAACAACTGTATTACTAACTTAACAATTGCAGTGATTCACTTAACAGCTGTGGCAGGAAAGGTTGTAAAATGGGTCAAAACTGACTTAACAAATGTTTCACTTAGCAACATAAATTTTGGGGGCAATTGTGGTAACTCGAGGTCTACCTGTACAATGTGTGCCTCATGTTTTCACTGTAAAATGCAAAGCAGGTTCTTCCATTTTATACCTCTGGATAAATGTATAAACTGCATTTGAGTCGAGGTGGCGCAGTGGTTAAAAGCAGCACTGCAACCTTCAGCTGATTGCTAGTTCAGCAGTTCAGCTGTTCAAATCTCACCAGGCTCAAGGTTAACTCAGCCTTCCATCCTTCCGAGGTGGGTAAAATGAGGACCCAGATTGTTGGGGGCAATATGCTGAACTCTGTAAACCGCTTAGAGAGGGTTGTAAAGCACTATGAAGCGGTGTATAAGTCTAAGTGCTATTGCTAGTGCTATTGAATAACATTCCAAGATGAGACTTCCTTCATCTTGATTTATTTCTTGGATAAACCACAGCTTTATCCAAGTCATCTTTGCATAACACTAACCATACCTTAGAAACCTTCTAAGGACTGAGACCAATACTCTAAGCCAGGGTTGTCCAATCTTGACAACTTTAAGACTTTTGGACCACGTCTTGTTCTGGACCCCCAGAATTCCCAGTCAGCATGGCTGGCAGGTGAATTCTGGAAGCTGAAGTCCACAAGTCTTAAATTTGCCAAGGCTGGACATACCTGCTTTAAAGTCAAAAATGGCAGACTTAGTGCAATGTGGAAATCCAGTCAGAAATTTTATGGCAGAGACACTAGGGATTTCATACTTTTACCTTGCTACTTTTTCTCCAGTATTTTACACATGTAGACCATCATTTTCCATTTGTCACTATAAAAGCCCAAATGGAAACCAAAGACAAAAATGGCCAGATTCTAAAATGGGGGCCTATTAGCTGTCGACAGGTAATTTTCCTACTCTTCTCCTATACCTGGTAGTAATTATGACAAGCTTGAATCCAGATCAGGAGATCCTGAGGAGGGCCGAAGATTACCATTTTTATGTTGACTGTTTCCATTGAATTCAATTCAACATAAAAATTGGAAAAAAAATTAAAAATGGAAATGGGCTGTTCACACAGCAAGAAGAACTGATGGCAAGTGAACTAAGGCAGTGATAGAATGGATCCCACTTGATAAAAAGCATCCACAAAAGAGACCTAAAGCAAGATGGAGTGACAGCATCAGCAAGTTTTGTGGGCCCAACTAGCAAGAGAAAGCTCAAGACTGTATTGGTTGGAAACATGCAGAAGAGGCCTTCATCCTGCAGTGGATAGACAATGGCTAGAATGATGATGTTGACCTTGAGGGTTAATGTCATCAGATTTGGAGTATGGATCAGAGGTGGGTTTCAGCAGGTTCTGACCAGTTCTGGAGAACCTGTAGCGGAAATTTTGAGTAGTTCGGAGAACCGGTAAATACCACCTCTGACTGGCCCTGCCCCCATCTATTTTCTGCCTCCTGAGTCCCAGCTGATCAGGAGGAAATGGAGATTTTGCAGTAACCTTCCCCCAGGAGTGGGGAGGGAATGGAGATTTTGCAGTAGCCTTCCCCTGGAGTGGGGAGGGAAAGGAGATTTTGTAGTATCCTTCCCCTGGAGTGGGGTGGGAATGGAGATTTTACAATATCCTTCCCCTGCCACGCCCTCAGAACCGGCAGTAAAATAATTTTGAACCCCACCACAGGCATGGATCAATGCTACAACCTTCAGACCAAGCCATTTGACTGTAGCGAATTTCTCTGAGAAACCTGCACGAAGCCCATGCATTTTGTGACACCCTCCCAAATGCAGAAAGATAGTCACATGCAGGAAAGAAAGCCGGTAAGTCGAGAGCAATCAAAGATCTTCTAGCATAAGAAACTGGCATTGTTAAGAGTTGGTAACGGCTAATGTTTTGCTATCCAATTTTTGGGCACCTCAATGGGTGGGAAGGCTGTTAACATTTCTTAGGTAACTATTATTCATGGGGCCTGCCAAAGTTTTGACCGACCTAGAGCTGGGCAGCGCTGAGGAGTCACTGTTTAGTCTATGGAAGTATAAGTCAGAGCTGTCTTTCCCTTCCTTTCCACAGATATGCGCCATCACGCCTTTCTAAGCTGGCGTAACAGTAAACGACAACTTTTACAAATGAACATTGGCTCTTCTGCGAACACCCAGAGAGTCAAGTATCTTGAATAGCTAATGACTTTGGAAAGAACCGTTACCTGGTTCTTTGGAAATGTGTCCAGGACAGGGCTTTGAAAGTAGCAGATAAATATACACCCCGTTTACCTTAGCAGAGCCCATTAAAATATATTAAATAGTTCCACCTCAGCAGAGACAGCATTTTTTTCTCTTCCCAATTTTTTATTTAAGAGCAAGATATTTACGTTCATAAATAATGATTTTCCCCCTACCTTTTTATGTTTTCATTTTATGCATTTAAATAGGAGCATAGAGTGTGTTTCTTACTAATTCTGCTGTCTTGCAAAGCAACAGTATACAGTATATTTAGCAGTACATTTAAAATCATATGTATATGTGGTGCTTTGGCTCAGCTTAGGGGGTAAAAGACACCTTGTGACTTAACCTGTGGCTGTTCAAGCAAATTGGAGAAGAAATGGGCCAATCTATAATGTCTTCTTACTATATGTGAATTACTGTCTCAGCTAGGTGACAGCATCTAGCTTACCTTCAGCAATCACAAAGGTAGGTATGGATAATATTTTGATTGGGAGATAATACTGGATATGCATGCTGGATTGGGAATTCAAAATGTTACCAGAAGATAAGGGAAAACCAGTTTAACACAGCTTGTTAAGAAAGATATATGAACATGCCTATATAGTAATTAGGAGTTAAAATCAATTCTTGGTGTTGCTTTATCACAGGACAGAGTGCCAATAGTTCTTAACCTTAAAAATCCTAATAAGTTTGGTATTCTTTCTTCCTCATATCTATGTGATGTTTTAAAACAGTGGTTCCCAACCTGTGGTACGTGTACCACTAGTGGTACGCGAGGGCCTTCCAGGTGGTACGCGAACACTTTCAGGGTCATGAACGATTTTTAGTTAGTTATTTTTTACTTCACAAAAATGTTTACTGCCTAACACAAGATAATCTGGCAATGATTTGCAACTGTTGCCACACGCCACCCACCTGGTCCCAGCGGCCTGAGAATCCAGTTGCTGGATGCGCGGGGCCAAAAAAGGAACGGTACAATTATGGAAATAAAGTGATATCTGATCGAATTTAGTTTCTCTGGAACCAGGTGGTACGCGGCGACTGTACAGGACCTCCAAGTGGTACTCGATCACAAAAAGGTTGGGAACCACTGTTTTAAAATGTCTTCGAAAGATGCAGGAATATGTCTATGGAGATTCTCAGTCATCCAGGTCATGGTTTTCCCAGAAGTGCTTTTTTCAAGAAGCAACTGGACTTTTTGGACCAGAAAGTCCAGTTGCCTCTTGAAAAAAGCACCTTTGGGACATGTAGGAATATGCTAATATGTCATTTTTCCTTACAGTTACACTTTGTCTCACTATCCTCCTTCTCTCCAGTAGACCTTGAGGAAAACATTGTCACCCAGTTGGGTAATGAAAGGTCTGTAAGCGAACCACAAACCTCAGAGAACACCAAAAATTCCACAATTCAGCCCTGAGCTATAGATTTCTCTAACTGAAACTTTAATTTTCATTAAAACTTGAATCTAGAATTTCCTTCTATGCAGTTCCTGAATAAACTTGTTCATCACTATTGCAGTGCAATAGATAATTAATATGTTGCCAAAGTTCCTGATTAACTAGATCAAATCTGGTGCTTAGCTGCATTTCTCAACAGTCAGTTCAACATTAGAGAGGACAATCCAATCTGCTCTTCAGGAGAGCCCTGGTATCAGAGCTGTAGGAAAGCCAATACCTTCTCACAAATCACCAGCCAAATAGTAAAGAGGGAGGAGCAATACTTACCGTAAGTTTTCCTTATCTTCTTAGCTCCCTCCACACTTCCTTTTTAAACAATCCCTTTTTGTTGGAGCCAATGGGAAAGAGTAACTTTATGCCAGCTTCAACTCACTTGAAGCATACCAACTTCAAGGCCTGCTAAGCAGGCAGAAGAGTCTTGGTTACAGGTATCCAGGGTCAGATTGAGCCTTTAAAGTCACAGTGTACCTCCAGTCTTACTTTTGAACCTACATTTCCTAATTTTATGCTTTATCTTAAAAATGTGGGAAAGAGAGTACACAGAATTGTAGCTTAGGAAAGGACAAATAAAACTAGTTAGTATTACCAAAAAGCAAACAATGTTTTCTCAAGTCATTCAGTCAGTTACGTGAGAGCAGTTTTATCAATCTTTCTAGCTCCATGGATTCTAATTCAGATTGCCAGAATCTCAACGCAACAGCACTGGTTTGGGTTCTCTAAATTCAATACATTAAGGAGGTTTTTTTTAAATCTCAAACTTTGTAACTCATGCCGTTGTGGAAAACCTGGGGGAATAAATCCTGGGTAAGGTTGCCAGATATATAACATGTAAAGGAGGTTCCACACAATTGGAAAAGAGGACAATGATGTTTAACAATCAGGAGGTTGTGAGTTCGATCCTAGGTAGAGGCAGATATAGGGTCTCCTGCTTGGGCAGGGGGTTGGACTAGATGATCTGCAAGGTCCCTTCCAACTCTGGTTATCTGTTATCTTTGCATCCACAAAAACAGCAAAACCCTTCAAAAGAAAAATGTACTTCAGCTACATGTACATGAAATCATTTTTCCAGCATCAGAAAGACTAGTTTTTCAGTTGCAATATTTTCCCAACAAATTCTTATTTTTCAAGAATAAATGATACCAATAATATACTGTAGAATTGATGATGATGTGCTTTTCAAATTTTACTATAGAAACTTATGATGAGTCATGTGATCTACAAACTACAATGGTCACAGATTTGAAAGGGCCTGGATTGAAGCCAATTGCTGGAATAGGGAAATAATAGTTTGTCTATGCCTGAAGGAAAGAAGCAGATAATTTACAAATAGTAAATTTTCACCCTCATTTGGTGACATAGAGATGACCAAATACAAAGATTCAAAATGCCTTCTACTTAACAGTGATGTCCCCTCAAACCCCAAAAACTTTAACCTTAGATTGTCTACAGTCGACCTCACCCCATTCCTAAGAGGTCTGTAAGGGGCGTGCATAAGCACACAATCGTGCCTACCATTCCTGTCCTTCTGTCCTATTGTCTAAATTTACCTATACATACTTTGCTTTTGTTTATGTTTATATCATACCTGCTATCTTGTACATGTTTTGACAAATAAATAATAATAAATAATTAACAAGGCAACAAACAGAACCTGTCAGTTTAATTTTCTCATTTATTCCGTTTTTCTCTACACAGCTTATGAAGAAATGTGTGAATGTTGAAGTATTCTGCCAATAAATAAATAATTTATTGTTGCCCATTCTTAATCAAGTTGGCTTGATTTGCCTAAAACTAATCCAGCCACTTGCCCCTCCCCCCAAACCGTGTTGACAGCCTTCAACTCATCACACAATCAATCAAAATCTAAATGTCTGCGAGATGGAATTTTGTTTGCTTGTTCTCTGTAGCCCACCGCACACTTTTGCAGACAGAATTCTGTCTGATTGAAAACATATGTGAGAAGAACTGAACAATCCAGAGGTGTAAAATTAATGGAACAATATGTCACAAACAACAAGCAACACAACTGAAAAAGTTTCAAAAGTCTTCTAACTTTCTCTATGGCCATTGCACCAGGGGTGGGTTCCTCCTGGTTTGGACTGGATCACCTGAACTGGTAGCGATCCGCTGGTGACATCACTGTCGGTGCCGTTCCGTGCACGCCGCCATCTTTTTTTGGGATTTTGTGCGAATTTTTCCCCTTTCGCAGCTTGAAAAATTCTGCGGGTGAATTCTGACCTTTATTTCTTCGCCCGAAGCACAGCTGATGAGCTTCTCAGCTGTGTTTTGGGCTAATTCCTGCTTCTGAGCATGCGTGGAAGCCAATCGCATGAGGGGACGCGTGCGAAACATCGCGATGCGAACCAGTGGCGAAGGTAAGTGGAACCCACCCCTGCGTTGCACCACAATCTCACTCATCAGTATTGGGCAGAGATGCTAATCATTAGAACAACGTAGGAACGAATGATAGGGATTTGCCATCACATTCCTGTTGGCTGGATTTTTCTTGAACAGGCCTCTAATGAAAAGAATTTTGGTGAATTTGTATCTACTTCCTAAGTGAAACCTCACTATTAGTGGCGATTTAATACTGATTTCATTGTCTTCATTTTTTTTTACAGATATGATGAATGCTTACATTCTGCTTATTGGTTATCATTTTCATCATCAAAATAAAAATATATCCAAACTGTCTTTTGCAATACGTTGCCTTTGAATTTCCTTTTCTGCCCTATGAAATGTTTGTGCTTAAAATCCTGGAAAAATCTGAGCTCAGAAATCTTGCTTGGAATTTCTCCCGGTACTTTCATTATCATTGTCTACAATGTTATATAATGAAGAGCCTTCTTTAAGACATAAAGAGAATTGGGAACGTCCACTCCCCAAAATATATATTCTATTTTTCTCCATGCTAAACTGGGAGATGATGAGTTCTAATTTCACTTTAGGCATGAAAGCCAATCACTTTTTTTCAACCCAACCCACCTCACAGGGTCGTTGTGTTGGGAAAATAAGAGAAAATAATCTTCTGGTCCTGTTTTGCTACAGTTGTGACTCTACTTAACCCAATAAAAATCCTTGATTTAAATGTTTATTTAAATCAAGTTATAGACTGCCCACCCAGCAAGCATCCTGAAGGACACAATGTGACAAATATACTAAAACCAATCCAAAATTTGCTAACTGGCATGCAAGTGATAACTCACTGAATTTAAAAATTAGATTTCTACCATACACATCCAGCAATGAATTACCCCAAACTCCCAATAAACAAACCACATACCCTTCTGTGCATGCATCATAAGCCCTGTTGGGTTGAGCCACAGTTTGCTTAAGGAGTAGATTTGGTAATTCCACTGCAGAAATGCAGAAACGTAAAAAATTGACATAAGAAAAAAGACCTAGTGGTCCATCAAGTCTGCCCTTTGAGTTTGTTTGTTTTTTCTTTTTAATTTATTTATTTGTTATTTTTAATTACCCATATTTTTGGAGTATAAGACGCACTGGAGTATAAGACACACCTTAGTTTTTGGGGAGGAAAATAGGGGAAAACAATCTGCCTACCAGGTATTCATCTGGCTAGCATCCTTAGTCTGGTCAGCTTCAGCACATTATTTTATCCCCTGGTTAGGACTTAAAAAACCTTCTTCTGAGAGAGTAACAATGAAAGAGCATGCAAGCCAGTAAGAGCTGGGAAGATCGTTAGCACATGGTTAGGGCTAGAAAAAAACTTATTCAGAGCAAGTAGAGCAATGAAAAAAACCCTGCAAAGACTTAGGGCTGGAAAAACATTCTTTGGAGAGAGTAACAATGAAAAAGCCTGCAAGGTAAGAGCTGGGAAGATCTGTTAGCACCTAGTTAGGGCTGGAAAAAAAAAGCTACATTCGAAGTATAAGACGCACCCAAATTTTCAGCCACTTTTAGGGAGGAAAAGGGAAAAATTTTAATGTGTGTGTGTGTGTGTGTGTGTGTCTGTGTGTGTGTGTGTGTGTGTGTCAGGTGATGGGCATGTGTTTATCCCAAGCATGTTTAAATTCAAGTACTGAGGATTGATTCATTACCTTGGAAGTTGCTTCCACTATTCTTTCTGTGAAGTAATACTTTCTAAGTATTAGAAGACATAGAAGATGCAGACATGCACCATCTTTGTGAGATGTATGTCAATTACAATTGGATTATGGAAAATATCACTCATCCCTTCCTTCTGATTCCTTCTTACCAGAAGCTAAGGCTGCCCTACAGCTTTCTTATTGGAAAGTTCCCCCCTCCCTCCTTCTTCCCTTTCATGTTACTCTACACTCAAATGCTTGGGCATGTACACATATGCATGTGTGCTTGTGTACACACACAGACACACACACACACACACTGCAATTCTACTTCTCCCTGCCAACATGGTGCTTTATCTCAGTCTTGGTCTAGTGCCCGACTGAGGCCTTTTTGAAGGAACTTCCTTTCTGGCCTACCTTCATCTTGGTGAAAAGCACGCCTTTCTTGCGCCTCAGAGTCGAGCCGAAAGCGGGCGATGAAGTCAACAAGTCTAATAGGAAAATAAACAGAAAATCACTTAATCCATGCCCCTTGCATCAAGTAAATAGTTCCTGGCACATTTTATGCTCAGCAAATCTTCACGGAGCTTTATTGGCGGCAGCTGGAGGGAGGGAGGGAGGGAGGGAGGGAGGGAGGGTTCCTTTTTTCTTTCTTTTCTCCCTTCCCCTTCTGTTTAAGTGCCAGTCCCCTTTAATCTTTCAACATTCACCTTGTTTCCAAGCACTTAATTCTGCACACACTACTGCAGAGCTGCTGGGGTATTATCATGTATTGATGATTCATGATGGCACGGGCTGGGAAATGAAAAGGCAGGAGTCTAATCAATAAAATTATTTATTTGTCTTTGAACTAGTTCCAGGTTTCAATTTTTTTTTCTTTTTGGCAGGTCTTTGGCTTCCTGAATTCGACTGACCAAAGCATGAATAATGACCTCAAACGGCACAATATACAGAAACCATCTGTTAGATAGGGGTGATGTCATTGAAGGTCTTCTAATCTTACAGCAAATGTTTTGCCAGCGGTGATGTCACAGGGCTGGCAATTGGCTGGCAAAGCCAAGTACTCAGATGAAGAGGAGGAGCAAATAGGAGGAAGATGTCCCATTTTCTATGCTGGTGTTTTTCTTGTACTCGCTGGCTATTTCATTTTTTTATAAAGAAAAGATAAAGCATTAATTTAAAAAATCCTTCTAACCTTCTATGGACTTGGAACAAAAGTCTATTTTTAAGCACAGGAATTGACATCAATGGCATTGCTCCAATGTACTCACATGTTGCTTGGAAATCATGCTTCTAAACATCAACAGATCTCATCCAGTATCTACATCTTACTCACTTGTGTGTACAGCTTACAGTTTTACTGGCCAAACTCAAAAATTATCTTAGGCTATAATAACTTCAAAGAAGAACCTGAGATGTATGTATGTATGTATGTATGTATGTATGTATGTATGTATGTATGTATGTATGTATGTATGTATGTATGTATGTTTATCTATCTATCTATCTATCTATCTATCTATCTATCTATCTATCTATCTATCTATCTATCTATCTATCTATCTATCTATCTATCTATTTTCTGTCTTTATCATTTTTACGAACCCAAGATGGCAAACATATTCAACTCCTCTCTCTCTCTCTCTCTCTCTCTCTCTCTCTCTCTCTCTCTCTCTCTCTCATCTGCCTGCCTGCCTGCCTATCTCTCTCTATGTCTGTCTGTCTGTCTGTCTGTCTGTCTGTCTGTCTGTCTGTCTGCCTGTCTGTCTGTCTGTCTGTCTGTCTGTCTGTCTGTCTATCTATCTATCTATCTATCTATCTATCTATCTATCTATCTATCTATCTATCTATCTATCTATCTATCTATCTATCTATCTATCATCTATCTCTACTCTCTCTATAACTGTATATGTGTGCATGTCCTGACAAAAATCAAAACTCAATGCTTTCCTTCAGAATAAAGGGGGGGGGAATCAATTCTAATTTAAATAAAACTGCTCGTGGAGTAGATTTCTTAGCTGTGGTGACTATGAGTAATATTTTTATGTTATCTGCAAGCACTATCTGCAGATTAATGCCAATACAAAGCCTTTTGTTCTCTGGGTTTTTTTTAATTGTAGCATTAAGTAAAAGACTTATATTTATCTTTTGATCTTTATAGACTTCATCTTTCCTTTAGATGGAAGCTTCTTAGGTTATCCTGATGTTGCCATCCAACCTGAAAAGAAAAAAGCAAGTTGATTTCTATTGGGTTGGGAGTCCGGAGAAAATAACATATATCTACAAATTTTGTACTCCTTGCAGGACTCCAAATGCTTCACTTATCTCCTATCGTAAACTGCAAGTTGGGGAATAATACTCACCAGGCAGGCCATAAATCATGAGCAAAGACAGGTGCAATAAATACTAGTGTGTCAGAAAGTTACAAAGTGAAATTATGTTGTTTTGACAAGGTGTCCAAATGCATTGACAATGGAGCAGCTAAATGGTCTCTCTTTGGGAGATCCTACACAAATGCAGGTTAGATAGTGAACAGGAAAGCTGGAAGATAACTTCCCAAGAAAAATAATCTGGAGACTTAAAGGCTTATTATCAACAAAACTTTGCTACTGCTGAATCACACCTTATGCAATACTTATCTTTGCTTACAGGTAGGCCTCAACTTACAACCACACTTTAGCCCAACATTTCTGCTGCTAAGCAAGACAGTTGTTAAGTCATTTTATGACCTTTCTTGCCACACTTCTTAAGTGAATGACTGCAGTTATTAAGTTAGTAACATAGTTGTTAAGTGAATCCAGTGTCCCCATTGACTTTGCTTGTTAGAAGATTGTGAAAGATGATCACATGACTCTGGGACACTGCAACCCTCATAAATATGAACCACTTGCCAAGCGTCTGAATTGTGATCACGTGACCATGGAGATGCTGCAATGGTCATAAGTGTGAAAAAAGGTCATAAGTACTCTAACCTTTTTCAGCGCTGTTGTAACATTGAAGGGTCACTGAGAACTACCTCTACTTTCTTTTCCACTCCTCCTCTTTCCCATAACAATAGCTTCCAACTGAAATTAATTTGATACCGAAACTATTGTGCCAAATGACACAGCACAGATCACAATAGTGGCTCATCACAATGAAAATGTCATGAATCATGTATAAAATGGCATTAATAATAAAACATGGGAGTATGCAGGAACCTAAGCACTAAAATCTTCTTGTTATCTGAAATTCAGTAGGTGTTAAAAAAAACACATTACCTTATTGACCCAGTAGCAGTTTCTCCCATTTTTCTTCTCTTTTCTTGATACACTTGCTATCCTAAGATGCACTAAGGTGCTTTCATGTCCCTTTCAATCTACTGGCTTTTAACAATCTTCTTGCAATACAGCAGTCTTAGCAAGTGTAAGATCACCCTCCTTGTTGAGGGATGAGAATAAATCTCATAGAAGCGATTTGGATCTTTGCTTGGAATTCAGACAGTTTGAAATAAAGCCGAGATTAAAAGTCTAATAGAAATATTTATTTCGGTACAAAAACAATAAATCCTGAATAATTACATCTTTGCTAAGAAAACGCGACCGTTCCAGTCAAGAGCCAAGTCAAAAGTGATTAATGGTGGATCAGAAATGTGGACATGCATACAAGATCATATCACGTGTTCTGCTTGTATTGGAATATACCATAATATTAGAATAGGAATGCATGCATGCGCAGAAGCAAAAAAGCCCAAAAATTCTTTTAAAAAGATGGTGACGCGCGCGACGGACCGCTGAAGATGGCACCGGAGTGGTCACGTGCAAATAGCGCCATCTGCTGGCCAGTACCGGAACGACAGAGTGGACCGCACCGGTAGGAACCCACCACTGCTCTCAATTTCAAGAGATCTCTTTTCATTACTTCATTGGCAAGATCTCTCTCTCTCTCTCTCTCTCTCTCTCTCTCTCTCTCTCTCTCTCTCTCTCTCTCTCTCTCTCTCTCTCCCCCCCCTCCAGGCACATATCTTTTGAGGAGAAGGTGGTCTAACTCCCCCCCCTCTCTCTCTGTGTAGGATTGATTTGAAACATTTATGGGCTAGTAAGACACATTTGGCAGCAGCATTCTTGTAAACCAAGCTGATTCTTTTCTGTTGAAAATAATGTGCTTGCCATAAATGAAGGCACTCAAAGACTCAAAGCCTTGAGTCTAACTAGCAGAGGCCATTAAAAGAAGAATCAAAAGCACATTTTATTAGCTGGCTGGAGAAAAACTCTAGAGTTCAGTTTCATGTTTACACTGTGCGATCCTGCTTATTCAGAAGCAAGGTCCAGGGTTAGGGTGTCATGTGCCGATTTGTGGGGTGGATCTTTGCATCACCATCCTATGAAGAATATATTCAGCGTCATGGAAAAAGCCTCTAATATGTTTTCATTCTCCCTTGTTCTTCTCCAAATTTCAAGCAAAATTCAAAGTAGTTTCTATTAGGTTTTATCCTAAAGCATTATCCTACATTGAAATACCCAAGTGAAGTTGCAGAATACTGAATATTGAGATGCCAGGTTCAAATCCCCTGGCTGAAGGAACTCAAAATTGTTTTTAAAAAGCCAATAGGTTCCTGATTAAGTCCATACTATAATTCTGATAATGTATGCCAAATAGTATAGTATATGATCTTCACATATGGTATTGAGGAAGTAAAAACATTCCTCCTCCTTCCATCTCCCATTTCCAACCTTCCATCTCCATCTCCATCTCCATCTCCATCTCATATAAATCCATTTAAATAAATAAATCCATTTAAATAAATCTCCCCCCTCCCCCCCTCCTCCTCCTCCCAGCTCTCAAACAGTTGCCTTGATTTGCAATAGATTGACCGAAAATAACAGGGTACATTTCTTTACTCCAGAATAATTCATTTATTCTTTTATGCTAGAATTAGCATATGGAATCCATTGATGTAACAAGGTATATTTTTAGATTTAGATTTTAGATTTTAGATTTATTATTAGAGTTGGAAGGGACCTTGTAGGTCATCTAGTCCAACCCCCTGCTCAAGCAGGAGTTCCTACAACGTTTGAGACAGATGGCAGTCCAGTCTCTCCTTGAAGGTTGCAAGTGTTGGGGCTCTCACAACCTCTGCTGGCAAGCTGTTCCACTGGTTGATCGCTCTCACCGTCAGAAAGTTTCTCCTCACTTCCAGGTTGAATCTCTCCTTGGTCAGCTTCCATCCATTATTCCTTGTTTGGCTTTCTGGTGCCATAGAGAACAGCCTGACTCCCTCCTCTCTGTGGCATCCCCTCAAGTATTGGAACACTGCTATCATGTCACCCCTGGTCCTTCTCTTCGCTAGACTGGCCAAGCTCAGTTCCTGCAACCACTCTTTGTATGTTTTATTTTCCAGACCCTTTATCATCCTGGTTGCTCTCTTCTGCACTTTCTCTAGAGTTTCAATGTCTTTTTTGTAGTGTGGTGACCAAAACTGGATGCAGTACTCTAGGTGTGGTCTGACCAAGGCTTTATAGAGTGGTACTAGTACCTCTCTGGTCCTTGATTGTATCCCTCTATTTATGCAGCTCAGGACTGCGTTGGCCTTTTTGGCTGCTGCTGCACACTGCTGGCTCATATTTAGTTGGCTGTCTACCAGGACTCCGAGATCCCTTTCGCAATCGCTGCTATTGAGTGTGGTTTTGCCCAGTTTGTATGTGTATTTTTGATTCTTCTTGCCTAGGTGCAGAATTTTACTTTTCTCTGTGTTAAATTTCATTTTATTGGTTTGGGCCCAGTGTTCGAGTCTGTTGAGGTCCCTCTGGATTTTGAGTCTATCCTCTGGGGTGTTTGATACTCCTGCCAGCTTGGTGTCATCTGCAAATTTGGTTAGTTCTCCTGCTATTCCCTCATCTAGGTCATTTATAAAGATATTGAAGAGTACTGGGCCTAGGACGGATCCTTGTGGTACCCCACTGCTTACTTCTCTCCATGTGGACTTAGAGCCATTGAGGACTACTCGCTGGGTACGGTTGGTCAGCCAATTGTTAATCCATCTGGTTGTTTAGCTGTCTATCCAGCTTTTTTCTAGCTTATGAAGGAGTAGGTTGTGGTCTACTTTGTCAAATGCTTTGCTAAAGTCCAGGTATATTATGTCTACTGCATTACGCTGGTCTACTAATTTGGTCACAGTGTTGAAGAATGAAATGAGGTTGGTTTGGCATGACTTGTTCTTAACAAATCCGTGTTGGCTGTTGGTTATTACTTGGTTTGTTTTTAGATGATGGGAGATCTGGCATTAGTCCCTAGTTTAGGTTTCTTAATAATGGAAGCTGTACCATTTATAGATGGTAATATACAACTGCTATTTGTGGCATTAAAAAAAAGAACTTCTACATCAAGGAGCATGAGTTTATTATGAAATGCTGGGAATAAGCAGAAGATAAAGACTTCACTATCTTAATTGGTTTGTGAGCTAATTTTGGCCTTAATTTCAGTTTGAGGCTTGCTATGTTGTTCCAGATTGCTGAGAGGGAGCAGTTATGTATTGAACAGTAAACATGTATGCTGTAGTTCAATTCCCCCTGGATATTCATTGGGGTGAAAAGCAATGCCCCATTTTCTAGGACTTTCTGGTCACGCTCTCATTCCAACCCTATTGCATACAATCCAGAACGTGAAAACGGCTTTGTTTGAGTAGGTTTGTTCTATGTCCTTGCAAAGAGTTTGTGGCATTGAAGACTTAATATTCCCAATGTATTTATGTCTAACCTATTTCATTTTTATTACTATAAAGCTGCAGGTCATTTTACCCCAGCTGATTTTCCCCCCTTCTACTGCTCCTGTATTTGTGTTAGAGCTTCTGCTTTTATTTTTTGGCAAACTCTGTTCAAGAGTTTAATGGAGCCGAGGTGGTGCAGCGGTTAGAGGCAGTACTGCAGGCCACTTTAGCTGACTGTGACCCGCAGGTCAGCGGTTCAAATCTCACCAGCTCAAGGTTGACTCAGCCTTCCATCCTTCCGAGGTAGGTAAAATGAGGACCCAGATTGTTGGGGGCAATATAAATATATACATTGCTTACTGGTGTAAACCGCTTAGAGAGTGCTTGCACTGTGAGGCGGTATATAAATCTCACAAAATAAATAAATAAATAAAATAAGAGTTTCACCCAAGTCCCCTTGAAAAGGGGAAACCTGAAAAAGAGGGCCAATCAATAGAGGAACAAAATAGATAAAGAACATAAGCTGAGAAGTACATAACTCAAATGACCATCTTTTAAAATCAAGAGATATCCTTGGGAGCCATATCCAACTGGTGAACCCAGCCTTTCTCCATACTATTTCCTAACCGTTACTACTTCTTTTTTTTAAAGCATCGTGTTATCTTTTCCCTTTATCTAAAAGTCTTTTTGACATTGGAAAAATACACAATGTCTGACAGCTGGTTGGGGGGGGGGAATGAATTCTGAAAAATATCCCTGGTCAAACGCTGGCTGTTTCTCTCGGGACAGGGAATGGATGCAGGGCTATAAAAATGGCAACCATTCAGAAAGAGTAAACACAAGGAGCCACATCACCTGATGGTTAAGTGACCCATTAAAAGATGCCACCCCCCAATGAGCCCCCAGTTGCCTGTAGCGGAACCTGCGTGGTGGACCTTAGAGTTACTTAATTGTGTGGAAGGCTAAGAAGCTTGTATTGCAGTTAAAGGTAAAGTGCAGGTCAGTGGCTCTTCAAGCATGAAACAGCCTACAAACCGCATTTTACCCAGAAAGATGTCAAAATACAGCAGGGCAACTACATTTTAGAAAAATGGTACGGCTCTTGGGATGAAACCTGAAAAGGCCTCTTTTATCACCTTTACACTGAAGGAGTGAATTTATGGCTTTCCGCCTCTGCCCTCCTGCCTCAAACGGAGTTTTTTTGGGGGGGGGGAAGTACGCAAATGAGACGGGAGAAAAGAGTTTCAGAGACACTGGGGTGTAGCTCCCCTCCCCCCCAAAAGGCTGATTTAATTTACAGCAATTTTTCTACTAGCTTCTCCTGGTGCAAAAGGCTTTAAAGACCTCTTCTTCCACAACGATGACAGGAAAACCTTTTTTAAAATATATATATATATATATATATATATATATATATATATATATATATATATATACAATTTGCTCATGTATGAGTTTTTAAAACAATATGTAGCCACAAATTGTTTTAAGAAAGATCCATGCAGATCTCATGAAAGCTCTCTTCCTCCAGGTTGTAATGCAGCGGGTTCTCAACCTGGGGGTCATGACCCCTTTGGGTGTCGAACAACCCTTTCACAGGGGTCGGGAGACTTCGCCCAGATGCCGGCATTTGGGTACTTTTACCCTCTGCGGATGCGCAGAACGCTTTGCGCATGCGCAGAGGGTAAAAGAACCCAAATGGCGGGGGGTGGGGCGGGGGTCGCAGCGGTGGGCGCAGTGGTGGGGTGGGTCACGGTGGGGGCGTGGGGGCATGGGGGCATTAGGAAGGTTGAGAACCACTGTTGCAATGGATTCTAGTTTGGCGGAGGATGCTAAGTTGTTAGAAAACAAATTTGCAGAACCCCACCCATCGTTCTTTACACCTGACTGCCAATTGTTCTGTCTCACTTCTCTTCCGGTTTTGGAGGTATTTCACTGAAATGGCTACTTCAGGGAGTCCTTGGAGTCTTCTTGACTAGACTAGGTCTTTATTTTTATGATATTGTTGAGTTTCTACGCTGTTTCTCACTCCTTGTCATTTATCCCCCTACGTATCTTTTTAGAAGCTCGCCATATCACATGGCAGAATTCCCCCTAGTGCAATTATGCCCTGGCTTTTAATGCAGACCTATAATTTAAACTTGAACTCCATTAAATAATATAAAAAAAGAAGGGTGTCGAGTTAAACCTCACAAGACTTAGTCCCCCCTTTTTCTGAAACACTCAACTCTGGGCTTCATCCTTATCCAAATTGTCAAATAAAAAAGGGCAGGGGCCAAAGTTCAAAAATAACCAGTTCCATAAAGAATTATTGACAAGGCCATCAGAAGTAATTTGAGTAAGCTCCTGTACACACACACACACACACACACACACACACACACACACCCTTTGAATGAATACCATTACAGGTATTCCATATAAATTGCATGTGAGTTCATGCTGAAGCATAGATTACATGTACATGTACCGGTACAAATGTAGAAAACACATATTTCTGATTTATTAATATATGTTTAGGCTAAAGCGCCATTAAGCCATGAATCTGCAAGCCAAGGCTGATGCCTTGTCTATTATGCAATGTCCCAAAATATGCTTCCTTACAATTAACACTCTTGTGCAGTCACTCTTTTTCTCTGAAGCTTGAACTCAGAGCAGAGAATCGAATGCTGGAGATTAGCTTCAGACTGGCCTGGTGCTTTACTTTCTGACAAAGCATCTGATCCTAGTTCACTTCGCTAGGTGAAAGCTGGCCCACACCCACCTGTTTAAAGTTTGAATTTCCCCTTGATGAAATACATTACGGAATACTGACAGAATATTGACAGAATAACAGAGTTGGAAGGGACCGTGTAGGTCATCTAGTCCAACCCCCCGCCAAAGCATATATATATATATATATATATATATATATATATATATATATATATATATATATATATATATATATATATATATATATATATATATATATATATATATATATATATATATATATATATATATATATATATATATATATATATATATATATATATTGCCATCCAGTGTAAAAGGAAGCATAGCTTGGCATGAGGAATAGGTACATGATCCAGACCCAGAGTGATACACGGCTTACTAAAATGCTTTGGAATAGTTAAGTTGTGGTGATGGTGATAATAAATGTGAGAGGGATTCAACAAAAGGGTTATAGTAAGTGGACTCATTAATTGAATGTCATATTGTAAGACTCATGTTGACTTTCAGAGTTGAATCTATTGAAGAACCTCAGATTTTAATCTCATTAAGGCTCGTGATGAAAAAGAGGACAAATCAGTAGATTGAAATTTGGCTTAGCCATGTGAACAACCATATTGGGCATCTGTATATACCAAAGAGATCCACAACTTACTGTATGTCTGACATTGCTGAAGTACTTTTTCTGGTGCCTGTGCCTGGAGGCCAATTAGCATGGCCTCCAAATTACTGGTAGTCCTTGACTTATAACCATTCATTTAGCAACCATTCAAAGTTTCAGTGGCACTGAAAAAAGTGACTTACATCTGATCCTTAAGATTACTGCAGCATTCCCACAGTCATGTGATGAAAACTCAGGTGCTTGACAATCAGGATGTGTTTATGATGATGTCAGCATCCTGGGATCAGGTGAGTGACATTTGTGGAGGAGCCGAGGTGGCGCAGTGGTTAAATGCAGCTACTGCAGGCTACTCCAGCTGACTGCTAGTTCAGCAGTTCAGCTGTTCAAATCTCACCAGGCTCAAGGTTGACTCAGCCTTCCATCCTTTCGAGGTGGGTAAAATGAGGACCCAGATTGTTGGGGGCAATATGCTGAACTCTGTAAACTGCTTAGAGAGGGCTGTAAAGCACTATGAAGCGGTATATAAGTCTAAGTGATATTGCTATTGCTATTGTGACCTTCCCAACTGGCTTCCAACATGCAAAGTCAATGGAAGGAGCCAGTTTTGCTCAATGACCATGTGATTCACTAACAACTGCAGTGATTTGCTTAACGGCCATGGCAAAAAAGGTCATAAAATCGAACACAACTCACTTAACAACCCTCTTGCTCAGCAATGGAAATTCTGATGACAATTGTGGTTGTAAGATGAGGACAGCTTGTACAACAACCATGGAAAACTATGGCAGATCAGAAGAATCAAGATATGTGCAAAATCTCTTTGAGGGTATCCATAGCAATTCCTGCCCTGGATATCTGTGTTCGCTGGGTACTTTTTCTGTCTGCAGAGAGTTGGTTGGTTGCAGCTTTGCACTTATCTACCTCCTGCTACTGCTGCTGCTGCTACCGCTGCACAGTGTTGGGGAAAGGAGAATTGTGCAATATTCTCCCATGAGACTTGGAGAAGATCAGAAACCAGGGGAAAGGAAAGCTTTTTAGCTGGCTTTTGATTTCCCTTCCTTGAGGGCTGGCGATAAAGATTGGCTGCACGGCACAAACGGCACTTGAAAGGGGCAATTCATGCAGCCCCGTTTTATCAGCCGCCTGAATGGTGAATCAGCACTCACCCCGCGTGCTGTAGGGTGATAGCAGTGATCCCACATGAGGAGGAGGCGGGTGTGTGGAGATAAGACAAGCTTGAAGTTGGATTCTTTTCCAGACAAACTTGACTTTTCCTTTGTTTCTGGTCAGGAGGGAGGATGTGTGGGCACTTAAGAAGCCTCCCCGGTGATGATCTCAGTGGATTCTGCTTCAGGCAGAGAGAATAGCCAGAAGTGCAAAGAGGAGACGGCGAATGAGGTGAAGGTGATAGCTTGAATGTGCTGAAGTACCTATGAGAGCATGAGCTAAGAACAACTGGGCACACCGTCTTTTGGAAAGAGGCATGCTTGTTGTATGTGGCCTCCCTTCCACAAGAGCAGGGTTGTGCCCATCTCAGTTTTGAATTAGCAAACTTTATCTGATTTCCATGGTAGGAAAATATCTGTCAAAGCTTCTTTTCTCTCTGCCATCAACTGAATAATACAATAGAATACAGTTCTGTTACCCCAATAATAACTAAGAAAGTAAGGTCAAATAGATCAGGATTACTTTTATTAGAATGGTTACAATAACAGAATCTTGCAATTCTGAGAGGGATCTTGGAGTCTTAGTGGACAACCAGCTAAATATGAGCCAGCCAGTGTGCAGCGGCAGCCAAAAAAGCCAATGCAATCCTAAATTGCATTAACAGAGGGATACAATCAAGATCAAGTGAGGTATTAATACCACTCTATAAAGCCTTAGTTAGATCACACCTAGAGTACTGCATGCAGTTTTGGTCACCACACTATAAAAAAGATGTTGAGACTCTAGAAAAAGTGCGGAGGAGAGCAACCAGGATGATTAGAGAACTGGAGACTAAAAAACATATGAAAAACAGTTACAGGAACTGGGCATGGCTAGTCTAGTGAAGAGAAGGACCAGGTGAGACATGATAGCAGTGTTCCAATACTTGAGGGGCTGCCACAGAGAGGAGAGGGTCAAGCTATTTTCCAAAGCATCTGAAGGCCAGACAAGGAATAATGGATGGAAACTGATCAAGGAGAGATTCAACCTAGAAATAAGGAGGAACTTTCTGACAGTGAGAACAATCAGCCAATGGAACAGTTTGCCTTCGGAAGTTGTGGGAGCTTCATCACTTGAGACTTTCAAGAAGAGATTGGACTGCCATTTGTCAGAAATGGTGCAGTGTCTCCTGCTTGAGCAGGGGGGTTGGACTAGATGACCTACAAGGTCATTACCAACTCTGTTAATCTGTAATCTGTTTATTCAAACTAATTTCTTGGCCTGGGCTCAGTCCCCTCTAAGCTGTCTATTGCCTTGGTTGTGGCTCTTCCTCCTGTTCTGCAAGGACATTTCCTCCTCCCTCTGCATTCACTTGGTACAGGGATGGGTTGTAGAGTAGACCCAAAGCTGAAAGATCTCAGTTGGTCTCCAGGATGCTTGGAGGACTATGGCATGGCTTCTCTTATTCTCCTCCCCCAACAAAACTGAAATTTGAATGCTGTTGCTATAAGATGTCAAGGACTGATGCTTTCCAAAGGATGTCCATGAAAATGAGGGCTTTGGTCACCCTGCTGTTTTTAGAGGACTGAGTCGGCCATCATTGTACTTTTTTTTTTAACAGCCAAAAGCACATGCAGCATGAGTAGCTACTGATACTCAATTGCCACTGAGGTTTTTAGAATAACGGCATACTAAAAGACTCATTTTCTTCCTATTCCTAGTTACCACTAATTTTGAAGGGCTCATACCAAGTTCACTTCTGCTGCTGCTGCTGCTTCTGTCTTTCCCCTTCTCTCTCATTGACCCTTTCTGTCCTGAAATATTTCACTTCCCGTCCCCGTTGTAAAAAAGGACAAAGTACACGTAGTCCTAGGCTTACGACCACAATTGAGCCCAATTTTTTTTGTTGCTAAGTGAGACGGTTGTTAAGGGAGTTTTCCCCATTTTATGACCGTTCTCACCACTGTTGTTAAGTGAATCATTGCTGTTAGCAATGAACTTAGCAACAAAATTGTAAGAGGAGTCTGATTTGCCCATTGATTTTGTGTGTCAGAAAGTTGCAAAAGGTGATCACATGACCCAGGGAGACTGCAATTTTCATAAATATAAGCCGGTTGTCAAGTGTCCAAATTTTAATCATCTGACCATGGGGCTGCTGCAACAGTCGTAAGTGTGAAAAACAGTCATAGGTCACTTTTTTTTCATTGCCATTGTAACTTCGGTCACTGAACGAATGGTTGTAAGTGGAGGATTACCCTAAAATAATACAAGATCAGCAATATTTGAAAAAGAGGTTGGCTTCCGAGTTCTAGATGCAAACCCCAAATCCAGTAGACACCTCTCACCAGGAAAAGGATGAAAAAAGAAGGAATATTGAGTCCTGCACCTACCATACAAAAGTGCATTATAGCAAAACATGTACTGGCACCACTTACTTAACATGTGGTGGGATGGGCCATCCCCTCTCCCCATTAGTGAATCTGGCAGTGAGGAAAATGTTTATGTTGAAATAATATCAACGATGCCAGACAGAGGGTACCTGTGAGTGATTTGCTGCAGGCTGTTCTCAGGAGCCGGGCGAGACTGAAAGGGGAGCTCTCCATTAACATCTAAATATGGTATACCTCCCCCCAAAAAAAACAAAACGTGTACTTTTATGCCTAAAACTGGTGCCAAGTCACCATATTAATAGCTTACATCTAAACTCCATTTAATACTAAAAACAAGTTTTGAAAGTACTTTCTAAAAGCTTTATTATGAATAGAAATGATGTTTTGACAAATTTTTGAGCCATTTTTTTGAATTCGTGTTCTTTGTTTCTGTTTTGGCTGTCATCTCATCTCTAGCCAATATTGCTGGGAGTATGTAATGAGAGGTGAGATTTCATAGGGTTTGTAATTTCTTTTAATACGGTGTCTTGAAAGCTAATCGGAGTTGGATTGGGGGAATATTTGGATGAGAGGCTACTAAGGTACTAATACCCTGGGATGGTAATTTGCAAAAAAAATAAAAAATCCCACAAAAGACAATGAGAAAATATTTCTGTGAATATGGGGAACAAAATTAAGTGATAAAATTTTAAACTATATTTAACAAAAGCATTCAGTAGATAGAATAGAATGGAATGGAATGGAATGGAATGGAATAGAATAGAATAGAATAGAATAGAATAGAATAGAATAGAATAGAATAGAATAGAATAGAATAGAATAGTGTTAAGGTGAGAATAAATCTCACAGAGGCGATGTTTGATCTTTCTCTCGGAACTCAGACATTTAGAAAATAAAACCGAGATTAAAGGTCTAATAAAAATATTTATTTCGGTACAAAACAATAAATTCTGAATAATTACATTCTTGCTAATTAAATGCGACCGCTCCCGGTCAGAGCCAAACCACAAGAAGAAGAATGGAGAATCAGGAATGCACACATGCGTAGTAGATCACATCACGTGTTCTGCTCGTAATGGAATGTACCATAAAATTAGGATAGGGGTGCATCACCCTGCATAAACATACAACTGACAATATTCACTACGTGACAAATAGAATAGAATAAATAGAATAGAATAGTTGGAAGGGACCTTGGAGGTCTTCTAGTCCAACCCCCTACTCAGGCAGGAAACCCTATACCAATTCAGACAAATGGTTGTCCAATCTCTTCTTAAAAACTTTCAGTGTTGGATAATTTTAAAATAATCTTATTTGTAGCTTTTAGTCTTATTCACATAAGATATTGAAACTCAGTCTATGCCAACAGTTATTATAAGACATATTAATGCAAACAATATCCCAGAACACACACACACACACACACACACACACACACACACACACACAAGTGCGTGCGCGCACACACACACACACACACACAGAGGGGATGGAGAGAGAGAGAGAGAGAGAGAGAGAGAGAGAGAGAGAGAGAGAGAGAGAGAGAGAGAGAGAGAGAGAAACACATATGCATGCATTGTTTTGTAAAAAGTCAAACTGCTCCAAAATGCATCCATCCATTCATTCATTTATTCCTTTTAGAAAATGTATATAGCCGCATATTCGTACATGGTGACTCAAGGCGGCTTGGAGGTCATTAAACCACTGCCACATAATACAAGTAGTCTTCAAAAACTGCCCCTTTTAGCAAATGTTTGCAGTTACGACGGTGATGAAGTACCTTTACAACCGTTATCCACATTTACATCCTTTGCTGTTGTGTAAAGCCAAGGAAAGCTGAAGCAAGTTCATAAGCACAGTCGCAGTTTCACTTAGTGATCATTTCACTTAACAACCGGATTGCCTGTCTACTGTTTACTGCCTAACACAAGATAATCTGGCAACAATTTGCAACTGTTGCCACACGCCACCCACCTGGTCCCAGCAGCCCGAGAATCCAGTTGCTGGATGCGCGGGGCCAAAAAAGGAACGGTACAATTATGGAAATAAAGTGATATCTGATCGAATTTAGTTTCTCTGGAACCAGGTGGTACGCGGCGACTGTACGGGACCTCCAAGTGGTACTCGATCACAAAAAGGTTGGGAACCACTGCTTTAGAGGGTTGTTGAAGCACTTGGAGGTTTATCTGTGTCCTCAAGGTCAGCTGAGTAGTGCTAATCATTAGCACTACTCATTTGCCTCCGGAAAAAGCACCTTTGGGACAACCATGACCTAGATGACTGAGAATCTCTACAGACTTCTATTATTTTACATCTGTTCTGTTTACATTCCTTTCATTTTCTTCCTTTTTATTGTTGTAAGCCACCTAGAGCAGCCCTACTGTGAGATAGGCAGCAAATAAATAACAATTGACTTTGTGCTCCACCCCATACACCCATTAATTTCCCCTGTAACACTCAACAGAGCTTCTGGAAAAATAGGAAAGCTACCATAAGTTGGTCTAGATCAGAATTTTAGAGCCAGAAGTAGGGGCATTATAATTTGCTTGCCATAATGTGACTTGCAAAAAATGTCTTCTTCTCACCTCAGAGAGCTCTTATGACTCCCATGCCCAAAAGAGATTCTTCATACAGGTCCATAATGATTTCTTTAGATTTATTTCATTTTGTTTGCATCAAGCATACAGGTAGTCCTCAACTTCCAACCACTCATTTAGTGACTGTTGGAATGGCAGTGCAAAAAGTGCCTTATGACTGTTTTTCACACTTATGACCATTGCAGCATCATCGTGGTCTTGTGATCAAAATTCATATAAATTTGATATATGAATGAATGAAGCAATCAGTCAATATAGGGACATATTCAAATCTATGGTAATAGCGCTGTTTCTACAGCAATATAACACTGCCTCTTCAAATGTGAGGTCCATTGACTTCATTTCTTTATAAAAGAGTAGAAACTATGCAGCCTTCTCAAACAGAATTAAACAACGGAAACAGAAAGCAGAGATTGCAACTAAAATTCTGCAGTAATTTCTGGGGGGGGGATCAACAACAGAATAACCAAGTTGGAAGGGACCTGGGAGGTGTTTTAAGTCTAACCCCTTACTCAAGTAGGAGACCTTATACCATTTCAAACAAATGACTTCCAATCTCTTGTTAAAAAACTCCAGTGATGGAACACCCACAACTTCTGATGGCAAATCCTTCTTTTGCAATCCTCCTTTCTCCCACTGGCTTTTAAAATGTAATCAAAATATTACTAGGAAAACAGATGCTCTGTTTTGCTTCTACCCATTACTCCAGAAAATTATAGCTCCTGAAATTGTGGAAGGAAAAAGAATAGCCATCCTTGCAGATAATGCCATACAGAATTTTCTAGAGTCATCCAGCCATCACCAAGCTTGTCCTCAGTTTGTTATATTGGCACAACAAATGATAAATGATTCTGAAAATAATCCAGGATTACCAGATCTATAGATCTATATCAGATCTTTAAAAACCCAGGTAATCCCTAACCTGCTGCACAGAGATAATAAATTTTAAAAAAATCAATTTTTTTGCCATTTGGTAGTCATCTGGGTTTCTGCAACTCAGATATGGAGAAAGCTATTCTCCAAAGCACCTGAAGGCAATGCAAGAAGCAATGGATGGAAACTAACCAAGGAGAGAAGCAACCTAGAACTAAGGAGAAATTTCCTGACAGTTACAACATTTAATCAGTGGAACGATTTGCCTCTAGAAGTTGTGAATGCTCCAACACTGGAAGTTTTTAAGAAGAGTCCCAAAGGTGCTTTTTCAAGAGGTAACTGGACTTTCTGGTTTTTTTCTCTGAAGACATTTTGCTTCTCATCCAAGAAGCTTCTTCAGCTGAAGCTGAAAGAAAAAAGCAGAAAGTCCAGTTGCCTCTTGAAAAAGCACCTTTGGGACAACCAAGACTTGGATGACTGAGAATCTCCATAGACATTTTAAAGAAGAGATTGGACAATCATTTGTCTGAAATGGTATAGGACAGTGATGGCAAACCTTTTCGGCACCAAGTGCCCAAACCGGAACGCACGTGCATGTCCATGCAGCTGGTCTTCAGGTTTTTGGGGCTCCGGCACACGAGAAGACCAGAAGAACAGCTGACGACGATGCGCAAGCCCACAGAGAGGGCTTTGCATGCCACCTCTGGCACGCGTGCCATAGGTTCACTATCATGGGAATAGGATTTCCTGCCTGAGCATGGGGTTGGACTAGAAGACCTCCAAGGTCCCTTCCAACTCTAGTAGATAGGTTGTAATTCTCTCCACAGCTTAAAACCTAATATAGCCTAGAATAAAATTATATTCCTTATTTCTAGGCTATATTAGGTTTTACCAGCTGTAGAGAGAATTACAACCTATCTGCTAGAGTCAGCTAGCCTGCCAGTAAATTCCTTCTTATTATTTGGGACATACTAAGATACATAGGTAACCATTATATTGCTATTTTTAATTTAGATCATACTGAGTCCATTAGTCCCCATTAAACAAAAGGAAGAGGAGGCTTGATTGCTTTCTTTTCTGTTGTTGCCTTAAGCTATGAAATGACTCAAAATCTTTACAGTTCAGCCCCCAGCAAAAAAGAACTTCTGAAGTTCTAAACAGCCCATCTGTTAGTGATATGGTTAAGCTATGTATTCTTTACATACATATATACATTTCCTGCATTGCATATTATTTCAAATATTTGCTCTTAGAACTGCAAGGTGTCCTACTGTCATAACAGTGAAGTTATTCATTAAGCTGTCATCACCTTTGCGTATTTTTCCCCACATGGAGTCCATTTCTGATTTTCCATTCCCCCTTAGAGGACCTACTCACTCATCACCACGAGCGGTTGCTCTCATAACTGGTGCAATTGAGATTTTCATGTCAACATATGTAAACCAAAATCTCAGCCTCCTTATTGCCGGTATTCCAAATCCTGATTTTTCTAGGGCACTAATGGATTTTAAGGGCCAGCTTGCATTTGCTAAGAGTTTTATTCCTATCAACATGATGCAGTTTTTGGCATTAACTTCTGAGCTGGGTTTGTAAAATAGTATTCGAAGAAAAGATGTCCACAAACAAGCATTGACCAGGAGGGAGGGGGAAAAAAGAGCCATGATTGATTGCAAGCCTCTGTGTTTTGAAATGATGCAGGGTACACAAAGCATAATAGAAAATAGAGGCGCCATCATTATTTGGACATAGAATGGTGTTGTTGAATTACATATGAATCTACCTCAGTTTTAGATAGCACTGAGGGCTGCAGACGTCCAAAATCAATGCTTGTCCAATTAAGCCAAGGAGCACGCTTGGCAATGGAGTAATCCATCTATTTCCAGTTCATGTCACTTTCAAAAATGTTTATTTATAATCCTTCTTGGTCTCCTTTCTGCAATGATATAATTTTTTTCTGTCTCTAAAATGCCTTGAAATAAGTAATTAAGCCACATGGGTCTGGAATAACTTCAGCATACCTGGAGAGTGCAAAGCAAGGTAAGTTTATACTTATAAAGTGTATCTATGTCCAAAGAAGGCTACTGGACAGAGAAAGAGTACTTCTGACCTTCTGTACAAGCAAACATCTACCTTCAAAGATATTCACATGTTCAGGCTGCGTATTATAAAGCTCTTTATCTTTTCCTTATTGCAAATGTATTCAAACATGAAAGTAGGACTCCCTGCCAAGAGCAATTCATTTCTCAGGATTAATAAGGTGGGGGGAGGAGGATGAAAAGCATCAAGACTGGTGCCATAACCAATGATCAAATGATGATGATCAAATGACCAAGCCTTGGGCCTTTTTTAATGTGCGATGCACGGTTGGGATTCCCCTTTGTGGCCATTTTGCCCCTTCTCTCCCTGGCTATCTTCAAACCATCGGCCGTCATTCTCTTCTGTCCGATCGCTTTAGCTGGTCTCCTTAGAAGGACAAAACCTCCAACTCAAGCTGAATTAAGCTTTCTTCAATCTTCCTAGCATCCCTTTGAGATTGTCTATTTATTCTTCTTCCTGGTTTGGATAATAGAATAGAATAGAATAGAATAGAATAGAATAGAATAGAATAGAATTCTTTATTGGCCAAGTGTGATTGGACACACAAGGAATTTGTCTTTGGTGCATATGCTCTCAGTGTACATAAAAGAAAAGATACATTTGTCAAGAATCATGAGGTACAACACTTAATGATTGTCACAGGGTACAAATAAGCAATCAGGAAACAATCAATATTAATATAAATCGTAAGGATACAAGCAACAAGTTATAAGTGGGAGGAGATGGGTGATAGGAACGATGAGAAGACTAATAGTAATAGTAATGCAGCCTTAGTGAATAGTTTGACAGTGGTGAGGGAATTATTTTAGCAGAGTGATTGCGTTCGGGAAAAGAACTGTTCTTGTGTCTAGTTGTATTGGTGTGCAGTGCTCTATAGCATCGTTTTGAGGGTAGGAGTTGAAACAATTTATGTCCAGGATGCGAGGGGTCAGTAAATATTTTCTGATTAATTAGTAATTAATAAGTGTAGCCCACTTCCACTCTGTTCCTCTCTACCCCTTGCATCTTGAATCTAACAGCCACCAACAGATTGCGATGACATGGACAAAACAGCTTGTGGTGGTAAAAATAGGCCCCATTTGTCTCTGCTCCAAGACAAGTTTGCCATATGACAACTTCTCACAAACCTGCTCGGGAGATTCTGAAACTGCTGGGTCTTACCGTGAAGCCTCCAACCAGCCATATTTGGTCTTCCATTTGCAAAGCCTGACCTGCTCTCATATTCTTGGGTTTCGGGTGAACAACAAGCGGAGATTATTTATCCACTTTCTGAAGCTCAGCCACTGATTTCTGGTGGGTTACATTTAGTTTGGGGAGAAATTAATTGAGTCGTGATACTTTATCATATAAAACTTCCATAAGATTTCAGAAGAGAAGCAGTTGCAAAAATATTGAAAGAGGACGAGAAGGAAAAGATAGTCATTGGCAACCAATGTACCGTAGTAGTAGTAGTAGTAGTAGTAGTAGTAGTAGTAGTAGTAGTAGTAGTAGTAGTAGTAGTAATAATAATAATAATAATAATAATAATAATAATAATAATAATAATAATAATAATAATAATAATAATAATAATAATAATAATGATGATGATGGATCCTGCCTTTTGCCATCAACAGGCAGTTAGATTCCTTCTCCCCCCCATCCCTGATCCTGCCTTTTGCCATCAACAGGCAGTTAGATTCCTTCTCCCCCCCCCATCCCTGATCCTGCCTTTTGCCATCAACAGGCAGTTAGATTCCTTCTCCCCCCCATCCCTGATCCTGCCTTTTGCCATCAACAGGCAGTTAGATTCCTTCTCCCCCCCATCCCTGATCCTGCCTTTTGCCATCAACAGGCAGTTAGATTCCTTCTCCCCCCCCATCCCTGATCCTGCCTTTTGCCATCAAGAGGCAGTTAGATTCCTTCTCCCCCCCATCCCTGATCCTGCCTTTTGCCATCAAGAGGCAGTTAGATTCCTTCTCCCCCCCATCCCTGATCCTGCCTTTTGCCATCAAGAGGCAGTTAGATTCCTTCTCCCCCCCCATCCCTGATCCTGCCTTTTGCCATCAAGAGGCAGTTAGATTGTTCCCCCCCCCCCCAGTCTGCCGTTGCCGGTCCCAAGCCCGGATGAGAAACGAGGAGGGTTGGGGTCAGGTTGGCAACTTGGCCTCATAAAAAAAAAACTCGCCAACCCATATAACATGGTGAAACAAATGAAGAAAAATTCTATACCGCATCGGTCGTCATGCGTGTTAACAAGGGCCGCGGCGGATGTTGAGGTCCCTGGACATCCGTCGACAAGTGGGCTACAAGTGGACCAGCCAACAAAACGACAAAAATATAGTGCAGATGAAAATCGTGCCATAATGGCCTGTTATTACAACTCAGAGCCAGAAAGAAGCAAATGCATGAACTATGGAAACAACAATATCCAGATTCAAATGTTAGCGAACAACGACTAGCAGATCAAAGGTGATTTATTATACGAAATAATGTGTTCAGTGAAATTGAACTTGAGAAAATTCAGACAAATTGCCAAATTAAAAAAATAACACCACCAGTGGAAACAACGGAAACTCACAAAACAACTGAAGACATCACACTGGAGCTTCCAACAGAAGAAACTGTTAGTGGAGAAGTAATAGCACCACTACCAGAACCAGTCATGATTGAATCAATTGATGAACTAACTGAAAAACAAAAGGAATTGAAGGACAAAATCATGGAGCATATACTGTCTAATGAGGAAAGGCAACGTTTACCATCATTAAAAACTGTGCCTAAGAAAAACTTGGCACCTATAATGAGAATGGTTAATGCAGTACTTTCAACAATTGAATCGGCATCCATCTTAGAAACAAATCAGTTAATGTACAGTGCAGCTGCAATAGTCACTAATGAACTAGGTTTTAAAAACAAAGCACCTAGTCTCAATGCAGAAAAAGCATCAAAACCAAAATGGAAAATTCGACTGGAACAAAAAATAAAAAAACTCAGAACAGATGCTAGCAATTTAAAAAATATGAATGAACAACGGCTAAAAAATAGCAAGATCATGGATCAATTAGCCAGAAGATACAGGCTTGATACAAGGAAAATTGAAGAAGCACTTGAAATTGTAAAACAGCAAATAACAGCAATAGCCAGAAAAATTGAAAGATATGATGCAAGAATCATTCAGTACAAGCAAAATCAGCAATTTCGATCAGATCAAAGACGTTTCTACCAAAGCCTCAATGCAAATGACAATTTCAAAAGTGAAAAACCAGAAAAGCAAGCCACAGTTGAATTCTGGAAAGAACTGTGGGAAAATGCAAAGGATTACAATAAGGAAGCAAAGTGGATACAAGACTTTGAGAAAAGTGTTGGCAAGAAGCAAATGCAAGTATTAGAAATAACAACTGAGATGGTCAAAAATCGAGTAAAAAAAGTAAAGAACTGGACATCACCTGGAAATGACCAATTACATGGTTTCTGGCTCAAATATCTGACCAGTTTGCATGCAATATTGGCCAAGCAACTGAACGAAATGCTACAAAATGGTCAAATTGATGAATGGTTGACAACTGGAAAAACATACTTGATTCAGAAAGATGCAACTAAAGGAACAACACCTGGAAACTACAGACCAATAACATGCTTGCCAACAACCTTCAAATTACTCACCGGGATAATTGCAGATAACATAATGGATTATTTGGAAACAAATAACATCTTGCCAGTAGAGCAAAAAGGCAACAAAAGAAGGAGCAGGGGCACAAAAGATCAGCTCCTAATTGACAAAATGATACTAGAAAACTGTAAGAACAGAAAAACGAACTTGAATATGGTCTGGATTGATTACAAAAAGGCGTACGACTCACTGCCACACAGCTGGATCATCAAATGCTTAGAAACTATTGGCATCAGCAAAAATATTACATCATTCACTGAAAAAGCGATGAAACAATGGAGAACTGTGTTGGCAGTAGGGAATGAGAACTATGGAATGGTTAATATCAAGAGAGGAATTTTTCAGGGAGATTCACTTTCACCCCTCCTCTTCATCATCGCAATGATCCCACTATCAGTAATCTTTAAAAAAATGAAACTTGGATACCAAATAGCCAAAGACACTGAAAAAATTTCACATTTATTGTATATGGATGATTTGAAACTGTATGGAAAGTCAGAAATAGAAATCCAATCACTGACCAACACAGTCCTAATATTCAGCACAGATATCTCAATGCAGTTTGGCATGGAAAAATGTGCCACTGTATCTATGAAAAGGGGCAAAATCACTACATGTGACGGAATTGAAATGCCCAATGGCCAATTAATTAAATGCAATCAAAATGAAGCCTATAAATATCTGGGCATTCTGCAGTTCGATAACATCAGACATGGAGAAGTGAAAACTATCATTAGAAGAGAGTACACCAACAGAGTTAGGAAAATTTTGAAATCTAAATTAAATGGTGGAAACACCATCAAGGCCATGGGCAATACCAGTCATAAGATACACGGCTGGTATAATTAACTGGACACAAGCTGATTTGGACATTTTGGACCGAAACACCAGAAAACTAATGACAATGCACTACAGTTTACATCCACGTAGTGACACTGATAGACTTTACCTGCCCAGAAAATCAGGTGGCAGAGGACTACTACAAGTAAAGCAAACAGTTGAAGAAGAAAAGCATGCATTGGCGGATTATTTAAAAGAAAGTCAAGAACATCTATTAATTGAAGTAAAGAACAAAAATCTACTGAAGGTCCAACAGACGAAACAAGAATACAGAAAAAAATGTGATAAAATCAAGAATGGAGAGTTGGCAAAATAAAGCATTACATGGCCAATTTCTGGAAAAAATAAAAGACAAAGTGGACAGTGAAAAAACTTGGTTATGGTTAACATCTGGTACTTTAAAGAAAGAAACAGAATCATTGATCCTGGCCGCACAAGAACAGGCAATTCGTACAAATGCCATAAAGGCCAAAATTGATAAATCTTCAAATGATGCTAAATGCAGATTATGCAAGGAAGCTGATGAAACTGTAGCCCATGTGCTCAGCTGCTGCAAGAAAATCGCGCAGACTGATTACAAATTACGACACAACTCTGTTGCACAAATGATCCACTGGAATTTATGCAAAAATTATAACATCCATACTGCTACAAACTGGTGGGAACACAAGCCTGAAAAAGTCACTGAAAATCAGATGGTCAAGATCTTGTGGGATTTTCGTATACAAACAGACAAGGTACTGGCGCATAATACACCAGACATCACGCTGGTCGAGAACAACAAGGTGACTATAATTGACATTGCAATACCAGCTGATAGCAAGGTCGATGAAAAGGAACACGAAAAAATAGCAAAATACCAGGACTTAAAAATCGAAATCCAACGATTATGGCACAAACCAGCAGTGGTAATTCCAGTAGTGATTGGAACACTGGGTGCTATCCCAAAAGCACTGGAATTACATTTAAAACAGCTCAAAATTGACAAAATCACCATCAGTCAAATGCAGAAAGCCGCACTGCTCGGTTCCGCACATATACTTCGAAAATACATTACGACTTCCTAGGCCCCTGGGTGGGGCTCGACTAGTAATCAATGCCAAATCCGGCGAAACAACTGGCCGCTGTGATACAATTGTATAATAATAATAATAATAATAATAATAATAATAATAATAATAATAATAATAATAATAATAATAATAATAATAATAATAATAATAATAATAATAATAATAATAATAATAATAATAATAATAATAATAATAAATGGGCTGTTTTATTTCTTCCTTCCTCCAGGTGTCAGAAGAGGGCTATTCTGGGGATAAGCAGGGTATTTTTGTTGTTGATATTAGAAAATCAGTATATTATTTCTTAAGATTTGCTTTTTCATTGTTTAAAATCTTAACTCAAGCTGATATCTATTAGATTTTAGCCTATTACCTACCATTTCTTTTGAAAAGTTACAGACATAGTGAAAAAGCAGCAGTTTAAAGGATGCTCCTTGTATAATGTAGAATGCCATGCATACTATTTGCTGTACTTCTGCTCCTTAACTTACCCAGTTATTTCTGCAACTTACTGCAATTCCTGAATTTCCACAACTTTCACCACCATCCTAGACATGTTCATAAGAGTTTATTCCCAAGCAATTGAGTAGGCCTGAGGAACCCCATGACCAATGTGCAGAAGTAACTGAAACAGTCCTCTTCTCTCTGAATCATTAAAACACAGTTGAACAGAGGTAAAAGAGGAGATCTGGAATTTCTTCTACCCAGTTTTATTTATTTATTTATTATTTATTATGGTGTTCTTATATGCCGCCCAACTCCCAAAGGACTCAGGGCGGCGTACAACAGAGAAAATACAAGACACCAATTCATAAATATTATATTAAAAACAGATATAAAAGTTAAAAACACAATATTTAAAATCGTCCAATACCCATTGAACAACCATACATACTTGGGGTGAGCTTGAGTGGATTAGGTTCTACCCTCAGCCTGCAGGAAAAGCCATGTCTTGACAGCTTTTAGGAAGGCCAGCAGAGTGGGGATAGTTCGGGTCTCTGGGGGAAGTTGGTTCCAGAGCGCGGGGCCTGCCACAGAGAAGGCTCTCCCCCTAGGGCCCGCCAGGCGACATTGCTTGGCCGACGGGACCTGGAGGAGGCCAACTCTGTGGGCCCTAACCAGTCGAAGGGAAGTGTGAGTTATTGAGTTATTTCCAGTTGTATAGGGTTGAGTGAGAGAACACCCCGTCTTCTCCATAATCTTATTTGTTTGAAGAATGGAGAAGACTTCAAGGGTGCTGCTAGAGGGGAAATTAAAAGAAAAGTAAGGTTTAAACGAGTTCTCTTTTTCTGCATTTCTTTCAACTCTTTTCTTTCCATTTGGAGCAAAAAATATTGCCTCCCAACCAGCATCAGAAAAGGGGGGAATTTATAAAATTATCTGGGGTGAAATATGGAGTTCTTCTACTTACTTTATTTAGAAAATGAAGGATAGGGTACGAGCGCTTCTTGTCCATCAAGCAGCATCTCCTGCTGAAGCAGAGGATTCAACAAGAAGATCTCCAAGTCCCTTCCAACACGGTTCTTCTGTAAATCTTTAAATGTGCAATCCTATGCAGTTCCAGCAAGGATTCCAAGTCTCCAATGGCTTCCTGAATCTCAATCAAATTCTCAGGGCAAACAATATTTGAGGATGCCTCCCATAAGATTTTTCCAAGTTAGAAAGTGAAAAGCAATTGTCAGGTCTACCAGCTTTGGCTTGGCACCTTGTTGGCGTTCTGTCAACAATTGGAGAAGGGAGGGGGAACAAATGGGCAATAAAGTTCTATACCTTTATGATGAGAAATTGGGAGGGGGGAAAATTGACAGTTGAGGAAGAACAGATCAGGCATTGCCGTTTGCCCTGAGAGTGGAATTTCACTAGCCCAAACACCTCAGTGTTTCTCATAGCATCTTGGCGGTGCTGTATTGGCTATGCATAGACGGACCATGGGGCGGAGTGGTAGTGGAGAAGTAGGTTTTTTTTTCTGTATCGGCGCATGGGAATTTTCTGTATCGGCGCATGGGAATTGACTCTACTGCAATCAGCATTTCTTAGTAAAAGTGCCTTTTCCCTTCATATGGAGTCGAAAGTTTTACTTTCCTAAGGGATCAGACTGGGGCAGGTCTGACAGCAATGGAGAAACATTGGGCGAAGGTAGCAGAGAGAAACCATTTCCAATGATGAGATAACCATGATACCTCACAAAAATAGAAAGATATTTTCTTTATCATTTACTTCCAGGAAGTGGATGATAGATCTGGGGATACTGTTGGCTTAAATAATATCTTTTAACTCCTATTCCCTGCAGTGAAAGTTATACATGCATGTGTAAGTGAAAATGTATGCTTGCTGATATATAAGTGTGCTCTTCTCTTTGGTTTGTCTCCTTTTCTCCAGATTTTGGAGAAAGATAGGTGTGACTTTCAGGCTCAAAAAGGCTTCCCACCCCTGATATACAAGAACACAGCTTTAATCACTTCCAAATGCACTAACAGTCCCCTCAAATCTCTTCAGGGAAAGAATCTCCTTAGGTTTCCTAGCTAATATATTTAATTACTCCTACATTATAATTACAGCAAAGGAATTGATATGGGGATACTTGAATCCTCACGGCAGGCATAGTGTTCTCAGTATGCCCTTCTGTTTTCATGTGGTGCATTCAGGACAGCAGAAAACAAAGGAGCCGTGTGTTGGGGACCATCCAGATAGTGAATAAATGGGGGGGGGGGAATCAAAGGGATTACTGCAGAATCATCTAGACGTTCTGCATGGCATCTTTCTTAAAAGATCCCCAAGGGTGAGCGACCTTTTCACAGCACATTTTGCTTCATGCTTTAGGCAACAGAAAAGTAGAAATCCTCCAGAGAGATTGATCTGTGAAGCAGAAAAATCCCCATTTGAAACCCAGCTTCAGCCTATGCTCAGACATGGCTTTACAGAATCTTTGTAGCTCTTTCTACATGCGTAGCATGGGTTTAACAATGCAACCTATTCTTCAGCACGGTCACAAAGCTGAGCTCTTGTGGGTCCAGTGTTTTACAGAGCTTTTATAAACAATAACGATTATTACACTCATTATCCCCCAACTATGTCAAAACAGTAGCTTAACGCTACAATTCTATACCCTATGCCAAGGAGAAGAGGATTAAGTCTGACTGCCAAATTATCTTGCCACTCAGCTTGAGAAGACTGGATGACATCAATGGAGGTTAGAGAAAAATCTCACTTCAGTGGCACCAATCTGAGCTGCTTCAAAGCAAAGGGAGAACTTTGAAGGGCTCTTTTCCCAGTAGAACTGAGATTTCAACACAGCAACCAAGATTTATTTATTTATTTATTTATTTATTTGATTTGTCAAACATGTATAGTAGTAATTTGTATAAACATAAGTAAAAAGTAACGATAAAAGAGGACAATTGGACAGTAGGACAGGGACGGTAGGCATGCTGGTGCGCTTATGCACGCCCCTTACAGACCTCTTAGAAACGAGGAGAGGTCGACTGTAGTCAGTCTAAGGTTAAAGTTTTTGGGGTTTGGGGAAGAAATCACAGAGTCAGGTAGTGCATTCCAGGCATTGATCACTCTGTTGCTGAAGTTGTATTTTCTGCAGTCGAGTTTGGAGCGCTTTACATTTAGTTTGAATCTATTACGTGCTCGTGTATTGTTACGGTTGAAGCTGAAGTAGTCATTAACAGGAAGGACATTTTGGTATATGATTTTATGAACTACATTTAGATCAGATCGGAGGCGACGTAGTTGTAAATTGTCTAATCCCAGTATTTCAAGTCTGGTGGAATAAGGTATTTTGTTGTGAGTGGAGGAGTGAAGGACTCTTCTTGTGAAATATTTCTGGACTCTCTCGATTGTATTTATGTCTGATATGCAGTGCGGGTTCCAGACAGGTGAGCTGTATTCCAGAATTGGTCTAACAAATGTTTTGTATGCTCTGGTTAGTAATGTAATGTTGCCAGAGAAGAAGCTACGCAAGATTAGATTAACAACTCTTAGTGCCTTTTTGGCAATGTTGTTACAATGGGCTCTAGCACTTAGGTCTTTGGATATGAGTACTCCAAGGTCTTTGACAGAGTGAGGGTCATCTACCAGTTCGTTTCCTCCAAGTTTGTATTTTGTATTCTGATTTTTTTTGCCAATGTGTAAGACAGAGCATTTGTTGGTTGAGATTTGAAGTTGCCAGTTGTTTGACCATTCTGCTACATGGTCAAGGTCTTTTTGAAGGGTAGCAACATTGTCGGTGGTGTTAAATAGTTTAACATCATCAGCAAAGAGAACGCAGTTGCTTATAATATGATCACAAAGATCGTTTATGTAGAGTATGAAGAGTGTTGGTCCTAGAACACTGCCTTGAGGGACACCACTGTTGACAGGAGCAGGATTTGATATGGCACTTCCTATTTTGACCACTTGTTGTCTGTTAGACAGGAACGCAGTTATCCAATTATGTAGGGGTCCAGAAATGCCATAGGATTTTAGTTTCAGAAGTAGTTTGTCGTGTACAACTGAATCAAAGGCTTTACAAAAGTCTATGTAAATTGCATCTATTGTTTTACCTTGATCAAGTTGAGTGGTCCATACGTTTTTGCAGTGCAAGAGTTGCAGATTACAGGATGATTTTTTTCTGAAACCAAATTGTTTGTTGGAGAGTAGGTTGTTAGTTTCTAAGTGGAGCGTAATGGATTGGTTTATGATTGATTCCATGACTTTGCAGGTGACGCAGCCCAAAGAGATTGGTCTGTAATTTTCAACGTTACTTGGATCTCCTTTTTTGAAGATAGGGATGACCGTGGCTAGTGACCATAGGTTGGGTAAGGAGCTAGTTCTGAAGGATTTTTTAAAAATTATGCTTAGAGGTTCAGCCAAGGTTGTGGAGAGCTTTTTTAAGAAGTATGCACATAGTCCATCAGGTCCAATAGATAGAGATGGTTTTTGGTTGCGTAATGCCTTTCTAACGTTATCCTCTGTAAAATCGATTTGTGTTAGATCGTTGCAGTTAATTGTGGTACGACTAGGAAATATTGGGCATGAGCCATTGCTGTTTACAAAGACTGAGCCGAAGAATGTGTTAAAGAGGTTGGCTTTAACTGTTTCGTCATTATAGTCTTTACCATTCGGTCCTTTAAGGGGTGGGATGGATCTTGAGTCTTTGAGTTTGTTGTTTACAAAGTTATAGAAGGCACGTGTGGACTTCGTACTTAGGAGGTTTTCTTCTTGATTGATGTGATAATTGGTGCATTCAGTCTTTATTTGGTGACACAGATTTTTGTAGCGGCTTTTAAAGTTTGCAACGTGGCCTGTTTTATTTTTTCGCCAAAGAGATCTTTTTTTGGATTGGAGCTTCCTTATTTTTATGGGTAATTTATTTTTCTTGGTTTTGGTGATTATTAGTGGTACATGTAATTTAATGACTCTTTGGATTTCGAGCAAAAATATATTGTAGTAGTCTTCGGCAGTATTACAGCCAGAGAATAGTGTATGCCAATCAAGAGATGAGAGGTCGGCTTCTATGATATCATAGTTGGCTTTTTTAAAGTTGTAATTGGTTCTCCCATTATTGAGATGGTTTCTGTAAGGACATATATTGAGACAAAAGTCAATCATGCTGTGGTCACTGTTGGAAAAGGGTTCTTTTATTTGTAGTCCGTAAATTGAGTGTAAGTTGTTGCAGAAGATGAGATCAAGACAATTGCTGAGTCTAGTATTGTCTGTTACTAGTTGATCTACCCCTAGATTGGTAATAGCATTGTAAAGGGTTGAATGTATGGGTTCAGTTGTACATTCATTTAGGGTCCAGTTTATATGAGGTAGGTTTAGGTCACCAAGAAATATAAGAGGATGTGGGTAGGAGGCTGCCCACGTTAGTAGTGAGGTAAGCTTGTTTGCATGTGTCATGTCGTAATCAGGAGCTCTGTAACATAGTAGGAAGCGAAGTGTGGTATTTAAGGTCAGTTCGCAGATGATAGTTTCTGGAAGATCGAGTTCATGTTTAATTTGCACCTAAGGTTCAGTGATTTCTTATAGAAGATTGCAACTCCACCTCCTCTACGGGTTTCGCGATCAGATCGGTAAACATGATAGTCTCTTACTGTGATAATGGAGTCGGGGAGGGATGCGTTTAGCCATGTTTCACAGACAAATATAATGTCGAATTTAGCAGTTTTTAGTAAGAGAAGGAGTTCAGGTATTTTGTTAACGATGCTTCTTGAATTCATTAGTTTACATTTAAGATTAGCAGTGGTTGATGTTGAGGAAGTAAGGGGCATGCATACCTAGTTTTGGTTTATGGGGGGTTGGTTTTGGTTGAAGGTGGATTGGAAGTTTGGATTGTTTTGGGTGATGATGGTTTGAATGATGGATGGTGGATTGTGGGTCTTAGTTTTGATGCAGCCAGCACGATAGTCAATGTATAGGTCAGTTTGTCCTTGGTCTTGACGTTTTTTGAGATCTGCTCGGAGTTCTCAGGAGCGGATTCGTTGTAGTATGGATAGGTCAGGTCTTGAGCGAAGTTTTTTGGGGTTGGGGTCATTTCTGTTAATGGAGTTTATAGTATTAATGAATTTTCGTTTGCTGAGTTCATCTTTGCAAATGACTCTACAGAATCGTGGGGCCACAGAACCATCTCTATACTTAAACTCGGGGCCATCTCTGGAAACTTCAATGATTTCTTCAGCGGGGAATTTTGATGCAATAATGTTGCGAACCTGATCTATATCAGGTTCATTGGTAACTTCGAGGCCAAATAGAATAGCATTATTACGTTTTTGTTCCTGTTCAAGGGTGTCTTTGATGAGTAAGGATATATTGCTTGGATGGTTGGTAGATGGTTGAGGTAGTTGTTGTTGTGGTTGTGCATGTGGTTGAGGTAGTGGTTGTTGAGCTAGAGATTGAGGTAGTTGTTGTGTTGGAATTTGGTTTTGAGCATTTGAATTTCCATTTGTCTGTGCTGTAATTTTTTTATCCAAAGCTTCTATGCGTGCTTCTATGCGTGCTTCCATGGAATCTATGTATGTTTTTTGTGTTTTTATGGTTGTTTCCAAGGTTTGGAATCTATCAGACGTGGTCATTAGATCATCCAGTATTGGTAGACATGATGGACAGAAATTAAGAACTGTGGGAGCTTTTTGTAGGAAATTGGCTACAGTTTTGTTTATTTCCAGGCAGGTATTGTGGGCATAAGTTGAGCACATGTGGCATTTTGTGTATTCTTCATTCTCTTTGATGATTTTGTTACATTTGTAGAATATATTATCGTTGGTAGAGGTATCTTCCATTTGGGGGTTTTTGATTGTGGAGGTTTTTGATTTTTTGTTTGACATGGTTAATAATCAAATAGTGGCTGACAAAAGATCAATAGTCAAATAGTGGCTGACAGATTAGTTAACTAGTATCAATAATTCATCAAATTAATTAATTAATATCAACAACTAATCAAATCAATTATTTAATATCAACAATCAATGAAATTAATTAATATTAATAATCAATCAATTAATATTAACAATCAATCAGTCTAACCATCAATAACCAATCAGCTAATTAATTATACTAATTAATGTATAGTTAATTAATAGTACCTAACAAGTAAGATATCAGATTAATAAAAGTCAAATAATAATATAATCTATCTACAGTTAAACAATGCTTGACTAATGCCTGAATTAAGATACTTACAATCCTCTTCTGCTCAGGTTGGCTGCCCTCCTTCTTCCCCCTTCAGAGGAGGACTGAAAAACCAAGATGGAACTGCATTTGCTGGCACTCCGGGCTGGGTGTTTTTGTTTTTGTCATGGGATGGAGTTTTGGGAAAGGAGGTTGCTTGACTAGCCGGAGATGATTCTATACCTCTCAGTTAGGATCATTAAAAAAAAACCTGAACTCCAAATTATTCAGATTTACTATATTGATTTCCTTTTCAGGAAATGGCATTTTCACCAGTCCCTTAGTTCTACCACTCAATTAGCACTAGAGGCAGCACTTCCAGAAACAGCTACTAAATTCAAGTCCTTCCTTTGTTCCCTAGTTTTGATGAGAAATGTCAAAATATCCTTTTGATTGAGATGACTACTCACTTGGTTGGCTTCAGTAACTGTTCCGAAGATAGCACTGTTCCACAATTTTGCTTACTTGATTGCTTACTTGATTGCTTACTTGAACCCTATGACAACCATTCTTGACAAATGTATCTTTTCTTTTATGTACACTGAGAGCATATGCACCAAAGACAAATTCCTTGTGTGTCCAATCACACTTGGCCAATAAAGAATTCTATTCTATTCTATTTTGGACTACTGTCCCCACAAGCATGATCAGTAGAAAAAGGAGAAAGGGCCAATCTAGTATTGCTGGTTGGACACTATAAAGGATGACACCGGGACGACCATGGCAGATCTGAAAGAGATGATGCAAGACAGAGGGGCATGGAGAGTATTGGTTCATGGAGTGTCTGAAGGTCGGACATCAGTGAATGGCTGATGATGATAACAAGTTCCCATAAGCTTGGACCAGTGGGGTTGGTCAGTTCAGGCTGAAGATGCTAAGAGCTGTAGGCCAACACATCTGAAGAGTAATTCAACAGGTGGGAACCCCCTCCAAATAAATGTGGCTGTTATTATGTCTGACCTAATTTTCTCATGTGCAACCTTCCAAGTGCTTTTAATAAAGGCAAGCAATGTTTCCAAGGAGCTGTCTCTTCTAGAGCGGCTTGATAAGAACAATGTCATATTAAACATTCCACAGGACTCCACCAAATGACATTGGGTGAAACCAAATCTCAGTAAAATACCTGCTTTTATTAAAGTTGGCCAAGTTTCGTCACAACACATTTTTGAACAGAGACAGATTTAAGAACTGGAACAGGCACAAATTCCAAACGCTCATTTTCTAATTTTGAGGTAATTAAGTCAATAAGATTTTCTCTGACTGCATGTAAAGTAAGTCTTTTAGAGAAAAAAAAACTAATTTAGCTACAACCCAGAGCTTCATTTGTGCTGGGATATCCTATTATCTTCCATGAAGTTTTGACTAGTAGGTAGTCAATATATATACCAGAGGTGGGTTCCTCCCGGTTTGGACCGGTTCGCCCGAACTGGTAGCAACCCGCTGGTGATGTCACGATGATGTCACGGAACCGGTTCGGTCGGTGCCGGTCCATGAGCGCCGCCATCTTTTTTAAAAAAAAAATTTGGATTTTTTTCCCCGGATTTTTTTTTCAAATTTTTTTCTTCTGTGCATGCGAAGGCGAGTTTCCGGCACTGCGCATGCATCGCCATTTTGTTTTTGGATTTTTTAAAAAAAAATTGGATTTTTTGCCACTGCGCATGCGCGCGCAAAGCACATGCGTGCCCACGAGGCGCGGCCACGCGGCACGGGAGGAAGCAAACCGGCAGTAAGGTAAGTTAGAACCCACTCCTGATATATACATACACACACACACACACACACACACACACACACACACACACACACACAAATATTAGTTTCACAAAAATATCTATTTTGTGCAGACTTTCTCTGATATTCATATTTTGTTTCACATCTTCTGATTGGAGGATTACCCTTAAGATTTACAGCAAATTTCAGGAGAGGATATGTTTCAGTTTGTTAGCCTGAAATTACCATATTAGATAAACTCATATTAAATATGAACCATTAAAACTCCAGCTTTCCCAATCTTACTACCCTGTTTTCATGTAATTTTTGTGAGAGCTGTGTGGAATTAGAATGTGTTCTTGCACAACCTCCAGAACTCATGAGAAAGGACCATGATCTCGCATGGCTCCCGGAATCTGAAAACTGTGTGTGATGGGGCATGTTTTTGCATGCTTTTTAGAGGCTGCAGAGACCGTGGAAGAGCATTCTCCAAAGTAGCTTCAAGAACGAAAGCCTTGTGTGATCCAGAGCAGCCTCAGGTAGGCCTCAGGGACTTGTCAAGAAAAAGAGAACACCTCCTGAAGGGAAGCAGTGCATGGCACTGTGGGCCATAGAGACAATCACACCATTCCCCAAACCTCATGCATGGGGAATGGCATGAGGCCACCTATTAGAGTGGAAGCAGTGGCACTAGGGCTGAAATTGAGGCCCGGGGTAGGCCTCAGGGACTTGTCAACAAAAAGAGAACACCCCCTGAAGGGAAGCAGTGCATGGCAGGTCCTGGGGAGCACTCGGCCATAGAGGCAATCACACCATTTCCCAAACCTCATGCATGGGAAATGGCATGAGGCCACCTATTAGAGTGGAAGCAGTGGCACTAGGGCTGAAATTGAGGCCTGGGGTAGGCCTCAGGGACTTGTCAACAAAAAGAGAACACCCCCTGAAGGGAAGCAGTGCATGGCAGGTCCTGGGGAGCACTCGGCCATAGAGGCAATCACACCATTCCCCAAACCTCATGCACCTTGGGGAATGGCATGAGGCCACCTATTAGAATGGAAGCAGTGGCACTAGGGCTGAAATTGAGGCCCGGCCTCTACTTCAGGCCCAGCCTTGGCACTGTCACCTAGTGCCACTATTCAGGGAGGCCTAGATGGGGAAGGGGAAAATAGATAATTGATTTTCTTTTGTTTGGGGGTGTGTGTCATACCAGTAGAGTCAAGTTTGGCATCTTCCGAATTTCTGACATGTTGACCCTCAAAAGGTTTGCCATCACTGAAAAGGAAGAATAAGCTACAGCCAAGAGGTAGAAATGTTTATATTTTTGCTGCAACTTAATTAGCATTTAGATTGTTGGGATTCATGTCTGGTAGTCCTGATTTTGGAATGCAAACCACAAGATTGTCTTGCTCCCCTGTTTTATTTTAATATTGAAACTTGGGAGGAAACTTTCAGGCTTTACCTTTGTAAAAATGTCTGCAATTCTTCCGCTTTAAGCTCTAGTGTCCCATCATAGACACACCAACAAAAGCCAAGCCTCCTACAACTGACCTCATCCCATTGGGCCCACAACCTCTGGTGATTACAGAAAATGAGTTGCAAGGTCTATTTCACAGACAAAAGCCAGGGAAAGCACCAGGCCCAGACAAGATAACTCTTCCTTGCTTAAAAGCTTGTGCTGATCAACTGGCCCCCATCTTCAATATCTTTAATAAATCACTAGAGATGTGCTATGTTCCTTCTTGCTTCAAACGCTCTACTATCATCCCAGTGCGAAGAAACCCTCCATCAAGGAACTGAATGACTTTAGAGGCTAACATCTGTAGCTATGAAAACCTTTGAAAGGCTAGTGCTGGCCCATCTGAAAACCATCATGGATCTGTTGCTAGACCCCTTACAATTTGCCTACCGAGCAAATAGATCGACAGATGATGCTGTTAATATGACTCTGCACTACATCCTACAACATCTTGAATCTCCAAAGACCTATGCAAGGGTCCCCTTTGTAGACTTCAGCTCAGCATTCAATACCATCATTCCAGATATTTGTCTAACTAAACTAAGTCAGCTAGCTGTACCTGACCACACTTGTAAATTGTTAAGCTTCTTAACAGACAGGAAGCAGCAGGTGAAGCTAGGCAAAATCACATCAGATACCTGTACAATTAGCACAGAGCCCCCCCAGGGCTGTGTGCTCTCTCCACTTCTCTCTCTATACCAATGACTGCATCTCAAACGATCCATCTGTTAAAGTACTGAAGTTTGCAGATGATACAACAGTGATTGATCTCATTTGAGACAACGATGAATCTGCATACAGATCGGGAGGTTGAACAACTAGCCTCGTGGTCCAACCGGAACAACCTTGAACTAAACACACTCAAAACCATAGAAATGGTGGTAGATTTTAGGAGAAACCCTCCTATACTACCACCTCTTACAATACTAGACAACACTGTATTAACAGTAGAGACCTTCAAGTTTCTAGATTCTATCATATCTCAAGACTTAAAATGGACACCTAACATCAAAAACATCATCAAAAAAGCACAACAAAGAATGTTCTTTCTGCGCCAATTCAGAAAGCTCAAACTGCCCAAGGAGCTGCTGTTTCAGTTCTACAGAGGAATTATTGAGTCTGTCATCTGCACCTCTATAACTGTCTGGTTTGGCTCTGCAACCAAACAAGATAGACACAGACATCAACAGATAATTAGAACTGCAGAAAAAACAATTGCTACCAACCTGCCTTCCATTGAGGACCTGTATACTGCATGAGTCAAAAAGAGGGCTGTGAAAATATCTCACATCCTGGACATAAATTGTTTCAACTTCTACCCTCAAAATGATGCTATAGGGTACTGCACACCAGAACAACTACACACAAGGACAGTTTCCCCCCGAATGCCATCACTCTGCTAAACAAATAATTCCCTCAACACTGTCAAATTATTTAATAAGACTGTATTACTATTATTCTTCTCATCCTTCCCATTACCTATCTCCTCCCACTTATGACTATAACCTTGTTGCTTGTATCTCTACGATTTATATTACTTATTTGTTTCGTAGTATGATTTGATTGCTTATTTAGTAACCTATGATTATCACTAAGTGTTGTATCTTATGATTCTTGATGAATGTATTTTTAATGTATACTGAGAGCATGTGCACCAAAGACAAATTCCTTGTGTGTCCAGTCACACTTGGCCAATAAATGAAGAATTCTAGTGGCAAATGGGAAGTTGAATATTTTTCCCATGTGCAGAAGGCAAGCTATGTGGTCCTTCTTTAGAACTTCCCCCAAGGCAGAAATACTACACAATGAAGCCAGATGTTTGTGTCATATTTCTGAACTCTTCTCACATTAAACAAGCAAACAAGCAAAAACACATGCCTTACATGTGATAGGACAGCTGTTGGAAAATAAAGGATTCATATTGACTTAGAGGTGGTATTTAACATACAAGGAAGCATTCAAAAATATCTATCTGTCTGTCCATCCATCATCCATCCATCTATCTATCTATCTATCTATCTATCTATCTATCTATCTATCTATCTATCTATCTATCTATCTTTCTATCTATCTATCTATCTATCTATCTATCTATCTATCATCTATCATCATCATCATCATCTCTCTATCACTCTATCGTCTATCATTTATAATTTATCTATCATCTCTCTCTCTCTCTCTCTCTCTCTCTCTCTCTCTCTGTCTGTCTCTATCTATCTATCTATCTATCTATCTATCTATCTATCTATCTATCTATCTATCTATCTATCTATCATCTATCTATCATAATCATCATCATCTCTCTATCACTCTATTGTCTATCATCTATAATTTATCTATCATCTCTCTCTCTCTCTCTCTCTCTCTCTCTCTCTCTCTCTCTCTCTCTCTCTCTCTCTCTCTCTCTCTCTCTATCTATCTATCTATCTATCTATCTATCTATCATCTCTCTATCCATCTTTATCCTGTCATTATTATTTTTATAAAGAACAAGGCAGTGAACATATTTACCGTAATACTCCTTCCTCCTCCTCCTATTTTCCTCACAACAATAACCCTGTGAGCAGAGATGAATCCCTTCCCCATGTGTACATTACATTGGTACAATCCAATGTTTTCTTGTTAGCTTTAAGTTTTAAGGAGTAATATATTAAAGTCAGAAGGTGCGGGTTCTAAGGAGGCTGGGTCAATCAAAAATGATGACAAGTAAGTACTAAGGATTTCCTCCCCTCCCCTTTTAATGTTGAATTTTTATTCTGTTTTTATACCCCAGCTCTACACCTCCCACAGAACAAGCATATTCAGAAGATCTGCGATAGAAAGCAAGCAAGAGGGCAGGTCTACTGTGAAATCACTCTGTATGTTTGTCTGGTCAAGTAAAGATCTATTCAATGAAAAGTTTGCATTTTGGAAGGTATTACAGCAGCTTTTTCTGGACAGGATGTGAAAATGTGCAGCTGCTTGTTTCAAACAGGGCAGACACCCAGCTAGTGGCTGCCGCCGCTGCTGTTCCTTAAAATCACATCGTCCAGAAATATTGTGTTAACATCAGACTCAAAGAATAACAAGAAGAATTTTCCAGCGTTTTTCCTAGACTCCTTGCCAGATATGCGTCCTCCTCTTCATTATGTGGTCACATTTTAGGGCAAGAAATAATAAATACACAAATGGTCTGAGTCTCTTACTCCTATTAGTTAGCAACCAAAGATACAAAGGACAAACAAGGAGGTCCTGAGGCCTACAACAAGGTTGCTGTGACTAAAGACAGGCATGGAGAATGTTTTATTCTGGTCCTTGCTGCCAAAAAAAAAAAAAAAAAAGGGAAAACAAAACCCAAAACAAAAAATCCACTTTGGCCCCAGCTCAGCTAAAGTTAGCAGCAAGTCAAGTCTTACTGCTTTTAACAAAACAGGCAGGGCAAGCTTAAGCCACTTTTATTCAGATAAGAAACCCACAGTGGGATTTACTCCCAGTTATAAAGTGCATTTAAGATGGAAAACTTGTGCAACAAAACGCAGATCCCATTGAGTTTTGGGAAGACATGTACAAGATTGAAACTTCAGTCACAATTATATGAGGCTATTATTAAAAGCCAGTTGCATAAAGAAGCGTGACTGAAGGGTGTCACATACCTAAGAGTTTATCAAGAGCTAGTTTGGTGTAATGGTTAAGGCATCGAGGTAGAAACTGGGAGACCAGGAGTCTGCCTTACACCCAAAGCCAGCTGGGTGAGAAATCACTTTGAAAAAACCTTGGCAAGAAAACCGTAGGGACTTGTTCAGGCAGCCTTTGAGAACTGGACAGTATTGAATGGAAGGAAAAAAATAAAGATTTATCAGGTCCCATACACAGCTTGAGGAATGGGGAGAAAATGGGAAGCACTGGCCCATAATTACCACGTATGCCAGCACGAAGTATTGGGATCTACTATTAAAAACTGGAGACAATATCAGGATTCGATTGAGATTATAGAGCAACGATGGTCCTCATCTCTTCTGGCAAGTAGGTCTCACAAGTAGGTGTTGGGGGATTCCCCCCCCCCGAAGCCATGGTTTTAGGTTGAGAAGTATTGCAAGCTTTGGGTCCCATTTTATTCAACTTCATAAAACCACTGGTAGAAGAAATCATTCATATTTGGGTTGTAGACTCACTAATAAGTGGATTCCAGAAAAATCACCTTTTCTTCCTACCTAATAATCCCCAGAAGAGACACCTGAATCAGAAACAACTCTAGCACAGGGGAAACAACTGGTGCTGAAATGATGTCAGAGTAAGACATTATAAACAGCACCGGTTGGTGTTACTGAAGGTCTAAGTCTGTAGCTTGTGGTTTCTTCTGACCGTGGAAGTGTCTGTGGAAGTTCCTCTGTTTGATATGATCTATTTTTTTAACCCATTCTGTAATACAATTTAGATCAGTGGTTTCCATACCGTGGGCAGGACCCACAACGTTATTACAAGGGAGTGTGATCATTGACTGGGTGAGGTTAGAGGGAGAGAAATAACAGGCTGGCTTATATGAGGCAGAGGGGGAAGGACACCAATGGCCCTTACACTGTGCCTATCAATCTTGATCTTAAGATGACTGCCCTCCGGAAACAATGAGGAGTTCACTAATTCACCTGCCTGACTATCCTCCCATCCCTTTCTCTGCAAGCCACTTCTACTGCATTGAGCCTGGCTCTGTGATTCGATCCCTTGCAGCCACGTTATCAGGCTCTACAACCTCAGCGTCTCCTATCCCTTTCCTTAATAGAACGAGCCCTTTAAACCATGGTTGCCCTCTTTAGCTTGGATCTGCTAGTTGTTTACTCCCAGGCTAGCTATCAGGCTCTGGATCTGTCAGAGCTTTCGCCCTCCTCTTCCTGCACTGGCCTTGAGAGGAGAGTCCCTTCTGAAGGAAGAATCATAACCGGAGTCCCAAAAGTGCTTTTTCATAGGGAACGGGTTTTGTTTTTTCCTTGAAGACATTTTGCTTCTCAACCAAGAAGCTTCTTCAGCTCAGCATCAGAGGAAGGATTTTCTTAAAGGCTAAAATGAGGAAGGAAAAGCTATGTGTTTTTGTGTGTCTGATGTGTTCTTACTGAATACCTAGAATTGCACTGATGATGTTACCTAGTTTGGTTAATGAAAAGTCTACAAGAAAACAACCAATAGCAATAGCATTTTGTTAGAGGTGAGAATAAATCTCCCTAGAGGCGATGTTTGATCTTTCTCTCGGAGCTCAGACATTTAGAAATGAAACCGAAGTTAAAAGGTCTAATAAAATATTTATTTCAGTACAAAAACAATAAATTCTGAATGATTACATTCTTGCTAATTAAATGCGACCGCACCCGGTCAAAGCCAAGTCAAGAAGAATAAAGGAGAATCAGGAATGCACACATGCGCACAAGATCATATCACGTGTTCTGCTTGTAATGGAATGTACCATAATATTAGAATAGGGATGCATCATCCTGCATATACATACAACTGACAATATTCACCACATGACACATTTAGTTTTATACTGTATATCACCCCATAGAATTATTTGCATATTGCCCCCAGCAAACTGGGTCCTCATTTTATTATTCTCGGAAGGATGGAAGGCTGAGTCAACCTTGTCCCTCAGGATCAAGCTCCAGGCTGTGGGCAGATTGCCTGCAATATTGCACTTTAACCACAGTGCCACCAGGGTTAAGAGAGCACCAAGGACTCCATACCTAAAATTGTCTGATAAAGCCATGTACCTTTTGCCAGAACTTATGTAATTGAAATTAGATTTTCTATACTTGATGTATTGAGATCTAAATAGTGAAACTATCTTGATGTAGAATCTGACCTGAGTTGAAATTATCATTGCTTCGGCCACATTTCCAATGACTGAAAGAGGCAAAAGGACTCCATCCATCTCATGAAATGACTCCATGTAATTAATAAGCAAATATACCTTCGGTATATTTTTGCAAATGTTGTGGTGATTCATACAATATGAATTTATTTTAAATTCATTCCTGAATCGGTGGGAGCTTTTGTGAATATGTTTTAATTGATGCTAAAGGTACAGTTATGAGGGAGTCTGCAAAAATCTGTGACACTCAAAAAGAGATTTTTATACTTAAAATGTTTGGGAACTACTGGTCTATTTCAGTTGTTAGGAAATTGTACCGTAACAGTGAAGTTATTTTGACACGCATGAGTCACCCCTGCATGCGTGTGTTTAAATATAAACAACACACCTCATGATTACTTTCAGCTGTAATATATACAGCAGGCAGAACAGACATAACAGAAAAGAAATTTAGACTCACCTCACTTGAATGTGAGGTGAGTCTAAATGATGATGATTTTTTTAGTGCTAATGAGCAATGGCTACTCTAACATAAAACATTTTCAATTACTTTTGCCCTGTCTGTCTTGGTATTGTATTAATCAGAGCTATAAAATACATGTGAGAACTTTCGGAGTTTTTAATTGATTTGTTTGGGATCTGCTTATGTACATATAAACTAGTGGTATATTTGCAGAAAACAAGGAAAAAAACCTTAAAATGTGGTGTGTGTTTTTGTAGAAACCAAAAAGGTCCTATTATCCTGAAAGATGGAAACGGGACACTATGAAGTTAGTTTTTCTCTCTCTTTTTCCCATGCCACTCCCACCTCCAAGTTTGATCCTTAATATTATGAAAGGCACTAATAATACTAAACATGGGGAATGTGACTTGGTTAGAATCATTCCTAGGATGGCCATTGCCCCAAATTACTTGTGATACCTTATCTTATCTTATTTATTAGAATTATATCTCACCTTTTATCCAGGCGCTCAAGGGAGTTTAGTAAGTGGTCCCTTCTCTCATTTTCCCCCCTCATAGTAATATAATGTAGGTTGGGCTCAGAGAAAAGGACTGGTTCAAAGTCACTCAGAAAACTTCCTAAGTAGACTAGGAGTCTCCCTGCTCCTAATCCAGTACCTTAATTGCGATGCTACATCCTCCAGCCATCTTTGAAGTTTGTTCTCATAAACACTATATCAGATCAATGGTGGCTGGAGATACTAAGGGGGATCTGATGTATGGTGAGAGATACTGCAATTTTATCTGTATTGTTTTTCAATGTCCTCTTGCCATATGTAAACATTAATTGACATGCAACAATAGAAAGAGGAAGGAGTATTTAGGTATGTTTGCCACCTTGATTTATTTATAAAAATAGTACAGTTGGAAGACAAACAAACAAACAAACAAATAAATACATAAATACATAAATATTACTATTGGTATTACCTTTGCTTTCTTTTGCTACAGTCATTCTACTTTTATTGTCATCTCTTCATATTTCATGATTTTCTCCACTTCTTTCTCTTCTATTCTGTAGTCTCCAGGTATTGCAATGTCCACTATCCAGAAGTTTTGTCTTTCTTATTGACAATTGTTAGGTCTGGAGAACACAGATGGCAGATGCTTGTCTGTTTGAATTCTAAAGTCCCAGCGCATTTTAGCTTCTTTATTTTCTATCACTTTGTCAATGGTCCCACCACTCCCACCACTTCTTGCTTGCAGGCAAAAGGGTATTTCTTGCAGATATTCCAATGCACCATTGTTGCTACTTTGTCGTGCTGTTGTTTGTAGTCAGTCTGCATAATTTTCGCACAGCAGTTGGTGGATGATCCACTGTTTCTTCAATTTCTTTGTAGAGACATTTGCTGTCTGTTGCTGTGCAATATGCATTGGAAGGCATTTTTTATATCTTTTTCTCTCCCCCCCCACTTCTACTTTTTCTCTTTTTGCAATTTAGCTTTTATTTTATTTCTTCATTCTCTTTATTCTTTTTCAATCTATTTAAGTTGTATTAGTTCTTGTTATTAAAACTTTCAATAAAAATTATATATACATATAAACCACACCTACCTTCCTCCTTGCTTCCTTCCTTCCTTCCTTGCTTCCTTCTTTTCTTCCTCTAAGAAAAATCACAAACAATGATTAATACTGCATGACACAGGGACTGTGGTGTGGTAAGGCAATCGTTCTGGAAAAGAAAACAACAAAAATGGAACAGAGGCTATATTCTGCTATAAGCATATGTTGTGTGAATGAAAGGAATGAGACTAAAGTTCAAGGGCAAAAAGAACAATGATCAGAAAGATACATGATGAGACAACAACTTATCCATTTTTCTTTTCATTTTCCACCTATTCTTCTTTAATACGTTCCCCTTCCATCTTCATACATGCCCAAATTAAAGTAGAACTATTTGATATATTCATTAAATATTTAAACAGATAAATAAATCATAATTAAATGTAATTCTTAATAAGCAGGGGAGTCTTTTTTTGCTGTTTTTGTTCTGAAAATAATATTTCTGGAATAACAGATATGGAAAAGCTGTATCTGTAGAACATCAGCCTTACTTTAATTTATAGGGAGATAAATAATCTATCTTCAGAAAACATTTTTACATAGTTTTTTTTTAAATTGTTCATTTCATACTGTACAAACATTTCTATGCTTAATATTCAATAGATTCTAGGTAACCTATTGTTCCCTGGCAGACTTTGCTACGTTTTAGTTATTCTTTTCCATCTTCCTGTTTTTGTAATAGAAGGAAATAAACAAGGATTTCAGCAAAGGATATCTCTTGTAACTGCTCATATGAATAGCCAGAAATTATGCTCTATTTATTCTTCAATTTGAAGTCCATAATAAAGTTGTGACCATAAGGTCATTATTCTGTTCTTTTCTTTTTCTTCCATGATGTCAACCATGCCTGTTTATTGCTTCCTCCAGTCCGTCAAGATGACACACAAATCTTACCCTTCTTTCTACTCACCCCTTACTAAGTGGAGCTCTTTCTAAGCTGAGCCACGTGCCCAGGGAAACCAATGTGTTTCAGTTTCTCTCTATTTTGACGCAGAGTGATCTTTGAAAGGAAAAATGAAAAGATAGGAGAATGTGCATTTTCTGCAGCCCTGTTGGGCTTTCTCTAAGCGGTGTCAGAACCCAAGAACATGGCAAAGAAAATACAGCTGGAGCAGAGGGAGCAAACCACACATTGTGTAGGAAATGTTGCATTCCTATACAGTTTTCAGGCATGCAAACTATCGGCCACATGACAGAACATTGAGGGAACTCTTGATGTTACCCAGACAGGCAGCTTATTTGAGTCAGACCCATCTGATTTTTCCATGCTCTGAGAAACTTAACCCTCAGAGCTCCTTCAGGGGCCATAGATCCTTATTGTCACGGCTAATGGCTCGTGAAATGGTCTCGGTTTGGCAGCTTGATTGGAACTGGGGTTATATTAAAGTCCTTGTGTGCAACTCGTGGCCACAGATGCACACAGAGAGGTTCTCCCTTATTGATTTTATGAAGACTGACTCCGTGCCAAGTGAAAATCTGTGCAAACCACATGACAGGCGGGAGGGAAGGCAGAAGCAAACTGTTATTTTTGTTTCCCAATTTTGAATCCCAAACTCAAGTCGGGAGTAAAATTCCCATCACAAATCATATGTTATCAGAAAACTGAAAGAATCTAACAGAGTCTAATGTCCATATCATATTGCAGTTGTATAGTTGTAATAGTTTACCCATTAGTATTGCTATAGATATTCCAAATCTGTATTTAGGAATCCGCTTGTTTTTGCATTTCTCTGAATTCCAACAGTATGTCATTTTGAGATAAAGTTCACTTGGCATGCATTTTTGAAACAAATTGTGCTGATGTTAATTACCGGTAATGCAAAGTAGAACAAAACAGACGTGCAAAACTATTAAGAACTGGACCAAGAGAATACGGAAGCTGAGAAAGAGCTTCAGTCATTGTTGCAGTTCAGAGCAAAATAATTCTCTCCTGGAATTGGAACTCTTCAACAATCTCAAAAACCCAGATGCCAACAATGCTAGTTAGGTTGCAGTGTTTTGGGCCCTTTCATTTTTCCCCCCAGAATAAAAAGATAAAACAATCATATCCTTTCCAAAGAATCCATTCAATGAACCAATCAGCAAATCTCAACTGGATCAGCTCAAACTTCCATCATGGGTCTCCACATGGTGGAAGTTTGGAACAGGAGGAGAAATCATCTCCCCCCCCTTTTTTTTGAGTTTCCTGGTTTTAGAAATGCTATCATGAAGGGCCGGCTGGCAAGCCATGTGAGATAGAACCAAGTCAGCTTTGTATCCCGTTTTTCAGCCGCCCAGCCTGCTTTTTAGAACTACAGAGCTTGAAAGACCACATAATGTTTGCTTTTTAAAAAAAATCTAGGTCAACATTGGGACAATCCTTTTATTACTTAGATAAAAAAGATTGCCTTAAGCTTTTTCTTATGACCAATACAGTTTATCTTACATTTGAATTTCAGCTGATTTAGAGAAATACAGTTAAATTAAAATTAAAAATTGAACTAGTAATTTTTGAGACATGCCAAATCTCTCACTCTCTCTCTCTCTCTCTCTCTCTCTCTCTCTCTCTCTCTCTCTCTCTCTCTCTCTCACTCACACACACACACACACACACACACACACACACACACACACCAGAAATCTGATTGCCAGCCCTGCCAATCACTTACTAAGTTAAATGCTTTTTAAACAAACCACTGGTGCTCCATTTAAATAGACTTTATATACACACTGCCAGGTAACAGTTCTTTAAGCCATATATTTAAACATTGCTTGTTTATACAAACTGCCGATATCTCGGTGGTGGATGAATTTTTTCATTGGCTGATCTTGTGAACAGTTTTTTTTTCCTTTTCAAAACAGCCATAATGAAATTGAAATGTGGATTTGGAGGCATTCCTCATGAGGGATAGGAATTATGTTGAAAGCTTTTAGCCTTCACCCCTGTCTCCTCCAGGATACATGGACTGTAGCTTTCTCTGCATGATGGGCAGGCTGTCAAAAAGAGCAATTCCCTCCCAAACTCCACCTATTTGATGGGATGGCACCACTGTGCACATCTGGAACAGGTGTACTTCTCATCACAAGTCTATTGCGATGCTTTGGAAAGACTTGGAGGAGAACAGTATTGTCCTTTCTGTATGTAAACAGATTGAGTTTCTCTTCCCAATTGAAGATCAGCTTTCTGCATACAAAAGAAAGCCCTTGAGAATGTGGCTGCTGTTCCTTCTCTGCTGGGTTTGGAACTTGCTTTTCATTTATAAATACTTTTGTTTTACATGGCATGCTAAAACTTCTATGGGTGATGTGCCAAAAAGATCAGAAGACTTCCCAGGCTTCTTATGGGATGCATTTCCACAATCTCAAATCCATTTTCAGTTTCTGTATAAACTGGAAATATTCAGCCAGATCCCGATCCATGATAAAAAAAAAAACAAAAACAAATCAGGACTATAATTGCCTTTTCCTTTGTAAATTGTATTTTTCACATCCGAATTGGTCACTTAACACTATAATCTCTACAGAACTACCAAAAGCAAAAAAAAAAACAAAAAACAACACCAGACTTTTCCCTTGAAATGAAACGTGTTTGCTTTGTATATTAGCTTTCTTCAACCTAACACTCTTATTATGTATTGGGGCTACAACTCCCAAAATTCCCATGTATCTACGCATCCCAATTCAACTAGTGGGTATCAACTAGGAGCCAAGGTGGTGCAGTGGTTAAAAGCAGCACTGCAACCTACTAGCTGACTACTAGTTCAGCAGTTCAGCTGTTCAAATCTCACCAGGCTCAAGGTTGACTCAGCCTTCCATCCTTCCGAGGTGGGTAAAATGAGGACCCAGATTGTTGGGGGCAATATGCTGAACTCTGTAAACCGCTTAGAGAGGGCTGTAAAGCACTATGAAGCGGTATATAAGTCTAAGTGCTATTGCTATCAGATAAGAGAATGGCCTCTGCTACAGACATCCAATAAATCAGATAAACAAGGAATGTTCTTCCCCAAATAATGTAAGATATAAAGCAAGGGTCCCCCAAACTTGGCAACTTTAAGACTTGTGGACTTCAACTCCCAGAACTCTGGGAGTTGAAGTCCACAAATCTTAAAGTTGCCAAGTTTGAAGACCTCTGGCCTAAAGTGTAAACATGTGGGAGTAAAAGGCATGGACATGCATGCAGGACTAGTTCTTTAGATATTGCTGAATTACAGGGTCAGAGTGTGCGGAGAGATGAAAACTAAGGTCAGATTTCTCAAATCTTGCTTCTCTTGAACAATTAAATCAGTGAGAGGTAATTGGCTATTCTTGGCAGGATAGGTGAGCTAAGGTATGTTGAGCATATTCCGAAACACTTCATGGTCTGGAAAATTTACTTCCAGAAAACTATCAAACCAGGTCAGTTTATTTTGGAAAAAAAATTGTATGTTTTAGGAAACACCAAATGTTCCATCCTTGGAACAGAAAGGGAACAGTAAGCTTTATATGAAATGAGGGTGTATTCCTCCATGTTTAAAGGTCTAAGATCATTATGAAAGAACATTTTCCTTACCCTAGCCTCCGATGGACAGCTTCCAGTTAATTTCACGGAGAAATTGATGATCTCATAATTCCAACTCAAGTGGAGGATAATGATACTTAATTTAATTTAATTTAATTTAATTTAATTTAATTTAATTTAATTTAATTTAATTTAATTTCATTATTTATTTCTGATACTACAGAATTAGCCTACCTTGAAGGGCTGTCGAGTTAGTATTTCAATAGGAGGCAACCTGGGAATCTCACAGCTATGGGCAATGGCAACCACTTCCCTATTGGTATTACCGTATGTTCGGGTGTATAAGATGACTTTTTATCCCTTGAAAATCTTTTCAAAAGTCGGGGTCGTCTTATACACCGGGTACTAAAACTTCTGAGCCGGGGGGCAGCTCAGAAACGGCCGAGGCCGCATCCCCGCCATTCTCCAGCCAAGCTGCCAAAGGAGCCCCGGAACCCCACCGCCGCCCTGCGTCTCGGTCTCCTGCTGGGAAGGCTGCAGCCGCCACCGCCAGTCGCAGCCTTCCCAGCAGGTGGGCGCGCGCTGGGGGATGACGACGACAGGACCCTCGGTTTCTAACCTTCCTCATCTTTTCTCTTGTTCTCCTCCTTGTGGGCGTGCACGGGAGGGACCACGGAACAGAGGCGCCCAGTGGCTTAAGGCAAGAGGCGGGTGGGAGACGCATGCAGGAGCCTGCCGCCGACGCCACCACTTCTGGCATCCCCGCGCCTCTCGCCCCACTCGCCGGGCGCCTCTGCTCCACGGTCCTGCAAACCAATCCCCACCATGGCTCCGTTCTCCCTCGCCCAGCCCTCTTCCAAGATGCCAAGTGCGGGGAACCACACCAAGCGAGGTAGGTGGGTGCGCGCGGGAGGGACCGCGGAGCAGAGCCGCCCGGCGAGCAGGGCGAAAGGCGCAGGAATGCCAGAAGTGTCTCCCACCTGCCTCTTGCCTTAAGCCGCCGGGCGCCTCTGCTCCGCGGTACCTCCCACGTGCGCCCACAAGGAGGAGAACAAGAGAAAAGATGAGGAAGGTTAGAAACTGAGGTTCCTGTCATCGTCGTCCCCCAGCCTGCATCAACGGGTCTCTTCTTGGGGAGGGTTGAGAGCCCCTCCTTTTCCTGCCAGATCAGAGGGCTGCAGAGTATTGGGGGGCCCAACCTGAGCACCATAGTCCCCCCCACACACACAAGCAGGATGAAGTGAGCAGAAGAAAGAAAGAAAGAAAGAAAGAAAGAAAGAAAGAAAGAAAGAAAGAAAGAAAGAAAGAAAGAAAGAAAGAAAGAAAGAAGATGGAAGTTAGGAAGGTAGGGAGGAAGGAAGACAGAAAGAAAGAAAGAAAGAAAGAAAGAAAGAAAGAAAGAAAGAAAGAAAGAAAGAAGGAAGGAAGGAAGGAAGGAAGGAAGGAAGGAAGGAAGGAAGGAAGGAAGGAAGGAAGGAAGGAAGGAAAGAAAGAAAGAAAGAAAGAAAGAAAGAAAGAAAGAAAGAAAGAAAGAAAGAAAGAAGTTAGGAAGGAAGGAAGACAGACAGACAGACAGAAAGAAGAAAGAAGGAAAGAAAGAAAGAAAGAAAGAAAGAAAGAAAGAAAGAAAGAAAGAAAGAGAAAGAAAGAAAGAAAGAAAGAAAGAAAGAAAGAAGAGGGAAGTTAGGAAGGAAGGAAGGAAGGAAGGAAGGAAGGAAGGAAGGAAGGAAGGAAGGAAGAAAGAAAGAAAGAAAAAAAGAAAGAAAGAAAGAAAGAAAGAAAGAAAGAAAGAAAGAAAGAAAGAAAGAAAGAAAGAAAGATGTTAGGAAGGAAGAAAGACAGAAAGAAAAAGAAAGATGGTAGGAGGGGTAGTCTTATACGGCGAGTATATCCCAAACTCTATATTTTACTAGAAAAGTTGGGGGTCGTCTTATACGCCCAGTCGTCTTATACGCCAGAACATACGGTAAGAACATTATATTAATTATTACATGAGTATATAATCACAAAGGATCCAAACTGATTCAAAGTAGATTCGCTTTACGTACAGTGCCTTCTCTGCGGAAGGGCAAACTGCAAATTGCAATACTAAAAACATGAAACAACTTGCAGTAGCCATGACCACTGGTTAGAGATGCTGAAAGCTGTCATACAATATATATTTGTTTGCTTATTGGCTCTCTAAAAGGCACAGTTCCCCATCCCTGATCTTAAAAAAGAGATGGAGTAATGTAGATTTAGGAAATAATACTTTGACTGCCTCAAGATGTCAAATTCCACAAAGTCCAAAAGATTTATGAAATCCACAGGGGAGGGAGGAATACTTTAAAAAAAAAAAGATCTGGTATTTTCTAATTACCATATGTTCTGTTGCTTTTATTGGTTCTTTGTTAAATGGGGGATTACAAAGATTATTTATTATTTGGTTTATACTATTGTTTAAAATATTAAACAATAATAGAGGTACTCAAAACAGAAAGGTACTCAAAACTTTTTAAAAGGATATATACACAATAGAATTAATTACAATAGTCGTAAAAACTATGACATCACATGCTGTTCATCCCAATGAACCATGCCAATACAAGTCAGGAGGAAGATCAGAAGAGGATGGGGAGACACACACACAAGCATTTTCACAATAGTTTGGGCAAGAAATGTCATTCCCATCCTCCATTTTTTTCCTTTTTTTAAATAGAATCACTGCTGTGGCTCGAAACCAGACAAGCTGCCTTGAAACTTCAGCAAGTTTTCTTCACAGCTGGCCATGCTTCTGCAGTCTCAGACAAAGGACTTCCGCCTTTATCTGCAGCTTACTGAGATGTCTCATTCAGTGCAGATAAAAGAGGGGAAACAGGCTTTGAAATCCAACCATTGGGGTGTCAAAGACATCAGCATGCAAATGCCAAATGTAAATGAATTCAAGATGAAATCTTTCAGCTGAATCCGGATGCCAGCCTGGATATGCTTTTCTAGCGAAGTTAGGAAAATGTGTTTTCTAAAGAACTTGCATTTAGATCTAAGCCTGAATGTGGTGCAGAAGGACAAGAAACTACTGACTACAAAAGACAAGGTCTATGAGATCTTCATTTTTGGGGGGTGGGGGTTATATTATTATTGAGCAGAACATGCTGCCTTCAATTTAAGGCCTATGGCTTCCATAGCTGGTTTGACCCCAGCACTTCGTGATTCAGAAATTAAATAAAGGTAAAGGTTTCTCCTATCCAATTGTGTCCAACTCTGGAGATGGTATTCATCTCTGATTCACAGGCGAAGAGCCACAGTTGTCCGAAGATGCTTCTAGGGTCATGTAGCTGTCATGACTATATGCCAAGGTGGACAGAATGCAGTGGTATCTGTTTACCTATTTTTAAACTGCTAGGTTGGCAGGAGCTGGGGCAAGTAACAGGAGCTCACCCTGTCACATGGCACTTGAGTCTCAATCTGATGACCTTCCGGTCAACAAGCCCAGCATCTTAACCACTCGGCCACCACGCCCCCTACAAATTAAATAGTTGGATAATAAACTACCCTTTCCAGGCCAATTGTAGCCATTCCTTCTAAGGAGTTCAGTGACACCTTAAAAACGAACACATTGATGAACCTCCAGCATGGAATGCTAAGCACACCCAACATGAAGTTGCCTTTAAAAAGAATCCACAAAGTTCAACGCATCCCAAATGCTCCCGGCATGTTGCCTGGATTTGGGAGTACAGAAGCCTAGTGTTATTCAACCTATTGAATATTGGTTGGTTGCCTATTTGTTTTACGATGGTTCTTACCTCTAAACCCCTAAATGGGATCTGGTGAAAGACAAGCTGCCCAACCCTGAACAGTTTCAGAAGTAGCTCATCCTTGGGAAGGCTTCTTAAACCGGCTGCTGCCTGAGGTGGCTTACTCTCCAAGTCTCCCAATGTCTCCGAATAGGGAAATATTTGTGGATGAGCTGGGACCATACATGACCTTTTATGACACCTTTCTGCATGGGGGAGATATCCATTTACACTGCTTAGAGAAGGTGTTTGCATCTGCCCACAAAGTCAGGGCTCCTCAGAGCTGAGAACCTCTTCCTACTTCCCAGATCTTTGGAAAATGGGAAAATCCAACATCAAGCTCTTGGATAGGGGTCTCCCTAAAGTTGCATTGGCAACTTTAAGACTTGTGGACTTCAACTCCCAGAATTTCTCAGGTAGCATAGCTGGCTGGGGAATTCTGTGAATTGAAGCCCACAGATCTTAAAGTTGCCAAGATTGGATATCCCTGCTCTAGGATCTCCAATGAAAGAGTCTTGAAGAACAGGCTGAAAGATCCCTGCCTAAGTTCTGCTGTAAGGTCTCGCTCAATTAAAAAAAAAAAAGCAAAATTGCCCTGGAATCAAATTTGATTCTTGGTAAATAGAGCAACAGGTTCATATACTGTAGTTCTTATGGCAACAATCTTTTAATCTCTGGTAATATTGTACTACTAACTAGAGCATACAAAACATTTGCTAGACCAATTCTCGAATACAGCTCATCAGTCTCGAACCCGCACTGCATATCGGACATTAATACAATTGAGAGAGTACAGAGATATTTCACGAGAAGAGTCCTCCATTCCTCTACCCGCAATAAAATACCTTATGCCACCAGACTTGAAATTTTGGGCTTAGACAACTTAAAACTTCGCTGCCTTTGGTCTGACCTAAGTTTAGTATATAAAATTATCTGCTACAATGTCCTACCTGTCAATGACTACGTCAGCTTCAACCACAACAATACACGAGCAAACAACAGATACAAATTTAAGGTAAACCGCTCCAGACTCGATCGCAGAAAATATGACTTCAGCAACAGAGTGGTCAATGCCTGGAATGCACTACCTGACTCTGTGGTTTCTTCCCCTAACCCCCAAAATTTTAACCTTAAACTGTCTACTGTCAACCTCACCCCATTCCTAAGAGGTCTGTAAGGGGCGTTCATAAGAGCATCAACGTGCCTACCGTCCCTCTACTAATGTCCCTTTTTATTCGTATCCTTTCATGTATTCAAAATCATGTTTATACTTTTACCTGTTATCTTATATATGCTTGACAAATAAATAAATAAAATAAAAAATACAGAAGTGATTTGTCACTGATTTTTTCTGTGAGGCTTTTTTCAGCTTCCCAGTCCAGGTCATAATTCTGGGATTTCCTGAAGTTGCTCTGGATTATCCTAAGGCTCGCCAAAGAGGTTGCTATGGGCAATGGTGTGCCTTGACACTCATAAGATAGCCTGACTCACCACTTTTTTTTTTACAATCAGTTTACATTTTTAAAAGATGGAGAAGTTCATTTGTTACAAGTAGTGAAACACCAGCCTGTTGCATGTAGCTATTTCCCAGGATGCCTTTGGGCCGTGCACAGAGGCCAGAAATGTTCTGAGGAAAGGAAAATGGTCTTAATTGGAGTTTGGTGCTTTCTGTGGAAATAAAAAAAGCTCCTGAAGGCAAGATAAGAAGCAATGGATGTAAACTAATCAAGAAGAGAACCAATCTAGGACTAAGGAGAAACTTCCTGAAAATGAGAACAATTAAACAGTGGAATGACTTGCGCCCAGAAACTGTGGGTGCTCCAACACTGGAGGTTTTCAATAAGACATTGGATGACCATTTGTCTGAAATGGTATAGGGCCGTGATGGCGAACCTATAGCACGCGTGCCACAGGTGGCACGCAGAGCCCTTTCTGTGGGCAGGCGAGCCATCACCCCAGCCCAGCTCCACCACACATGCGTGTGCGCCTCCCACCGGCCAGCTGGTTTTCAGGTTTCTACTGCACATGGGCGGGGGTGGGGCACTCGCATTGCATTTTGGGGCCTCAAGCGGTACTCCCGCGCCCAGTTTTGGGCCTGGAAAGCCACCTGCACCAACCTGGAAGTCAAAAATGGGTGAGGGGGGGCAGGGTGCATGTCGGAGGGGAAGGGGGGTCACACATGGGGGGTAGGGGCAGGGCACATGGGAGGTCACGCGTGCATTGCATTATGGGTGCAGGCACGTGCACTGTCACGCAAGCGCACACTTTCGGCACACGATGACAAAAAGGTTAGCCATCACTGGTATAGGGTCTCCTGCTTGAGCAGGAAGTTGCACCAGAAGACCTCTAAGGTTACTGTTCTGTCATTCTGTTATTAAATCCACTTGCTAGAAATAAAGACCAAACAAATGCATGCTAGGTGCAAACCATCATGCCTCACTTTCTCATCAACAATCAAAAGACTTTCTTGTGGTTTTTTCCTTTGAAAACATTTCATTTCTCATCCAAGAAGATTCTTCATTTGTAACTAATTGGTGGAACTAAAGAACCGAAGAAGCTTCTTGGATGAGAAGCAAAAAATTTTCAAAGGAAAAAACACAAAAAACTCCAGTTGCTTTTTAAGATAAAAAAAAATCTTTGGGACAACTGTGACCTGGATTATTGAAAATCTCCATAGACCAGGGGTGTCAAAATGGTGGCCTATGGGCCGGATGCATCATGTGCAGGCCGCGCCCACTGCTATGCCCAGTGTAGCAAGTTTATTTATGCCGATAAACTGGATTAATAGGATGCATCGTTGGCACACCTGAGAAATTTTGCATACCTTATTGCAGAGCAATAGAGAAAGAGATTATATTAGAGCAGAGAAAGAAATCTCTCTTGATTTGCTTCAGTGTTCCACAAAGTTGCTTCAGATTAATTGGGTGCTGACTTTCAAATGTAATTGCTGCCTGTCAGCCTTTGCATGGAGAAAGGTCCAGCCCCTTCCTATTAAGAGAGGGAATCACCATAATTAAAAACCAAGTTCTAGGCCCCGCAGGATCTAGTTTGTCATCAAGAGGCCTTAAATTGTCTTCCCCCTTTTTGTTTTGCAGATAATCTATGCCAGATATTTAATCACGAGACACCCCTGCATAAAGCTCCTCACTTCCATAACTAGCAGAAAGCTTGTCAAAATAAATTTTAACTTCTGACCGTGGTAGAAGACTCACTACAGGGTATTAAGAGAATCAAACTTGTCAATCAGAACTCACCCTTCTGGTTTATATTATTAATTCCAACTCTGGTGGCATGGTCTTGGGATAACAACCATCCTAAGCTACAGTGGTCCAAGAAACACAAACCAAAAGTGGAATATATTTCTTGCCGGGATGACGTACCAATGTCCAGAGGTTGTTGGATTAGATTTTTTTTTAAAAAGGTGAGTGTTTTATTAGATTATTCCTGTTGCCAACAGACACAGCTACTGTCTGGCTCCTGTTGCTGACTCTTTTCTTTCCCATTTCGAGATACAGATACATTATTCCCCACCCCGCCCCGCCTCAAAACTAATTAGCACAAATGCAGACTTTCTACTTTTATTGGCTCTTGCAAATTCCATTAAAAAAAAGAAAAAGAAAAAGAAAAAGAGGGAGAGAAAAAGAGGGAGAAAACTCAGCTTTCCAATCTGAAATCTGTTGTGCTGCTTTCAAGATGGCATTTTATTACAATGCAAAATAGCAGGAAGGATTCTGGGGGGAAAGAATAGAAGTGTGTTAATTGAGAGAAAAACCATGCCAAGACCTCCAGAAACCAGGGGCTCTAATAAAATGAGACAACGTGATGTTGTTGCATAACCTGAACTTCAAACTCAATTTGGCCTGCAGAAAAAGAGAAGTAATACAGAGCTTGCCTTTACTTTGCCTCTCTCTTGTTTTGCACTAAACCAAGTTAGGATTTCTTTCACAAGCCTGTTTTGGCCTCTTTCTTCAACTGATCAGAGATGGAGCCTATTTCTAGAGCCGGTGTTGGTTTCAAAGCCTGTGGGCAAAATGATTTTGACGGGGCTCTTGCTTATGTCATTAAGTTTCTCTTCCTGTGGTCCAAGCAAGACAGGCTATCCTTGATCAGTTTCCCATAATGCAAGGTGGAAAAGGTGCATCACTGGAATTAACAGAGTGATTGGTTGCTAGGATATCTAAGATGGTCTTGCCCAGTAGCATGGCAGTGCAGATGTAAAAGTAGAAAAAACTGACACCAGACCTTTGAAATGACTTCTTTCTTTCTTTCTTTCTTTCTTTCTTTCTTTCTTTCTTTCTTTCTTTCTTTCTTTCTTTCTTTCTTTCTTTCTTTCTTTCTTCCTTCCTTCCTTCCTTCCTTCCTTCCTTCCCTCCCTCCCTCCCTCCCTCCCTCCCTCCCTCCTTCCTTCCTTCCTTCCTTCCTTCCTTCCTTCCTTCCTTCCTTCCTTCCTTCTTCCTTCCTTCCTTCCTTCCCTCCCTCCCTCCCTCCCTCCTGAAAGTGTTGAGGGAATGGCATCTCCTTGAATAACTTTTAAACTGCTTGACCCAATTACATCTTTTCTTGCTCTCAAATAATGTCTTTGCCCCCCCCAACCCACCCACCCCCAGACTTATTCAAATAATACAGCAACATTGCAAATCTCAGTAACTAGCAGAGTGAGCTTAGAATATATATACCAAGCTTTATTACAATTTTTATATGCAAAAATGATTGAACATCTTTGGGGAAAAGAGAGATTCAGAAGCTGTGTTGTTTTACACAAGCATTTTGGTGGCAGCAGTCCCAAACCAGACACTCAATTTGCAATAACCAGTTACAGATTGTTTCATTAGCCCAGGATATGCCCAAATTATACCCACTGCAAGAACCAGTGCCCTGGAAAGCTCAGAGTGGCTATCTTGGTGACTTTCCCAAGTTGTCTCCAACACTTTTGATAGGATTGCAGGTGAACCAAAGTTATATACATGTTCACACATGTGGAAAGAACTCCCCAAAACCCTACAAGCAACTCTGCCAAGCTTTTGGAAGATATGACTCACTCAAGTGTCAAGAAAGGATATTTTACTTTGCAAAGTCCCCCCTGTTTCTCACAGCCCCAACATAAATTGCTCTACAGTTCAGAGAAAGGGGAAGGAAATTAGGTACACTGAGTGTAGGGCTAGCGTATAACTTAGCCTGATGCTGACTTGAGCATGCCAAAGGACTCAGAGGATTCGGGACTGGCAAGCTCCAGAAGTTGCCCGTTGATTTTCTCAATGTTTTTTCTCAACCTGTGTCTTTCTCCAGCCTCTCAAGCTCCATATGGGGAACATCAATATTTGCCAGTGAAGATGCTCCCGAGCTTTATTCCAATTTTTAGATCCATTTTTTTAGATCCATCTATAGAGGAAAAGGAGAGTCAAAAGCTCTAAGCCCCATATTCAGCAGTATCTCTGATCTTCTCCTTCTGCTAGGAATTTTCATCTTTCTGCTCAGAATTCTTCTCCCAGCAAAAGTCAATCAGCCTTCCCTTATTTTATCTTCCTACGTCTTCTACCTGGAGACTTTTGGTTACTCTCTGTGTCTCTGCTCCAACCATTCCTCTCCCGGTTGCTGATTGGCAGTATAATGAAACTACTTGGATAGTGATGACCTTGGAATTTCACTATCTATCAGACTATGAATATTTTCTCCAAAGAAAAGGGAGAAGGGAATGCTACGATTGGCCTGTTGTCTGCCAATCAGTCAAGGGTCAGCAGTGGGCATGGGACTAGGTTAAGGTGACCAGATTTTCACTTTGGTAAAGCGGGACACCATTGACGGGGGGGGCGAGGGGGGGGAAAGAGATGATCCATGCCTCCCCTTTCCGCACCAGGACAAAAGACTTCGGGAAGGACGATGAAGGGGGGGTGTTTGGGGGGGGTGCACAAAGCTGCAGCCTCTGCTGCGTCTGGCCCTGGAACGCTGCGATATAATTGTATATTCATATATAACTGTGGAGAGGGAAGAACGACTTCTGCAAACCCTAATTAGCAGCAATTTTTGTAGAAAGAGACCGCAAACCAGGGCAGAAGATTCACCTGCTCCATTTCTTATGCTTTTACTTATCTGCAGAGCCCTGCCAGACAGCGGCAAGCTCTTCAAGCCATGCAGTCAAAACAGGGTCCCTCTTCTACTGAGCCAAGCAGGGAAAAGAACCGCCGGTGAAACATCTCTCTCCTACCCAAATTCACCACCATAACATTTTCATGAGGGGAGAAACTCCCAATTCCTCAGCCCCACACGTCTCCTTTCTCTTTCACATTAGGCGCGTGCCGATTGCGTCACCATTCGCGCCGAGGCAGAGACGAAAAAAAGGCTGATATCTATTTGAACCCATGTGCAAAGAACTGCGGCCCGAGAAGGCAGGGACAGAGAGAATCTGTTTCGCTTTGGTTGCTAAGCAACGAAATAGCCTCCATTGTTGTCCCCTGCCGCCTCTGTTCCGTTCCGTTCAGGGCTTTGCTGGGGGGAAGGTGGCTGCTCTTCTTTTTTTTTTCCTTCCTCGGCTTTTAATGTTTTGCTTTGCTTATCACACTGCTTAAATAGCTCCGGGGGACACAGCAAAGACGCGCTAAACCAGGGGTGGCCAAACCGTGGCGCAAATTCAAAAAGCGGGACTTTTTGGATACGCCGCGGGACGCGGGACAATTTGTTTGAAATCGGGTCTGTCCCGCCAAAAGCGGGACGTCTGGTCACCTTAGACTAGGTTCTCCTTAGATTGCCCAGCACCATCAGCCTCTTAGGGTTGTTAAGACATTAGGCTAGGCAAGGATCAGAAAAATAGCATTGACTACTGCACTAATGAGGCCACACTTGGAACCCTGCATAGTGACAGTTCTGGTCACTATGATACAAAAATATGCCGAGACCCTAGAACCGTGATGGAGAACCTATGGCACGCATGCCAGAGGTGGCACGCAGAGCCCTCTCTGTGGGCACATGCACTGTCACCAGCTGCTCTTCTGATTTCCGGTGCGTACATGTGTGCCGTCCACCTGGTCTTAACGGGTGCCGAAGTGCAGGAAAACAGCCTGAAAACGGCCAAAAAATGGCTGAAAAATGACCCATAAAATGGCCAAAAACACACAAAAACCAGGCCATTTTTCGGGCTGTTTTCCGGGCCCAAAACGGCCTGGAAAACAGCCTGGAAAATGCCCAAAAAAACAGCCAAAAAACCGACCAAAAAACAGGCATGTGCGCGCCAGCTGGTCTTTGGGTTTCCAGCACTCTGGCATGCGCACATGCACGCGCATTCTGGTTTGGGCACTTGGTGCCGAAAAGGTTCACCATCACTGCCCTAGAAAGTATGCAGAGAAGAGCAACAAAGGGGATAGAAAGCCTGGAGGCTAAATAGTATGTTGAACAATTCAGGGAGCTAGATATGTCTACCCTATCAAAGAGAAGGATTAGAAGGGACATGTTAGCTTGTCTTCAAGTACTTGAGGGAAAGTCACAGAGAAGAGAGGGTTGACTTATTCTCCAAAGCACCAGCAACCAAGATAAGAAGCAATGGGTGGAAGTTTGTTAAAGAGAGATCCAATTTAGAAGTAAGGAGACATTTTTTGACAGGAGGAACGATTAACCAATGGAACACCTCACCTGGTTTTCAAAAATAGACTGGACAACCATTTGTCCAGGCTGGTATAAGGTCTCCTGCCTTGAGCAGGGGATTAGACTAGAAGACCTCCAAGGTCCCTTCCAATACATGGGGAGATATTTTGTAGTATCAATGGCACAAAACCTGCCTTTCCCCCCAAAATGGTAAATGTTTTAGAAAGAATTGAAGGTTTCATTCAGTCTAATCAATTTTGCTGGGTGGAGCCAAGGGCTTTCTACTGAGACTAATATACAAATGCCTTTTTAAAAAAAATTAACCATTATAAATCTGTAGGTAATATTTAAGGGCATTATGGGTGCCCTGATGTTCATAGGTTTATTTCCAACTCCTGGACATGCATGCTTTGAAGTTTTGTATGTTTTTATCCTCTAACATAACATAACCACCTATCATGCTCAGTCCTTATAATTTCAGCCACAGTGGTGGTTTTTTTTAAAAAAAAAGAATTCTGGAAGTTATCAAGAATTAAAAGTTCAGCTGCAGAGAATTACACCGAAGACTGCAAGATAAATTTTATCTGTACTTGTTTTACCAACCAGTCAGTTGCTACTGTTAGTTCCTTTAGGTCTGTGTGTTGGGGAGGGGAATGGTCTGCAGAAAGACCTAAGTAAGTGCAAACTGCTCTTTAGCAAGCAGGGTGAAATCCCCTGATTCAATCAATATAACAAATATGCTTAATTTTATTAGTTTTGGAATGTCACCTCATAGGATGCAGATCTACACTGTTCTAGTGTGTGTGTGTGTGTGTGTGTGTGTGTGTGTGTGTGTGTGTGTGTGTGTGTGTGTGTGTGTGATCTTTCTGTACTCTGAGGAACTGCTTTGCGAAGCAATAGGTGTTAAAATTTGTTACTTGCTTTACCCCATTTTCCTTTCAGGAAAGGTATTAGACATACTGTAATCACTATGGATTACAATTCTATGTTCCTTCTTAGTTGTTTTTGCTAAAACTTTCCTGGAAACAGGAAAGTTGCCTTTAGCAACCCCACCCAAGCTTCTTGGTGGTTATTTTATTCCAATCTTATTGTTTTGTTGTTATAATTTTGTTCAGTCTGATTTTATTTTGTTTTGTTGCTTTATTTTCATTCATTCATTCATTCATTCATTCATTCATTCATTCATTGTAAGTGCCGCCCACTCACACTGACACCTGGAAGGCTCACAATACAAGGCAGTATAAAAATAGGAAACTACACAACATAGAAAACAGATGATAGATCTGCTCAACACATAAAAAAGACATCATGCACCCAGCAAGGGCTCCAACCACCATAACCCAAAGCCTGGGAGAAAAACCAGGTCTGTAAGACTGTTCGCAATGCCATCCAGGTGGGAGCCATCCAAATTTCTGAGGAAATTTCATTCCAGAGGTCAGGGGCCACCATTTACTTGCACACCATTGTTGATTTGGGGCTGCTTTATAAATAAAACTTACAGTGGAACAATGGGAAATCTAGTCCTTCATTATGAGATGGGCATAAAATTAATTAATTAATCAAATAGTCAGTGAAATAGGTATTGTGTTGAATGGATGTTATCTCAAACTCTGAAAGTTGTGTCTCTTGATTTGCTTGAAATGCGTTGAGGAGCAGTTCACTTCTGCAATGGTCTTCTCTTGTTTTTTAATGCCCACAGCATCCCATGTTTAAACTTCCTGTTCTAATAATGGACAGTGTCATTCATAGAAACATCTGTGACAGCCTGCTGAAATCAAGAAATGCATAAAGGAGCTGCTCAGGCTTAGAAGTTCAGAACTTTCTCTGATTGCTTATTTGCAAACTCTTAGGATTCGAAACTGAGGAGCCTGCTTTAATTTCCATATCTTTAGCAATTTTCCAACTATTTTTCTTAATGTTGTAGACATCACACGAATGGCTGCGTGTATGTCTGTTCATGTGTGTGTTACATGAAGAATTCTTCAGATACTGAAACCCCTGGTCTCTCGGACATTAATTGGAAGTTCCACTTGGCTTGCAGCCTTCATGAGAAATGTGTTTATTTTGTCTTCTTGATTTACTTTTCCTCCTGTCTGGGTATTGTGCCTCCAGGAAGAAAAACTTCACATTGCTCAAGTTCAGTCTTCTTATAAACCTTGCCAAGAATAAAGTGGGTGAATAGGAAAGCACATAAAACTGAACAAAAATAGAGTGGGTACAAAAAATGTAGAATAAGTTATTTTTTAGTGTGCAGAGATTTAACTACAGGAGGCATCAGTAAAGAACTGACTATTAGCAAAGCTCAGGGAGGTAACTAAAACTAATGTGTGGTTTGTGGAACTTAATCTTCTGATCCAACTAACCTGACATGAAGTCTGATGTAAAGTAACTTGATTACATCTCCAGACTAATTCACAGATTGTATTTTAGGATTGTCCCCCCCCCACCCTCAATTCCAAGATACACTGTCAATTTTGATAAATATATGTTTTGAAATGTCTATAGAAAATAAAATTTACTATATATATTCATGCATATTGTTAATAGAACAGTTTTCTGAGTGAAGATGAGGTGATGTCGCCACTGTATCTGAAATAATAATGAATAATGATAGAATAGAATAGAATAACAGAGTTGGAAGGGACCTTGGAGGTCCTCCAGTCCAGCCCCCCGCTCAGGCAGGAAACCCTACACCACTTCAGACAAAATGTTTATCCAATATCTTCTTAAAAACTTCCAGTGTTGGAACATTCACAACTTCTGGAGGCAAGCTGTTCCATGGATTAATTGTTCTGTCAGGAAATTTCTCCTTAGTTCTAAGTTGCTTCTCTCCTTGATTAGTTTCCACCCATTGCTTCTTGTTCTACCCTCAGGTGCTTTGGAGAATAGTTTGACTCCCTCTTCTTTGTGGCAACCTCTGAGATATTGGAACATTGCTATCATGTCATGATAAATGGCCATAGATGGTTGCCTAAGATAATTGATTAATTTAGGAAGCGTAGAAAACTTGACTTAGAAAACTATACTAATACTGAATATTTCAGTACCAGTACATAGAATATATTTGTTCACAAAGTCCACCTCTTCTTAATTGTAGAGAAACTTCATTGTATGCATCTGATCATAAATCCATCTAGCTTATTCTATATATGAGATGTATGTGGTCTGATACCTTCCAGATGTTTTAGGAATGAAGTTATGTGTAATGACATTTCACAATAGAGTGCATAGTGAATTTGTAAAACTTCTGTCCACAAAACTGATGGGAGAAAGACAAATACACATGGAGAATTTATTTATAAATCTATTTTTTTAAAACTCATCTTGCTATACAAGGAAGAAATATTCCATCCAGACAAACTAAACTGAAATAATAGTTTAGTAGATTCAGATGATACCTATTGAAAAATTCCTAAAGAACACAAATTCAGATATCGCCAAATTTCTAACAAAATCTATAATGTATCGTTCTCATATGATAAAACTGGCAACTGCAGCTGAAGAATCGAACTAGAACGATGTAGCTCCAGATTGGAAAAAGGATCCAGAAGAAATCTGGAAAATAATAGGCAATAGTCCCTATGTGAGGGAGATGGGTGATTTAAAAATGTGACATAAACAAACAAACAAACAAACAATGTTCTGAGGAAAATGGTATAAAAATAGTAAAGGTCAATCATATAGGAGCACATGCTAATGGCTACTTGTTATCATCACCATACATGATCTAGGACGAAGCACAAAATGCCTATAACAACCAGTTGTTGGGCAAAATGAGCTAAAATATGCCACAGCACTACATTTGTTGCTGTCTGAGGTTGGTAAAGGAGATAAATGAGAAAAGATGTGTTATACTGTCCTTTTTCCATGTACATAACAACACCACAATCAAGTCTATAACATGTAGAGCTTGCTCCAGATGTGTCTGACTGAGTTTAGGTACTGTGGTACTTGTGCTGAATAGTGGTGGCAGGGGGAGGGGATTGTATCTTATAAGGTTCTAAATGTTTATACCTAGATTACAAAAGATATTCAGCTATTTTGAGTTGTCAACACAGGTTTGGTCAGTCTGTTATGATGTTTGATTCAGGAATGAATTGCAAGTCCTTGACACAGTTCTTTTTGTCTTGGAAACAGAAATTCCAATGGAAGGAGCAAAATATTGATGTATTTCCTGTCCTCCATTTAAAGCCCCCCCCCTCCTTTCTCTATTTATGGGAACTAATGTTCACCACAATTTTTTTCTTGTAAAGATGTCTATTTTGTTTGCACTGGGGTAGGAGTGATTAAAAACAATCTAAACATTATTTTGTGAAAAAAAAATTTTGAGACTTGGATATATGTTTAGAAAATGTGAATAATATATAGTATATCTATAAGAAAACATGATAAAAAATATGTGTGGCATTTTGACTTTCTTTCTTATTCAGGAAAAGGAATCTGACACGTACCACATCCACGCAGCATCCAACAGTCATAGGCCGAATGCCATCCGCTGAGTCATAGATATTGTCTCCGCACTGCTGCACTTGATTTTTATTTATTTATTTACTAATTCACAGAGGTTTTCCTTCTAAGTACAAACAAACACATTCAACCACAGCCTGAGGTGAACTGGGTGTACATTGTCTGAATGTTTGGGACATTGGGCTAATTAGAACAAACAAACAAAACAGTAAATTGATTTAATGACCTCCCTTCGTCTTTTTGGTATGAAATAAGACAGGAGATGGTTGGATAGAGAGTTCTTCCAGTTCCATGAGTTATTTTTTTCAACATATTCTGGCTCATACAGCAACTATTAGAAAGGAATGGGTTTTTTCCACAATGGTAGAATTTTTCCATAATGATCAGTGATGTACATATGGAGAGTTGTACCTTTGACTGAACCATTGCTAGAATCAGATTTTTGCATTGATTTGCTGTTATCAAAGTGTCAACATATAAGACTGAAGTTGATTTGGCATCTCTGAATCAGTTTGATCAAGCCAGTTTGTGTTTATGTATACACATTCTTTTTACCAAATTAAACTGGAGATCCTAATCAACTTAACATATTGAAATGACCCAACTCAGTTAAATCTATCTATCTATCTATATAAGCGAAAACCATTCACACATTAATCACAAAATCTCCAGAACCGTAAAGCCTATAAACTTGAAATTTGCCACATATGTTCCTCTTGGCTTCTAGGTGCTCATTAAGAAAGGATTTTTTCAAAATGACCATCGGAGCATGAGTATTTCTTATATTATTATTATTAACAAGCTCTGATGCTAAGGAGTTCTACTCCCCCCTCCCCACCTGAAAAGAAATCTGATCCAAATGTAAAACACAAACAGAGGAGTTTCAGTTTTGCTTTTGCTTTCACAGCAGCAAGCAGCTTTACTATAGAACAGTTGAGCTAAGCCATGCACAGACTCCTTCCTGTCTCCTTCTTGCTCATACAGCAAATACTGTTTGAGTTTCCAAACACCCCTCAACTCTCTCACACACTAACAGGAAGCTAGCCAGATGAATACCGATGGATGCTGGTAGGCAGAGACAGATCTCCCCCCTTATTTTCCTCCTCAGTTCAGATAAATCTGTTCCTTCTACTGTAACACCAGTTAAAGGGAAAAGAGGCAAAAAACGCAGGAAAAGATTTATAGATGCGATTAGGAAAACACAAGTAAGGGAAGCTGCCTGTTTCTCCCATGGCCAGTTCTATGTGGCATGCTCCAGAGTCAGTTCACCTGACAGCCTGGTCATCCTCCAGCCAGAAAGCAAAACCAGGAATGTTGTTTACAGGGAGGTCCTGAGCAATTCATCTGACTGATCTGAGGGATGAATTTAAAGTCTATACTATGCAAATAATGTCTTCATCTGTAACAGAAACTTAACTAACCATTTTTAATGAAATAATACAGTCCCTTTTTTAACTACTCATTAATTTTCAAGCTTTAAGTGTCAATTTATCAAGCCCCATCACATAGGGGCTTTTGTAGCGAAGCACGGGAATCAGCTAGTAAATACATAAAACTGATTTAAATAGATTGGCTGAGCCATACTGGATAGGGGTTAGAATTGTTTTGCCTTTTACATTCCTAATTTAACTCTTAATTTATCCCAGCCCAGAGAATTCGGAGCATAAGATGGTTTTAAACTACAGTGTAAAAATCTAATAAATAAATGAAACAAAGGTACCTTCAGGTTTTGTCATGAAAAAATATATATTAAAAAAATGATGAATCTCACCATGTCAACAATAAAAAAATATATAAAACATAGTTGATTGCTTAGATAATATTTAACTGTATAGATTTGCTTCCTATATTTCCTGATCTGGAAAATAAACAAGGAAAGAATTCCATTATGTTTGATTATATAAATAAAAAACAAAATAACAAATTGTAAAAAAATAACTTTCAGATTTTGAAGCCCGATTAGCTGGTATCTCACAATTTCCATTCAATTGCCAACCTGGATTTTACTCAAGGGAGCTTTGAGTGATATGTCCAACAATGGATATATTGATACAATTCATTGCTGAAAATAATGGAGGGGAATGGAGAAAGAAATTCCCAAGGTCACAAACCCAGAGAAAATAAAATTTAGAAAAGATGCCATAATGGACAATGAATAGTCATCCAGGTAATGTAGTCTGAAAGTTGAGTCGTGGTAAATGAACTTATTTTGTTAGTTACTAATAAAATAACTGCAGTTACCATGACTCAACCTTCAGATGCCATAATGGGGCATGTGCATGCGTTTGTACCCAATATTGTAGTGGTCTGCCCCCTTTGGTTCCCTCAAGCAGGGGCTCCAAAGTCCTTCCCTGATATGTCCTACTGTTTAAGCCACCCACAATCCAAGACAGAGAGGGGGGTCTCTTGGCCTCTTTACCAAGAACATTTCTCTCTGTTCCTTTACTAGCAGGTGAGTCTTTCCCCCTGCTTTTTGATTATGTAGCTGTAAAAAAGCAAGGATGCTCCTGAGGTTAAATTTTCTATCAAACTAAGAGCAGACATTTTAGCAGAAGAGACAAGCAGCTTGTCATGTGAATTTAAGGTTAAGAAACTACTTGGGAGCTGAAGACAACGCAAGAAAAAATAAGGAATATCTCAGGCTCCTTATGAGCTTTCATTTAGTTATCTTCCAGGCACAACTATACATTCCAGACAAAAGCACACTACAGGTAGAATAAAATAGAATGAAGAATAGAGCTCAGATTACTCCATGTTATAAATGAAAAATAGTCCTAATGAAGCACTTAACTCTATGTTTCTGTAGAGAAGGGATGTCTAACTTTGGCAACGTTAAGACCTGTGGACATCAACTCCCTGAATTCCCCCCTCAGCCATGCTGTCTGGGGAATTCTGTGTGTGGAAGTCCTCAGGTCTTAAAGTTGCCAAGGTTGGACACTCATGCTTTAGATCAGGGGTGTTAAACTCGCGGCCAGTGGCCCGGGTGCGTCATGTGCTGGCCTCGCCACCGCCCGGTTTAGCGAAGCGTGAAAAAGTCCCGATACGTCACATGATGCCGTGACGACGTGAGTTTGACACCCCTGCTTTAGATCATCTGATTCGCCAATCTATATTCCAGGAGTGGGGCAGCTGTTCTTTATCTGGCAGAAACCAATGATAGACTTTCCCTTCCTATGAATACAGATATCGAACAAATGCAAAATGGAGCTGGCCTCCTCCACTTTCAAAAACTCACTTTTCAAAGTTGCCCTGAGTCTTCCTGCTTAGAGTTCAAATCTCTTGGGTTTTGCTGAGCTCTGCCCACGATCAGATTGATCGATCAATCAATCGATCAACTCTTTCCTACTGGAACCTCTGGAAGTATTTGATCTCCCTCTCCCTACAAATGCTCTCTTCAGGGGTAGGCCTGTCAGGGACAAAGAGCCAATGAGGATTGTTTCACAATGGCCCCTCTCTTCTTGAGGCTTTTAGAAGTCTCTGCTTATGAAGCCTGGGAAATTTACTGAAGACAGACATTTTGCAGAAAGTCTACCACTTATTTTTGCAAAAGCCCCATGCAAAAGTCATGACAAGTTCTTGTGTCTAAGTCCATCTCAAGGGGGAGAGGGGCATGCTATGCACTGTGATATTTCAGTAAAAGAAGTTTGGCACCCTGATTGCACAGCATTCCCTGGGCTGAATGTGTATAGTGAGAGCAAAATAATTCATGCTTGGCAGCTATTTTCCATTTAATGTGGAACCTTTTTTTTTCCTTTTTACCCTTCTCTGCAGACACACGTCTGGTTATTATTCAGATACAAAGTCTACCTTTGAGTACATCAGTGGCAGCAAAATTATTTAGAAGGGGAAATTATGCCAGGAGTATTCTTTCTATAAAATTAGCTGCCCACCCTACCCCTATCCCAGATTATGAAAAATAAATACACCAAGCTGGATTGTCCTGTTTATTTAAGACACAGTTACAGCTAGACGAATCAGGCTGCAGTCTCTGACCATGCCATTTCATAGTGAACACAATAAGCTCTGTGGTTGAAGGCCAGGGTACAACATCAAGCTATTCAAGTCACGTCAAAAAAAAATTTTTTTTTAGCAAAATTGGATTACTGGAATGCAAATATCACCCAGTAGTCCAGGAGAGGGGAAAAAACCCCCAAACTACGTCAGCTATAATATTTATTGGGAACCCAACACCGGTGTGGTCTCTTTGGCTTGTTTACCGTTGAAATGCAGTTTGCTCAAATTTGTAACCTACAAACTGTAAACTTTTGCCATAACTCTGGAAGGGCAAGTTGTATCTAGATGGAACATTAAAAAAAAAAAGGCTTACAAACCAACCAGCAAGATATATTATAAACCGAAGTCTTGGCTGGTTATATTTCAATTTCACCATAATATATAAACTATACATATAGTAATAGAACTAAATTGAATCATGATGGTTCAACCCTGCACACACTAAGAATTTGAATATTGCTGATTAAATTTTCTAACTTTTTTTCCCAATCTTCTCTAGTAATTAGGTATATGCTCAAAAACATAGGGTTTTTTTCAACTTAATTTAAGGAGTGTTAAATTTTATTGAATATATGAGAAGGATTATATCAGTGTTGAATTTTCTTCCTTCGAAATCATGCTTAATTTTGACTGAATTGTTCCATCACAAGTATTTATATATTTGTTTCTTTGATTGATTGATTGATTTTGAAGCATGAAATAATCCTAATTTATTTTAATTTATATTAAAGGGATCCCAATTTTTAAAATATCAAAATCAAATGAGATAAACTCATTTATCTCAGCAGAGGAAATATGCATAACAATTTTCATCTGAGTTTAGATGAGAGCAGATATAACATTTTCTCTGAAAACTCACTTTTAATGTTAAAAACAAAGTAACTTGGATACCAACTGACTGACCCCAACAATATACTTCCCCACAAATGCTTAAATAGTGTTCCAACATTTCCTTTTCTAAATAAAAAAAATCAAATATTTTTTCCCTAAATATTTTCCTAAATATAATACTGAGCAGTAATATATTTATTAACATTTCCCATAAGGCACATTACCTTACTTTGGATTACATGGTCTCATTATGAGTTCCATAATGCAAAACTTTGCTTATTAAAAGAACACTTCTATATAAAAATAAAAATAAAAATAGAGAAGAGCCTAGCAGACCGATTATGGGTCATTTTTAGAAATGTAAGATATAAAGACTATTTTCCTTCCAGGAAATTATTATTGAAAGAATGGTAAAGATCAGCCTCAGTTTGTATCCATTATAGTTTTCCTCATTCTTCAACTATTTAATGGGGAAAAATGCATTTCCAAATTCTTTCAAAAGTAGAGTGTGGCGTTCTTGCACATATTTATTTACAAATTAGTCAAGGAGGGTGTTTCTCCTGTCAGTTATAGTCATCTTCATCAACAACAACTATTGCAAAGGCTATAAAAAGAAAGAAAGAAAAGAAAATAATTCTTTCTGGCCTTAGTCACAGAAGGGCAGACAAAGGACATTTTGTCCTGCTTGCCTGCCGGACTGTGTCCAGAGTCCATCTTACTGGCCTACTTCAGTTCAGAAACCTGTAGTCATTGGTCAGTGTCTGATCAGCTTCCTGTTATGATGCCACTGCTCCAATATTTATTTACCTATTGAGTGGCAAACAACAATAAAAAACAGAATATGAAAAACGGTGACTCAATGAATGAAAAGCGGTTCAGCTGCATAGCCCACAACTAACCTTGCACACTCAGGTACCCCAAGGAGCGTTCCTCTCACCCTAGCCCAGTGCTTCTCAATTATTTTCTGTTACGCCCCCCCCTAGGAAGAAGTAAACATTTTGCACCCCCCAACCCTCCGCCGGGACGATAGTTTGCAATATTCAGCACATTTTCGCTGAAAAAACCCAAGTGGCTTATCAGCGTGATTGGGGTGTAATGTGTTTAAGTGATGCCTTAATTTATTTGGCTTCATGCTGTCCGCTGCCAACATTTTTAGACACAGTAAACATACCGATCTTTCCTCGTCTCCCACCATAGTCACAGTGAAGCCAAGTGCTACATACGCTTCGTCATATTTCCTCGTCTTAGCTTTCGGGAGACTTACGTTTGTCTCATTATCTCCCTCTCTCTCCTCCTTTCTTTTCATCCCTGTTAAATATTTTTCCATGGTGTCTCTTAAGGGTTTGTTATCTGCACTTCATATCTTCTGCTCTGTGCTGTTCGGTGCAAAAAATTGTTCGGTGCAAAAAACCCCTACTCCCTGCAGTAAAAAAAAAGCATGTTCCCCGGGGTCACGCCCCCCCAGCATCGCTCTGTGCCCCCCCAGGGGTCCCGCCCCACTATTTGAGAAGCACTGCCCTAGCCCAAAGCTTGGGGGAAGAGATAGCTCTTCACAACACAGTGGAGAACACTGAAGTTAGAAAGGCCCCAACCCTGCTGGCCTTTCAGAAGATTCTAAAAATTGGCTGTGTACCCCAGCTTGGGACCCTCTGTACGTGCTAAGGGCCCTATTTCTAGACTTTACTGTTAACTGGTTAATTATCTCAGCTGATGTATATATTTATTTTGGAAGTTTTTATTCTTTTTAGAGTCTTGTAATTGTGAACTGCCCAGTCATTGGTCAAGAAGGGTGGCTATTGAAACTAAATAAATAAAATACCAGTAGTCCTCGACTTATAACAGTTCATTTAGAGACCGTTCAAAGTTAAAATGGCACTGAAAAAAAGTGATTTGTGGCCATTTTTCATAATTAGGACTGTTGCAGCATCTCTATGGTCACAGAATCAAAATTCAGACACTTGGTAATTGACTCATATTTATGACAGATGCAGTGTCCCAGAGTCATGTGATCACTTTTTGCGACCTTCTGACAAGCAAAGTCAATGGAGAGGCCAGATTCAACAACCATGTTGATAACTTAACAGCTGTAGTGATCCGTTTAGTAACTGTGACAAGAAACATCGTAAAACAGGGCAAAACTCACTTGGCAAATGTCTCACTTAGCAACAGAAAGTTTGGGTTCCATTGCAATTGTAAGTTGTGGACTACCTATAATTAAATATTTCACTTCTTGGAGGTGTTGCTTCAACATGGTAAAAACAGCTTTCAGAGGGATGTCCTTCCAACTTGACCAAGCAGCTAGTTTACTTCTGGAATATTTCAACTGATTGAGTCAACATTTGAAGATTTTAAACAGGTTGGAGCCATGTCAGTTTCTTTTCTTTCACAGATATCTATTCCAAACATCCGTTCAATTTGGTTTTATTTGTTCTGTCAAATCAGAGTGAAATAGATGACTATTGAAGAGCGTGTCTTTTCAGTGGTGGCTGTCTAGTTATGGAATAGTCTTTCTGAAACCTCTTTTATGGCCTTGCCTTACGAATAGCAATAGCAATAGCAATAGCACTTTTCTTATATACCGCTTCATAGTGCTTTACAGCACTCTCTAAGCGGTTTACAGAGTTCAGCATATTGCCCCCAACAATCTGGGTCCTCATTTTACCGACCTCGGAAGGATGGAAGGCTGAGTCAACCTTGAGCTGGTGAGATTTGAACAGCTGAACTGCTGAACTAATACCTTTCTACTCACCGTTGGTCCAGTGACCTTCAAGCCAAAGCTCTTGGGATCACATAGATTGGCTATTTATGCTTGTAAAATTGGTTGCTTCAAAAAGGTTTTCAGGGTGCTCCTGATCTGTGTGATTCTTCTGCTCCAAACTTAAATGATAAGGATAAGTGAGGTTTTACACCATTGTCATTTTATTCTGCCATTCATTGTTGGCTTCTGATGTTGTTCAGCTTGAATACCCCTCAAAGATTAGGCACCACATGCTCCAGGCATGCAGGAGAATGTGTGTGAAATGTTTCAATTACCTTTAAAATCTTGTTTAACGTATTCCAGAAACACAGCATTAACCGAATACCCAAGTAGCATGGGAAGCATATTCTGATTTTCATTGAGAGCAGATTTAAACACATGTTCAGAATATATTTCATAGACTACATTTGTAAAATTTCATCAGATTTATAAAAGGGGAAACCACACACCCAGAGCAGCAGGGCTTTGTGAAAGTAAAGCTTTTAACACCACTTGATCGTAACCCACCCTCCTCTGAATACCTAATACCAGTTAAACACATAAACACACTTATTGCATTTTCCAATGTGAAATTTATTGAAACCATTCACCCTGCATGTATATCTGGGTACCTTACAAAAGTATGCTGAAACCTCATATTGCATAATGTTGTAAAAAAATGTACCCCTAATTGAAAAGAGCTTGTCTAGATCATAATTCTTTCTCATGGTGCTCATCTGGATCCAGGAGTTAATTAAAAAGGCTTCTGATGTCTTTAAAAGCATCCATTCATGGACTTTTTCCTGTAATGATTTATTATAGAATAATACATGAACTCAGTATAATATAAATGTTCTGCAAAACATTTGAAAGAAGTACTTTCTTTCAAAGTACTTTCATGCTGATAATCCTTGAAGTATTAAGGCTATATCCTTTGCAAGGTTCCTAAATTGCTTCATAGGCTTTCTGGCTGACTCTGTCTTCATGTGTGTATATACTATGTGTGTATATACATTTGTCTATACAGACCTACGCTTGCATTTGGACTATCAAAAAATTAGGAGACATACACATGGACACAGAAACATGGATACCATTGGTATCAGTTCCTATCCAGGATGACTCCAAAATGATTAACGTGTGTGACATATCATATCCCAAACCTCATTCTTTCATGCCTGCATTGTGACATTGCATGTAAGTTAGCAAAGTAGCTTGATTTATTATGTTACAATATGCTTGTAGTAATTCATTCAGAGGTTATCCTAATTAGCCAAAATAGATATTTCCTCCCTCATTTCATAATTACTGAAGGCAAATTCTTAGCTTTGTTTCCTTCCATAACTTTGTCCTGCAGCTATTATGGTCTTTTTGATATTATATTATGGCTGTGTTTAATGATGACATCATTCTTAACTCGCCATAACTCGCTTTAAGGATTCGAAGAGGCAATCTCATACAAGCCATACAGTACCTCAAATGAACTTCCTCATCATGTTGGAGATTGTGAGAAGACAACTGTAAGAGTAATGGCTTTCTCCCCATAGATCCTCCTTACTGCACAGGGCATGGTGAGATAGAGGTGATGTAACACACCAATGTTGTCAGGAAGCACAACTTACAGATGTGCAATAAGTAGTCCTCCTTATCTGAACATGTGAAGAGACACTTTTCATTTTTAGTCCTTTAAGTTATTGTGTTTAAAACATTTGTATAGCCTCCCATCTTTCAGCCAAGTCTAGGCAGCTCCCAATCAAATCAAATCTTTTCATGATGTTTTTATGAACAGAAAAAAATGCATGACCTTTGTACAGTTAATAGCTCTCTCTCTCTCTCTCTCTCTCTCTCTCTGTGTGTGTGTGTGTGTGTGTGTGTGTAACAATTTGCATAAACAAAACAAGGGGGGGGGAATCTTCTGAGTTTTGTATGGTTGATGTGAGTCCTTCAATGTAGGCCAGTCATGAATAGATTACACAAGGCTCAGGCTAGATTGGGAAGTGAAAAAAAATATTCCAGAAGATAATGGCAAACCACTGCCAGGAATTGAGTTTGCTTGCTGGGAAAAGTTTTAATGAACATGCACAGAACTAATAGATAGTAGGATTGTCAAGATCAGGTTTCCTACAAATAATAATTCAGCAGAAAGAAAGACTAATTTAACTGCCTTCCTCCTGTATTACTGTGCTACCTAAAAGACAAGTTGTTATTTTTGTTTTTATGCAGAGCACTATTTAAGTAATAGAGAGAGCCCTCTCATTGATGAATTCATTTGTATTTGTATTTGTTTATTTGTCAAGCATATATGATTATAAGCAAAGTATAAACAGTAATACATGATTGAATATATATGTAATAGTACAAGCATGAATGAGAGTAAAAGAGGTATGAATATATGGGTACATTAGGACAGGAACGGTAGGCACGATTGTGCGCTTATGCACGCCCCTTACCGACCTCTTAGGAATGGGGTGAGGTCAATGGTAGATAATCTGAGGTTGAAGTTTTTGGGGTTTGGGGAAGAAACAATTGAGTCAGGTAAAGTGTTCCAGGCATTGACCACTCTGTTGTTGAAGTCGAACTTTTTTGCAATCAAGTTTGGAGTGGTTTACATTAAGTTTTTATCTATTGTGAGCTCGTATATTATTGCGGTTGAAGCTGAAGTAGTCGTTAACAGGTAGGACATTGTGGCAGATAATTTTGTGAGCTACACTTAGGTCAGATCGAAGGTGGCGTAGTTCTAAATTTTCAAGTCCCAAAATTCCAAGTCTGGTTTCATAAGGTATTCTGTTGTGAACAGAGGAATCTTCTACCTCCTGGGGTTTTCGACATATTTTTGATTATTGTGGCTCCCCAACTGCCATTTCCATGGAAAAGATAGGCCTCTCATAAAGAAATTGACCTCGTGGCCAACACCAGTTCCCAACAATTGAAAAGCAGTTATCAACTTTATAGATAAATCAATGAACGTCCTTCTGGTCCCACTGTGAGCCCTTATAGACAGTTGACTATAACCTAAACAAAATGCTATTAACTTCTAAAATATAATATGTAAACAAGTCTAGAGGCAGTCATAATTTATTTATTTTGCTACTGATTTAATATTGTAACAAAAGATCTTTTTACGTTCTCAAGGTCTGCCTTTTTGGCTGAAGTCAGTGGAAACCTTGGATTGGCTCTGCAGAGGAACCAGCCAAAAGGGGTCAAAAGACGACTCTCACCACTGCTGGGTTGCTCGTCTGCTCCTCTCTCTCTGCCTTGGGTGAAGAAGCAGCACCAAGTTGCATCATGCCACTAACCTCCCTTCCGAAAAGCTATATAAAGCTTGTGTTGGTTGGGGTTGTTTTCTTTAATGATTTGAATCAAAGCGCTCAGTGAAAAAGTAATGGTAGGTTTTCCTTTTTTCTGATTGGAAATTCTGACATCATTGTCCAGTCTGGAACATAAAACCATCCATCAACTGCACTGGCTCTCTGCTGTCTCCCTCCTTCTCTCCCCTGGGAATTTCCCAAGTTTCCTGATGGCTTGATGAGTGGGAATATTGGCTTCCAACCAGCTTGGTTCTTGCTGTCATTGTACTTTGCAATCACAGCAGGGCTGCAGCCTCTCTCTCCCAGGTATTGCGGTGTCAACTCGCATTATCTTCCATTTCGGAAAGGTCCTGGAAGAAATCCCAAATCAACAGGAGGATCATTGCTTATTGGGGCTGACGGAGGCTTAATTTTTGCTTAGCTGGTCATCTTTTCATGGGTTCCTTCTCAATCCTTAACTGATTTCAGAGCAGGATAACGTGGTCCAGTTCTGCCTGTAAATGGCAACCACATGCTGGGGTGGGGAGGGAGGGAGGGAGAGATACTGTAGGTGCCATATCTCCTGCTCTGCTTCTCGAGAGATCATCAACTTCCTTTCCCAGTGGCTGAGACACAAATTCTGAAATTATTACAGCTAGGTAAGCTGCAATGCAGATAAGTGGAGGGCTTCCCCTCGATGTTGTCATTATAAAGACTGAAAACCAATACATTTGATGCTTCAATATAACATTTGTCACTGGCATATTTTGGAATGCAACTCAGTTTCAAATATTTGTGTAATATATTTTCAAACTTACAAAGAACTGATGAAATAAAGGGAGACTAGTATAGATCTATTTCAAGCTATTTAGCTCTCATCAGCTAGCCATATCCTTCTAGGATTCGAACCTGGCTGCTTGCCTTGTTAGGCAGTGCTTTTACTCTCTAAGCCACAAATTCTCCTCCCTTATCAGCTGAGCCAGGGGAAAGATTAAATGTTTTTCTACCGAGTCACACACACACACACACACACACACACACACACACACACACACACACACACACGTGTGTGTGTGTGTATAAGCATGAATCATGTCTCTCTCCCAACCTGAGAAAGCTCTGCCCCTATGCATACCCTGTCTTTTTCTTTGGGAATTAGGTGATTTCTTAACTAGGTCTTCTATCAAATATTCTAGGATAGTTCATAAAACAGACAACAAAGTACAGTCTTATGTGAGTATAAGGTGACATCATCGTTTAGATGCTGCAGAAAGACCTTTAAAGTGCTTCTAGTAGATATTTGAGTCTCAACTGTCTTGGGTTTTATATATTTACACATTGGAACTATTTCTAAGCACTGGACAAATCATGCTGCCTTTTAATCCCTCTATTAGTTTTCCTTGCACGATTATAAAAACAAATAAAAATACAATAGAATGAAAAGACAGGAGGAGAAGGGGGGAGGAAGGGGAGGAGAGTCTTTAGTATAAAGACTAAAGAAGATAAGAATAAAAATAAGAGGTATTTGTATTGTGTTCCCTTACATACTTTTTTTTAATTTAAAAAGTCTTATACTGCATCCCAGGTCCAAGGAATTTAACCATTTCAATCCCTGAGCACATATTGTCTAAATAAGTAATGATTTAAGAACCAAGGACATTTTCCATGGTACCTGGTCCATATGTCACAAAAGGAAAGAACAAAAAATAATTCAAGTCCCATAATGTGATTCTAATTGCTTCTCAAGGAAGGTGAAAGGAAAAGCCCACTTGGGAAACAAGTTTTTCTCATTTTTAGCACAGTAAGACTTTCATTTGTCATGCTCAGTTCCCAAATTTTTGTGGGGTAATTGTTAGAATTATTATTCAACATTGTTAACTTGGGTGCTTCGGTTGCTGTTTTCTTTTAACCCTGAGAATTGCTTGGCTTCTACTTCTGAATTATATTTTTATGGTGAAGTGAATGACTTTAGGGAATGAAGCGAAATTGTGGGGCATATTCTAAAAACAAGCACTGTTTGTGTTTTTTCTATCAGGGCAACTGGTCTACCCATATACGGGAAGGAGCATACTGCTTCCCTTTTGTCTTTCAGCCCCAATCCAGGAGCCTTCGCTTTCATGACAAACTATTTTGTAAAAACACTATAGAAAAAAAAAACTTAATCTCTCCCCTGGTACAACTGACAAAGCAAGGAGAACCTGTGGCTTAGAGGTTAATACATCCACCTAATATGCAAGCAGGTTCAAATCCCAGAAGGGTATGATGAGAGCTAAATAGCTTGAAATAGATCTATACTAGTCTCCCTTTATTTCTTTGTCAGTAAATATAAATTTAACACAAGCACTGTTTATGCTGTATTCATTTGCATAATTGTTCATTGTTCATAATCACTTTGTTTCCTGCTGAAATATTTAAAAGGGGGACAAAAGCTTGGTGAAATGATCGATCTTCTAGTGATAAGAGTCATATTCTTTGCCTATTCTGGATCTTGTTATTCTGGAAGAACTTTGAGACAGGAGAATGCAGCCACTCAGGAACTTTGAATAAAATATTCAGGCCTCTACACATATCAGCTGATTGACAGCTGTAAGACCCAAATCGGAATGGGAAGAATGAAATAAAGCAAGCCATCCTCTGCTCCTTAACTTCTATTCTTCACAATATATACAGTGAAAAGCAATCACATGTGGGATGCAATTAATACTTTTATGGCTTTGCATGATATTTTAATTTTTATGCTTTTCAGTATTTTTGCTCAGTGTCATTGATAATCCTGACAAGCAGCCACATAGAAATAGAAACAGAAGCAACCTGCAATTAACAAGAAACTTCCTAACGGTGAGGACAATTAACCAGTGGAACAGCTAGTCTTCAGAAGTTGTGGGTGCTCCATCACTGGAGGTTTTTAAGAAGGAACTGGACAGCTACTTGTCTGAAATGGTATAGGATCTCCTGCTTGAGCAGGGGGCTGGACTAGAAGACCTCCAAGATTCCTTCCAGCTCTATTGTGATTCTGATAGAAATGTTGTCACATGCTCAAAATGTCCCATAGACAGGTTCCATTGCTTTCTATCTCCAAAGTCCTGTTTTCACATTATTGGCAGTTCCACAGTGTTACCTACTAAAACAGCTGGTTTCTGGAAGTCACTTTCTCCCATATACACTTTTTAAGAGATCTGTAAAACAAATTAGGGAAAATGACTTCCTCCTAACCAAAAGACTAGTTGAAGGGCCTCTTTTAATTTCTGGTTTCATGCTGCTACTGCTTTCAGTTTCTGATCTCTTTTATTGACCAAACTAATCCATGGGTTTCTGAATATATTTAAATCCAAATGCCACCCTCCTGCTTTAAAACCTCACTCAGAACCCCTCTGTTGCAGCCGCCAGGACGGGCTTCAATCCGGTTGGTCTTTTCAAGACGGGCTACCCAGCATCAAGCCACGTGGGCAGTTCTTCGGGCTTGCCACCTAAACAGGATCTGTAACATTTGCCTGGAGAGCTTACCTGCCCGCATGACAGGCACTCAACTGTTTTGTCTATCTAGACATATGAAACAGGTGTTAGCTATTTTCCATTGGCTTTGACGGAATTTTTCAGATGTTGAAAAGGAAGGTACCATAATTATGGGGATGCCATGGCACAACCACTGTCACTTTTTTCATTCTCCCAAATAGGATTTCAAACCAACAAATTAAAACCAGGGAGAGATGCCAAGCCCCTTGGGCAGAAGAGTCAATGAACCTTGCTCGAAGATGGAAAAGATCTGTAGACTCTGGAATCCTGCCATGTCTAATTAGGCAGGTGGCCACATATAGTGTAACATCACTGCTCTTCTGGGATTCTAGGAAGGAGCATCTTGAGCTACAATTAAAAATAGGGTGGTGACTGGTGTCACTATTAAACCCATTCTCAATCAGGATGCCTTATTGCTACTGAGATGAAGCAAAGCCAGGGTTTCCCCATATAAGAGCCGAGGTGGCGCAGCGGTTAGAGGCAGTACTGCAAGTCACTTTAGCTGACTGTGATCCGCAGGTCAGCAGTTCAAATCTCACCGGCTCAAGGTTGACTCAGCCTTCCATCCTTCCGAGGTCGGTAAAATGAGGACCCAGATTGTTGGGGGCAATGTAAAATATACATTGCTTACTGGTGTAAACCGCTTAGAGAGTGCTTGCACTGTGAGGCGGTATATAAATCTCACAAAATAAATAAATAAATAAATATAATGGTTGAAGGCCTTTTAATGGAGTTTTAGGTCATTTTTCATTTAGCGCCTTATTCATCTTCTAGAATTATCCAACCACTATTATGTCAAAATAACAGTAATGAAGACAGAGTTTGTATTACTTCTAGATGGCTAGAAAATGTTATGAAGGAAGGATGAAGATGTTGGTTAGGGGTAGCCAGGAGAGATGGATCCTTATGTAGAATCCCTTCCCTTTTCAGTCACAACAAGCCTTTTAAGCTTTTGGTGAAACTAGATATACTTCCAGGTTGAATTGAATCTGTCCTGTTGTATATTCCTCATTGTGCCTTGTTATCCTGTTTTTGAATGTTACTGTTTTACATACTGTAATTCTATGGTTTTATGAATTTGTTGTTGGAATTAATATTTACAGTTTCTCCCTCCCCATAAAAAGGTAAGTAGGTACTAGATCAAAACCATTAAAAAGCGAAAGTTAGAATATTTTGGACATGTGATGCGACACCCGGAAAAATACGGCATCCTTCACTTAATTCTCCAGGGAAAGATTGAAGGCAACCGAGGTCCAGGCAGAAGAAGAACATCATGGCTTCAAAATCTAAGGGACTGGTTTGGACAAAACTCAGCAGCACTTTTTCGTGCGGCTGTTGATAAAAATAGGATCGCCCAAAAAGAAGAAGGTGGTACTAAATAGGAAAAAGATTGTGGATGAGCTAAAAGATAAGTTTAAATCAACTGATTTGGTTATTCAGGCTTTCAACCAAGTCAAAAAACGTTGATGAGTCATTCTAGGAAAAGGCTTTCAAATGAAATGCTCATTGCAATGACAAATCCAACCCTTATTCTGAAAGTCCTCATGACAAAATGCAATACTATGGTCAGCTGGATGCTCCAACACTTTCAGTTGCCCAAGTGTTAGCTTTCATAACATACCACCACTCTGCATCAGGAAAAGCTAGATTTGAAATGGGAGCATATACTATGCACAGTTATCTGTCTGTCTGTCTGTGAGAAATCCCATCCAAATTCACACATTGAGAACAAATTCTAGGCACGACGCCACCAGGAAAATGTCCAGTTCCATGTACCCTCTGCCCAGGTCTGTCAGACTGGCTGCAGAATAATTTGTATTATACAGCTTACCTGGCCAAGGAAAACATTATTTGTGCCGTGTGGCAAGGAAGCTCAGAAATGAAGGCCTTGTGTTGCAAACGGTGCCTTTTGGGGCCTGATCATACATCGTGGGCTGTCTCACCTGTAAGAGCCTCCAAGCAAGCAGCAGGAGCCACTTTCTGCTGTCGCAATGTGTCAGTCCATCGTGGAAGTTCTAAAAATAATCAAGAGCTGAAAGCTTCTCTCCTTTCTCTAGGCAAGCGATAAATGTTATTCCTTGCTTTCATTTTCACCAAAATGCCAAACCATTTTAAGTGTTAAATAACGGCAAAAAAATCCTAGAAAATAAAAGATCCATTGTCAACATTTTGGTGTGTGTGTGTGTGTGTGTGTGTGTGTGTGTGCACGTGCACGTTAGAGCTGTTATTAAAATGCAAATTTACATTTACACTCTGAGAGTTTCTTTAATTCAAGAGGGGTGGGTGGTGGTTGTTTTTTGGCATGCTCCTTATTAAGTATTTTAAGAGAGAGTTTCAAGCGTAACTTGATTTTTTTTAAAAAAATGTTTTTGGCTATATCTCTTGACTACTGAAAATAAATGTAAAACAAGAATAAATGGCTTAAACATACTGAGTGACCAAAAGTAAATTCAGCCAGATTGGTGCTATAAATCCAACTGGATTTCTCCAACCCAATCATTCCATCCAGAGAGTGCAGCCAACTTATCCTAACTGTGTTTTTCCTTTTGCCAAACTCACTTTGGCTCCTATCTTTTCTTCAGTGAAGGAACTTTCAGCATGAACCTAATGGCTCAGTGGAGAACATATTTCCAACCATTCCAGTAATTACTGTTTCAAAAAAAAAAAAGCGCCCCATACTTCTCTAAGTCTAATATAATTCTAAAGTCAAGGGGTTTAAGCTAATCAGTCTCGACATCAATTCTACTTCATTTATGCAGACTATCAATGTTTCCAGAGCTACAGATGAAGGATAGCTACATAGAGATGATTATTCATCCATACTTGAATTCATCATAGAAGTATCTTCTATGAGGAATTGCTTTCTGAAGTTTCGAATAACTGAGATAGCCATATGCCAAACCAAAAAAAAAAAAAGAGTCACCTTTCATTAACAACTTTATCTTATGGAAATAATGGTAGAAATGATGTCTGTGTTGAGGGGTCCTTGGTGCTCTCTGAGCTTGGTTGCAGACATTTCATTACCCAAATTAGGTAACATCATCAGTGCTAGACTACTTTGGGTAATGAAACATCTGCAAGAAAACAACCAAGCTCAGAAAGCACCAACGACCCTTCATTCCAATATGCTCCTTTATTGATGTCTGTGTTGGCTATTAACTTCAGTGGCCCTGGTACTTTAGCAACCCTTGACCTATTACCCATAAGAGACAGCATAATTTAGATGGTTAAGGATTGACTCTGTGTCCCCTCTTGGTCAATCACTCTGCCAGTTCTTTATTTTTGAGATTGTTAATCTCAGGACCTTTCTTCAGCCTTCATTCCCATTCACACATGCAGGGAACACTTGCATTCTGATGCTCCTCCTGCAGATAGATAGGCACTAGGCTTTTTCTATCCTTATCATGCATTTGCTTGCATAAATCTCCTTTCTGTGACAGTGCTAAAACCTGCTCCACTCATCATCACTCAGGTTAAATCCCTGCCCTCAGGAACGCTCATCTGCATGCCCAGAGCTTTCCTTCCAAGAATCTGGAAACTATTAGGATTAAAGCACAAGGACGTCACCATGTGAAACTGCTTTTGCTGTGAGGCTGATTGCTGAAAGGTGTCCATTTCTTTCTTTCAAGTGACTTGATCTTGACTCCCTTGTGCACTCCCAATTTTCCTCAAGGAAACACTATTCCACTGCTGATAGCAGGATCTTCAAAACCATGAGCAACTTCAAGTTTGTTGGTTGTAGGAGAGTGCTAGAGACTTATGGTGTCTTTGGAATATTAGTTTCATTTCCAAATATGAAACAGGATATGATGGAAACAATATATTAATTTCTTTTACAAAAATAAAAAAAGAACACAGCAGAAGGAAATTGTTTGTCTTTTATTAAGCGTGAAGCAAATCTACCAAGCCTCTATCAGGTTTGAAGGGAAGAGCAACCATTTTAATCTTGCTTCTCAGTTTCTTACTGAACTATAAAGTGAGCCATGCTGTTTATGTTACGATGGAAAAAAAATAGGGATCTAGAGTTTGCTGAGTCGCCTTGAATTGGATCAAGCCTCCTTTTATTTGAGGTTCCAAAATGTGGTAGAGATGAAAGATGAAGATCTAGAAGTAATGGCAGGATTAATTGCGGGAATTCTTCAGAGGGAAAAGGCAGAGATTATTAATGAGATGGACGAAATTTATAGAGTCCAAACAAATTATGTGAAACAACATCACTTCCCTCGAGAAGTGCATATACGATTTGCACGAAAGAACTTTCGAGATACTATTTACAAAATAACAAGAGAAGAATCTTTGATCTACAATGAAAGGAAATCATAATATTGAAACAGATCAACAGACAGATTAGAGAACAAAGAAAGGATTACAGATTTTTAGCAGCAATGTTGAATAGGAAAAAGATATTATTTAGATGGGTTACTCCAGAGGGAATGTCAATATCATGGCAAGGTAAAAGATTCAAAGTGGATGACTTAGAGAAAGCTCAGGAGATGTATGATCAAATAATGGGAATCGAGGAAGATTCTAGTAGCCGAGAGGTTGGAGACAGAGAGTCTAGAAGAACAGAGACAAGAAATGGGAGGTGAAGAGGTGGAAGAAAGAAATAAGGTACCATGTTTCCCTGAAAATAAGACCCTGTCTTACATTTTTTTGAACCCTGAAATAAGCATTTGGCCTTATTGCCATGCACTCAAAAGCTAGATTGGGCTTATTATCAGGGGATGTCTTATTTTGGGGGAAACAGGGTAATAACAGTAAACCAACAAGAGCAGAGAGGTAGAATTAGAATACAAAGAGCTACTAGAACAAGGAGAGTTTAGGACCCATTGATAAACAAGGAGAGTTTAGGACCCATTGATAAATAGGAATAATGGAGAAGGAATTATAACTACTCTCAATAAATGTGAATAAGTTGAAAGATTTGGTGAAAAGGAAATTTTTTTTTACAAAATTGGTGAAGCAAAATGTGGATATTATATGTCTCCAGGAGGTTCATTTACAAAAACAAAACCAGAAATATTTGGAATATAAGAAATTAGGGAAATTGTTTGTAGCATTGGCTGAAAAAAAAAGAGGGGTGGTGATATCTGTGAGGAATGAAATAAAAGCAAATTTGATGTATGCAGATTTGAAAGGAAGGATGTTAATGCTGGAATTAATAATGGGGAGAATAAAAATGTTATTGGTAAATATATATGCTCCAAATAAAAACCAAAGTGAGTTTTACAAAAAAAATTAATGAGAAAATTATTGAGATAGATTGTAAAAATATATGCATTTTAGGAGATTATAATGGAATAGTGAATATCAAAAAAGACTATTTTTTTAAATTTAAAGTTTCTTTTATTTACACAAACATTAAACAAACATTAAAAACATTAGACACTTTGTGACCATCCTGTTTGGTCATTTCTTTGTATTATATTTACATAACAATAAATACCATTATTGTTCAATATACATTGCTTTTTTTATCTTACATATGTATCCGTCATTGTTTATTTATATCCAAAACTTCTTTCAATTTCCCTTTTTCCAATTCTTACTCTCTACTTTTTCAACCGTTTTTTCTTTCTATCCACTGATAAAATTTATCCCATATTGCATAGTATTCCGCCTCCCCCTTGTCCTTCATTTCCAATGATAGTCTATCCATTTCTGCAAATGTCAATATTTTCTCTATTACTTCTTCTGATGATGATGTTTTCTCATTTTTTTAAATTGTGCATATATAAAGACTATGTGAGTGATAAGAAAAAAACAGAAAAAGAGAAATTTATTACCGAAAGCTTTTTTTGACATGGTTGAAGAATTAAATCTGATGGAACTCTCATAAATCCTTCTCGAGAATTGACATGATAAGGGCAAATAAAGAATTAAGTAAAATGATAGATAAGGTAGAGATCAGTCCGAACATATGGGCAGACCATAATCCCCTGATAATATGAAAAGGTAAAAAAAAAAAAGAAAACTAAAAGGTGGACCATGAATCCGCAGATATTACAAGAACAGGAATATCTTCAGAGAATTAAAAAAGAATTGATTTCATTTCTTGACATAAATAAAAAACAACACACCTCCCTACAGAACTTGTGGGACACATTGAAAGCATATACAAGAGGAATAACAATAGCTTATATGTCAAAAAAGAAAAAAGAAAAACAGAAACAACAGGATATAATATTGAAAGAAATAGGCCAATTGGAAAAACAACTTCAAACAAAACCAGGGGATGAACAAATTATTGAGATGTTATCACTAACCAAACATAAATTAAACCTAATAGAACAAGCTGAATACGTAAACAATATCAAACATATGAACCAACATCTTTTCGAAAATGCAAATAAACCGGAGAGGTGGTTGGCATACAAACTAAAAAAAGAAAAAGAAAATAGGATAATCCACCAACTGCAGGATGAAGTAGGGAATTTGCAAAACAATGAAGAGGACATTAAAATGATTGCAATTAACTATTTTGAGGAATTATATAGGCAGGAGGAAATTGATCCAGATAAAATAAAAGATTATTTAAAAGAAGAAAGTATGATTGTATTGGAAGAAGATAAAAGAGAGATGTTAAATAAAGAGATAACAGTGAGTGAATTAAAAGAAGCAATTCAAAAGCAGAAAAACAATAAAACTCCGGTGCCAGATGGTATACCAGGGGAGTTCTACAAAAATACAGAGGAATTGATAGGGCCAATACTTTTACAACTCTACAATGAAGTGTTGATGGAAGCTAAGATGCCTGTATCATGGAGAGAAGCATATATCACAGTAATTATGAAAGAAGGTACAGATGCAAATTAAATTCAAAATTATAGGCCAATTTCTCTTTTAAATGTGGATTATAAAATTGTTATGACCATCATTGCAGGATGAATGAAATTTTTTAAAAATGAGATAATTCACCCCGACCAAAATGGTTTTCTCCCAATGAGACAAATCAGAAACAATACAAGAACAGTGCCAAATATATTAGAATATTATGAAGCACATCCAGAAAAACAAGTTGAACTTGTTTTTTTGGATGCGCAAAAAGCATTTGATAATCTAAATTGGGAATATATGTTTAGACAGATTAAGGGAATGAAATTTGGAGATAGATTCAAACAAATGATAGAAATGGTATATTCCACTCAAAAAGCAAATATAATAATAAAGGGAGATAACACAAGGTCATTTTAAACAACAAAAGGAGTCCGTCAGGGATGCCCTTTGTCACCTCTGCTATTTATCCTAACATTAGAGTCTTTATTAATAAAGATTAGAGCAAATAAAGAGATTAAAGGAACTAAGATTAGAAAGGAAGAGTATAAAATTCAAGCGTTTGCAAACGACCTAGTATTTTTTATTGAAGATCCAAAGGAGACAGGACAAATTTTACTCAGGGAAATAGAGAAATATGGAGAATTAGCAGGCCTCAAAATTAATAAAACAAAAACAAAAATGAGAGTGAAAAATCTAACATTGAAACAGGGAAAAGATTTAGAGGGAATATTGGGACTACAATGTACAAAAAATTAAATATTTAGGTATTTGGCTAACAGTGAGACATTCCTCAATCAAAGAAGACAACTATGGGAAATTAATACAACAAATAAAAACAGATTTGGAAAGATGGGGGACATTACAATTATCTATACTAGGTCGAATTACAACCATCAAAATGAACATTTTGCCAAAATTGCTCTATCTTTTCCAAACTATACCCATAAAATTAGATAATTTTTTTTTACGGATTTGAATAAAATTATAACAAAATTTATTTGGGCAGGTAAAAAAGCAAGAATAAAATTAATAGATTTTCAGGATGATAGAAGCAGAGGTGGGATGGGGCTCCCTGACTGGTGACTTTATTACAAAGCTGCAATTCTGGTATGGGTTAAAGAGTGGATTAATCTAAGAAATAAAAGATTATTAAAGTTGGAGGGACATGATTTACAAAAAGGTTGGCATGCTTTCCTATGGGACAAGGAGAAAAAACTGCATACTTATTTTATAAGACACAAAATCAGAGAAGCTTTGATGCAAGTATGGCAAGAGATTAAAAGAAAACATTATATGAAAATCCCTTGGTGGGTATCCACAATAGAAGCGATAATCCACCCCAACACTTTGGATATAAATAAAATGGTTAAATATCAGCAACTTTTGGATAGACAAGAATTGGAAGATCAGAGTATAATTATAGATTGGTGGCCATATATATGCAAATTCAATCACAATACAAAAAAGATAAAGAAGAATATGGATTTGAGACAGTCCCGCAACAATTAGATAAAATATTGATTGGCCTGGATGAAAAATTAATTACAAAAATTTATAATTATTTATTAGAATTTGATAGAGCAGAAGACATCGTGAAAGGAGTCGTGATAGCATAGGCAAAAAATATTGGACATAGTATAGAATTAGACGAGTGGGGGGAAATCTGGAATAGGAACTACAAAATAACTAAATCGGCAAAATATAAAGAGAACCATACAAAATGTTTTATCGATGGTACTGTATATGGCACCCGATAGATTAGCAAAGATTTATCCAAACCTGGAACCAAATTGTTGGAAATGTGGTGAAAAGCAAGGTACCTTCTATCATACATGGTGGTTATGCACGGAAACAAAAAATATTGGGTAAAAATTAATAGATAGATACAGGAAATAACAGGCTTCCAAGTAGAATTCACTCCAGAGCTATTTTTGTTAGGAATTGCAAAAGGGGAATATAATAAAACTACTATATATATTATATTACATATTATAACAGCAGCAAGAATTGTGTTTGCTCAATGTTGGAGACAAAAGGATATACCCTCTGAAAGTTTAGTAATAAAAAAAATATTTGATTGTGCCAAAATGGACAAACTAACAATTGAATTGAAAGGACAAATGGATTCGGAATATCATGCAATATGGAAGAAATGGTACAATTGGTTTGAGGATAGGAAAAACAAAAAAAGAGAGACAAAATTCAAGAAGTAAAATATGTAACTGAAATGTATGGAATATATTTGGATTTAAATGTAAGGATATGTAAATAATTTGTAAATGTAATGATAAGTAAATAATATGTAAATGAGCACAGTCATGTATAAATTATGAGTATTTGCAAAAAAAGAAAAATACAATAAAAATCTATTTAAAAAAAGAAAAGAAAATACCCACCTTGCGAGCAAAACAAATCAACACACTCATTTGACTTCTCAGAAGGGAGGGATATAAAAATGCAATGCAATAGTCTGCTTTATGTTGAGAAACGTAAAAAAACCCCATGCATTTATACAAATATTCAATACATTTCAGATCATTCCATGTTAAAATGCTGCAAAGCAAATTTCCAATGAATGCCTTTGTAACATGCAAACTCTACACTTGAATTGCCCAACATATAGAGTCAGAATATATTTAAATTTTGATCTTGATGGTTTTCTCAGTGCCTGGGTCCTATACAAAATTAAAGAACAATCCGGAGACTCCTTTCTAAAGAATAATAAATGGAGCTTGGAGAAAAAAATCAGTCTGATTTCAATCACATTCATATTTATATTTGTATTAAATTCAAATTAAATAATAGCTAACATCTTTATTCTCCAATCTCTCTCTCTCTCCCCCTCCCTCTCAATCTCTCGCTTACTCTCTCTGACTTTAGAAGTTATAATTTGGTTACAACTTTTGGAGGTGTCTGGGAGTCACACCCAAAGGTTTCAAGAGCCCTACACAACCCTCTGGATTCATATAAAATCTTTTGAGTAAATTCTTTCCTTTCCTGCTGTGGTCCAGAAGAAAATTCCTTCTGTCAATACTCTATTTTGCTTGACAGAAACTCCCTCCCAGTAATTGGCAGTCTTCCCAATTGATGCTACTTGAATGTTTTAGAAACAAAACAAGCCAAACCCAAACCAACCTTCCCCACTTCAACCTCCACCCCGCATGAGATATGAATAGGATTTCCCTGTATATCCAGCTGTCCATTCCTCTCCTTGTAAATCTCCCAATCATTAGCGTATTTGATTTGGTAACCCCACTTCATTGACTGAGCCTAATACCAGAAACCCAAGTTAAGCTATCTGATGAGAGAAATGAAAAGGGCAGATGAAGAGATTCCCAATTTAATGTGAGAACAGTAAATGTTGATTTCGGTTCAGAAAATGTTGAAGTGATTTTGTTAAACATGCCTAACAAAGTTAAATGGCTTTCAGTAAGAATGACTTGCTAATAGGCGTTAATTCTCCATTGTGTTTTGTGAACCTGATACTGGAATTTTAGACTTTTCAAAGCATTAAACCAGCTTTCTCCAACAGAGCCTAAAGGCTCCCTGCTATTGAAGGCTACTTTATTGGGACTTTCAAGTCCAAACCAGTGGTGGGTTCCTACTGGTGAGGTCCACTCTATTGCACCAGTAGCGGCGGGCTGGTGACATCACCAAGAGGTTACCGATCCAGTGCGGTCAGTTGCTGGTCCCTAGGTGCCGCCATCATTTTTTCAGAATTTCTGGGCTTTTTTTTCTTCCTGCACATGTGCGGAAGCAAAACCGCATGAGGGGGTGCACGCGTGCAGAAGCGCGTGCGTGCATGAAACATGATGATGCGCGTGCAGCGCACCGGTAGCAAGGTAAGAGAGCAACCTGCCCCGGTCCAAACTTAATGTATAATTGCAAATAAAAACATAACTATTCTTCTATCATTGTAAGATACCGTAATACTCAACTCTTATTTTCCTGGTTGCAGTCCCTACAAAATTCATGTTTACAGATGTTGAGTTATAGGATTCATTGTTGGCAGTGCTCATGTTTTCCTCATTAAAATATATTCTGCACTTTTATACAAACGAAGAGCTTTAAATCCCAAATATGTATGAACTAGAGTGAGCTCTTAAAAATGAGAGTGGCTGATGGCAGATATCGCCCAAAATTATTTTTTAAAGTGGTTCTCATCCTTGTTTCCCGTTCAGTTGACTCAAGAACTGTAGTAAGCTCAGGAAGATGAGAATGATGAAACTCCAGCCTCCAAAACAGATATGATAGGTCTATAAAAAAACCAAAGAGATTATTGGTTAAATTGGCTTTCAAGAATTTTGCCATAGTCATTGGGTACACAACTCTTCCTAAAAAAATGCAGAGGAAGGGAAAGGTATGTAAAATGTTATACTTGCAATGTGGTTTAAAAAACTAAAATCAGCCGCAAGCTTTTGGTATAAGAATAAACCCAGAACCTAAATTATTAGTAGCATCTAGTTTACACATACCACAGTTTCAACAACCATCAGGCAATGGGCATGTAAGTGAGCAAATAGTGTACCTCACACCCTGGGGTTTTGTTACCAAGTACATTTAGTGTTTGCCAATTGACAAACATTGCAACTCCATTAACCTTAGTTAATAGCTTGTATTTATTTGCCTGTTTGTTATTATTATTTTTAAAGAACAACTATTGGCAACAGCAATCTGTCAAAACCTCTGCCTCAAAATGTTGTCGTTTATTATTATTTTTTCTCTTCTAGGTTTTTTTTTTAAATTCCAAGGGCTCAGAGTGGATCTGAGGTCAGATTTTTATTTTAAGGGAGGTTGGAAAAAGAAAAAATGAAGATAGCAATAGCACTAGCACTTAGACTTATATACCGCTTCACAGCAGCTTTACAGCCCTCTCTAAGCTGTTTACAGAGTCAGCATATTGCCCCCCAATAATCTGGGTCATTTTACCCACTTTGGAAGGATGGAAGTCTGAGTCAACCTTGAGCCTGGTAAGATTTGATCTGTTGAATTGCAGGCAGCGTGCAGGCAGCAGAAGTAGTAGTCTGCAGTACTGCACTCTAACCACTGCGCCACTCCACCTAAGATGGAGGTTAGTTCCAACCAGAAGTCTCCTTTCATGGATTGGTATGAAAATCTCTGACTCCATTTTCCTACCACAATTGCCAGGAATATCAGAAGCTATGCTTTTGCTGTGCAGAGAGAGAAAAAATTTCTGTCTTGCATGTGAAAAAATTAATTTGTCTTATTTAAGGAGTGATCAGTCAATGTCCAGTTGAATGCTTCCATATAGACTGATATGCTTAAAATTGCCCACATTTGAAATCTTTAAGGATCACAAGAAGAGCAGAGTTTAATATTGTTGTCTCTATCCATCACATGATTGCATTTCAACAGTGGGGGAAAAGTTGCAAGGTTAATATATCAAAATGTTATTTGTCTGTTTGTTTGTTTTAATTTATTATAGCCACCCAAATCCACTGAACTCTGTGTAAGGCATGCAACCCCCTCCCCACAATATTCCATAAAAACAGATCAAACCTGAAACCACATAGACAGCTCAGACTAAAATGAATTAAAAATGACACAAATAAAAAAAAACAATACTCCCCAAAACAACAACACATTAACTTCAAGCCTAGGGGCTAAAAGCAAAGTTTTATGAGCTTTCTGAAACCCTAGGAAAAAGGATATTGTCCTTATCTCTGGGATGATTTTTTTTGGGGGGGGTAATTAAGAAAACAAGTTTCTTTAAGAATTCAAAAAATACTTTCTAAATCTTAGTCAAAATCACAAAGCTTTTCAGGTTCCTTCAAGATGAGGGTAATCATAAAAAGGAATTAAACACGAAGTTAACCAACAGCAAATATGAGAAGGAGAAAATATGAAATATACATATACCTCACAGGTTGGCATCATTCATGCTTGTTCATTTAATTTGTAGGGTGTTTTTTTTTTAAGAAATGCATTTTCCATTCCATTCTGCATTCTTTGGGGGGAAAAGGACAGTGTCAGGGTTCCAAATAGCATCCAAAACTAAATCAGAATCTGAGGCAAAGTATTCCTCAAAGTTCCAATTTATTAACAGAGCCATGTTGGTACATCTGGGTGAAATCCGAATCTGAAGTCCCCTGAGTTTCACCACCCAGTTGAAAGTTCAAGTCCTTGTCCCCACACACCCACAAATCCATCACATTGTCCAATCTTCAATTGCCATGCTGGCAGAGTCCACCCATCTCCTTCCGTGCAGGTGCAGAGGCGCAGAGACAAAGGATGACGTTGGCTTTCTGGAAGGAATTTGTTATGGCTACATACTAACAACCTCATACCACCCCCCTCCCATTTTCCCACAATAGAAAATGCATAATAGAATAGTATAGAGTGTGGCAAGCCAAAGATCCCAATAAAGATGGCTTCGGCCTGACAGACAGAGAATCTGTCTGTCTGCCTCCCTGCCTGCCTCCCTGCCTGCCTCTCATCTGTGTCTCCCATGTGCCCATACAAGGGGGAGAGGATAATTACCCAAGGCTGTCTCCCAGGTTAATGTGTAATCAACCCAGAAGTCTTTTGGAGCTTCTAGTTCCTTGGAATTATCTACTCATTTCCCTTATACATTTGAAGGAAGACTTGGTGATGTTCAAACTTGTAATTCTCCAAAGCACCTGAAGGCAGAAGAAGAAGCAATGGATAGAAACAAATCAAGGAGAGAATCAATCTAGAACTAAGCAGAAATTTCCTGACAGTGAGAACAATTAATCAGTGGAACGACTTGCCTGCAGAAGTCATGGGTGCTCCAAAATTGGAGGTTTTTAAGAAGAGATTGGACAGTGAATTGTCTGAAATGATATAGGATTTCCTTGAGCTTGGGCTAGAATACCTCCAAGGTCCCTTCTAACTCTGTTATTCTGTAGTTCGTGATTTCCCTTACTTGTGACTTCTAGACATGATACTGCCACATTTTGGTAGCAGTCCATTTAGAATAATCTCCTGAGTTGGGGAGGGAGGAAGGGAAGTGGTCTTTCCCTGTGAATGCACCAAAGCAGTCAAAAAACCATTCTAGCCATTTCCTCTTACCTCAAATAAACTCCAGCACCGTCGGGTTTTATGGCATCTCAAATTCCTTGCTGTCCCTACAACTCTCTTTTGTTACATTTTTAAAAGGCCCTCCCTTCCCTGAGCTGCCCCAAAATTGCAGATATCACTCTGCAATGGGTGACCTCACCTCTCATTATTATTTTAGATCAAGGGTGTCAAATTCACGGTCCGCGGTCTGCGGTCGATGCATCACACGCTGGCCACGCCTACCCCCATTTTAGCAAAGGGGAAAAAAGTCACAATACATCATGTGACGACAATGTGACGCTGCGAGTATGACACCCCTGTTTTAGATGGAGATCCAAGGACCAAATCAGGAACTTTCTGCCTGAACAAATCTCAAGTACCTTCCCCGCTCCATCTGTGGCCTCTCCTTTTCTCCTGCCAGCAAGGTCACCTGGAAGAGTTAAACTGGAATCTATGTCTATCAAGTGAGGACTAGAAGGGACACCTGGAAAAGGCTGGGCCTCTAAAGCTGACCCTTGGACAATTAACTGTTCTACTATGTAGCTAAGTCCAGCACTGAGCTCTTATTTGGGGCTGTTCAAAAACAACAACTCCAGGTCCATTTTAAGGAACCATTTCTAACCGTGTTATTTGAGGTGTGGAATCTAGCAAATATTTGCCTGGATTGTTGTGAAAAATAAATCATGTTAAATGTTGTATATTTTAGAAGCTCCAATCGAGGGATGGGCTACATGCCACTTCCAGATGTTGTTTGTGTTCCAGAACCAATAAATTCTAACCAGTTTGACCAACAACACAAGATGGTGATGGAACTGCAGTCCCAAAGCCTCTGAAAGGCTGTCTGTTGCCACCCATTTCTTCTGTGCTCTTTTGCTTCTACAATGTGGCATCAGAATGGATGTAGAAATCTATAATCTCTTCATAGTTCTTTAGTTCTTATGTAGAATGCGTTTAATATCCTTTTCTAAAATCTTTTTAAAAATTTAAAAATAACGGTGGTTTACATTTCCCTCTCATAGATCCAAGTAGGAGAGATTTTCCCTGTGCTCAGTTCATCACCAGCAGAGGGAAGGCAAACTTCAGAGTTGGTGATTTCCTCTGAACTTTTTTTTTTAAAATATGGGATGTTTCCATCTATCACTGTATATTGACTCTTGTTATACTTCCAATAATAAATCATTTGATGATGTCATATTGTTACATTTGAATCCAAGTATAAATAAATGACCCCTTCCATAATGGCACATAAAACAGTTCATTTTGATTCACTCTACAAACTGTTTATGGATTCACTTGCAGTTTTTTGGGATTTTACAAGAGAAGATTCACTGTTTCTTTCTGGCCATACTCCAGATAGGACATGCTAACTTTGCCTAATTTCCAAAGACATTTGGTAAGAATACTTCATAACACATGCATACAGTAGGTCTCTCTCATATAAACACATATAATTCTCTTATAAAAATTAAAGCCACAGTTTTATGAGGTTTTCTAAAACAATAGGACAGTAACTTTCCTTGTTAAGGTTGTTCTATTGTTCTGAAGGCCTATTTTGTAAGTAGACTTTAATGTGTATATGAGTATGCTTGTTGTGTCAACTTCACCCATTATAACAAAATTATAATTTCACACAGTGTAACAAACATTATTTCCCAAAGATTATTAACTTTGGACAAAGGCTGAGGTAGTTGATTCAATCCAGTTTGAACTAGATCCAGAACAGAGCTTAATATTTATCAACAAGGCATGTGAGTGATTCTGTGGATATATAAGCATTTCTTTTTTTAATAAAAGTTTTACAAGCCACATAAAAATTAACACCAAGCCACGTAAAAATTTAATGAAAGTTTTACAAGCCACGTAAAATTAATAAAGAGCAGAAGCAAGAAAGAAAGAAAGAAAAGTGTAGAAAGAAAGAATAAAAAAATAGAAAGCTTCCAATTTCCGTTACAGCAAATGGATTATTATTTCTTTATGGTTATAAACAAAGATAATTTTTTCTATTATCCTGTTTTTATTATCATCAAAGCCACAAATCATAAGCGTGGATATAGAAACAGAAGAAGAATGGGTATGCAAGTGAAGAGAGAAAAATACAATTATATCTAGCTGTGTGACTTGGACCAGTCAGCCTAACCCATCTCAAGAGGTTGTTGTGGCGGGAAAAAATAGGAGGAGGGAATATTATGTAAGTTCATATGTAAGTTTAGAGTTGTTTATAAAAATAATAAAGGTGATATAAAAGTCTAAGTATAGTACTTTTAAAAATATACAGCAATAGTATTAGTGACGTGTTTAATTACAAGAGCAGCTAAAAGTTAAAATTTAGAGGAATGGGATTCATTTCAAATGAAGAAAATAAATAACTTATCATACAAGTCCTGGATGGATGGATGAAGAAAGACATAAATTTATTTTTTCAGGCTGATAAGAGAGTTTCATATTTTTAGGGCAATGAAGATAAGTATACGTGGTTGCAAGTCTCCATGAGGACAGAGTCCAGGTTTTCTATCTTCCCAGTTTGGAGCTGAGAATTTTTTACATTGTACTTTTTTTAAAAAATGTCTATTATAGAGTTTATACAAGGGTTTTGTTTTGTTTTTCTTTGGAAAATAAGGAAAATTGTACAATCCAAGTTACTGATAGACTGAAAAGGGCTCCAGCACTAGCTACTAAAATAGGTTTAGGGGCCACATGCAGATCATAGGATATTTTGTTTGTGTATTTTCCCCTATTGCCATAGAGGCAAACAAAGAAACAGAAAAAAATGAAAAGGAAGAGAAAGAGAAAGAGAAAGTGAAAGAGGAAAAAACCTAAAATATGCATCTGATTGGAATGGAGTATTATTCAAATTGGGAGGAAAGTTACACTGTGTAATACTACATAAAAGGAAATTTCCAACTGTCCCCCATAGATTATTATCGGACAGAGTAATCTGAGTGTTGTCAAGAGAGAGTTGGTCCATGGAGGCCCCAGGGGACTCTTCGCCAGGCAGAGAATTTGAAGGCGGTAGATGAGCCACCCGAGCCAGGGATTGAGTGCAAAGTTTCTGGAGGGTTTTGTCTCACCTGCGCTTATCCCGATCCATGGACTTGGACCTTGTGGATCGGCCGGACCGCTCATACTCCTTGGCATCGGCCGCCTTGGATGTAGAAGGCTAAGAGTCGGCTGAGGAGTGAGGCACCAACTTAGAATGTCTCTTGCCAGACTTGGAAGCTGAGGCCTCCGACATGGTCGATGAATAACTGAGGAGCCGCAATTCCACCAGAAGAGGAGGATAAAAATGGCAGCCTGAGCTGAGAAGGTGCTTTCGCGGCCTACAAAATGGCTGCACAACAGGCCAGGTCCGGAGACTACGATTAAGATGGCCACTGAATTCAAAATGGCCACCCATCAGCTTGGGGCAATGGCCGATAGCTCAAAATGGCCACTCGGGCAAATACGTCTCAGTGATGCTGTTAAAATGGCCATCGTATGTTGGTGCAATTGTGGTGTCGAGCCGGAACGCGACTCCAAAAATCTCCCCAATGGCCGGCCGACTGTTGTAAGGGAGGCTGCTGTAGGCGCCTGCTCTGTACATTCGCTGTTCCGAGCAAACAGCTGATAGTCGGCTCAGCAGGCAGTCCAATCAATTGCCTGAGTCACATGAGCGCAAGACTCCAGCGACAGTCCTCGTCACGGGCAGGCAAGTGAGGCAGCGAGGAAAAAACAGCAATGGTGAGATTAATCCCCTAGGTTTGGCCAGGTCGCTTGGGCGATGATTCCTGCGACTGCGCTGGGCTATCTAGTTGGAATGAGGTGAAAGTCCTGATCACAGCCACTTCTCAGGGCCAAAGCCCTCCCGACTTTGCAAGGGGGAAACACGAGGGAGGGGGGAGTGCAGGAGCTCCCCAGGCTAACGCTGTGTTGCCTAAAGAGCAAACGGATCCAAAGCCCCTTAACAGGTGCTGTAGTGGGCTGAAAAGGAAACTCTTAGGTTCTGTGACAGAGCTAAGGCTGGGCCTTGGAGAGCTCAATGCCACTGACAGCACGAGCAACCGCTGCAGCGGTTTGAGCCAAGGCTAGTTATCTTTATCCTCCCGGCACTCCAGATGACAGGTGAGGAACCGGGGGAAAACTCATGAGCAGAAGAGAGGTTATTGAATGCTGATACAGATATCTGACAGGAATGGAGATGACCAGACCACATCTGTCCAGTCTGAGGACTGAGCCGTAATTGGGGATGTCAGGCAGGCGGAGCCCCCAAATGCAAATTAACAGACTCAGTCCTGCAGCTGATTGGATGAGGTCAACCCATCCTGGATGATAGTTCCAGCCACTATGGAGAACATTATATTTTCCTTCTCTTCCCATATAGGTTCCCTATTCAAGATGCTGTTTCTCACCTACATAATTCTAGTTTACCTAGGCTTAGTTTCTTGAAGTCAATCATTGTCCTTCCCTACTTTGGAGACATTTTATTTATTAATTTTTATGCCGCTCATTTCACTTAGAGAAGTGACTCTAAGTAACTTACAATTAATTTTATATATAAACACAGTGCTGTTTGTTTAACAGCTCTAGTTCCTATATGTCAGCTCAGAAATAAAACCCATCTTACTCAATTGAGTATATTTCCAGGTCGATGGTATGTTTATGTTTTAAGTACAATGTATAATACCGTAGTTCTGCTAGCAGTGGTATATGATACCTCAATTACTCCTTTAACAGACTCTCAAAGACAAAAAGAAATCATTAAAAGTGCTCAGCAGCCATGGGATAGGCATCATGATGGATCAACAGAATTTTTATTTTATAGTGTATGTATTTCAAACTAAAAGTAAAAACTGTTGATTTATTATTACCATGCCTTTTTAATTTTTTCTTTGTCTTTGGCTGTCTGTTAAAGGAGGAAAAAATAATTAATAACAATATTAGTGTGCTTATTTTAGATAAAAATGAACTCATCAGGTAATGAAAAGGGGAATAAATCGTGTTCACCAGATTAACCCCCTAAATAACAGAATAGGCCACCTAAAAGCTATATTGCTGTAGACTTAGTTTAGGCAATATATCACTGGCCTGAAATCAGCCAGGTGGTTGTAACTATTAACTTTCCTCCCCACCTACTTCTGCTCTTGCAGAATATATTTCATACAATTAAGATCGGTTGCAAGAAGAATTTTGCTGCTGCCTGGTAAAATAGCTATCTATGATATTAAACTATTGAATTTCTGTGGGCTTAGGGATGCAAGGATTAGATATGCTATGGGGACAAATCCATCTACGGTAAAAAGAAAAGAATTTCTTTTCCATTTACAGAAAACTGAATAATAAACATTTCCTTCAATTACCATTTGATTTTTTGGTCAAGAAGGTTCTCACCATATTAACAAAGATTCACTATAGGAGAATATTTTAGGTTATCTTGAGCAGTCATGCTTGGCCCTGCCTTCTTAGAGCACAACTTCACCAATATATTTCTGAGAAAGTGAAAACATATGCTACTGCCTGTTGTTTTACAAGAAGTATCTTGAATTGCCACTGGGTTTTTATTTTACTTTTTGCATCTAACTAACTAGAAAGCATAACCTTTCCAACATACCATACTAATATTGTTAGCCACAATTGCTGGCATGGAGGTAAGGGACTTCATTTAACTGAAGATTAACTTGCTTAATATCTGTGATAATGGCTATCACAAACTCCAATTAAATAGCCTGGGGCTACTTTCAGCTATTAACATTTACTGTGGTTGTTTCTGGAAAGATACTGCACTGCTTTGAGGTTTTAACTGTGCTGCATTTATTTTTCCTGAATGAACAAGTAGCTCACTTCCAAGACAGAATTGCTATCTGCAGCATATGTGTACTAATTGCTTCCATATCAGTGTGACATGCAGACAGTGCTGCATAAGTGAATTGGGGGCGGGGGCAGGGGGAACCAGACTATACACAGTTACATATACAGCTGGAAGCCAGCAGGTATGTAGATGGAGGTACTGGTACTACCGACGCCATCAGAAACTGTAGTTCACTGGTTAAGCAGCGATAGGAAGGAAGGAAGGAAGGAAGGAAGGAAGGAAGGAAGGAAGGAAGGAAGGAAGGAAGGAAGGAAGGAAGGAAGGAAGGAAGGACATTTTTAATGTTTCATTATGTTATAACATCTCAGCCAGTTTGGGCTAGTGGTTAAGTCAGTCTCTCTCTCTCTCTCTCTCTCTCTCTCTCTCTCTCTCTCTCTCTCTCTCTCTCTCTCTCTCTCTCTCTCTCTCTCCCTCCCTCCCTCCCTCCCTCCCTAACCCACCTCACAGGGTTGTTATTGAGGGGAAAGCATTAGATATGTTTGGCACATTGGGTTATTTGTAAAAATAATAAAAGTAGGGTACAAATAATAAAAACTTCAAAAATTATTCATATTATTCAAATTGTTGAAAACATCTGGATCAATCATACATTTGACCTGATTATCATGCAATATAAATGTCACTTCGACTAAATCAAATGTGGTGTTTGTTCTGGCCTCCCTGATTTGTCTCTTTCCCTCTCACATACTTTGGGGGGGGGGGGGGGCTCCTCCAATCCCCAAAGCATGAAAACAAAGTTGTGAATCTGAATGAGAAACCTGCTGAAACAAATAAGGGATAAGCTTTTCTCTAACTCCCTGTGACAAAGGACAATTAAAGCATCAGCCACAAGAGAAGAAGCACTAGGGTCACAGCCTAGCCAACCTTTTATCTACCACAACTTCAGGACATCAGTTGAGGGGATCTTTCCAGCATTGAAGCTTCCCCACTTTAATAAAATAGTTTTCTGGATCCATGATATACTGTATTTTTCGGAGTATAAGACGCACCGGAGTATAAGACACACCTTAGTTTTTGGGGAGGAAAATAGGGGAAAACAATCTGCCTACCAGGTATTCATCTGGCTAGCATCCTTAGTCTGGTCAGCTTCAGCACATTATTTTATCCCCTGGTTAGGACTTTAAAAAACCTTCTTCTGAGAGAGTAACAATGAAAGAACCTGCAAGCCAGTAAGAGCTGGGAAGATAGTTAGCACCTGGTTAGGGCTAGAAAAAAACTTATTCTGAGCAAGTAGAGCAATGAAAAAAAATTCTGCAAAGACTTAGGGCTGGAAAAACATTCTTTGGAGACAGTAACAATGAAAAAGCCTGCAAGGTAAGAGCTGGGAAGATCTGTTAGCACCTAGTTAGGGCTGGAAAAAAAAGCTACATTCGAAGTATAAGACGCACCCAAATTTTCAGCCACTTTTAGGGAGGAAAAAGGTGTGTCTTATACTCCAAAAAATACGGTAATTTAATTTCTATTTTTTCTGCCTTACATGAGGCAAAATTATTCTGCAAGATATATCCAGGGTATAAGTTGTAAGCTCCTTCTTAGCTGTAATATAATCACTTGGTTAAAAATATGCCTCTGAAAAGCTGTTTTTGAACTAGACAGGATATACCTAGAGCCCAAAATTTTGCTTTCCAAGGGCCAAGTTCCTGTTGCTGTAAAATCATCCTAGCCAAATGGTACTTAAACACACACAGCAGTTTGAGCCAATAATTAAGAGTTCCTTAATGATTTCTTTTTCTACAAGAAAGATAGGAACTTGTCCCTAGTTATAAATATAAAGCTGGGGCAACAAAGGGCAACTTTTAATATTCTGCTCTGCATTCAACCTGAATTCCAGCCAAATATTTCCATCGGCTACAGTGTAGTAGAGTCTTAGTAGACTTTTGGACATTCTGTTCTGTGTAATGTAATCAAATTGATCTCAAATATTTAGGAACTCTATCTCAGAGTCTAATAGTGTCTGTGGTTACAGGTTGAATGTTATCCCCTTCCTCAGAGGCTACTCCAGGGCTGTCTAACTCCCAGCCTGCGGGCCCGATGCATCACGTGCTAGCTACGTCCAGTTTAGTGAAGGGGAAAAAAGTCCCAATATGTCACGTGACGTCACCATGACAATGTGAGGTTCACACCCCTGGGCTACACTATCTCACCACATACAGTAGTATGTCTGAAGTTAAGAACCTACAATTTGATAAATGCTTACTTCAATACTTCTAACATGAGACTGCCGTAAGACAGGCGCAACAAATCACATGTCATAATCATGAAGTGTTGCAACATCCTGAAGACCTGGCTGTACCTGTTGGCCTGGGGATCAAATGGAGGAGTTCCACCCTGGAGGTGGCTGCTAGATTGATGGCAGATTTCCCCTCCCACCCACTTGTTCTCTTCTCTTCATCCATCATTTTGATTATCATATTGATGTATTATTCTCATTGTGGTTTTTTAAAATTGTTTATTTTATTCTGTTATTCTACTTCTGTTCTGGTTTCTCACCTTTTTATTTTTCTACCTTTTTATTATTGTAAGCCGCCTAGATTAGCTCTACAGCGAGATAGGTGGCAAATACATTTAATAAATAATAAATTTAGCAAATAAATAAATAGGCTGAGTTTCTTTATGGTCAGACATTTGGCCTTCCTGAAGCATTTCAAGTTGCAAAAGCCACCATCATGCGCCCCATCTTTGCAAGGGAGTCTTCATGGGGTTTTTTTGGGAGGGGGAATTCATCACTTTTTAACAATGCCCTGTTTCTGGGTCAAATTGGTTGTTGCAATAAACTAGACAAACATGGAAAATGCTATGTAGAAAGAGAAGACAATCTGCAACATTTCTGAAGGCTAGGCACCAGGTCTATGGAGTTTTAATGGATGAAAAACTCACTTGAAAGCTTTCAAACATATTTCTTCCATTCAAACCAGGATGGATTCCCATTCTATTTCTATTTTTTCTCTCTCGGGGCCACCTGAAGCTTGGCATTACTAACCAGCCTAACCCTACCATCTTTAAACAGGCTGCGTTTGTTGCTGGAAAGTAGTCACTGCAAAAGGAAATGGAAACACCCTGTCTGGGATGCAAAGGAATTATTTTTTTGTTATAACCCTTCAATTACTCATTTGCAAACAAGCCAATCAGCTTCAAAGCTTGGATCATTCTTTGTCGAGAACAATGATTTCTTACAGATGTTAGCCATTTGGGGCCAATATAAGAACCACCTCAAAACAAATAGGGTCCCTGTTAATATGTCAAAGGGACTCAAGATGTAAGAGCTGATTCAGTTTTAATGATATTATGCCATTAGTCCTGTTTCAAAAATTAGTTACTGCATTTTGTGCCACTTTGAGCAATTAATCCTTCCTAAAATAAACAAGCTGATTCAGATTCCATTATCCTGACAATTCACAATAAACCCTGAAATCAGGGACTGCTGTTCTCTTTAGTCATTTGATCTTATAAATAATTCTGAATTTATGTCACATGCTGGTCAATGTTATAATCACCTCATTGCTACTTAAACAATTGCCAAAAATATGGCAAGCAACAGGCAACCACTAAAGTCCTTAATTTAATTTACTTTCATGGATTTCCTTCTTATGTACAAAGCTGAGTGGTGAGAGGCAAGAGTTTTTTCATGAGTTTTTTTTGGGGGGGCATTAATTGGCCAAAAATGCTTTTTAATGTAAGGGATATGGAGATGTTGGCCTGTCTTCTTCTGATCTATCTTAAATTCCTAATTCATGTTCTCAAGCAAAAGGAAGAAAGAGAATGAATGAGATTATTTACGTGCATAAAATTATTTGAACTGTATTTCAACCAGCGCTGCTATTACCAAAACAAAATGCATCTGAGCAATTGACTCGAACTACAGCTGGTCAGCAATTTCTATAGCAAAGGACAAAATGGTTGCAATCTGTAAACAGCTCACCAAGCTATGATGAATAGGTAATAGTCCTCTATTGTGATGAAATGAGTAAGTACCTTTCTGTGGTAAGGTACCTGTGTACCTTACACACAGGTAGTCCTTGACTTACAGCAGTTCATTTAGTGACCATTCAAAGTTACAACAGCACTGAAAAAAGTGACATGACAATTTCTCAGTTATAACTGCTGCACCCAGTTGAATGTAAATCATTGGTCACATAATTTACATTCAGATGCTTGACAAAAGACTCACATTTATGATGGTCCCAGAGTTATGTGATCCTCTTTTGCAACCTTGTCAAAAGCAAAGCAAAGTCAGATTCACTTAACAACCATGTGTCTAATTTAAGAACTGCAGCAATTCACTTAACAAATGTGGCAAGAAAAGTCAAAATGGGGCAAAACTCACTTAACTTTTCACTTAGCAACATAAATTTTGGGCTCGTATTGGGGTGGTAAGTTGAGGACTACCTGTATCCATCTTGCAGAAGTGGTAGTCATCATATGATGTTCTTTCCACCCTGGACCCCACAGTATTCTCTGTTAAGATGAGTTCTCCTAGCACTTGGTTCTTAAGAAATATGCTTCGTTTATGCAATGGATTAACAAAGGCCTTGCGACCTTCAAGGAGAGACTGGACTGCCATCTGTCTCAAATGGTGTAGGAACTCCTGCTTGAGCAAGGGGTTGGACTAGATGACCTACAAGGTCCCTTCCAACTCTAATAATAAATCTAAATCTAAAGATGATTGTGTGGAAGACGACCAGCAGAATTAAAAGTGTCAAACTGAATTCATGTCAGAATGCCCAAGGATACAAACAATTAATCATAATTCAATTTATCTATAATATTGAACATGCCTGTAATGCAAAGAAATCAAAAACATTTAAATAACCCAGAGCTTTACCATTTCTGATCCTTTCACATTTTCTTGAGTGCTGAGGATTCAGAGGTTCCCTCTGTGTAAAAAAAATATAGGTGGTTAAAAGTAAACTCATTCAAGAGCTGAAGTGGTGCAGTGGTTAAATGCAGCCATTGCAGGCTGACTGCTAGTTCAACAGTTCAGCTGTTCAAATCTCACTAGGCTCAAGGTTGACTCAGCCTTCCATCCTTCCGAGGTCGGTAAAATGAGGACCCAGATTGTTGGGGGCAATATGCTGAACTCTGTAAACCGCTTAGAGAGGGCTGTAAAGCACTATGAAGCGGTATATAAGAAAAGTGCTATTGCTATTGCTATTGCTTCTGGAATCCTCGTTCCATGTTCTCTCGGATCCTGCCGAATCAAGTTTATGTCTTGTCTGATATTATTTTCTTTCAGCCTTTGATTACTTACTTGTAATCCTTTTGAGAAGTTTTACTCAAAGTTGCCTTTGAAGGAGCTTTTCTGAATGAGGGTATGGTACAAGTGAAATGGAGGATTGAGAACTTTGTTAAATAATTGGCCTTTGGCGTGGGATTATTGTTTTGTTTTCTACACTTGTCATGTTTTAAATTAGCCTTTTTGAGCATTTTTCTTCCTGACTGCTCTCTCTCTCCCTCCTTCTTCATCAGCACTATTTAAAAGAGCATGTGATTATTTAAGTACAGTTTCTAATTATCACTGCATCTTGAACTTACAGTCTTTCATTTTACTTTGGATTCTGATACGGTAGATGATGAGGCATTCAGGGATTTCCTTGGTCTTCAAACAAACAGCTGTCATTCAATACTTGATAAATATTGGCTATATTCACACTTGCTGTGTAAACTGTTCCTTTCCTATACTCATGCTAGCTTGACTAGCATATTTTAAGAAAACCCTATCCAGATTGCCAGTTCTCTTTGTGCATCACATCCAATTGCAGCACAATGCCATTTGCAGATTAGAGATTCACAATTTTTTTATAAATATCAAATCAAATTTGAGAATGATTGACATTATGAATTAAAATTAAAAGATCAGTGGCAGCATTCTTTTGTCCATCTTTTAATAAACAACCATTTTCACTAACCCCATTCCTAAATATAAATGTTCCTACAATTTAAAGTTGTTTCAGAAGTGTACAATTTCAGAAGTGTTAATCTACATAGCCAATTATTTATGAAAAGTTGGAGAGAGCAAAGGAAATGTTCAAATGGATATAACTGTGAAGCATGTTTTCTTTAATGCATTTGAGGGCGGCTATATATTAACTGATGGAATATGATGGAAAAACATGTCAGAGTGACTTTTAATGCAAGGGCATGCCAGATGGACTTCCATAATTTGCTCCACTAAACAGCATGAAGTTAATAAGGCAAAGAAATTTTATAGTAGCAGCCCTGCTAAATCCTCTGCTGAGTTGCCCGTTGCAAGCATAGACTTTCTCCAAGAGATAGCAGAAGTATTTTCAAACACAGCTTCATTCTCATTAGACTCCTTGGGAAAGCAGTGTGTTGTAATTCAGAATAACAGAGTTGGAAGGGACCTTGGAGGTCTTCCAATCCAACCCCTTGCTCAAGCAGGAGACTATACCATTTTAGACAAGTGGCTATCCAATTCAATGGGTTTTTTCATATCTGCGATAAAGATTCTAACTAGCCAAGTCCCATTTGGGAATCTTCTGACATCTAGCTGAGAACTGAATTATTTCCAGAGATCTATGATTTACAGTTGAGCCTGGATATGAAGTCTGCTACTTAACAAACTCCTTATACTTCCACCTTTGCAGCAGTATAGGCTCCTCCTGGATACCAAGGTTTAAACTAAGGCTATAGACATTCTAGCATGCCACAAACTATTGATCAGATTATCCATGCCATATTCCATGGACAAAATCATTTGACAATTCAGCCTTAAAGATCAACAGCTGGTTCCACAGGTGAGACAAAGTCTACAACAACTACTGATCTTGGCATCTGTGGCAGCCCTAAAGTTTGCAACCATGGAGACATGACTGCAGCTGCTACAGCCTTCCAATACCGCCTTACTTGATAAATACAATGGGAATTTAATCAACACTATTGTATCTTATCCTGTTTGAACTATGCATCTCCCTGAAATCTGGTGATCTGTCCACTGTCTGATGAGTAGGGCTGAAAATTAACCTGCCAAATGAACAACCCCTATTTGATTCAAAAGACTTCAGATTTAGAGAGCTGTACAATACTGGGGGAAGAGTTTCAGCTATTAGCTCAGGATTTGGACAGACTGGTATGAATGAAATTTCTAAGTCAACCCAGAAATTCTGACAGAAACTGCCTGTGCATTGATAGAAGAGCCAGGAATTTACAATATAGGAGAGAAAGGGAAATGATGTGACTTCCCCCCTCCCCCCTCCCCTCCCCTTAATTGGCATAGCTAAGATTTCAGAAGTTGAACCAAGACACATAGGATCTTGTAGATCTCCACTATTTCCCTAGAAAGAATGGTCTTAATGTCCACAAGAAGGATGCTTATATTTTGGAACCTGGTCGTTTCAACCTGAATGCCCTGCTAAAGTTCCATTTTCTGGCTCATCTACAAAGTGTCATGCTTGTGGAAAGGGGCCATTTTGTAAGTGGATGCTTTAAATGTTCTAAATCAGCTTTGTCAACAAAGCTGATTTGTTGTCCCACCAAACCAGAAATTGAGTGACGCCCAGACATGCAATACTACCCATTGACATTTAATCAGCTGTGTTACATACAGACCAGGGGTGGGTTCCTACCGGTGCGGTCCAGTGTGCAGCTCTGGTAGGGACCTGCCGATTATGCAATTTGCGCGTGACTGCTCCGGTGCCGTCTTCGCCGGACAGTCGCACGCGTCGCCATCTTTTTTAAAGAATTTTTTGGCTTTTTGGCTTCTGTGTATGCGCGGAAGCAAAATCTCGCCAAAATCTCTTGAGGGGACGCGCGCGCGCACGAGATTTCAGCGAGATTTTGCTTCCGTGCATGCACAGAAGCAAAATGTCACCAAAATTGTGCAAGGGGCGCGCGCGCAGCGAACACACATACACACGAAACGTGGAATGCGCGCACAGCGCACCCGTATTGGTAAGTAAGCAACCCGCCCCTGATACAGACCCAAAATAAGCTGCATGTCTTAGTAAGGTCTAGTTCCATTGATAATTTCATTGAAGCCTTCTACCCCAGGTAAATATGCTCTGCCCTCTCTGCTCTGTTAAGAGCATTGCTAGTTGGTTCTTCAGCTCAGCTCCCACCACAGACCTTATGGAACCTTTGCCTCACCCTATTGGCCATTACCAGAAGTCCTTGTAACTTTACTTGGCCTCACCACTGGCTTTTTGGGGGGACTGAACTAATAATAAACTCACCATTTAGATATTCATTTGGATCAGGAAGATGTTTCCTTTGATTCCCCAGGTTGAAAAACTCACAACCTGAAGGGTGAGAAAATCCCATCACTTATCACCTGCTCATCAAGTACATCCTCCTGTTTTCCTGGACCATGCTGATACATTTCTAAAGGAAGAAGCATAGTCATTGTCTCCCCTAAGTGCTTGTGACTGAATAATCCATCTCATTTCTGCAGCTCACATTCCCACAAAATCCCCTAGCAATATATGGTCAGCCTGCTTAAGGAATTAATACTGTATTGTAGACCAGAATTTGCACAAACGATGGAAATTATGTGCCATTCCTTCTTTCTGCCAGGTTTCTAACATTTTGACAAGAACAATGACTCCATAAGTGCAATCCATGATTTACTGACTCCTGGACTCTGTAACCTTCAGGAATACTACTATTGCTTCTCAATTCTAAAATCTTGGAAAGACTGCAGGAAACATGCTTTTTCCAGGCTGAATTTCAGGACGACTTAGAATCACATGAAAGAAGGGAATTAATATTTTAACTTATTCTAATTGTGGAAAACTTGAAAATATGGAACACCCTAGAGCTGTGATGGTGAACCTATGGCACATGTGCCACAGATGGCATGCGGAGCCATTTTGCCTGGCATGCGTGGTAGTGCCAATTCCTCTTCTGGGTTTCCGGCGCACACATGCACACTGGCCAGCTAGTCTTCTGGTTACTGGCATGCATGTGCACACAATGATCAGCTGGCCTTCCCGCATGCGGCTATGCCATAAACCGGAAGATCAGCCAGCCAGCTGATTGTTGCACACGCATGTGCGCCAGTAACCAGAAGACTAGCTGCCCGGTGCGCATGTGTGTGCCGGAAACAGGAAGTTTATTTCCCAGCGTGCACATGCCCACTGGGCAGCTCCTCTTAGCGGTCATGCGCAACAACCATACCATCAATTCCCGCTGCCCAGGATCCATGTTGGAGGCCATTCATGTCAGCAAAGCAGCGCTGCCTCTTTGCCTGCTCTGCTGCCTCTTTGCAGAGGTAGCGGCGGCTCCTTCTCCTGCCAGCCTCGCTGTAAACCTCAGGGTTTGCCTTATGGGGGGAGAGAAAGGTCCTGGTGAGGGGGAACCCTCTTTGCAGAGGCAGTGGTGTCTCCTCCTCCTCCTCCTCCTCTTGCCAGCCTTGCTGTAAACCTCAGGGTTTGCCTTACTGGGGGGGGGAGAAAAGTCCTGGTGGTGGTGGTGGTGAACATCCGTGGTGCCAGCAACTGCAGCCATACTACAGAGAAGCCCCGTTGGAGCGCCAATCAGCTGTGTGCATGGCGGCAGCCAGCACAAGAGAAGCGGGATGCTAGATGCTTAGCTCTGCAGCTCTGGCAAACTTTGCGCTGGCAAAGTTATGTAGGCAAGTCCTGCACCACGCCGGCATTCCAGAAATCGTCCGCAGGGCTGCAGAGCTGAGCATCTGGCATCCTGCTTCTCTTGCACTGGCCGCCACCATGCAAACAGCTGATCAGCACTCCAACGGGGCTTCTCCAGAGCGTGGCTGCAGTCACTGGCACCACGGATGTCCAAGGTCCCCCACGACCTTTCTCTCCACCCCCAGAAAGGCAAACCCTGTGGTTTACAGCGAGGCTGGCAGGAGGAGGAGCCGCCACTGCCTCTGCAATAAGACGATCCCCCCCAGGACCGTTCTCTCCCCCTGTAAGGCAAACCCCGAGGTTTACAGCGAGGTTGGCAGGAGGAGGAGAAGCCGCCACTGCCTCTGCAAAGAGGCAAGTGGCAAAGGCAAAAAGCACTTGGAAGCAGTCGGTGGAATGCAATGTTAATTAACTGTCTAGGAGAGATCTCACCTGTTGCAATTTTTCAAGCCAAAGGTGTTTAGGAGGCACATACGCACCAGGAAGGGAAAAGGTGGGATGGAGAAAGGGGTGAAGGACCGATGGCCATTGTCCCCTTCCCCTCTTTCCAGAAAACAGCCCCCCCCCCACTTCTTGCTCTTCTCTGGACCTATGTCGGCAAAGGTTGGTCCAAAATGGGATGCAGGGGGCGCATGCATGGTGGACGCATGCATGCGTGGTGAACATGCACACGGGGTGTGCGCGCGCGCATGCACAGGGGGGATGCATTGCATTATGGGTGCTGGCACGCGGGAGTGCTGTCGTGCATGCGCACACGTACTTTTGGTACACGGCGACAAAAAGGTTCGCCATCACTGCCATAGTATATTTTCTTTATGTGCAAATCAGTTCTTGTACACCAGTTAGATCTCCTTGGAGTAGTCTAGGTAACGGGTATCTTTCTAAGTAGCTCGTAATCTGGACATTAAACCAATTAGATGTGACATCTACAGAGTTATGTTTAGCCACTTATGCCAATGGCTTTCTGAGCTATGTGCATCTTGATTATGGAGTTCAGCAAAAATGCTGTATTTTACCAGTCACTTTAAGAAGACAAAATAAAATCTCTGAAATATGTAAACAAGTATACATTCACATTCACATTCACACATACACATACACAAACTCACAAAGAGAGTGTATATATATATATATATATATATATATATATATATATATATATATATATATATATATATATATGTGTGTGTGTGTGTGTGTGTGTGTGTGTGTGTGTGTGTGTGTGTGTGTGTGTGTGTGTGTGTGTGTGTATGTATGTATGTATGTATGTATGTATGTATGTATGTATGTATGTATGTATTAGCCCAATTCTTAGCCCATTCTTTCTATGCTTAACACTATGGATAAAATCGATGTTTAATTCATTATCAGACTAAGTTAAATTCTTTGTGGTTTTTTTCAAGCTACTGGTATTATTTGATTGTATTGATTATGTTAGCCAATTCAAATGTGGATTCATGAGATTGAATTTTACTGGAGCTACTGAAATGAAATGTCCAAAACGAGAGGACATGAAAATAAGATTTTTAAGCCAGACCATTCCTCCTCTTTTTAAACTTGAAGCTAATGGAAAGTTATGAGGTTTTAGGTAAACAGATTGCACGTGCATTCTTAAACACAAATAGTGGCAAACAAATGTAAATATTGTGTCTCTGTTAGAGGAGAAAAATAAACTAAAGTCCAAGGTTGACCTTGCATAAACTTTGATGATGGATTCACGTTGATCCCCTTGGCTGTTGAAAAAAAAAATAGTTAAATTTTGCATGAAATTTCATGCTCAATCATGAAGGTGTTTTAGAAAATGCAGTTTTTCAACCATGGTGGTTTCTATTATGAGTCTAGAATTTATTTATTTTACTTAGTGATATGGAGATTTAAGAAACGACAACCAATATTGATAAACTCAGCCCACGTGACTCATTAAGTGCTTGTCTCTAAGCAATGTGAACCCTAACCCATATTTCCAGGAGCATGGATTATATTACACTGTTTGGGGAATTCAAGTTGTGGACATTTTCACAACATTAGGGGCCCTTCTTATGATGAGAATTGAACAATTTGTACCATGGATGACCTTTCCATGCAAATACGATACATTTGGCTCTTATTTGAAAAGTTCATGAAAATAGTCCATCTTAGGTTTACACACACACACACACACACACACACACACACACACACACACACACACACACGGTATCAAAGACACCTAGGACCTGTACATACGTTCTCAATCTTTCAGGGTTAAATGAGATTATTTGAAGAAAAATCTGCCACCACTTTAAAATCACTTTGAATGATTTCAAAATGTCTAAGGCTGTTGATTTCAGAATTTTAGACAGGTTTTCTCTCCTCCCCAAATCCTACTATTTAGCATGACAACAAATCACACCACTTCCATGCTGCAGCCTTTTTAATCTCCCTCAATCATCCAAAATCTTACATTGTGACCCAGTCATTTCAGCAACATTTTTGAATATTTCCATCTGCTGGAAAGGAGAAATAGGGGCATGCTTTGGTGAGCTATGCAGCAAGATCAAGGAGGAAAGAATGGAGAGAAAAAAATCAACAACAAATCATATGAGATTATGAGATTTCTATGGTTGAGGATATTCATGGTTATCCCAGAGAGCAAATTAAGAGAAATTATAGCAACATTTGCCCACCTATTAAAAAATTTAACACTCTGTGTGTGTGATCTCTCATGCCTCTATGCCTCTGTTATATATTCTACCGTACACACTTAAGTTGCTGTCAATATCTGGCCAACTAGGACTAAACTATTTGATTGGGGAGATTGCTTGAAGTCTCAGGATTGTCACGTAACCTGGAAAGTTGACTGAACACCCCAGAAGAAGAAGGCAGTGGCAAACTACATCTGTAATACTGCCAAAAAAACCCTTACATGGATGAAGTCACCAAGAGTCAAGCTCGACTTGAGGGCGCCTTTACCTTTCTACGTGCTTAAGGGAAATTATATTTTTCTCCATTCCTTCAGATGTTATTCTAGCAAATATATATTCTAGCAAACCTTTCCTCCACCCCATCAATAAATAAATAAATAAGAAAACACACACAAAACTAATTTATCTCAGAAATTCTTAAGACACTGAAGAGAAAAATTACTATCAGGATACTTGAGTTCAGGTCTTCAGCTTTCTGCCTCGGAAGACCCTTCCTTGCCTTACACTTCATGCCATGTGAATGCCATGTGAATGCCGATTGCCATTTGCATGAATGGAGCTTTTGTCCAATTCATTTGGAGTTTCCTTCTTGCCACAAATGTTTTGAAAAGCAATTAAATTATTTGAAAAAGTAGCCAGTATGCCTGTTCTCAAACAGTAGCTACATTTAAAAGCAGTAACCCTTGCTGCTCTACTTTATTTTTATTCCAAAGGAAATGTAACTTTTGGTCTGCAGTCGAACTGTGACACGCAAATACACACACACACACACACATCCACACAGACCATCAGATTTGTGACAGAAGAATATCTACCATTGAGTCTTAATAAGATGAAGCACTGCTGGCAGCAGTCTGAAGGTATGTACCTATATGTCAGACTAAAGTAGATTCTGGAAAACAATTGGTGTGGAGGGGCATCTGTCCCCTATATTGGGACAGTGCTGGATATCTTGATCTCTGAGGTAAAATGACAAGGGTCACCTCAGTGATAAAATACATAATGATAAATAGTTTGGACTGTGTTACATTTTACTGCCCATTCACCTCAGCAAAAGTTAAAATTTGCTCTGCCTCTCTTGCTTATAAGAGCAAGCCATTCTCTGAAACGCTCTGTCATCAGTTTTCGAGGTGGGGAGAAGACTTTCACAATATTTTTTTCCCCTACTCTTCATCTGCAATTCCAAAAGCTGAGGTTTGCTACAGATAAGAAAGATGGAACAGACGGAGAGATGGGCCAATTGAATACATGATTTATATTTTGTATGTATCTTCCATGTACAATGATAAAGTATAATCCACTAGGGAGATAGTTTGTCTAGCCAAGAAGTGTAGTAGAGATTGACACCATTAGTTTAGAAGAAAAAGAGATGGGGTTAATTTTATTAATTCAACAATAAACAATCAAATAGCTTCGAAAATAAAAAGAATGTTTCTGCCTGTTTAAAAACAAGAAGCTCTCTGAAATGCTGCTGCTGTGGAGACCCTGTTTATAGTGTCCATTAGTAAAAGTGAATGTAGGGCAAGTGTCAATGCAAATCGTAAAACACAAACAGATTTATTGAATATAATTACAGATACAGTAATCCCTCGCTATATCACGGTTCACCTTTCACGGTCTCGCTGCTTCACGGATTTGCGTGGGCAGCCAGGCAGTCAGCGGCAAAGCGCACGGCTCCGGGACTCGCAAACCTCTCCGATGAGTTCTGCGCCTGCGTGGTGGTCTCCTGCTTCAGTCTGGCAGTGGCAAGAGAGTAAAGCGGTCTGATGAGCTCTGCGCGTGCGCAGAAAGACTGCCGCTCATCAGCTGTAGGGTGGGCCGCGCTGTCAGCTTTCCCTGAGGGGAAATGGCCATTTGCGCCAAATCGACGAGGGAACTGCCTACAAGCTCGCTCAGGAGATCAGTGCCAAGCAGCCACAGCAGACGTCAAGAGAGGGAGAGGTTAGAGGATTTTTCAGGCTTTTTTTGGGCGCCGAAAACGTAGAAGCCGGGTAGGAGGGGTTAAAAAAAAGGTTCCTACTTCACGGATTTCGCCTATCACGGGTTCTTTTTGGAACCTAACCCCCGTGAAAAACAAGGGATTACTGTAGTCCTTGACGTATAACCACAATTGAGCCCAAAATTTCAGTTGCTGAGCAACTCAGTGGTTAAGTGAGTTTTTGCCCCATTTTATAACCTTGGTTGACACAGTTGTTAAGTGAATCTAGCTTACACATTGACTTTGCTTGTCAGAAGGTTACAAAAGATAATGACATGACCCTGGGGCACTGCATCCGTCATAAGTATGAACCAGTTGCCAAGCATCTGAATTTTGGTCACATGACTATGGAGATGCTGCAATGGTCATAAGTGTGAAAAATGGTCATAAGTAACACAGCATCATTAATTAGACTGAATGAAACTTGAGATTCTTTCTAAAATGTTTACCATTGGGGGGAGGGAAAGAGGGTTTTCTGCCACTGATGCTGTAAAACATTTCCCCATGCATTTAAAATGTAGAATCATAGGGCTGAAAGGGATCTTGGAAGTTTTCTACTTCAATCCCCTGCTCAGGTAAGAGATCTTATACCCGTGATGGCGAACCTATGACACGCGTGCCACAGGTGGCACACGGAGTCATATCTGAGGGCACGCGAGGCATTGCCCTATGTCAGCTCCAGCTGATTTTTGGCCTTCCGGTGGCTGTTTTCGCCCTCCCCAGGCTTCAGGAAAGGCTTTCCTGAAGCCTGTGGATGGTGAAAAACGGCCCAATGGGCCTACCGGAAGTTTGTTTCCGAACTTCCGGTAGGCCCGTTGGGCTGTTTTTTTGCCTTTCCCAGGCTTCAGGAGGTTTCCCTGAAGTTGGGGAGGGTGAAAAACGGCCCAACGGGCCTACCGGAAGTCCAGAGGCTTCAGTGAGGCCTGCGGGCATGCACGGGGGGGGGGCGCGGGGGGATTGTGCGTGCATACATGGGGGGAGGGCATTGCATTATGGGTGTGGGCACGTGCACGTCCTTTTGACACCCAAGTAAAAAAAGGTTTGCCATCACTGTCTTATACCATCCCAATCAAATGGTATTCCCTGCAACTTATTACACTTTTAGTAATTGTTTAATAGAACTATAGGGCTGAAAGGGACCTTGGAGGTTTTCTATTCTAACTCCCTGCCCAAAGTAGGTGGTTTCATACCATCTTGGACAAATAGTAGTCCAATCTTTTCTTGGAAACATACAATGATGGAGCACCCACAACTCCATGAGGCAAGCTTCTTCACTGCTTAATAGTTCTCACTGTCAGAAAATATCCCCTTAATTCCAGATTGGATGTTCCTCTGAGGAGCTTCCACCCATTGTTTCTTGTCCGACCCTCAGGTGCTATGGTGAATAAATCGACACCCTCTTCCCTGTGATGGCTCTTCAAGTATTAGAAGACTGCTAGCATGTCTCCCCTAAATTTTCTCTTTGTTGGGCTAGACATATCTGGTTCCCTTAGCTGTTCATCAGACGATTTAGTCTCCAGACTCCTTACCATCTTTATGTTTGATTTAGACACTCCTTGTGTCTTCCACTACCCAGCCTGGATCTTTCCAGTGACACTGCCTATAGAACTCTCCCTCCCTGGAGGATAAATATATTTATTTAAAACATTTCTATAGCCACCTATCTTATAACCAACTCTGGAGGGCTTCCAATCGAAAATGGGTGAAGTATAACTAATATGCTAATCTAATGGAAAAATGATTGTGTTCTAATAAAAGAGACTGTTAAAGAGATGAGAAGGGAAAAGAATTGCGTTTCTCATAAATAAAATTGCATAAATAAAGTGATGAGGTGACAATATGAATGAGGAGGAGGAAGAAAAAAAATCAGCTAATCACACTATGATCATCACAGAGATCTTAGTCAGGATTCAGGACTAGAGTCTTGGTGATAATGAAAGAAGACTGTTCAGGAAAAAAATTATATATCTCTTCATCTGCCACCACCTCTCAAAAGGCTGTGACAAGAGTGAGAGAATAAAGATCAAGTTACAGAGTTACTCTGATTTAAGGCTATTTAAAGACTTTGATTTAAGGAGTTCTTGATCTCTGAACAAACATGAAGAGGTTTAATTTGTTAGGTTTTTGTGTGGGGAGAGCACTTTTTGACATAAAACATCATCTTTGGGCAAAGTGGTAAAGCTCTCAAATATTACAATAATTTACATATTAAATGTGGAGCTTCATCCGGCATTTTGGTTTGGATAGAAGCAAGTTAGAAATGGTTGTATGATACTGAGTAAATTAAAATCTACTCTGAATGTGCCCCAATCAGCACTGAATTCAAGCGTCATCCTAAGTTGCTGTAAAATGATAGTTTATAACAGTGATGGCGAACCTATGGCAGGCGTGCCACAGGTGGCACACGGAGCCATATTGGAGGGCACGAGAGGCGTTGCCCTGTCAGCTCCATGGCAAACCGGAAGTTGGGAAAAACGCACTTCCGGTTTGCCGTTGTGCTGTTTCTCGCACTCCGGAGGGTTCAGGGAAGCTTCCTGAAGCCCCGGAATGCAAAAAACGACGAAATGGGCAAACCGGAAGTTCAGAAAATGCACTTCCAGTTTGCCATTGGGCTGTTTTTAGCACTCCGGAGGGTTCAGGGAAGCTTCCTGAAGCCCCGGAATGCAAAAAACGACGAAACGGACAAACCGGAAGTGCGTTTTCCGAACTTCCAGTTTGCCTGTTTCATCGTTTTTTACCGTCCCAGGCTCCGGTAAGGCCTTTGCGCGGGGGTGGGTGGGTGTGCACATGCCCAGGGGGCAGCATGGGTGGGTGGGTTGTGCACATGCATGGGGGGGAGGGAATGGGTGTGGGTACGTGTGCGCGCGCTAGCGCGCGCACCCCCACCTTTTGGCACGCGAACCAAAAAAGGTTCACCATCACTGGTTTATAAGATCCACTGCTAACCATCTTACTGGATATTATATGATGGAATTAATGGCTAGCATCATGGGCTGAAGTATGCAGGCGTACCAGTCAATGTAAGGCTCCACTAACATATCACACTTGTTTAGATAGGATTTACTCATATAGATTCAGATGTCTGAATTGAATTCTAAACTTCTTGAAGGTAATAAATCTTGCCATGGCTCTAAGCAGAGCAGCTGTGGTATGATAGAACAAACCTGGGATTTCCAGTGAATAGGGGGCGGGAAGTAAAAACAAAACAAGTCCATGGATGGAAGGAAAAATATTCCCTATTGGCTTTTTAATAATATTTGCCCACCGTTTGCAAATCTTATGTCAAAGAGAACAATTTAAAGCAACAAAAATAACCCTGGCTGCTTGTTTTGGATGCAAAATTGTCCCCCAAGCTTGCTCTGGAAATGAAGTATCCCCTTTCTGCAAGTTTCCTTAATCTTCATCCATTCTGCATAAATAGTTGGGAAATTAAATTGGGTGTACGAATTTAGAATAACAGAATAACCAAAGGGACCTTGAAGATCTTCTAATCCAGCCCCCTGCTCAAGCAGGACTATATCATTTCAGACAAATGGTTGTCCATCTCTTCTCAAAACCTTTCAGTGTTGGAGCACCCACAATTTCTGGAAGCAAGTCCTTCCACTGATTAATTGTTCTCACTATCAGTTCTAGGGTGTAATTGTTCTCCTTATCCTAGGGTGGTTCTCTCCTTATTAGTTTCCATCCAGTGGTTCTTGTCCTGCCTTCAGGTGCTTTGGAGAATAGGTTGACTCCCTCTTCTTTGTGACAGTCCCTCAAATATTGGAACACTGCTAATTATTTCTGATGTTGTTGTTGTTGTTGCTGCTGCTGCTGCTCTTCTTCTTCTTCTTCTTCTTCTTCTTCTTCTTCTTCTTCTTCTTCTTCTTCTTCTTCTTCTTCTTCTTCTTCTTCTTCTTATTATTATTATTCTTATTCTTATTCTTATTCTTATTCTTATTCTTATTCTTATTCTTATTATTATTATTATTATTATTATTATTATTATTATTATTATTATTATTATTATTATTATTATTATTATTATTATTATTATTTGTTCTTATAAGCCACCCAATCCCGTAGGACTCAGGGCGGCGTACAACAGAAAAAAAGAACAATCAGAATACAATAAAACAGTTTTAAAAAGTACAAAAGTAAAAAAAAACCAATCATCCGTGGGGGAATTAAGATCTATTTCACCCCGCCTGCAGGAAGAGCCATGTCTTAATGGCTTTCCGGAAGGCCAGTGAGGTGGGAATAGTTCGGATCTCTGGGGGTAGTTGGTTCCAGAGAGCCGGAGCCCCCACAGAGAAGGCTTTCCCCCTAGGTCCCGCCAACCAACATTGTTTGGTTGAAGGGATCCAGAGGAGACCGACTCTGTGGGACCTAACTGGTTGTAGGGATGTATGAGGTAGGATGCGGTCCCGGAGATAACCTGGTCCTAAGCCATGTAGGGCTTTAAAGATGATAATCAACACCTTGAATTGCACCCAGAGACCAATGGGCAACCAATGCAGCTGGTGGAGAATGGATGTTACGTGGGTGTATCTAGAGGTCCCACCACAGCCTGCGCAGCTGCATTTTGCACCAGTTGCAGTCTCCGGATACTTTTCAAGGGTAGCCCCATGTAGAGCGTGTTACAGTAGTCCAAACGAGAGGTGACCAGGGCATGAGTGACTGTGAGTAAAGCCCCCTTCTCCAAATATGGTCGCAATTGGTGCACCAGGCGAACCTGTGCAAAGGCGCCCCTAGCCTTTGGACTAGACATACCCAATTCCTGCATCAATATGCAAGATGCATCAAATGAATTTATTTTCAACAAATGATGAATGACTGGGAAACCTCCCTCAGCCCTTGCTGCCTAACAGGAGGCAGGGTGGTTAAAAAATGGAACGGGTTCCATCAGTCCAGGAAACATCCAGGATGGAGAGAAAATGCTGAACCCTGCGGCTTGATAAGGAATCTGTGGCTTCTCTCCCTCCACCCTTTTTCTTCTTGGACTTATGCCCCACAGAGCTTGCATTACCTGCAGAAACTGAAAGGAATCAGTCCATGTGCATGACCATCTCCAAAGTCTCTGGGTACACAAGTGGAGCCAGAGGGTCGATTTCCCTGGCTTTTACACACAGCCTTCCTTTCAGCACCTTCCTTTTAACACAAAGGCCAACTTATCCCACTTCCCCACCCACCCCCTTTCTCCAGCCTGTAGTCTGTATAATGAAAAGCTCTCCATGCACTGGCAAATACAGTCTTCTGCCACCTCCTGCTCCTTCTCCATCTCCACCTCTACCCCCATCTTTCTCAATCCCTTGTCTGCCAACAAAAAGAGATTTAAACCTGGAATTTATTGAGGAAAAGGGACTTTCCTTAAAAGGAAATCCTGAGCTGCTGGTAACACTGTGAATGATCCTAAGTCAAGAGACATCACTGGGTCGTGTGGGATGTTACGAACATTGAGACCACTCTGTTGAAAGCCTGTGGAGTGACACAAATCGGAGTAGGGGAAACCGAGTGCTCTCCCACCCTCGTGCCTTAAGGTGACATAATAGCTTGAGAATAAATGCAAATGAGTTGCAATTACTTTGGCAGGTGATATGAGACTAGGTTGAAAAAATGGGTGACCATGTCAATTGTGACATTGACCAGAATGTTTTTCAGAATTTATGAGCATTAATTTCTACCTAGTGAAAAGGTAATGGAGCAGCCCCTGAAGCAGTTCACCTTTTTCTCTATTGGGTAAAGTGGCCAATCATTAAATCTGGAAGAGCCCCACAAAAAGTATGAAGCTTAAATACAGAATAGTCAATACTGCCAGTGGCTCTGCCAGTTTGTTCTAATGTCATCAATGCTATTGTGCCTTAAAAGGAAGAAGGGCATAGATGAAGCCAAATGTGTGGCTAGAAGTGGAGACTGGGTCCTGACCCTTTAAAATGGGTCAGCTTGGCAAGCTAGATGTAGCTCACAAGACACAGTTTTCCCATCTTTGTGGCCTGGCCCGACCTGTGAAATTATGTGTATTTTCTGCTGTGTAATAATCTACTGTCAATATTATGTGTCTCAAGCTCTTTGGTTCATAAAATATTCCATTTCCTCAATACAAGCAACTTAAATTGAGATTGATAGTTCAGGATAGACAGAGGTGTACTCAAATTTTTCTCTGCAAAACTCTCTATTGACTTTGCAAGTCATAGTCCTCACCTGCCATGCAGTTACTTGGATCCTTCTGAAGTTATAAAACAGAAGACAGTTTCTAACTAACCAACAGTATTGTACTATCCAGAGAAACATTAGATCATTCATGGATCAGTTGGATCTTGACCTCCAAGCTGCGGCTGTCATTATTATTACGAGTTCTTACTTAAGCCACAAAATATAAATATAACAGGAAAATCTTGCTCCCGCTGATTTAGACAATGTATTGTTCCTTCTCTATCACTGTCCTGCTACTGTGGATTAGATATTACAAAATAATTGAGAACTGCCATCTGTCTATAAAGTGTCTCAGCCCTGATTGTAGAATTGGCTACTGAGAATCCTAGGAACTAAATGGAACTGTACAACAAGTGTATGACTAGTGTACACTCTGTTGGTCAAGAGAGCTATAATCTTCTGGTGCATGGAATTCAGTCTCTATGGTTCTTCTGTACGGCTTTTAGTCAATCAGAATAGAGCTGGAAGGGACCTTGGAGGTCTTCTAGTCCAACCTTCTGCTCAAGCAAGAGACCCTATACCCGTGATGGCGAACCTATGGCATGCGTGCCACAACTGGCACACAGAGCCATATCTGCCAGCATGCGAGCTGTTGCCCTAGCTCAGCTCCAGTGCGCATGTGCATGCCAGCCAGCTGATTTTTGGCTTGCGCAGAGGTTCTGGGAGGGCATTTTTGGCCTCCGGAGGTCCTCTGGGGGGGGGGGCAGGGGAGGGCATTTTCGCCCTCCCCAGGCTCCAAGAAAGCCTCTGGAGCATGGGAAGGGCGACAAATGGGCCCACCAGAAGTCAGGAAATGGGCCATGTGATCTTCCTTTTGAAGGGGCAGCTGGCCCTGGCAACCTGCGTTTGGTTGGTTTCTGGCTGCCTGGCGAAGGCTCTCTGGCGCGGTCTATGGTTTTCACGCTCGAATCTATTTGACGATTCGCTTCTAGGGTTTTCCTGCGCATGCGTGTCTTTCGGCGGCAGAATGGCATGGCAAACTAGCGCCAAATGTCCTCTCCTTTCACACCGTTGGCAGATAACGTGCCTAAATCTGCATGATATCCTCGGGTGTCGCCCCCCCACAGCTGGCACAAGCAGTCAGGAAGTCTTTGGGAGGCGGAGGGCACTTCTGGTCGGTGCGGCAGAGCCCATGTGGACCGCAGAAGGAGGTTTAGTGTCCTTTTTAGAGGAGGCGAAACGGTGCAGAGATTCGGCCGCTTTGGATGAGGACTCAGCAGCTCTGGCTTCGTCCAGGCCAGCGGCCAGCGTGAGGTTGGACCGAGCCAGGAGCCGGCGTTGCAGGCGAATGTCCTGCACGCCACAGATGAGCTGGTCAAGCAGGATGTCATCCAGGTCACGGAACTCGCAGTGGCTGGAGGCTTTATGGAGGGCGACGATGTATTGGTTGATGGTCTCGCCCTCCTGCTGCAGCCGCTGGCGGAACTCGTAGTGCCGGACAAACTTGGATGGGGTGGGCTCGTAGTGTGTCTTCAGGGTTGCCTGGAGTACCTGCCAGGTCATGGTGTGAACTGGGGTTGGGGCAGACAACGATTCTGTGGTGTCAAGCACCTCTGGCCCGCAGTGACTCAGAAACAAAGCTCTTTTTCTGTTGTCAGCCAGCCCCAGCAGATCATTGGCTTCGAGGAAGCACTCGAAACACCGCATGTAGGAGTCCCATTTTTCCTGGGCAGGGTTGAAAGGCGCCGGTGGGTGGAAGGTGGACATCCCGATGAAAGAAGGCAGACGTGGCTAGTGCTGCCTGGCTGGTTGCAGTGCTTGAGGGCTGGTCTTGGTTCTCCTGGTCCCAAACCCTCGTCGCCACTGTTAAATTGTGGGCAAAGATTGCAGGAGACAGACTTCAGAACAGCTCTTTTATTAGCTCACTCAAAACAACCAGCAACTTGCAGTCTGACAGATAGCCCTTTTATAGGGAACTGTCAGACACAACAACCAATAGCATATGAGCATTCAAACACATGACCAGGGTGGCAACAACAGTTCAGGTAGAGTTCAACTATAATCATAACAACAACAGTTCAGTCAGAGGTCGTCTAGTCAAAACAAGTTTATGGTTCAGGTATAGGTCAGTCAGAAAACAACAAGTACAGTATTATAGAGTAACAAAAAAGAATATTTTAAAATACTTACAAAAGCAATTCCAGCACCCCAGTTCTCAAGCCCAGGAAGCAGATCCTAAACACACCACTAAAAAAAAAAACCCTACCTTGGAGCCTGGCTGGCTGCAAAGACACAGGATCTTGTTTGGCCATGTGACCACCAGGGACAAAAAAACAAACCTGCCAGCTTCAGGAAATTGCCTTGTAAGCCGGAAAGGTCCAGGCAAGACACAGAGTTAAAAATGGCGACCGCTGCAGCAGAGAGTGAATCCAAGTCACATGGCTACAGAGGCCTGCTTTTGATCACAGTTTTGAATTTCTAACGTAAGTACCCTTTCTGAATACATTCCTTTTGGTGAAAATTCGCTGAAGGAACTCTCATATCCGGGGGATTACCTGTACAAGTTTGTAAAATAGAATTTGCCTTTTTTGGAGGATGCTTTGAATTCTTTTTTCATAGTGTTGAATTGGAAGAAAGCTTCCTCCGAGATTCGAATTTCCCGGCTGGGAGGACGTCTCGACGCGTACGCAATAATTTGAGGCCAGCTGCGTGAAAAGCAGGTTTTCTTTATTTTTCAGGAGAGCTGGTTCAGCCGAAGCGTGAGCCAGCGATCCTGGGTGAGCTGACAGTGATATACAATGAGAGTACAATTTTTATACTTTTTCTCCTTCATAGAATTCTTTGTCTTATTGGGGTGGTGGCGTGTTTCCCTTTGTGTGCTAAGTTGTTAATGGTTTTGATCCTGTCTCGTGTTTTGTTTCCCTTTTCCCTTTGGGATTTAATCAAGGTGGGATTGGGTGTGTCCTGGTGTCCTCGTCTGTCTTCTTAATGTTTCTATTGAGCTAACCAGCTTTTGTCTACTTCGTCTTTCCCTGAGTTAATCATTTCTTTTTTTTGTCTGATTAAATCTTCCTTCCTTGCCCTGAGCCATTTCTTTGTGTCCTTGATTAAATCTCCGGGCATTTATTAGTATTTCCTCTTTGTATGTCTCTGTCTTTCAGTCACATCTTATTCCTAATGGCTCTGATATTTGTAACTCTATTCTTAGTATTGTGAGCCTCTGGCTGTCTGTTATTTTTGTCTTTCTGTGTTTCCTTGTGGCATCATTGGTTTTCTTTCTACCACACTGCTTTGGTGAGTTCTCTTACTACAATAGCTTTGCCACTGATTGCGATTAGAGGTTCGTCCACTATTTAATTTGCCATTTGCTTAAAGAAAGAATTATCTGACTTTCAGAAAAAGTATAATGTGTCCTAAGAGCTGTTGTCATATATAGAGCTGACCCAGTAAACCTTTATAAATATACAGGTAATCCTTGACATATGACCAGTTGATTAATGACACAAATAAGTTAGCCAAGCTGGGATACATATAGAGGAATTATTGAGACTGTCATCTGCACCTCTCTAACTGTCTGGTTCGGTTCTACAACTGAACAAGATAGACACAGACTTCAGAGGATAATCAGAACTGCAGAAAAAACAATTACTGCCAACCTGCCTTCCATTGAGGACCTGTATACTGCAGGAGTCAAAAAGAGGGCCGTGAAAATATTTACAGACCCCTCGCATCCTGGACATAAATTATTTCAACTCCTACCCTCAAAATGAGCACTACACACCAAGACAACTAGACACAAGAACAGTTTTTTCCTGAACGCCATCACTCTGCTAAACAAATAATTCCCTCACCACTGTCAAACTATTCACTAAGGCTGCATTACTATTACTATTAGTCTTCTCATTGTTCCTGTCACCAATCTCCTCCCACTTATGACTATATAACTGTAACTTGTTGCTTGTATCCTTACGATTTATATTAATTTTGATTGCTTCCTGATTGCTTATTTGTACCCTATGACAGGGGTAGGCAAAGTTGGCTCTTCTATGACTCATGGACTTCAACTCCCAGAATTTCTGAGCCAATCATGCTAGCTTAGGAATTCTGGGAGTTGAAGTCCACGAGTCATAGAAGAGCCAACTTTGCCTACCCCTGCCCTATGACAATCATTAAGTGTTGTACCTCATGATTCTTGACAAATGTATCTTTTCTTTTATGTACACTGAGAGCATATGCACCAAAGACAAATTTCTTGTGTGTCCAATCACACTTGGCCAATAAAGAATTCTATTCTATTCTATTCCATTCCATTCCATTCCATTCCATTCCATTCCATTCCATTCCATTCCATTCCATTCCATTCCATTCTATTCTATTCTATTCTATTCTATTCTATTCTATTCTATTCTATTCTATTCTGTATTACAGTTATTCTATAAATTATAATTATAGTATAATTAATTATTACTATTTTGCTTTTTGTTGCAACAGAGACAATAGGCTATGCAGCATTAAACCTTAGCATGACTTTTCCTTTGATGTGATCTGACAGTCCACTATATATTACTAGCTGAGCATAGCAAAATGTATGTTTAATTTTTCCCACTTCGTTGACAGCAGTTTCAGTATTTCGTCTCTGAGTGAAAATCTCACTGAATTCATTTGATTAAGTTTTTCAACTCCTGGCTCCCACAATGTTTCTTTAGAGGAAGACAGATGATGAGTGATTGAGTGAGAGCATGTATGATAGAATTAGCACACACTGGCTCTTTTGACCAAGGAAAAATGTGTATGTTGGTTTAAGGGAAAGTACCCCTTAGGATTTGGGAAAGCAAAACACTGCAGCCAAGTTCTTTTGGTTCAACTTGGGCACAGCGGCCTGTTCAGTGTAAAGAAGAAGAACACTCGATCTAGAAATACTACAGAAATCAGAAATACTACAGAACAGTCTGACCCCCTCCAGGTGCTGAAATGAGTGATTAGAAGTCAGTGATTCCAAATGAAACCAGTAACTGATCACTGTAAGATATAATGCATTTTTAAAATCTGCCCACTTTGTTTCCAACAACATCACCTAAAGCAATTTATTAATATAACAAATGAATTTTTTGATTTGAGGTGAAAAAATCATATTCTAATCACTTGAAAAAACATAGAACATATTAGAAGGAAAAAAGAACATTTAATCAGTAGATAATTTATCTTCTGGGTCTTACCCATGTGAAACCAACCTTTTTGCTAATTTCTGTGAGGATCCTTGCTTATCAAGATTATTCTTCACATTATTCCACAATATTCCCTTGCTATTTCCCTGCCTCTTTTTTGATGGCTCTCTTGTCTGTTGTCATTGTCCCTTACTGTCTTAACAACTCTTACATGTAAGAGATAAAGTATGCTTGATGTTTCTATATATGTATATTTCTATATTCTGTATATTTAAATCATGCAACCATGAGATGCTGCAAATAGCTGTTAACATGGGCCAGTTGCCAAGCATCCAAAATATGGTCATGTGACTTCAGGGAGGGGGGTTCAGAACTTCAGAATTGGTTGTACTTTTTTTGGTTGGGGGGAAGTTCATTGTAACTTTGAAGAGTCGCTAAGTCAAAGACTACCTCTATTCAAAGAAGTGATAGGTTAGGTTTTGTTGGCTATATTAATTAGACTCGATAACTCTCAGTTGGAGATGCTTTAATTTAGATTCCTGCATGTCTATGGAGATTCTTAATCATCCAGGTCATGGTTGTCCCAAATGTACTTTTCCAAAAGGCAACTTCGAAAACATTTTGCTTCTCATCCATTTAAGCTTCTTCAATTCTAACTTAGATTCCTGCACTTAGCATTTGGTGGGACTTGGTGCTTTGTGTGGTCATTTCCATTTCTATGACTTTATGAATGCTCTCAGAATTTCATATGGATTTGAGGATGACCAGTATTACAAAATTATTCACCAAATTTGAGGAGCAGAAAAATTGAGTGGACATTTCCCCGATATCTACATAAAAATGAGATGACTTCGTTAGTGACAGGGTCCATGGAAGCAAGCAATCCTTCATGTTGTTCTCCTTGAAGCTTTTATTGAAATATGGCCTCTAAAAAGATGGAACATTTTAAACATTCACACATACGCCTTGTGACTAAAGAATACCACACTCAATCCACACAAATTTGTCTGAAACTTTCTCCTCCTTTGAAAGAAGTTCTGAAACAAAGTCTCTCTTATTCAAGTGAGTGTTGTAGTCAGAAAGTGCAGGAGAATGTCTCAACTCAGCATTCATTTCAACTGCCTTCCTTTGTCTGAATTTGAGAAGTTTTGTTGGTTTTAACAATGAGCAAGAAAAGAACGGTTGTTCCCCGAAGTCAAACTATGTCCCACTATCAGCTGAAAATATTTTCGATGATCATGTAGCATTTTATTCATTGACCAAATACTTCTTCTGCATTTGTTCAATAGCTCAGATACAAACTCTGCTTTAAGCAGCCGAGTGGAAAAGAGGATGAAAGCAAAGTATCTATGGTCATAAAGGCACATAGAATGTAACCCAATGATTTAAATCCTTCAAGAGATGAATCCCAAAACACTAGACCACCTGGGAGACTTTTAGAGTAAGGAAAGAGAAGAATGTACTTTTTTATAACATGATGAATGAGGGTAAAGTTCAGAAGGCTAAAGACCATCTTCTGATGGATTCATCTGCATCAGCTAAGCAGTGGAGCTTGTCAGAGAAGGATTAATCAGAGCTCAGAAATGTCCAGTTGCCAAAACACACTCAGAGGCTTACTCAAAATCTATTCAGTGAGGTATCCAAAAACCAAAACATTTGCCAAGGTTAGGATGGGCTATTTTCTAGACACCTAAGCATTTTTCTCCCTCCCATCTGTGCTGAGAAGCAAATCTATGGACTTGGACCTGGCTTTCTTTTCTGTGTCAATCAGACTCATTTTGGTACTTTGGAAATTAAGAAATTAAAAATGTGCCATGAATGGGAAATGACTAAAAAACTATAGCAATATAGCTATATTTTAAGGAAGGGAAGAAGGGAAGGGAAGATGCCTCATGTTCCTTTCTGTACAGGTAGTCCTCGACTTACAACCATTCAATTAGTGACCAAAGTTACAGAGGCCCTGAAAAAGATGACTTATGACCAGTTTTCACACTTATGACCATTGCAGCATCCCTATCATCGCATGATCAAAATTTGGGCACTTGGCAACTGGAATATATTTATGATGGTTGCAGTCTCCTGGGATCATGTGATCCCCTTTTGCGACCTTCTGACAAGCAAAGTCAATGGGGAAGCCAGATCCACAACCAAGTTACTAGCTTAACAACTGCAGTGATTCACTTAACAACAGTGGCAAGAAAGGTTGTAAAATGGGGCATAACTCATTCCTACGCCCCACCATGGGACAGAGATTCAGCGCTGGGTTCTGGGAGATGGGACTATTTCAAGAAAGAAATTTCCTAATTCTCATGGAATGAGAGAAATTTAGTGATTAACAGTTCACAAGAAGAGTCCTTCACTCCTCCGCTCACAACAAAATACCTTATTCCACCAGACTTGAAATACTGGGATTAGACAATTTACAACTACGTCACCTCCGATCTGATCTAAATGTAGTTCATAAAATCATATACCAAAATATCCTTCCTGTTAATGACTACTTCAGCTTCAAACGCAACAATACACGAGCACGTAATAGATTCAAACTAAATGTAAAGCGCTCCAAACTTGACTGCAGAAAATACGACTTCAGCAACAGAGTGATCAATGCCTGGAATGCACTATCTGACTCTGTGGTTTCTTCCCCAAACCCCAAAAACTTTAACCTTAGACTGTCTACAGTCGACCTCTCCCCATTCCCAAGAGGTCTGTAAGGGGCGTGCATAAGAGCACCACTGTGTCTACCGTCCCTGTCCTACTGTCTTATTGTCCTCTTTTATCGTTACTTTTTACTTATGTTTATACAAATTATTACTATCCTATACATGTTTGACAAATAAATAAATATAAATAAATAAATAAACAGTTGTGGTAACACAGGTTCTTTCTTTGTTGCTAGGATGTTTAAAATATTCATACAGTCACACAAGAAAGCAGCAACAACTGCATCAGCACTCCAACCTTCATTTTTCATCCTCCATAATACCAAGAACTTGGCAATATTTGTGCATGTATACAGGGGATAGAAGTTACCCACTTCACCGCCCCAAGATGAAAAAGATTTGAAGTGAATTAGCAATAGCAATAGCACTTAGACTTATATACTGCTTCATAGTGCTTTACAGCCCTCTCTAAGCAGTTTACAGAGTTCAGCATATTGCCCCCAACAATCTGGGTCCTCATTTTACCTCAGAAGGATGGAAGGCTGAGTCAACCTTAAGCCTGGTGAGATTTGAACAGCTGAACTACAGCTAGCAGTCAGCTGAAGTAGCCTGCAGTGCTGCACTCTAACACTGTGCCACCTCGGCTCTTTTCATTCAATCTTGTAGGGAAAGATCTTCTCCCTATAGTCTGAAAAGCTATATTTTAATTTGAATGGCAATGTATTACTCATGTTTACCAATGAATGCAAACTGTACCTTATCTTCTGTGGGAAGTTACTGTTCAATAAATTTTTAAATAATCTACCTACTTTCTCAAAAGGAGAGTGAATTAACACTTCTTGAAAATAGGATTGTCAATTTTAGCCAGAGTATTATTTTTCTTCTTAGTGTTCACCACACTCATATAATATTTATATATAATCAGAAGATCATAGCATGTCACCTTTAAAATCTTATTCATTTCAAAATAATTCTGCTTATTATAGCTATCAGACTTAACACAATATTCCAAGTACATCAGGTAAAATTTTTACTGGCCAGTTTTCAATTTACTATTTTGAATTTTACTTGTGGCTTGAAATATTTTTTTTAAATAAAAGTAAGTACTTGTTCTACCACGGAATTTAAAAATAACAGCTGGAGAAATTAAAAACGTTTTGT